>CM036552.1:20510845-21110845 GCA_020745685.1 Tautogolabrus adspersus
ATCCATCAGCAGCATGGAAACGAGCAGACCTCTCCAACACTCATCTATCACTCTGATTGGAACTGATCTCTATTCAATAGCACCTTGCTTCCATTTTCTGTCCGTGCCTCTCGCTCACTGTAGATCACAATCACAGGAATGGATATTTGACACTAACAGCACCTTTCTTCCTCTTTTCTCTCTGTCCCTCCCTGCTCATTTTTATGTGACAAAAAAAAAGGTGAAGAATCTTCAAAAATGTGCCCGTTTCTCACCTTTTACCTTCTTCTCTCTTCACAGATTATGATGGGGGAGGGCCTGATGTACTGTATGCAATCCAAACTGAAGTCGTGTCCCAAGTCGGAGAGCAGCATCAACGCTGGAGGCTGCAGCTTCAACTCCTTCCTACGCAGAACCGTACGCTTTGTCGGTACGTCCACCCACCAATCCTTTAGGGCTCTTCTTTGTAGATTTTTTTTAATGAATCAATATCACATTCAAATCCGCAACATTTTAACGGTTAGTGAATAGCTTTGAGGAGTCGCTCCAGGTTCACAAAGTGGCGATTCCAGAGTCTATTTGGGGCACTAGACCTATATGAATTGGGGGGGCCTCTCACCAGCGTTCATCTCCATTATGTCTGCCAGTACTCCTCTTATTTCCCATTTCTTTTTTCTCTCTTATAGACAGATAATTCCTCTTCATTCTTCTTTGTTAACTTTCATTGACAAACTTCGGTTTTCACAGCAATAATGCATGCAACGCTAAGCAGGGCAATGACAGTGAGTGCTCTCAGATGGGGCCCCCTTAGGGAGGTTTCCTACTGTCATTGCAAAATTTGCACATTTTCAGCCACTGGTCTAGTTTACAAATTGTCAGCCCTTAGGGTCCCCCTACTGGTCTGGGGCCCCAAGCAGTAGTCTGCCTTTTCCTGTTGACCTCTGCGTTACCGTTAATCACACATTTTCATTTGTTGAGCAAGAACATTCATATCTGCTCTTCTGCATTTATATTGCTGTCTAAATATCTAAAGTGTACAATGCATATTGCCATCATGTGGATGATTAATAATTGAAAATAGAGTGTTAGAATAATAATATGTCTCCAGATTAATCGTAGTTTGGATACCCATAAAGCTAACATTCTGAGGAAATGTCGCTGTCAGTAGTTATGAACCAATTGCTGTTGTTCTTAAGATGGAAATCAGTTTTGGCTGAGAGTAATTCCACTCACCGGCTGAGCCCCCGACACTATTTCATTACAGAGTCTTGAAATAAGATAATTAAATGCATTAAATGAAGGGTGACTTAAAATGAAACAGACTTGATATAATGCTCCACGGGAAATATCTGGAGGCTGACATTGAGCTTTGAAGTGAAAAGAGACATTCACCTTGCCAAATTTTCCTGTCTGCAAAAAAGCTTCATAAGCGGACGAGAAGAGACTGAAGGTTTGTGGTGTCACTTCAGGTTGTCGGAGGAAACATTCTGCCTTGTTTTCCACTGCAGGTGTTCACAAATGAACAGCTCAATTTGTAGAAAACCCTCCAGGGGCTTTTTAGTTCATTTACCAAGACTACCTCACCATCTCTGAATCTGTCTCCTGTAACCCTCTCTCTCTCTCTCTCCCTCTCCCTCAGGTGTTCATGTGTTCGGTCTCCTGGCAACAGCCTTGGTGACAGATGTCATCCAGTTAGCGACCGGTTACCACGCCCCTTTCTTCCTCACCGTCTGCCAGCCCAATTACACGGCGCTGGGGGTGTCATGTGACAACAACGCCTACATCACACGGGACATATGTATGGGGAAAGACCAGTATGCCATCATGTCAGCGAGGTGAGACACGCACATACATGGAAAGATTTAAATCAGCATTGAAATCCAAAGCTGCAACCCCAGAACACAAAGCCTGTGAAGACAGTACATTCTATAAATAATCGATTTATTTGAAACGGATGCCATTAAGCTCAATATGTCTACTGTTTGAATGTCATTAAATAAAATACAGAATACATTTTCTTTGTACTTAATACATAGAACCATTTAATTACATATATATGTATATTTTCTGCGCTTCATGCAGATGTTTTCTATAAAATGCAGCAGACTTAATGGAGTTGCAGAGATAAAAATGATTTTTAGTAGTTGCAGTAGTAGTAGTCGCCCTTCATTGCTTCACGTCACTATCTTGCAGGACTGTTTAATCTACAAGGCAGGAGTCATCAAAACTCATTATTATTTGAAGTGGATTAAGGGAGATTAGCTGCAAAAGGAGGGAGTGTTTTGTTTATATACTGTAATATTTCCTTTTAAAGTTTATTCATACAGCAAGACGTCAAATGTCCTTACAAATGGTCATTGTGTCCAGATGTTGTACTCACAGGTGCTGTAGCTCAGATTAGCTTTTCTAGCAGAGCAGGGAGTAAAGGTCAAGCTACAGCGTATAGGCATTAGACAGCCATTGTAAGTGCATGCAGACATAAAAGATTACAGCTAAATATAGCTGATACGGGGATTATCCCTATAGTACAAATGAACAAATGTTTCCACTTCTATAACTGTAATGACCAATATTGGCAGAGTGCTTCATGCCCTGGCTCCTACACTACACTCTAAAGAAACACTTTGACTCTTAGTTGTACGAGGATAAAGCAAGCAGTCAGTTAGCTTAATATTTACAAAAAAAATGTAAGACTGAAGGGATAATGTAGGCCCAAAAAAATCTACTCTACCACTCCCTTTAAAACCAAAATGCACTGGCTTAACATTGTGGTTTTTTGTTTAGGTTTAAAATTTCAAGGATGTGTTATCAACACTGTGGAACAGAGCATGTAGCAGTGTGATAAGCTAAGCTAGCTGACTGCTAGCTGAAGCAATATTGGACAGATAGAAGAGAGTAATAAGTTATATTAGTCTTGTCATCTTACTCTCATTAAGAGAAGAAGATCTTTTTTTTAAAAATACTGAAAAATTGAAGTCATAACTCAATGCTCAGCCCCGGTATAAACAAGCCAACCGCGGAGTATGGAGGCAACCGCCACAACCGCATGTGAAGTCGCCTCACCACACCTCATGTTCAGATGGAAACAATGGCAACTGCACTGGTACCTAAACCAAATGTTTCTCAGCTTTTAGCCAAATGAAAAAGAGAACCAGCTAATTTAGATGATGAATTTGTAAAAGCGTCACCAAAAAGATCCCTGTGAAACAAGGAAACACATCCAATTTGATGTCTTACCTCGCAAATAGCATCCGGCCCGCAAGATTATTTTGATTGTGACTTTTACTTGTTTTTATTATTTTCTTAACAACAACACAGTAACAATCAGTGACAGACATAAACATTCACGCCACGTAACAGTGTGTGAGCAGCGCTGCAGACACTGCACAGCGCCTGGTGCTTAAATAAACGGGCGGGTCAGTTTCTGACTCCTGATTCACAAACAAATTAGCCAAATAAATAAAAAGGGGGTGGTCTGATATACCGCTTATGCTCTATTGAGCCACCCTGGATCACCGCCTTGTGTATTCCTTCAACGAGACATTTCTGAGCTCTAACCTTGACAGAATGGTTTGACCTTTAGGGATATAAGGATCCAGACAGAAGTAGGTTAGTTTAATATGAGTGAGAGCATGACAAAAAGGAGTGTTGTACTACATTTTACTTGGTCAGGTATTGGTAAGTAAAACCAGCAGAGGCACTGGGACACAAGTTCTGGTTTGATAACCCCCGTACAACTTGTTCAACCACTACAGGTTTTTTTATACAGGTTTTAAAACGTGCAATAATGTGTTGACATCTTACTGTTGATACCAGCCTGGTTAGCCTTCTCTTTGTGACCAGTGTTTGTGATCAGGAAAGCTAATTGACAGCAAGCTTTAGCCTGAATGGAAAATGTGTGAGTCGCACCGAGTCTTCTAATCTGATTTGCAACTATTTATTTTAGCAATTTCTTCCTTAAATGCCAAACAATAATCCCAGTTTAGTTCCAGCCCTAACACTTGTCTTAAACTAACTTAAGTGTCATTCTAGTCTTTGCCTAAAAAAAAATGAAAAGCTAAAATGTGCTAACTTTTAAAAAGTTCCACCTCTCTTAAGGTTCTCAAACAGGTCTTTGAAAGACTGACGTACCAGAACGTGCACATCCCAAACCCAAAAGAGTAAGACAGAGTGTGAAGTAAACACTTCACAAAGATTACCACGCTGAAATGAAGAGTGCCTCAGAAGGCAAAATTAAATAAGATTTGGGATTTGGTTTGATCTAAATCTAAATGAGTGGCTTTGACAATAACTCATTTGCCCTCCCCTTAATGTTTCTACTTAGTAATGCCCCACAGTATTCTGTTTGTTTATTAATGCTCACATCCAATGATGCTCGCTCAGTTTGACAAACACAGCCAGGCAGGCACTCAGGTTCAACGTCAAATTAAATCTAGACATCAAAAATAACACAAGCAACCGTGACAGATGTGTTTAGGTTTATTTAAAGAGGCATAAACGTAGAATCCACACAGCTTTTTCTGTGGAAACATTAATCTTTCTTCTCTGCCCTCACTCTTTCACACCTAACTCTTCCCCTTTCTCCCCTCAGGAAAACATTTCCATCCCAGCATGCAACGCTCTCTGGCTTCGCTGCTGTCTATATTTCAGTAAGCACTTCTGTATTCCTGTGTTCTATACGCATGAATGTATCTGTGACTGTGTCTGTGATCTTTGAAATGTTTGGACTCCAGATTCATTTAGTTTTGGCACTTGTCTTTTACAAATTGACACAAGTTTTATGCAGCTGATGAAATTCTTTATCTGCTTCATTATTTGTTTTCATGATAACCGACCGGATGCTCCTCCCTTTTTTACCTAACAAACGCTGCTGGTGGCAACATCAAATTATAACCTGATTGAACAATTTTAGATCAATTCAGCTAGGGCTGCTCGGTTCATTCAATCATTCACAATCATGATTATTCATTGATTTTACAATGAATACATTGGTCTTTGTAATGTAGCAATGAGTAAAGTTTTAAACCTGCATTTTGTAAAGTGTCTCGAGATAACACTTGAATTGGCGCTATACAAATAAAGATTGATTGATTGATTGATACGACATCTGCAATCGAACTTCAACTCTGTTTTTGAAGTTGTGGTGATGTGACCAAAGTATAACAACAAACACTTTAAAACATGACAAACTAGATACCACATGTACGCAACACGGCAAGCAGCACAGTAATTGTTTGATCTAGATTATCTTGTTTTCATGATCACTGAAAGCCCAAACCATAATCAAAACTGAAAGTACTCGAGTACAGTAATTTCCCAGCCCTAAATTCAGCTGTGTGATTTTTTTGCGATGCCAACAGATGATAAAAATGTGTCCAAATCCAACATTTAATAAACACCACAAATGTTCTGGGTCAGACTGCATTCTAGTGCTTATATTTACATCCTAGTTGTCATAGTTGCACTTTTACCCATTCTACAGTCCAGTGCTGACTGCAGCAGTTTGTAAACTGTTTGGCAAAGTAGCACTGTCATTTTTCCTAGAGGTAACAACCTCTCACACACACACACACACACACACACACACACACACACACACACACACACACACACACACACACGCGCGCACACACAAACACAAACTCTCTAGCCTCTAGCCTCCATGGCTTTTGCGAGCTGCTGGCCGAATCACTGCTGCCTCACTGAGTGCAGAGCGTGCTCATTAAAGCTCACAAGACAGATTTCTGATGAGAGAGAAAAGGCAAGAGGGGAAAGAGAAGCAACTGCTTTGGCAGCTGGAGAAACAACAATTTGTGTGATCTCTGCAAAGTTAAGGAGCACATCAAAAACCTCAAAGTCAGAATTTTTACACCACATTTGGACATGTACTGTATGTCTCGTAGTCAGTCTTTGTGGGACATTTCAATGTGAAATACATTACTTGTTTCCACCATTTTTATCTCATTAGAAGTTCGAAGAAACTTGGCAAATCACTTCTAAAAACAGACTTACATTTGAGAAGTATATGAAATGTCACTCTGCTGACAGATTCCCCACCAACTGTCTTGCTTCAAGAAAAGCAGGACTTTCTATGCTCAATGCAAGATGGACAGGCTTGTTAAAATGGATATTTTTGCAAAGCTGGCTTCTCTGTCACTCAGCTGTCTTGCTTTTTATGTAAATGAAATATATTGTGCATGCAGAGAATTTAAAATGTAGCTGTACATATACTCACTCTGCCTTCCGTTGACCCTCCCTCTCTTCTCTCCTCTCTACTGTCAATTTTAATGACCTAGTTCATCTCATATGCAGCATGCGATCCTTTCTTTAAAAAGTTCTACATCAGTTAAGATTGTACCGTTTACAGCATTTTCATAGATTTCTAACAATATGGGAGAGGTTTTTTAGCCTCCAATACAATCTCCCTCAAAAGAGAGTTCTTGTCACAGTGAAGATGCAAAGGAATCAACAACAAAAAAAGTATCCTAAATGGATAAGAGAGCATAGTTGGTTAGCAGCACCGATATTGCAAATTGACATTTGGTATGGCACTTAGAGAGCAGTGGCAGGCCAGTAGTTCAGCGTCATGTGCTCGTAAGTTTAGTGACAAGTGCCATAAGTTCAGCTGCATCTGCCATGTCCTGTGGCGACATATACCACTCGACTATCACATCACTCGACTTCCACCATCATGATGAATTTGTAAAATAACACCAGTGGTCGTGCTTTACGTCATGTAAATCTATACACTTTTTGGTTTTTATTGACAGTGTAAGCGCAACATGGTAATGTTATCTAAGGAATGTATACGTTTCTTTCATCTGTTTTACATGTGTAAAGATTGTTTGTTTGGTGTTTTGAAGTCACTGCTCTAAGCCAAAAAGTAGTACGGGAAAACCACAACGTATCATGTAAAAACATAGCTTTTTTTTTTACAGATTAAATGACATAATGCATTCATTTTTGAAGTTTTAGAGGTACTGGTGTTTGTATTTATTTTCCATTAAGCAGAACCAGGCTAGCTGTTTCCTACTGCTTCTGGTCCAAGCTATGCTAACCGGCTACTAACATATTTAAAGGACAGATATGAGATTGGTATCAATCTTCTCTTTTAGCTCCCTGCTAGTGAATCTCAAAAGGCCATTGTTTTTTTGATTAACACACCACTTGTTTTTTACCTGTACACTGTAAATCTTCGCACTGTAAAGGTCAAACGTTTGTTGCTGTGTGTAGATATGTCTTTTCACGACATCTCCACCTCACTCTCCATACATCTTACTGCATGTCTTCTGCATGTTTAGCTAACGTGTTGGCCCTCTCTCCACAGATGTATTTCAATGCAAGCATTAGCAGCACAACCAAACTCCTGAAGCCGTTGCTGGTGTTTGCTTACTGCATGGCGGCGGGCCTTGCCGGGCTGACGCAGATCACTCAGCACCGCAGTCACCCGATAGACGTCTATGTGGGATATCTTATAGGAGCCGGCATCGGAGTCTACCTGGTAAGTAAAACAAAGTGCACTGGAGTGTGTGTGACAAGCACAGCATGAAATAAATCCCGCTGGTCAAGCTCCAAACCAAAATCTTTAAGGGAAAAAGTACTCGAGAGAGTTGTTATGCTAGTATTGGAATGACTATAAGAGATATGAGCAACTGAAATTGTCTCGATTTGAACTTCTTGTTTAAGGATTTTATTTTGTAAAACTAGTGCCTGTACATGAATTAATGTATTTAAGGATTTGTTTTGTCCCAAGGGAATAGCAAACAGTCAGCATGCAGCGTAATGGGAATGACATAAATAGAGTTTTTTTTAAATAAGCTTGTTTAGTTGTTGCTGTGACAGAATTGTCCCATTGTGTTCTAACCATTTCACAGCATGTGCTAACAAATCCTCCTTTTTTTCATCACCTCCCTTCTTCGTGTGGCTTCCATAATTTTCTCTTCTTTTTTGGTGCCTCTATATATAGAATTTTTCTATTACGGAGGGAAGGGAGACAAAATGAATAATCCGATAAGAATTCTCTGGAACAATTTCACACTTCATTTAAGGAAACTTGTCGTTGCAATTTTCCACACATCCCTCTTCCTTTTAGTCTTATTCTCTCTTCTCTTTCAGTTTTTGAGAATGGGGGGGGGACTTCCCCCTCTCATTAAAGGATAAATTCTAAGAAAGGGGAAGAGAGGGATTCATGCTGACCTCAGACTGAACAGGAGGTGGAAGGAAAAATGCCTATTCATGAACTTATTCCTTAATTTATAAAAGATTAAAGAAAATAGATTTTCACGCTTCCGTCTTTATTTAACATGCAGGCTACTTCCATCTTCTCAGTTCTTTCTCCTCTGTGTATCCCTTTGTCCGCTGTCAGGCTGTGTTCGCCGTGGGAAACTTCAAAGCATCAGAGGAAGATGCTCTGTCTTTACACAGACTGACACCGGCTCAGCAGAAGGACAGCCTGAGGGTGCTTAGTCAGCGCGGGCATGACTCCCTCTACAGGAAGACCCCCCGGGTGTCGGAGAGCAGGGAGGAGCTGGGTGCAGGGCTTGGCTCCGGAGCTCGCAGTAAGGTGAGAAGGGAGAAGGCATCACTGGCCTCCCTGAAACGAGCGAGCGCCGATGTGGAGCTACTTGCAACTCGAGGTCCCATGGGGAAGGAAACCATGGTAACCTTCAGCAACACCCTACCAAGAGTGGCAAACGGGAATAGCCCCATCTCCCCTTCAGATGAGCCAGCCACCACGCAGCGTCACATGACCTTCCACGTGCCCTTTGACCCCCAAAGGTCTCGGCAGCTGGTGTCGGAGTGGAAGCAGCGCTCAGTGGAGCTCCGCAGCCAGAGCTCCCGAGATGAGGATGAGGAAGATGGGGGGGATGAAGGAGGAGCAGCAACAGGAGGAGAAGGAGGAGACCAGGAGATGCCTTCCTCTCTGTATCCTACAGTGCAAGCCAACAAGGGTATCGCCACACCAACCGGAGCCAGAATGGTGGTGGCACCCCCTCTAGTTCACATCCCAGAGGAAGCCACTCGGCCTCCGCCTGTTTCTCCAAAGAGCGCCAAGACACGTGCCAAGTGGCTGTCGCTCACTGAGGAAGGAAGGGTGAAAGAGCCAGGACAAGGACCCATCGCCGTGTCGACTCCCAGAGTGCCCAACATGCAACCCGTCCAGCCGCCGAGTCAGCAGAGAGTCACTCAGGTAGAAAGAACACCTTCAAATCATAATAATTATGACAACCATTACAATAACTTGAGCTGGAGCTTTGTCATTTTTTTTTTATTTCAAGTGGCATTCAGCCAGTTCTGTAATGTACAGTTTGGACAGGAGAAGAGATTTAACATCTGCCAAAGGCTGTGTGTGCTACACTCACATCTGATTTATTTGATGGTAAAATCAAAGCAGAACAACTCGAGTGGACGCAATTTCACAGATTAATTTCAGATTTAAGTACCCACACAAGGGTTGAAACACTTATTATAGTTGTACATGAATCTTACTTTATGTATGCGATAAATGTCAAATATATTACCATTTCCCTTTTCAATGGTAACCTCAATAAAAGTCGCTGAATTCTGGTTAATGCAGTACAAAGCAACGTTTGCTGATTTCTTTAGTAACTGATCCTTGACCTTGGATTAAGCAAAACAATATCAGGAAACTAAGGAAACTTAAAACACTAGCAGTCCGCAGACTGTGGTGCCCTCAGCTGGTTGGCGAGAGCGTTCCACAGACTGGGAGCAGTGGAGCAGAAGGCCCGGTCTCCCATGGTGTGGAGTTTAGTCCAGGACAAGGACCATTAAGTAGCAGCTATGGAGCTAATGCTCTTCCTCAGCAGATACACTCTCCCAGTTGTTGTGGATGCTCTAAAAGTAAAAAATATTCAAATTTCCTTGAAGTTAAAAGTTTGAACCAAGTGGGCCTTGCTGGAGTTAGCTGTTTTGAAACAGCTATGTAAGAGCATAGCTTTTAGCATTGGTAGCATCTGTGCACATTCTAAAAAGATCGTCTTGTCTTCCAGGTGATAGCCCTGTCCAAGCAGCAGGGTCATGGACCCCACACTGTGTCCACTAAGACCTCAGAAGGCGGCTCCTCCTCTGGAGGCGGATCCAACTGCTCTGAATCGCCCTATTACAGGATCCCATCAGATCGAGACAGCTGCACTGGCAGCAACCCGGGGAGCATCGCAGGAAGTGGGAGCATCGTCACCATTGACGCTCACGCCCCTCACCATCCGGTGGTGCGTGTGTCTGCCAGTAACGGCAAGCCGTGGGAGTGGAGGAACACCATCAGTGGAAACATGATGACAGCAGACGCAGCGGGAGAGAAACACAGAGTGGCGCTGCAGCGACAGGAAAATGCGAGTCAGTACCGGGACTACAGGACGCTCCCGGTGAAAACGGACTCGATCTGCATCTCCTCAGCCAGCGGGAGCAATGAAGGAGGAGCAGAGCTGCCTCCCCCTCCCCTCCCCACATCCTCCTCCCCTCTGCCTCCCCCTCCTCAGCTGTCGTCATCCCCTCTACCTCCACCTCCTCCTCACTCGTCTTCTTCCCCCTTGCCTCCCCACCATCCGCACTCCACTTCACACTCCACTCCAATGCCTCCTCCTCTTCCTCACCCTTCCTCCTCTCACATGCCTCCCCCTCCTCACTTGTCCTCTCAGATGTCCCCTCCACCCCTTCCACCCCTTCCTCCTCACCATCCATCTTCCTCCCAAATGATGCCCCCACCTCCTCACCCCTCTTCCTCCCAAATGATGCCCCCACCTCCTCACCCCTCTTCCTCCCAAATGCCCCTGCCCCCTCACTCATCTTGCTCACAAATGCCCCCACCACCTCACCCGACCTCTTCCCAAATGCCCCTACTTCCTCACCCATCCTCTTGCCAAATGCCCCCACCTCCACATCCCCATCCGTCCTCTTCTCCTTTACCACCTCCGCCTCACCCGTCCTGCTCCAGCATGCTCCCCCCTCCTCCTCATCCAGACTTACTGATGGACACCCACAGCCAGGCGTTGTCCCGCTCCTCCACCCTGCCTCGCAGACCCTCTGTCTCTGCCCGCAGCCATGCTGAGCAGGAGCACTACTACAAGGCCATGCAGAATGAGCGGATGTTATAGTGACAGGGAAAGACCACGAACATCATTGTCACATCGATGATTGTACTTCTGGAGATGCAGCTGAGAGAGGAAATGAAACAAAGGCGGTTGTGGCAGGTTAATAGAGATATGACTTTTGAAATATGACAAAAGAGTTTAAGATTTGGAATCCAGAACCGCAGCTACAGTCAAAAAGCTAGAAATGAGAAGAAAGCAGAGGTTTAGGACCACGGGGAGGTCTAACAGCTAACACACTCAGCAGGGGATTGGCTCACACACACTGCCCACAGCGCCGGCTCCACAGCCTGGACTGAGAAAAGATAAGACAAGAGACAAGTGTGAGTCAAAGAGAGGCGGGTCAGGATTGAAAACCCAAGTTTACCTAACATTTCAGCATACACACCCTCTGTGTTTCTTCATTGTAAGACTGAATGGTAGCTGCTGCAGCTGAAAGAGAGATATCACAATGAGCGGCCTGGGATTTGCTAAATCAAGCTCCCCTTGAGACGTGGGATAAGACTGAGAAAACAAAACAACTACAGGCAATACTAGCTCTCCTCAAACTCAGCTGTTTGAGACTGCCAAACATTACGCGCAGAGAATCTGCTGTTGCAACCAGCTTAAAAACTCTTCAAAGCACCCAGAAAGCTATGAATACAGAGAAGAATGCTGTGATGTTGAGTTCAAAAACAGGTTCAAGAGTATTAGCCACAACCCTCAAAAGCATCAGCGTCTTTAACTCCTCTGAATAAACAAACCGATTGGGAAATTTTGTGTTTGACACTGAGCAAATCTGTAAGAAACCAACAGAGAGAGACGGCTTACGAAGTGTTGCTTCTGGATGGGGTGTGAGAAGGAAGAAGGAGGGGTGGATATAAGGAGGATCACGAACAGTTGGGCGACCCGATGCAGACGTCACTGAATGGATTACTGTTGTGAACACGGAAGGCGGTGGAACGGAAAGAGAGAAATTGCTCCCAAAATGAAGAGGGTGATTGGGCAGCACAGCGCAGTGAGCCAGGCAGCCAGTCTGTCTTTTCTGTGTGCAAAACCTGCTGCAGAGCCTGAAGCAGCTCTAAGGAGATTAACGTTTGTTTATCAAACCATGCGAGCACACTCTTCCCTCATAGCTCTTCACATGTGGCCCTCTGGCATATCACAACATTGACGGGAATGTTAATGGGAAGCTGCCCAGCCAGTAGTGCCACCAACATGCTCAGTGGCTCGGGCACACCTCTTTCAAAGCGGCTAACGGGCTCATTCTGCTGGCAGTGTCTGTTCATACCAGTCAGCATTTCAAAGATTTTGGTACCACTGTCTAACCATGCATACTTCATACGGGGTAAATAAGTCATTTCTTTGTTATCCATTATTCATTTTTGATTTAAAGATCCGTAATAAGGCATTCTTCAGGGAAACATTTCACATTTTTTCAGCTGTTTAACATAAAGCACTGCAGGGAGAGTGAATATTTACAATATGTACAACTCAATATTTACATTCCTTTTCATCCATCTGTTCACTTATCATCAGCACCAGTTTATCTTTTGCAGCTTCACAAGATACCTTCAGTCTTCTACAGCACTCAAATCATTTAAATATGCTTTTTGGAAAGTGGTACCAAGATGTGTGTTGTTTTATAAATGAAATCAATTCCTAACCTATTGAGCAAAAGCTATAAGTGTAAATGTCCAAACCAGCACCATGACTACCAGCACCATGTGTAAAAATGTGTGAGCAAAAGTCTCTCTTGTTGCTAGCTCGTGAGCTTTAGATATTCACATTAGATTGAACGTTCCCGCATCAACAGCTCATTTTAGCCTCGTTGGGATTCTTGATGTTCAGACAAACTGTTGGCAAACTGAACTGCTCTAGAGCATCATGTAATGTGGTCAAAAAACCCAGAAACAAGTGACTGAAGCTCCTCTGACAAAGTTTTCTTTTGTGCTGATTTTGGCGCCCCCTGTGGACAAAGCGGTACCTTTTATGTCTCTTGTTCTGAACATATGTAAGTAAGTTAAGACAGATAAGCTAATTTTTCTTTCTTTAACAGCCAGACACATCACCCACCCTGAACTTTTTCTTGGAAGATGAGACAGAAATAGACTGTTTTTGGTGGCGCTAGATCAGTGGTTCCTCAACTGGTGGGTTGGGACCCAAAAGTGGGTCACTTAGCCGTTTTCAGTATGTCGCGAAGGTGTGCTTGTTCTTTTTCTTTGTTCTGTCAGGTTTTGTTCCATCTGAGGTCTAAGATTTGTCATTAAATAAATTTGATTGGTTTAAAAATATCTGAAATTTGGGTCATGGTTGTAAAAGAGTTAGTGGGGGTTCCTTAGGCTAGACAAGTTGAGAACCACTGCACTAAATGCCCTAATGGTTAGGTTGCGCCCCATGTATGGAGACTCTAGTCCTCTAAGCAGGCAGCCCATGTTGGACACCGACCCGCGGCTACTTTCCCACATGTCAATCCCCACTCTCTCTCCTTTTTCTTACTCTGACCCATTATCTTATTGAATAAAAGCCCACAAATAAATCTTTGCGAAAAAGGCTGTTTATCACCTCATCTGAAACCTGCGACACCATTGACTGCCAGTCAAATAACTACATAGAAATAATACATTTTTATGCTGATGGTCTCATTTGCTTTTATGGCTCATGAAAAAGTCATCACGACTATTTCATAACCTTTTGAAAACTCCTCACAGGAGCTTTAAGTACACCTTCAGTTGAGATTGTACGTTCAAAGTTCAAGAACAAACTGTCGATATAAAGGTTTACATGAAGTCAAAACAATACATCTTAATATATATAGAGAGAAATAATCTAACAATGAACATAATCAGTAGTTGCAGCCCTATGAAATAAGCTTTGAATGGATGTTTACAAGTGTTTTTCGGACAGCCATGCCTCTCGTGTCTATTTATACTGTGTTGTACAAAGTCATTAACTGGAACCCATCATTTCGTACATACACGTTTTTTTATCAGAAGATATTCTGTCCAATGGCAAGTGCTTTATTTTACTTTTTTAATGAAAGATACAGACTCACAAACACACCTGATGAAAAAAGTTTTTTTTTTTCTCACCCATGCATTGAAACATCTGAAGGGAACATGAAGTGATTTGTAAAGTTGTGCTAAGAAGGAGGGAAAGTTCAATGGAACAAGTTGTGTTTTGTAGTGGATCTCCTCAGACGAGGAGCTGGTAGATAATGTTGCTCGTTTGATTTGTGCTGCATGTGTGTGTACGAGTGTGTTTTTTTAAATTCTGTGCTTCAAGTCAAACAGACATGCTGCATTTTTCAGTGCTGGTGATTATTGTCCTACTTCCCCACATTTTTGACTGTACATTTACTTGATATTACCTGATATTATTAATACTCTTATTATTCCGCAGGCCTTTTTTATGGGCTACTGTTTTTTATCTGTGTTGATGTGTAACATTAATAACATGGTTGAATAAAAAAAAAGAAGACTTCTTACTTGAGCGTTCTCCTTGTGTTACTTGATAGGTGTGGGCAGGGTCAATGGCGAAGCAGCTTTTACCGTCACTCTAATGAAAAGGATCCTCTCCATTGATTCTTGGGTTATGAGGCCTTCATGCTCATTCATACTACACTCTCACACAGACACACTCAGCCAGACGGATTCAGCACACGCACATTTGCAATGCAACATTTGCTCTTTTTCCTGCAGGCTATAGTGTCAGGTTTCTGTAATGAATTCTGCGAGAATGTTGGTCAGTCCCAGATGACCTGCGGGGAGTGTGTGTGTGCGTGTTTGCGTGCGTCCGTGCGTGCATGTGTGTATGTGTGTGTGTTGCTGTATGTGTGAGGTATTAAATTAAATTAGAATTTTTGTGTCTGAGAAAATGTGCTAGCTGTGTTTTCTGGGATTTTTCGAGAGTGTCGAGAACAGAGTTAGAATGTTGTGGATAGAGTCAAAAATCTTGACATTTACACTTCATTACTGATATTTAGAAACTATCCTGACATTTTGAGAAAGTCAAAATGTTAGGAATAATGTCAAACTTGCAGCTGTTTTTTTCTAAATTTTTACAAACATATTCATTCCAAAAATGCAAAACAAAATGTTTTCTGCTAACTTAACACAGGCCCCTTTGTTCATTGTGATATAATTAATACTCTGCATTAAGGGTGGATGATTCTGCAGATATGAGTTGGGGTTTGTGTGTGTGTGTGTGTGTGTGTGTGTGTGTGTGTGTGTGTGTGTGTGTGTGTGTGTGTGTGTGTGTGTGTGTGTGTGTTTGTGTTTGTGGATTGCAGGAGAATCTGGTCCAGGTTATATGTCCACCCCAATATCAGTCACATTAGTGTTTTTTTTCTATCTGCATGCTTGTTTGAGTGTTTATTTCTGCATGCATGCATATGTGTGTGTTTGTGTGTGTGTGTGTTTGGTGCATTGGAGCATTGAGCTGTGTGATAAAGCCGTGCAGGCGGTGGGGGTGCAGATGGTGTACCGAGGCCTGAGGACAGTCAGCATGTCCATGACTCACACACCAAGCAAGCCAGCAGCTCGCTCTCTTTTTCCCTCTCTCTTTTTTACTCTCCCCCTTTCCCCTTGGTGGCCCAGAAAGCACAACAAGTGTGTGTGTGTGTGTGTGTGTGTTGGTGTGTGTATGTGTGATCACAGGAGGCAGCAGAAAATGCGGACTGAGCTGTCTTTATGCATGTGTCTATTTTTGTGACCGTGTGCCAGAGTATATGCTTATATCTGTTTGTGTGTGAGAGAGAGAGAGAGAGATAGAGAGAGTGACAGTGTGTGTGTGTACTGTCCAGGGGAAGCTGCTGACATTCTCTCCAGGACTGATTTACCACTGCAAACCGGCACAAAAAGCCCTTTTGTCCGCAGCTCTACTTTTATCTCTCTCACTTTGTCACAATCATTCTCCTACTTCCATCTCACTGTCGGCTCCCAGTGAATCTCTACACATGGACGAAGAGGATTTGGCGCTTTGGAGTTTATATGCTGATTTCCCCCCCAGCTCTTGGTTTCTTGAATGAGGGATTAGGATGTTAAAGGGTCACAGAGATCCTTTTACTTTCAATTCGATCAATAAAGAGGGTCATTTTACTGCAAAGAAAATCAAATATGATCATTTATTTAAGAAATGAAGTTCATGTATGAACTTAGGTTCAGGAGCACGACCCTGCCTAAACCAAACCTTCAATCACCTGACAAGCCTACTTATAACTTAGCTGTTTTCACATAAGCACTCCTGAAAATGTCAAGAGAATATCTGGTTGTCCACACATGAAACTCACAGCAAGAGGCTATCCGTGTCAGATAGGAGGGGGAGGTGGGTCTCCTGAGGTAAGACATGACTGATAATGAGAATATTTGCCCTTATATCAATGCTATGTGCAGTTTGACAGAATCACAATGTCAACAAAAGAGTGGAGAAGAAGATTCTGTCCAACAGCAAAATGAAATGCAGCAGTTTAAGCACGTGCACAGAGATCAGTGGCATACTTTTAGGGTCGTGCACTAATCGCAGGGAATAAACGTTACCACCCCCTCCCTCACGCTCGAGGTGAATTCTCCTAATTATATCCTGCTGCATTCTCGAATTAGCTCACTCACACTTTCTGCGTCAAAAATGCTGGGAGGCTGTCAGGAAAAACTGAAAATGTGGCTGTTTGCGTTCACACATGCAGCTCACTACGAAAACTTCAGGAGGTTTTCAGGAGTTTAGTGTGAACAAGTCTCGAGTCATCCCACTCAGTTCTTTGATCCAAACTCTCTTCCTCTCATCCCCCTCCTTCCTCATCCCTTCATTTTCAACCTGGCATATGTCTCTTCCATGTCTCTGTCTAATTCAAGGTACAGTCTGAGCCCGAGATCAGCTCAGGTAGAATTATGCCTGAGGTGGAACCCCCATCCTGAGTCTCCCTCTGCTGGGCCTTCAATTCATCCTCCTAGACCAGCCTGACAGACGACATTCTCTTTCACCATCAATGCTAACATACATAATCCCAATCTTTTATGAAATATTCACATATTGTTGAGGCATGGTCCCTGCTAGTGAAAAGGTTGTGTCTAAAATATTGACTTCAAGTTCGGATATACAAGCTTCGACTACGTTTACAATGGAATCCATCCATTTAAAGAGTCGTTTTCTGATCATGTTTCTTCCCTGACATGGATGAAGAGCCCATACTTAACAGCCCTCTTGAGGGGACAGTTATAAAAAGGGAAACCAAAGTGATGGTTCAGATTCCCTTGGTGTAATGGTTGTTAAAATCTTCAGCTCTGACTCCAGTGGAGATTACATTTAGTCTCAGATGGGTTTATTAGACCGTGTTCAAAATCCTGTCATTTATCGAGCCACCAGACACCAACCTTGTAGCGAGTTCCTTTGGATCCCAAGATAACCAGCCTAAATGTGCCAGTCAGACGTCTCCCTCCACAGCTGGGGGCTAATGCTGACATTTCTACGAGCCTGCTTCACTGAGTCAGACTCTGACTTTCGAAGGTTTGTTTCTACCTAGGGGTCCAAGACAGTATTTTATTTTTTCAAAATCGACAGTTTTTCCGTGACCCAAATAAAAAGTTGAAAAACAAAATCAAGACTGACTACCTGTCAGAGAAGCTGGCAATTTAACAGAGCATCCACAACCATATTATTTGGCAACATTTTGCAATGGAGACATGTGTTTTTAAGGAACACAGAAGGATGTACGCTCGTTTGCTCACTCTGTAACCAGCAGGCTATAGAGGGTCACTTTTACCCGCAGGCTATAGAGGGTCATAAATGCCATAAAGGACAAACAATTACACTGTTTCAACCCAGCTGGGAGCATGATGCTTTAATAGGTTTGTCTTTACCGCACACCGCCACTGCTGCTAAACAACATCTTGGTTTCAGCCAAACCTGACAACCTTTCGTTTTTCATTTTCTCACCTAAACTGATCGTATACAGCAGGAATTTTAAAACAAGACTGAGACCGGACTGACACTACACGAGTTTTAACATTCTTATAAATTGGTTTATATCATGCACGTAAGGAAAAACTCTACGCATTTTCATCTGTCTTATCTCAAAAATACACCCACAACAAGTAAAGAAAATATTGGTACATCACAACTGAAAGGATACAAAGATGCTAGGAGTAAAACAACGCACCTCCTCACGTGATCTTGTGAGATCTCACGTGATCGCACAATGAAGCAGATGTAAAGAAAACAGCAACTGACAACAACCCTGCAGTGACTGTAACCTGTGCGTAGGGAAAACGAAGCAAAATGCTCAACAACATTGGATGAGAATAATATTCAGCGGTACAAAGGCAACACAAGAAAAGAAGAACTGTGGGTGAAAATACTGTAGCTGACTAGTCTCAGGCCTATAATGCTAACAGTTGCTTTCAATCACCACCGATGGTTCCCTATCCTTGAAGACTTCTATCTCTCATTGGCTTTTGCGGTTCAGTTTGGTTTAGTTCTGATGCAATCATTTAGATTTAAATCCTGAATATGTTTGATCCCCGGCGGGTCTGCAAGTCTTTTACAAGGTAAAGTATCTGGACTGAAAAACATGACCTACCAAGCAACCAAACCAGACTCATCCTGATTGTCTGGAGTGGATTGGTTGGAATGTAACTAGTTTTGAAGACATCTGGATATAATCCAAAGTTTGGGGTAAATAATCATGTTGATGGTGAACAAAAAGATTTAAGGCTTACCAGGATGATTAAGATTTATTCTGACATAAATATCCGTACGAGAGGTCATTGTAATCAATCCAATAATTGTTCAAAGTTTCCTCAAGGCTTCAAATGTCAAACCACTGTTGGTGCTAAAGGAAAAGTAAAAAGCTCAATATGATCTTCAATGACTTGCTGAGAATCCAAATATTTGGCCACAGTAGTTAACCGACTAACAGCCAATATAAACAGTACATCACTCGGGTCATGATGCTTTCATGGCTGAAAATTCATGGAAGTTGTCCATGCAAAGTAAATCAAATACATGGTTGACAGTCTGTAAATAAGAAAGCTTCTAAAAATTCCTCAAAAGTTGACTTTACATAGACGCAGGGCTTTCATGTGACAGCTTAAAGATACACTCTGCAGAGCAGAGAAAGTTTGAAAGTCTCTCATCCCCCTTCTCCCTGCTTCTCCAATTATACTTGATGTGTCTGCTCCGCTGTCTCCTCATGCTTCCCTCTGAGAGTTAAAACTAGAAAGACAGAGGGAGGGAAACAACACTCTCCTGAAGCCCCTTACCCCCAAACACACTCCTACTGTATATTCCCCTGAACACAAAACAACAAACTAAAAAGCAGATCTCAAAATGAATCTATTAGAACAAACATCCGTGGATACACAATCACATAAAAATAAATCAGAAATACACTCTCGCGCCTCCTTTATTCCCTCGTGATATTTGTCTACATGTTAAATCAGTGGAGGGGGTACAGTGCAGCGTGTTTGAGCATGAGTGGGCTGATGTGGTTGTGGCCTTACATGCATGAGTAAGACTTTACAGTACATGACTTCAATACCCCAAAGGCCTGGTAAAGCGTAGTAACACACTGACACAGTTATCAGACCGGTATAATTGAGTCTGGGACTACGTGTGTGTAAATGTCTGAAGGAGAACGATAGTAAATACATGACTTTATGTATGTGGGACCCTTTAATGCATCTGTTGGGAGCCCTGTGTTCTCCTTTCATGCCTTTTGAAACTCTTAATATTTTAAAATGTGGAAACGAAGTAAGCATCTGTGCATGCTACAGTAAGGGTGGTGGGGGGGATGCTATACAGCGTCTTATCAAGATATATTGTAGGAAATATTGGATCAATACATGAATATTAAACCAAAGAAATGATCAGGGTTATTTTGTAAATACAAATTTGACGTTTTGGTATGAAAAAGTCATGATTATTCTTCATGTTTTTTTGGTAAGGTAAGCAGGTATTAGTATTTAATTTGCATTGTTGCATTGCATTACAGTGTTTGTATTACCAAGTTGCAAAACACCCCAGGGTCTTTCTGCTTGATGATCATAATTTTCTGCAATTAAATAATGAAGGAATGAGACAAACAGATTCAAAGCGTCATTTAATTGGAAAAAGCAAATGTTAAGAATTGTTTTTCTCCTATAGGGAAATAATTTGAAGTTGACAAAAGGTTAGGAATTGCAGGTTTTCAAGGCAATACTCTGCATACTGCAAGATGTTTAATATTTAAACAATATAGTATGGGACTAAAGAATTGTGATGCTATTGTGTCCTCAGGTCTCTGCTGATTCCAGATGGATTCATGTTTGTATGCATCTATCCGCTAGAATGTGTTATCCATGCATCTGAGACGACTGTATTTGTCCTTCTGTGCCGTCTTACCTCTACTCCTGTACATCTGATCAAATTCCTAAACGTCTTTCCTGCCAGGAAAAAGTGTCAGACGTGTCAGAGTCTTCTATGGTAGCTGTTGGCATAGGATCCTGCTCTCTTACAGCCGTCTGACCCACTTTCAGTCCTCACAGCACCACGGTGAAGATGTTTACTGAGAGAAATGATGCTGCATTATACACAAAAATTACAGACATTTAGCCAACTCGGCTCCACTGCACACGACCAAGCCAAAATCAGAGTGCAATTTATCAAATCTGCATGTGCAAACATATGTATATATATATATATATATATATACTGTAGCTTGCAGTAGTGCTTATCCAGTGCAAATAATCCAGTGTGACATTTTTTAAAAAGACACACCCATCCAGTCTAAATCAGTCGGCCTGGGATTATCAATTTAATGAGTAAATTAGAGCGCTGCTGCACTCGTGCTTGTGATCCATCCTATTTTATATCAGCTACAAGCAGGGGAGCACAGACAAAGAGTGAATCTAAATGTGTTTAACTGGGTCTAAGTGTGTCTGCCTGTTTCAGTGTTTTTGATCACAGTAGTCATCCTACATCTTGTCACTGTGTCATAGGAGGTAAGTTGTGATCAGAGACTGACGATCTGAAGAGAAATATGAATTGATTATCAAATAAAGATTATCTGTAGTGTACACAAGGGCTCGAAAGAGAGGAAAAACAGAATGTCTTTTTTTGGGCTTGTATGGGTACAAATACAAGCAATTTGACTCTTAAAGGACTTTCACAGGCAGAGACTTAACAGCTAAAAAAACAAGGACAAAAAAAAGGGGAACATCAAAAGAGGGAGGGAGGACAGGACTTAAGGCAACCAAACGAAGAGGAAAGAAGAAAGGGTAACAGAGAGTGTAAAGCAGATGAGACAAAGAAATGAATGCACAGACTAAAGAATAAAGGAATAAATAAATAACGTGTGATGCTTGGCGGGGTGAAAAGAGTGTGGAGAAGACTTAAAGAGGATTAATGCAGGGAATCAGGGTGTCAAGAAAAACAGAGGAGAAGAAAAAAAAAAGTAAATAAATAAAGGAGTGGACATAATTAAATGATTAGCACACAGGGAAGGAATTTAAGGAAAAAGTGAGGCAAGGGAGGAAGAGGAAGAGAGCTAACAAGAAGGTGAAGAGGAGGACAGGGAGGAGCAGGAGAATAAAGAATAGGCAGGGGCGTGTCCAGACTTTTTAGACCGGGTATGGGAAAATAATGGCGCTAACTTACACAGGGGTTGTATTCTGTATACGTGCTCATACACACGCAGTGTCAAGCAGTATAGTCAACAGTCAAAGACAGACGAGCAAAACACAACGAAGAAACATTTTTGGGAAGTTGGCGGAACTTTTTAGGAAAAGGTTGTACGAGTTTCTTGAACTATAAACATATATATGATGTTACGTGCACACTGGGACAGAGAACTACAACAGGTAGTTGTCTGGTTGGGGTCTGGCGGTAACTGAATGTCAGTAGGACGGCAGCGTAGGAGAAGTGGAGATCTGTGCGAGACAGCGCCCTCTAGTGGATTCATTTTTTAACATCCATCCTAATGTAAATGATGCGAGAGTATATGGGTAGTGAGGGTTATATTGTTTAAAACGTATGTACCTATTTTCATACATAAAGGAAGCATAAATGAGCCTTTAAGTTCCGCCTCAGCTCCAACTCTTTTCCTGTTTTAGATTGATCAGAAGTAACGAGGTGGAGACAGCGTTTACAATATGGTGACCGTCATCTTTGGACTTCCTCTCTCCTTTTGAGACAACATTAGGTGACATCCCTGGGACTAAGTCCTCGGTTTATATACAGCCTATGGACACAGCCAAATGATACTTTGATGGGGTGGCACCTAGGTTGGCCAAGAAGATTTCAAGAGGGGCCAATGCCATCCAGGCAACCCCCGGAATGCCCCTGCAAGAAAAGGACAAGAAAATAATGAAAGAAAGGGGATACAAAAAATGTCAAGGAAGGAAACAAATAGGCAAAAAGAGATGAGATGAGGGGGTTGAATGGATGGGATGAAAGCATCAAAAGAGAGATGAATCAGTAATCAAGAATTGATGTACATTAAGAGTGATATATGGAAAGCTTAAAAGGGTGAGGTGGCAAGGTAAGGAAACAAAAAGGAGGACTGTCTTGAGGACTAGAGGGAACAAGGAAAGGGAAAAAGAAATGTCACAATGAATGGGGCATCATCAAGTTTCAAGTGGCTCTCTGGTTGAAACCCGGTGATAAAAGTGCTGCCAGTCCACTGCGGCTCCCAGCTGAGCCTATGAATGGATCACTGGCTCCGCCAGGATACTTGCTGACCTGCATAAAAGCCACCGATTAACACACTGTCACATCTGATGCCAACTAGATCCAGCACCAAGCAGGGGGAAGGTTGAAGGAGTGGTGTGTTGGAGACACAGAATGGTAATGATAAAGAGAAAGAGCCAAACATGATCATGTGTGTGTGTGTGTGTGTGTGTGTGTGTGTGTGTGTGTGTGTGTGTGTGGGTGGGTGGCTGCATCGACGGGACAGTGACAGTAGGTGTGTAACTAATGATTCCGTCTAATAATGAGGCCGACACATCCGCTCACACATTTCCACTGCATGACCCTCATTGTTCCCCTGTGGATTTACAGCGATGTGCATTTGTGTGGTGATTTAAAAGGACACACAGATTAAGAGAAGCATATTAAAAAAAAAAACTGTTCATCTTTTATTATTTATGTCCGCTTTATGGTAGCACTGTTTTCTGCAGAGGAGGGATGAACAAAGTGAAAATAAGAAGGATGACTGAATGAAAGATGCAAATTCGACAGTTAAACAGGGTCGGGGAGGAACATTTTCTTTTCATGTACTTCAGTGAAACAGCTCATTACAAACTGGAGGAAAACAACAAAAAAGTAAAGAAAATTCTCCAAACTCCTACACACACACACACACACACACACACACATACACACACATCAACACACACAATAGCATGACAGAGGGGAACACAAAAGCTTCTACAGAAGCCCACAGAGAGATAAATTGACATTTTAAACAGCATACATTACGACACAGAGACTGCGGTAGGTAGACAAAAAGTGAAATGTTTTGGTGTGGGTTTTTTTCTGGCCTAGTGCACCGACAGTACTCAAGGTTGGAGGGAACTCTTTATACTCCATCTCCCCCCTGGCCTCCATCTGCCTTTCAGCTCCCTCACCCCTTCTCTCCCCCCTTCTTCCCCTCTTATCCATTCACTTCCCCAACACTCCTCTCCCCTCCCCTGCTGTGGATTTACACCCGCCTCTCCAAATTCCACTCAGTTATTTTCATTTTGGGTAATTTTTATTCAGGCGATGTTTATTCATGACCGAGGTTCTGAGAGAGAGATAAGAAGCCAAGTGCTGAGCTGGCCCCGAGGGCTCAGAGGGCTCCAAGTCATCCTCTGCAAACACACACAAATAAACACATTTTAAAAAAACCTCTTCCTTGAGCACATGTTTGCATACAGGATCATATGAAGATGTGCACACATGCTGCCACAAAAATGCACAGAATTCAGTTTCATGTCACGTACAAACTGAGATGTTTCGCCTGTGAAACGCCACTTTCTTTTTCAGATTGAGTTTGAGCGGGCTGCCTCCCCCTTCACGCTTTCTGTTTGTCAAGGAGAAAAATGCTTTTTAAAGATTTCAGCACCAAAACATGCCTGACCCTCATCTGTCAGCAGAGTTGATCATAATGTCATGACAGACACACACAAACGCCACAAGAGAGGTTGCGCTTCTTTGACAAAACCCTCCTCCCAGATGTATTCGTGTGTAGGCATGTGCGTGCAGCCAGATCTGCAGTCAAAATGGCCAGAACGACAGAAATGAGAGACATGATGTGCAGAAAGTGAGAAGTGAGAAGAAGTCACACAAAAGTGAGGAGTTTATCGTTCACTGTGGGGTCACATCCTTCTTATTCCCTCAAATCTACTCAGCCCATCTACACCTTTCTCAAAATCCCATGGCAATACCAACCACTAGGGTGCCAGCCAGTTTGATTCCACTCAGGGAACTCCCTAAAATAACCACTCATAATCACACCTTCAGGTTTTTACATGGTTAAGCCCTGCACCTTGTTTTAAAAGAACGCCTTTATGGTTTAGTTTTCTTTACAGTGACCACAATATGTGCGCAAAAAAGCCCTTTCTGTTCCCACAGATATACTCCAATGCCCCATGCAAACAGCTATCTGTGTTTTCACAACAAGGCCAAAGTCATTGTATTGTAATCTTCCAAAGGGAGAACAATTAAAAAAACATGTCTCCTAAACATCTGGCATAATGTACCAAAAAAAAGTGCCAATAGAAAATGCCACAAATACTACTATTGTAGTTGAAACCAGCGAATTGGGACTTCAGTTGGCTTTAACTTAAGTCTAGCCTCTTATCATGCAGGGAGCCAAACATAGGTGAGGATTATGGGGTGGCAACGTTGGCCAATAAAGCTCGGCTTATACTTCTGCGTCGAATCTTCGCCATAGCTCTGTAGTGGCATACGCCATCGTGAACACTTCATACTTGTGTGTTGGTGTGTCTGTTTCTTCTGCAAAACTAAACCTACACATGCTAGTTGGCAGGCAGTGTGATTTCTATGCGTGTTACTGTATATCTCCAGTTTTCCATTCTGCCACTTTCTCTGCTTGTTTGTGTACAGGGAACCATGGTGACAGAAAGCGTATTATATTGGAGATAGAGCTGGTAGAAATTGAGCTGCAGATGATTCTACCAGCTTGAAGACTTCTTCCTTCTGCAGAATTTTGGAAACTGTGGCGATGCCGGAAATGTTGTATACGCAGAAAATACATTGCAACCCAGGAGTCCAATCACAGGGCTTGTGTTTGTTTTGATGCATAACTACTGTATTGAGGAAGTGCACATCAGGCTATGAATGTAAACTTCTCCGCTTCTATAAGCAAACCTCTGGCGTATGCTATGGTGTAGAGTCCATGCAGAAGTATAAATCAGGCTTAAGATTTTAACTGGGGCCTATGCTACCCACGCCACCCTCTAGACTTCCAAACAAAGCACAAGGTGGGAGTGTAAGAAAGGGAATTAAAAAGGTATCAAGGAAAGAAACAAGGAGGCAAACAAATGATGTGATAGGGGATGAATGGATGGGCTGGAAGAAACAAAAGACAGATTACTCTGTAGACAAGCAAGGATGTACATAAAGAGTGATGCTCTTTTAATTTTTTGGTATTTTCTCTACAGTGACGTCAATATTCCTTTTCTGTTCCCAAAGATAGACTATCATGCTCCATGTAAATATTTTTTTTGTGTATTCACACCCAAGACAAAGCAATGTTTGTGCATGACCTGATTACATACAAAGACAGTGCAAATATGAAATAGAAACACATTTGCACATGGCGGTGTGAAATGAGACATTCGCTTGAAAGCCTTTCAGTGTTCATATTTTCTTGATGTCACACAAAACAAAAACAAAACAAATGGCTGCTTTATGCTTTACTGTACAGAGACAGACAAAATAGTTATTTAAGAAAAGTCAACAAATCATGATGTTATACCCAGGGTCTTCCCAACCACCATACTCCAAACCTTGATGGCTAGTATTTCTTTTCGAGTTCAGAAAAACATGTTTTTCTAGACTCCAGCTGTTGGTTGTAATTTACTACGAACCTCTGCTTCTGCCTCTCCACAAGGAAAACGCACAAATCTTGTTGAACGTTAAAAAACAACATCTTGGCTCAACCATCAGCAATAAATTGGCAGACATAAAAGATGTTCTGCCATCAGCAAACCTCGACTGACAAATAAATATGTCTTGAGCACGAGCTCCACCTGCTGGATGCTAAGCGCAGGTGCGCCTGAGCTGAGGATCCAGATGTTTGGGAATGATTTGGGTCAGACAACAATAGTCGACTCGAAAGTAGTCGAAATATGTTCATATTCCTAAATCACTGTGATTAATTTAATGAATGTTTGACTGGATAAAAAATCCAGGACGGATAATCCCACTTTCAAATCCCTGCTTCAGCCTCAGAGCTGGACTTTATTTACGTAACAGGATAAAAACACATCTTTGTGGAGTCTTGACGTAAAGTCTTTTGGCCACTAGATGGGGTAGTGGTGCGAAAAAATAGAAAAAGAATGGCCCTTTTCTCCTCTGGTAGAGCTGGATGTGATCCCAATTGAAGGCAGCATGTCTACGGCTCCTCTGCAGCCCTGAAGCAGACAGCTTGGTTCCTTGGACGTCATATGATAACGCTGGAGGAGAGCCAGAGTTGGACCTGTATCTCAGTCAGCCACCGCGCGCAGCTAGGGCCCCCTTTATCTCAACCAGGCAGGGAGGCGTATCCTTTCCCCCTCTCTCCCACTCCCCTTCACATACCACTCTGACTCCCTCTCTCTCTCACCCAAACTACACTTCAACCTGCTTCAGACGACGCCCCATCGCCCATGAGATTCCTGCTGTCGCACGTCGTTTTCGCTCGTGAGGAAGCCATTTCTCTCCCTTCATCGTCGGGCTGAGCGCTCGTGCTGCCCACGGCATCACCTCGGCAATAACAGAAGGGGTGCCAGCCAAAAGACGAAAGAAGCAGAAGAGGAGGGAGGGAGGGAGAGGAGGAGGAGAAGAGGGAAGGGGTGTAAAGAGTATTGCGAATTGACGTTCAGAAATAAACAAGGAGACACCCCTGTTTGGAAGACGTCTGTGGCGGGAAGCGACAGGGATCTGCAAGTGAGTAAATCGTGATTTACAGTGAGCTGTTTTCTTTTTATCTGACCTGTTTTAGTGGGGATTTTTCCAGCAGCGCATTTTTTTTTTTAAAGCTTCCAGCCCCTGTAGCATCCTTTGCGTCGGTCAGGAGGGGTGGCAGAGCAGGATAGAGGGATGGATACCAGAAAAAAAAAGAAAAGAAACATATTGCCCGAAAATATCTGTATGGTTAATTCATCTCTGTTAACACCAGCGTTGCTTTTACTGGGTTACAACTAGTATCACAAGAGGCGCAGCGTCCTTAAAGGCGCATATTCAAAATAACAAGCTGACATCAAAGTCACGCGCACGTTTGAGATGAATTAAAGGCAAAAAATAGCTGCATTATTATGTCATGTCAACATCTTGTATTACATGCCCTGAGGCCTGCTCCACTGTACTGTACTTTGAAGCTATAGCCTAACAGACAGGTGTAACGGGACGACGTGTTTACGCGAATGACTTTGATGGTCCATCATGTAATATCGATCTATTTAGCGGGGAGAGTGTTTCAGGATGTTTTTCCTCTTGACGGTGGATTCGCAGTGGCGCCAGCCGTGCATGACTGTCGCTGGCTGGGTGAGAGATGCTGACAGGCTACAGGCTGTGGAGGAGAGTAACAGGGTATGCTGTGTGTTGTGATGTGAGCAGTCTGCTCCAACATGGCGCGCATGAGCTGTAAAAAGCCATGGCCATTACATACTCCTGTCTGGAATTTACACTGTGTGCAGTGGACCAGGCAGTGTGGTTTAGGATACCACAGAATGAGTCTGTGCATCCCTGACTCAAATGAATTACAGCTCAGGTTGCTAATGGTGATGGAGTCTGGCTCCTCTGTGCTGTCAGAATATCACGTAGGCTTGTGTGTGTGTGTGTGTGTGTGTGTGTGTGTGTGTGTGTGTGTGTGTGTGTGTGTGTGTGTGTGTGTGTGTGCGCACTGTTTTCTGTGGCTATTCCTGTCTCTGAATAGAACAATGTCACTATAGGACCAACACCTCCTGGTTTACTGTTTTCGTGATTTTGTTTGATCCCAGCAGGTAGAGACTCAACAAGACAAAGCTTGTGTTTTTGTTTGGTCTTGTGTCCATTGTTCCTTGTAAACCAGCAAGACTGTTGTGGACTACATCTTTGTTGCGAATGCCATCAAGTTGCTGATGATATCGTGGAGTCCGTAAACAAAACACGCCCATTTAGTCCTCGAAGTCAGGGCAGGACATCGACGCTTTGTTAGCTCCAGTGACACCTGTTTGAATCCTGGAAACACTGTAGAATTAAGTGCAGTTTAGTGTCTGACATGACAGTTTTTTGTCAACGGTGAAAGCCCAAGTGTGAATAAGAGTGTTAATGATGAAAAGTATCCAGATAAAGAGCCTTTGAAACATCGGAACAAGTGCAAGGAATGATGTATTTTGTTCTGACTAGTGGATGTTATGTCAAAGTTCAAGATCAAGAGTCATTAATCGCCCTCATTTAATTAAACAGCCAAGAAAACTGTTACCTGAATGTATCCTTGTCGACCACCATATATGCAGATCTCTGAGTGTCTAAAAGTTCCAAATTAATAATTATAACCATGGCTGTAATAACACTTTGTACACTTGAGAATCACTTAGAGCGACTGAATCTCTGAGACTTAATGAAGATGAGACATGCTCACAAGCACAAAAAGGGGGAAAGAATTAGCAGCTCATGTTTGTTGTCTTTTCTGTCATTTCATTGTATGAGCGAGACATGTTGAGTCCATGTCAGGCCTCAGCCTGGCAGGGTGTGTGAGCGGAGGGTCTATATCCGCTCGGCTGCTCTGTGTTGTGTTAGCGACTCCCAGTAGAGCTGACAGCACTTGTCTTGTCCAACCAATCATCATCCAGCATTATGACTCTGGACAGCTACATGTTTGAGTGTGAGCTATTGTGTGCTTCTCTGTTTGTGTGATTGCATTTGGGCAGCTTTTGGGTGTGGTTTTTTTTTTAGTCAGTCTTTGCAAGAATGAGAGACAAAACAAGATGAAAAGGTACGTGTGTTTTTGGGTGTTGACGATTTTCCTCTGTTCTGGCTGGCTGGGCACTGGGATGGTTCTGCTTTCAACAGTTCAGATAGTGGAAATAGGCTGGTAACTGAACAGTCATGCATCTAAATCTTAACCTGTCATGTTAAAAACTGTGAAATGTGAAACAGCACTTTATACTACCAACTACCTATACAGCCAAACGCCTTTCAGTCAGATCCAAAGTCCAGACTGCTCCAACAGAAATCCTCAATGAGCAAGTCTGGAAGAAAAGTGCTTATTGAGCCGCTGCTTGGAGTGAAAGTGTAAAACTGTTGCCAGGAAAGCACACTCAACTGCCCTAGTAAACTAAGCTTAAATAGGTAAAGGACAGAGAGACATTGCTGTGTTGTCCCTGATAACCCACATACATGCCATTAACTCATCAGTGGATGGGGTATAATCAATATCTTTACATTAGCAATTGATCATAGCACTAGTTGTATGTGAAAAGGGTTGCCGGTCAAACAAACCCGCAGAGAATCAGATCAGAACTCTGAAAGTTGTTAGCACTACTTAGCAATTTAGCATCTTTCAGTCTTTTGTTTTGGTTTTATTGATCTCAAATTTCTCTGAGGTAAAGTCTCACGATCTTATCAACATTGTTTCCACACTGGGCCGTTGATTGAACGTCATCACCCTCGGTAGTTGGCAGAATTACTAGTATGTTAAACTCGTAATTTATATCTTTATCAATTTAGGCCCTCCATGACTGTTTAATGTTGTGTCTAAGCAGCTGCCCGACACTTACTGTCATAAAGCTCTACTACCAGGATGTAAACCAGCACAGGGGACAGATTGCATCTCATAGCACGGAACAGTTTGGCAGTATTTGTATCAAGAACACGGACACAAAATTGTATGTAGGCTGTGTCAGGTTATACTGGCATATAACCACTTGACCAGAGCATTGGTAACCAGCACAGACATTGTATGCATTAACCAGCGAGGAGGACTGCAGGCTGGCAGCGCCATCACTGCTAATGTTAGCCACACTTGTCAAACCTATTTGACATGACTGCTTTCTGGGTGTTTTCTTAACTTCAGACGATCTGTCTAGTCTGAATATAAAATTGCATTTAATCAACTTGGAAATTACTTCCCTGGGAAGAACCCCTTGCAATAGAACCACCATTTGTTAGCCGAACAAGACCAGCTCACAGACAGAAAGAGCTACTAGCTAGTCAACCCAGTGGCTTGAATCCAATCCATTTTTCAGATTTAATCCAATTGTTCCCCTCTTTTAGGAGATGGCAAAGACTGAAACACATCTACAAGATGACTTACATTTTTAAGGTCATACCCTTCTTCAAATACAAGCTAATGTTGCTCCATAACTGTAAAGATGATAGAATGTCAGGTCGTGTTTTATGAATGCTTTACAGGTACTGACCGGTGCCATAAACAGAAGCAGTTAATGCAGGTTTAATGAAAAGTGCTGGGGTTTTAGGTAACTGCTTAAGAGAGCAAAACAACTTATATTTCACTTTTAATGTAGCACTCCCACTGCTATTGCATGATTGCAATTTGCTAGCATTTCAGCGAAAGTGGTCGGTACAACACCACAGGGTTCCCATCCTGCCCCTGAGCCAGTAGGCCCTGAGTGATGGATATTTCTAATTACCCTTGCTGACCCTGCTGTCATTAAGAAACCATTTATGCAGTGGTTATAAAATCACAGCAGTATGCTAGTCGAGGAAAATGAATGTCATGCATTACAGAAGCCCTTACAGTTACTGTTTTGTACTATGCTCAAAGATAGTATTGTAGGGTAAAAGAGAGAAATGAAAGCGTAGCTCAGCTAGCATTCAGAGTGATAAGTAGAAACATCTGGACAGATTGTAGAGACCTGAGATATGATTTGATAATGTGATGCAATCCACCTTGCCCTTTCCACCTCCAAGTTTTTTTTTTCTCTTTCCATTATTCTCGGCCTCCTTTTTTCTTCCTGGAAAGTCACATTTCTTTCCTTTTTTTTGGTCTGACTATCTCTCATTACAACCCCCCCTCCTTGCTGCTTTGTCATGACAGATAAGGCGAAAGAGGATTTGTTTTTTTTTCACTCTCTTCCCAGCAGATAGTCTGTCTTGTCATTTTTAGACTCTAAGTCATTTTAATCTCAGAGGAAATTGTGCTCAGGAATACGTGTTTGTGCATTTGTCAGAGTTTTATGCAGCCCTCCTGCAACACACACACACTCACACAAACACTCACTCACTCACATACTCACACACACACTCACACACACACTCACACACACACACACACACACACACACACACACACACACACACACACACACACACACACACACACTTACACACACACAGAGACACACAGACACGTGCACGCTCATATGATGATCACCAGTTTTGTTGCATAGATTGTATCAAAAGTGCTATTGATAAGAAGCAGAGCGGGACCGTCCCTCTTTTTGCACTGTAGATAACCTGAGCCTAATACCACATGTACACACACACACACACACACACACACACACACACACACACACGATTACACACATTCACATGTGGTTTAAGGCTGACGGTGGAGATTGGAGAATGAATATGAGGTCTTGTCCCCTTGTTTTTTTTTTTTTCAGACAATAATCCAGAATGAGATTGCACAGGATGATATTGGACAAACATACTTAGCATAACCAGTTCCGGAGCCTCTTGAGGGACGTAAGTGGGGATTGGGATCTTGCCATAGGGGAAGGCCTAATGGTTCCTGTGTAAACGCTGAGAGGCTGCTCCAATAATGCAGGTCCATAGGCTTCGTATTTCAGCTATATGGAGTTTGCTGATGGACCAGAGAGTGCACAAGGACAGCAGGAGACAGTCTACTATATAAATTGACTGCCTCTAAACATAAAAGCAAAGCTGTCAGCAGCTTGAGTTGATGCTGATGCTGATAATTGTTTCCACAAAAAGATGCAGACTAAGGATTAAGGTAGCATTTAAAATGACAATCGTATGAACTGATTGCAATTCAGATGTTCTACTTCTTGAAATACAGTTATCCTCGATGACTGGAGAGACACAGTTAAGCATTTGTTGCATTGTTGTGCTAAATTTTTGTAATCAGCCAACAATCAGGTGATTGATTCCCAAAGCGGTATCCATAGATAGGGACAGATTCTGTTCAGTGTGAGAACACTTCTACAAAGGATGCATTGTGAAAAACATTCAGTTGCTCTCGCATTGCAATTTTGAGGCAAGCAGTTGCCTGGAGATTAACTCTTTCTGGAACATCCGGATTCAAGCCCTTCAATGAAAACTCCCCGATGTAACCTGGTGTTTTGTCATAAATTAAATTAGAACTACTTCCAGTCGTTTAACTTATTAACCAACTAGTTGTTGCAGCTCAACATCGAAATGACAACTGCACACGTCTGACTCCATTGCGGTTTATATTCATTGAGGACCTTTGCATGATCTTTCTTCAGGCTCTCTAGTTTATTCTCAAGTCACCTTTAGAAGCTAAAGAGCCACTTTCAATACGATACGATTCGATATGTTACAAAACGATAAGGCACATTTTATGAAATTTGCCTGGAGTCCTCCCCAAGATTCACTAAAATATGTTGTATCGCTAGTGTCTCTTTAAGTTTGACTTGATTAGTAGCTGTGACAAACAAAATCTTTGACAATCTGAATGACCAGAAGCTCACAGACGTCTGTATCTTGAGACTTCCCAAAGCTGACTTTGGAGTAACTTTGTTCCTTTCCAAACACAAACCCTGTACGCAGCACCACCCTGTTGCCCGTGGATTTTCTGAACCAAACTCCAAGCTTTCTAACCACACAGAGCAGACCTATCAGTGTACATATTTGTCGTCAATCTACAAGCAGAACCTGTGTTCTGACCTCATTGCAGTGGCTGTGATCTAAACACAGGGATCAATAAAGTGTCACAAGAGCTGTTGACTCAGCATACATAACCTGAAGATGTAAAAGTAAAAAAGGACCGCGAGCGACTAGAGGGATTTGTGGCGCGCAGGTTTGTCGTTGTGGAAGTAATAAAGGCTGAGTTTGGTGAAGTGAAGGAAAGCTGAGCGTGAGGCCGGTCGATCCAGAGGAATCCTCACAGAGAAGAGAGACAGATTTGGGATGTCTTCTGAGCTTAGCGTTGTTGAGGGGTCTTGCAAGAGGGAAAGAAAAAGAAGTGTCTGGAAGGCAGATGAGAACAGCGACTGAAGGTACAAGCCAGGTAAAAAAAAAAACGATAACAAGGTAAAGGTAGAGGAAGAAGTCCTGTCCATGGATTGATGAAGGGTGTCTGAAACTCTGTGATACTAGAATTATGGGAGAGCTGTCTATAACTGGGAGAAATGAGGGCAACATCATGAATGCCTTGAAGGGAAGATTGTGCGCTGCCATACACATCATTTGAAAGATTATCACGTTGACACCCTCTCCGTAATGGCTGGCTTTGCTTACCCCACCCTTCCAGTGAGTCTGTTCAGAAAAGCTTTGAATACTAAAGTTAGACGACACACGATCTTGCTCAAAGTTGCAAGGTGTCGCTACTTTAAAGTAAGGAGGAGGAAGTAGGAACCGATCCCACAGGAAAACTACCAGTTTATAGGTGATATAGTGCAGGTTTACAATAAAGGAGCTACAAACAATTCATGTCCAAAAGTCAAACCAAGTCTTATAAAAGATTTCAAACCATCCACACAACGCTCTGAAGAAATATACAGCACACTGACCTGCACTGATATTTCACACCCACATGGACTTGGTAGACGTACACAGCGATACTCGGCCTCTGAGCTTGTGAAAGCAGATGTTTAATCTTGGATAAATTGCCATTATGATGTCACCATGGTTATCCAGCTGTTCAGGACTACAAAGCTAACAGTCAGGAAATTGAAGTTACATGCGAAGGCGTGTGTAGACGGAGGATAATCCGTCGAAAAGTAGCACTTAGTGTGTAAGGAAGGTCTACACGTAATGAAAAGGAACACATGTCGAACAGCACCAAGATGTCGATTAGCATGTATGTTAGTAGCATTTTGACAGAGCATTTAAAAAGAGCACTTATTTCAGTCTTCTCTTTACAACTTTGACGTCATTAACTACACGTTTCCTGAGTCACCTCCTAGTTACCGCTTATTTATTGTAAGTTAAGCGTTTTCTTACACAGATTCTGATCTTTTTTTTTCCAATTCAATTCAAAAGCTTTATTTTAACTTGAAAGACACTGAGGTTTCCCTCATTTACAGTGACGTCGAGCTAACAGCAGAAAAGTGGGGACACAATTAAAAGCCAGTAGAAACGCAAAAAAATCAGTTAAAAAAAAGAAAACAGTTACACATCCAGAAAACAGCCAGCAGCACAGCTAAAAACAGTTCCAAATGGATGCACAACGGTCTGTTACTATGGCGTTAAAGGCTGCATATGAGGGCAGAGCCTTCATTTTTTTAAATGTGTTGGATGACATTCCAGGAATCAGGAGCATCGAATGAAAACGCAGTCTTTCTGAGATCTGAATGTGCTCGGGGAACCTTAAGTACCAGCCAATCACTGGAACGAGTGAAATATGCTGTGATGTATGGAGGCAGTTTACCAGTAAGGGCTTTGAAAATAAACAAATACTTGTTTTTTGCTTCTTTCCGCATGAGAAGGCCAACCAACCCTATTATACAATACACAATGGTGAGTATCATATCTGTCACCAGTGATGAATCTGATCTTAATATGATCTGCTAAGGTTTGAACGGCTTGATACTCAGCAAATTTACACAACTTTTTTTTAAAGAAGCAGTAACGTAGATTTAAAATCTTGGATATGTAATGCTTATTTACATCTAACAACCTTTGAACCTTTGTGCTGTCATTAAAGGTTTCAACAATAAACGCCAGATGTGTTTATGAGAAGTTTAGGATGCAGTTTTTTTGGAGCTAAACAAATGGGAGAAATGGTCGAAACTGCAAATATATGTTTGTCCCTGCTTCTTTATTCTGTCCAATGCAAATCCTCTTTCCAACTAATCATCGGAGAAATATATATCTCTGGAAAAAAACCTTCTCTATCTATACGGTTACCCTGACAGATCTGATAGTAATTTAATCACCTGTGCCACATGTAGATTTTTTAAACAGATGCCAATTTGACTCTCCGTGACACCACTTCATCACTCCTCAGCGTGGCGCTTGTGTCAAGAATGAGGGTGACGTGAACAGAAGTTGATTGGACAAAGAAGAAGTTGACAGGGGGGTAAAAAAAAATAAGAGGAAGACAGCGGGATGATGTCAGACATCAGAGGAAAGTAGTCAAGAGATGAAGTGTGATGAGAGGTGAAAATGATTCCAAATTGCAGCGAATAAATACATTCATTCTGCATTTGACCCTTTTTAAGGAGCATTTTGATTCTTCCATGAATCAGATACTGTGATTAGTGATTCCCACCCCTCTTGTGAACATGTGTTGAGGTATACATTTTCAAAAAATCTTGACACACAGACTAAAGACCTCAGCTTACTATCTTGTCATTCTTAGACTGGTAGAAGTAAGATATCCGAGCTGACTTTCACTCCTCTGTGACCTCTTCATCACACCCCACGAGTCTCAGTCTGTGTGTGGCTGCTCATTTGTCGGCTGAGAATGAATGCTGCTCAGTATTTCACTCTCCTCTGTTCTGACAGGCCTGTTATTTATGGGCGACCTCTTGAGGGAAAGGAGTTTTTACCCTCTGACCTTGGAATACTAACATGTGACCTCAGCGGACTTCCTCCAGTTTTTATTGGCACCGCAGTGTTTATGTTTGTCAGAAAATTGTGTTGCGCCTCGGATAAAAAGATGCCGAGCTGCGGGCGTGTTGGTGGAGAAGTCGGGGTGTGCGTGCTGGTCTGGTTTGAGTATGTGTTGTTTGTGCGCGCGTGTGTGTGTGTGTGTGTGTGTGTGTGTGTGTGTGTGTGTGTGTGTGTGTGTGTGTGGCCGGGGCAGAAACGCAGGGAGGAGCATTGTTGTCCTTTTGGCCTGGAGGAAGGAAGCCGTGGAAGTGGGGAGTAGAGAGATGGAGAAAGAAGTGCCTCTCCAACGCAGCGAGCGTGAACGGGATTTGAGATTAGTTTTCCTCTTGCAGACTCTCTCAGTTTTCTAAAGCAGGTTCTGGGTCATTAAACTCGAGAGTCATTTTCACAGTCATCATTCTTTCTGAAGAGGGAACGTTTTGGAGTCAGACGGTGTTATTTTGTGTGTATGTTTTTCTCCGTGTGTCTGTGCATCCCTTTTCATTCAAAAATAGCCTGAAAATAACTGGTTTCTTGTTTGCATGTGGGCTTTAAATAGTAAGCATTAAGTCATTTAACCTGTCCTTAACCTCTATTTCCTCATTTCTCTGCCTCTGAGTCATCTCATTTCCACACACGGTCTTGTCAGTGTGAGTGCTGAGGAGTTTCATTAAGGCTGCAGAATATCAGTTAAAAGGTTTCTTGCTGTTATGAGTTGACACCTGAGCGAACACATTTTCCTTTTACCAGGCAAAAAGGGCTCTGCACAAATTGGTTATTTTAGAATGTGCATGCCACTTTTGAAAACTGCGAGAGACTGTTTGAGGACATCTGTCGAAGCATGACTCGAAATGTGTTCAATTAGTTTGATTCTGTCAAATGTCTCTCATCTTCCACTGTCTGCCACCTGTCCTGCGTTTGTTTGGCTGGATTACAGACCTGTTATTCTATCAGTACACAGAATAAGGCTTGTGATATTCGATATACTGTTAGCCATTGTCAACAAATCCTACAGTGTTAAAGCCCGTCTCTCAGACTGTCTGTGACTTTAAATAATGCGTAATATAGACATTTTCTAAAACACACCTTTGTAGTCTTTCACACATGCACTGAATTGATGAAAATGTCTCTAAGTTTTTTGGCCGGGATGCATGTGATAACACAAACAATAGAATTTTCATTCCGCATTTTTCTGGACTTTTACCTGCCACCCCCCTTGAACATTTCCGCAAGAACTCCCAAGTTTGCAAATGTGTGAACACAGCAGATGATAACATTCACCAAGAGCAAGGGGGGGCGGACGGGGGGGGGGGGGAACAGATCATATCCTGTTACCACTGTGTGACCAGTGCAATCTTAGTGCTTGATACTCTTTGTGCTTTTTCACTCATTCGATACTTTGAATACGGGAAATCACATGCACTCGAGGTTGCTGCGGTGTTTGGTTGAAGATAATCCTAGATTATTGGTGATGATGACACGTGGTGAAATCGTACAGTACCACTGACAGACTAATAGATGGATAACCCGTGGATGTCTCGGAGTCACAGTGTCACTTGTCTCGTGTACAGTTTTGTTCAGCGTGTACTCGCTGACCTTTCGCACTCAAATACTTTGTAGGGAAGAATTCAAGTGTTTCTTGAACCAACTTCTCTGAACATTTTAATGCAACAAACTTAGTTCCTTCGCCAAAAAAAAAGGCTTTAAAAGTTTCAAAAGTGTTGCTTTTCACACCGCAGGAGTGCTAGTTTGCTAAATGAAAGGTGAACGGGTGCTCTGCAAAACAGAAACTTGCAGAATTTGGCTGCATCCTATCTATTCAGTGCAAGAAGAACTGCGTCATTCCCTTGAAAATAAGACACTGAAGTTCAATTGGGGATTTCTGTATCAACACGTTATCCCTTAACGCAGATGCACAGCAGGATTATTATTCATTTAGCTCAATATTAGAGATTAAGGTCATCACTTTCAGGGTGTTTTAGTGCTGATAAAGAGTGTGACTACTGGTGCCAGAGGACTATGTGCAAGATGCTATTAGAAGAGGAAGCTGGTGCTCTATGCGGGCGGTTAATGTGTTCCTGGAAATGCTACAGCAGCACTGCACTCAACTGGGAATAGGGCCGGTCATTAGTCCGTTTCCTTGACTTCTTCTGCCGTGCACCTGCCTGCATCCCTTTTATTAGCTTGTTTGTTTGTTGCTGCCAGTACAGACTTACTTACATGTGGTATATTTATCCGTCTCAATATGTTTTCTGCTGTCCAGTCTGTGAGCGCCTGCAGATCTCTATCTACATCTTCTTTTCTATCTCCTACATGTAATCACACTTCTAACTACGCTGCAAAGATGCCCGCCTGTGAGCTGGCTCTCCTATCGCTATGTTTTGTACATAATTTATGAGAGCGGCAGCAGGACAGAGTGTGAGGATGTACTGACAAGGTAGACATCTTTTCTTTTTTTTCTTCCAGTGCATCTGAAAAATTCATTACAGCTGTAGATAGATAGATAGATACTTTATTGATCCCGAGGGAAATTCATTACAGCTGTAGCCTAAAGGTTGGAGAAGAGGTGTTCAAATTCAGGTTTGAAAAAAGGGACAACTATTTAACCTCCAGTTTGTCCATCTGCTTTTAACTTTGGCTTGAACTGGATCATTTGTTCACTTGTTCACTACTCAGAGCAACACAGAGTCGTGTGAACTCCTCTTATCTACAGGTCTGCTGTGTACATTTGATCTGCATCTCAAAGGCCTTCTCTGCAAATAGATTCTACCAAGTTGTCATAACCCAGCTGTCTCCACGTAACCTGCTACTTCAGGAAGGATGCAGAATCATAACTGTTGAACTTTCCAGAGATTAGCTAGAGTTTATTACCATTTTCAAAACTAATAATGAACCATCAGGCTCAACGTTTCTGATGATTCATAGCCTTTTTAACCTTGGCGAGATCTCATCCAGCCAGCCATCCATCTAATTTTCTTTAGCTTATCTGCGCTCGGGTAGAGGTGGCGGCAAGCCAAGCTGTAGTTGCGTCCATACCTCAAGTCTCCATGCACCTTCCTGCAGTCGTAGCTGTGCTGTGGGTGTGTGCTGCCTCATTTCTGCTGATGCTCACAGCGACCTTTCACATGTCAGGACAGTCAGCTGCTGCTCACAGGTCTCCTTCATACCACCGATGAACTGATCCAGATGAAGCTAAGTCAGATAGCCGCCTTGCCTCCACTCTAACCTGAGGGAAGGGAAGGAGGTTACATGATATAATTTTGAAATGTATCCTTATTTTATCATTTAATGCTGAGTTTGCCTTTATTTGCCTTGATTTCACTCCATCTCCAGATGTTTTATCACTCCTTCTGTTTGTGTTGGATCAGAGGGAAAGGCGTAAATTAGAAAGAATGTGTCTAGACAGTGCGATGTGTGTGTGTGTGTGTGTGTGTGTGTGTATTCATGTGTGTGTTTGATGATAGTGGTGTCAGTTTTTCCAAAGGCTCTTCCATGTGATGTTGTTGTGGCTGAGTGATAGAGCAGAGAGCAGTGTGGTGTTTGAATGTATGTGTGTGCATGTCCCAGAAATGTTGCCGCATCTTACAGAGTGTCCTTCTATGATACAGTACACCCCTGAGGTTTTTGGTCCTGCAGCTTCTGTGATTGGGCCCCAGCTAACGAGCATGACCTTAAATAGTATGCCTCTTAATGAACTGAGAGGAGTCAGTGTTGTTGCATTTCACGCCTTTGTACGGGAAATAAAAAGTTGAGCAATCAGACAAACCCCCGCAGCAAGGCCGAGATATGAGGCTCTATTGATATTCTCATAAAAAATGAGTTTTGTGAGCACTTATTAGGAATGATGCAAGCTAATTTAAACAGTGATGGTGAGTGTCCTGGCCAGTCATGGAGAGAAACAACACAATCAACCGTGTTTTAACACATTGTACTGGAAGTGGAGAAGAGGTGGGTGTGGAGAGATGTAGAGTCGATGTGTCATTGCTCTTTTGTAAGAGTTTTGATGGGCCAGGGCAGAGGAATGAGAGCCCCATATGTGTGTTGTGATGGTTTCAGTTCAGGCTGTAAAAGGCACGCTGCTGCTAAGAAGATGAGTCCACTTTATGTGCTACATATGCCGCCTCCAGTCAGGAGATAGCACAATCTTTTTACACATTCATCAAACAATAACCAGAGTTATTTTAATGAAGAAAAAAATGAGGAGTGCTAGTTCACAAGTTGAGGTTTCAAATAGTGTTGTGGTACTCGAAATCGGTCTTGGTCTCAAGACCGGACTCCGGATTTTGAATCAAAACCTAGGACTCGGTTAAACGTTCAGTGTGTAAAATCCGCCGCTAGGGGGCTCTCAATCAAAACAATAACAAAAGATGACGTCGAGGCTCGCGGGGTATCATGGGAGTGAAAACGAACGAACTCCGTGTTGAATCTATACGAATGGGCGAAACCGACCTGAGAAAGACAATACGTGTACTGACGATGTATCCAAGTATAATTTACATGACGTTTTTTATCACAGCAGCACACACAGCGACAGAACGGCAGCTTTCAGTAGCAGCTAGCGCTAGCTTATGCAGCGGTCTTTGACGTAACATCCGGTGTTTCCTTGACAAAGATCAACATGTCGTGTCTGTCATGGCGGCTCATCATGGCGGCCGCCTACAAGACACGTCCCGTTACAAGTATAAAATTACAGATTTCTCTGGCTTTGATAACTTTTGGAAATATTTGAGGTGATGTAAGTACTCAACTAAAAAAAATATATAACATGGGTTTAGTCAACTTTTAATTTAAGTTAGATATTTTAATGTAAACATTAGCATGCAGTTCTACATACTGTACCTTTAAGGTGAACGGTTAGCTCTCATTAGCCAATGTAAAAACTTAGATTGTGAAAATTTTCTGAGGTTTGTGCTTGAAAACAAATTTCAAGTTGCTTACTTCCAATTCAATCTTAACTTTTGCAGAAGAATTTTATGATTTAGTTTTAAAAGATCGTTTTGGCTTGTTTTCACACTCATCTTTAGTGTGAAAAAAATGTGTTGATGCAGAGTAGTAGTTCCATGCAGTGGATTAGGACTGTTCTAAAGTCCACAGCCCTCATTGAGAGACTATGAGCACTTCTCAGTAAAAGCCCTCTTTGTAGCTGGAATGAATATGACACCCTTAAGGGAAGAATTCTTTGAAAATCCTTGTTAAGAAATGTCATTTCAGATTATATTCCAATCTTTGTTTGTTGTTTTATTATTTTTTTGTATGACTTATGTCAAAGGGCATGAACAATTTTCCACGTTAGCAAAATAATATCAGTCATTCTCTGTAGAAAGTTTACGTAAGACTTTAGAGGGACAATAATACTGAGATAGTTTTGTTGAGTTAAAGTCGAAGTCCCTCCACTGTTGCTTCATCTCTTCTTCCGTCCGTCCTGCATCCTGTAGCTCAGATCTGGAACGTATTAGAGCAGGAATCTCCAGCAGCGTCCCACTAGCACATTAGCATGCCCATGCTGACTGTGCCTGACAGGAAAGAGACACTGATTTAGTGCAAGCAGACAGACATTTAACCTCAGTCACTGGGAAGTCGTTGGAAGGTAAATGTGCTGTGAACGCTACGGTGAAGGAAACTTGTTTGTCACCAGGTGTAATGTCTGATGTTAGTGTGATTATAACTCTCTCTGTCTGTCTCTTTCTGTCATCCAGGATGGCTGAGGTGTCACAAGAGGAAAGACTCCAGGCCATCGCTGTGAGTAACTTTTATACACACACACTTTCCTTTCTCCAGTCCACACACACAAGAGGGCACATCAGGGCACACTGATGGCTGTAGAAACAACAAATCATTGTAGCTTGTCAGGGTCTGACCGCCCCGTCTTAATGACTCAACCTTTTAAATCCCATCTCCTTCACCCATTAGAGGACATGGAAGGCTAATGCAGTGACTACAGCTCACTGCACTTTTCATGCTGGTCTGTCTGTACGTCTCTTCGTGTCTCTCCTTCCTGTCTCTTTCTCTCTCTCGGTTCTTTCTTTGAGTCCACTTCGTCATCTCAATTTGACTTTTAGACGCACAATGTCAAGGTTACGGTTGAAAATAACCAAAATATCGCAATCAATTTCCATTTCCATTCATCTTATGTCAATTTCCTTTGCATAATAGCGGTTTTAAATCCCGAGAAGTCAAATTCATTTATGTCTTTATTCAAAATTGAATTTGGACAAACTGAAATATGAACCTTTATGGGCACATTGTGGTGTTCTACAAAACCGTCTGTTTTATTCATAACTTGAATGTATTGTTTGCATCTGCACAGTCGTCATAATGTGTGTGTGTGTGTGTGTGTGTGTGTGTGTGTGTGTGTGTGTGTGTGATTGTGTGTGTGTGTGTGTGTGTGTGTGTGTGTGTGTGTGTGTGTGTGTGTGTGTTCCAACAGGAGAAAAGGAAGAAGCAGACAGAGATTGAGAACAAGAGGAGGCAGCTGGATGATGACCGACGGCAACTCCAGCATCTCAAGGTCTGCACACTCCCACCTTCCCATATACACTCAATAAGAACACTTCAACCCTATTTGCACTGGTGTACTTGAGGGACTACTTTTAGTGTTATAGCCTATTTGAAAACATAACGTCTAAATAGTGTGAAAGCCGTTGGAGTGTTTGCTTACACGTTTTAGATGCCAGAAGGTTATTGACGTTTTTTTTTTTACTGCAGCCTTATTTTGTTAGTTAAGCAGCCACTTTACACTGCAGAAACTCTAATCTTAAAAAGTGTATTCATCTAATTTGTTATCAAAAACTTGACATTACATGAATTACAAGCCACATTTACTTTAAGTCTGAATAAATACATTATTTCAAGATATTAGAAGGGAAAAAATAAGGCATGGATTGATTTTAATGAATGAAAAAAAAGCAAATTTTACTCGTTAAATTCCTTAAAATTAGATGTAATGTCTTCTTTAAAAAAACGTTTCAGGTAAAATTTGCTTGCCCCATTGGAAGATTTAAAGGTCACATGTTATCCTCCTTTTCAACCAGTTTAAATAAGTCTCAGAGCTCCCCAAAACATGTCTGTGAAGTTTCTTACCAAAGATCCACTCTGATCCTGTATTTGATCACGCCTATAAACCCCTCTATTTCAGCCCTGCTCAGAACAGGCTGTTTCTGTGTCTGTAGCTTTTAATGCAAATGAGCTGTGTTTTACCACGCCCCTCTCGAGGTGGATGTGGCTTTCTTGCACCATGCCCTACTGTATACAATGAGAAGGCAGACTCAGAGGGCAGAACAGACACCTAGCAGTGGGAGTGTCACCCACCTGTGGGAGGGGTTACTGCCCTTTGTGATGTCATGAAGGGAAAATCTCCAAACGGCCTGTTTGAGCACACATTTTCTGAAAAGTGGAGCAGGCAAAAAAAGGAGAGGATTGACTTTCTCGTAATTGGGGGGTTTGTAGACAGACTAGGAACACATGTTAGTGTTTGAAAGACATTGTAAAAAAACAAGATGTTAAACTGGACTTGTCAGGTAAAAGTGGCTTCTAAAAAGGGAAATGAGATGAATGAGATAAATACACTTGCTAAGATTTGAGTTTTTGCAGCGTAAATTTACGCTTTTATGTTCTCAAAATAAATGCTGAATAATTGAGACAAAAAAATGACTCAGCTATCATGTAACTCATGTACAGGACACAATCAGAGCTGTGCAAACAAAAAACATTTATTTCAATGGTTTGCAGTGGGTTTGGAAAACACTTCCTAATTACCTGTTGTTTCTATGTTGGAAGGGTAGGCAGATGTTGACACCAGTATGAATCAATTTCACAAAGAAATTCATCATCTGACCTGAATCGGGTCCTTAAAAGAACAAAAAAACAGTTATTTTCCACATAGCATAGCATGGCCAGTTTCATTCATAACACCACATGAGCACCACATTATAACCATCCATATCTAGTTAATTAGACTGCCCACCATTGCTGTGCTTAACTCAAACTCAATTAAAAACTAGAAAGGAAAATCAAAACAAAGCTGGAGAGTAGATGTTATTAGTAGATGTTAGTAAATGTGCACGGTAATCGATGCCATGTCCCCTGCTGCTCCTCGACCCACTTTCAAGAGTGGGCGTTTACCCAACTAAAAACCTTTGATCCCTCATGTGGTCAGCTTCCAATTCATTTAGCAGACGCTTTTGTCCAAAGCGACGTACATCTGAGAGTGAGTACAACACAAGCAAGGATCTAAAGAGGAGGAAACAAATGTTGTTCTAGCCTTTTTTTTTACTGGTAAAACAAACTCATCAGTCCTTATCCATATATATGCCAGGGAAATCTTTCCATTCTTTATGCACAGATGTACTAGACATTCCCTTTGACGGTTTACATGACACCAGATTTTTAAACTTTGATACGAGTCTAGAAAAATCAAACAATATGGAAACTTGTTTTGACACCACAGACACACCAAAAAAACCTTGGCACCCAATATTGGGTCATTTCTTGTTAAATATTAATAACAGTACCAGATAGAAGCACTGCCTCCTGTGAGTCTGCATGTTGGGTCAGAGTACAGTAAAAGCAGAGTTTGAATAAACAGTCCAGATCGGGACACAGGTAAGGAGTCAGTGGTGCAAACAAATCCAAAAAAGGGACGGGCAAAAGGCGAAAAGCGAGAAGGCTTGCAACGGTAAAAAAAAAAGAAGAAAAGGCTGGAATCAGGCGAAACAAAGGAACACACAACGAAATGGGAGGACACACAGAGATTAAATATACAGACAATCAGGAGGGAACAAGACACAGGTGAGCACAATCAGGGCGGGAGCGCACAAGGCGGGAAAAACACAGGGCGCAGGATCTGAGGGACAGAGACAGGGCTAAGTACAAAGTAAAACAGGAAATGACAGAATACTTCAATAAATGAACAAAAGGAAAAACATGAACTCAAGTAACCTGAGGGCTTGTGTGAATTAAGCAATGCAGGCAAACTGCTGCACACTGTCAAAATGGCATGATTTTTTCTTCATTTTTTTGAGCTTCAGATCTTTTCGATACAAGCGGTCATTAAAATAGCAGATACTGTGTCTTTTTTTGAGATTGTGGTATCAAAAAAATATCAAATATTGAACATTTTGGGTGCACATGATAGCCGAGCAGTAATGTTGCGCACCCCCTTGTACGGACGCTAGAGTCTGCATCACAGCGGCCTTGGGTTCGAATTCGACCTCAGCCCTTTGCTGCATGCCGTCCCACATTCTCTCCTCCCAACATTTCCTGTCTCCCTTCAGCTGTCATATCCAATAAAGGCAAAATGGCTCAAAAATATACATATAAAAAAAGAAGAAGAAAATGGAACATTTTGACAACCGTATTCCCTTTTTTTGTACGTTACCGAGAAGAAGCATAATCAGGATCAGTTCAAACATCTTAGCTGTACCTTCACTGCAGCCATTGACTATGTGGGCATTTCTTTGTACATTAGTCTCTATGTTTTACCTGGCAGACTTCACTTTGCAGAAAGTAAAAGCTAAATATTTGCCCCTAGCCCGGGCTGAAACATCTTCTGAAAACACCTTAATTCCACCTTGTTTATTATGGGCTCGAACCCTCCTCCCTCTGCTGAGATTAAGATGTTTTTATGAATTCAATTCTTTCCAAGAGCAACCTGAACCCAGTACAAACTTCTCCCTTTCTATCACCAGAACTTGACACAAGCAGGTCGGTGTTTTCAGGAATTATAGTTTACGTGTCAGTGGTTTTACACTCCCGAACAGCAAAATCAAAAAATCAAACAATTCCTTTCAAATCCATCAGACACACACACACAGATACTCCCTAAACGCTGCTGTCACGGAATGTTCAGAATGGACAGCAGATAACACCAACAGCTCCTCCACATGCTGACCATACACACACACTCCCTAAAAAACACACACACACGCATGTAAACACACGCATTATATCAGAGCCAAAGCTTTTGTCAGCGTATGTGTCAGCACTATCAAAGCTATTTCAGCGCCGCACAATCCAGCAGGTCACAGATACGAGAAAAGGTTGCGGTGTGTACAAGCTTGTGGCTTAAAGTGCCTGTGACCTGTGTCATTACCCTTGCATGCTCCCACTTTTTCTATTTTCAGAGCAAACCTTTGTAAGTGTGTATCTGTACGTGTTTTCGTGTGTGTCAGTTGTGTGTGCGATGCTTCATAGAAGAACACAGAAGCCTCAGACAATGAGGAGGGCTTTGGCAGAGGAAACAGATTTTTGTCCCACTCCCACCAACAGGAAACAGCTCTTAGACCCGCCGCACCCCACTTTCGTCTCATGCACACACACACACACACACTCACACACACACACACACTCACACTGAGGGGAAGTGTAATCACGCTGTACAGAAGCATTAGAAAGCTCTTTGTGCAAACCGCAGCATCTATGGCTTTTCCACAGGCGGCGTTCACGTGGAAAACCCAATAAATGTCTCGTTTACACAGCACATTTTTATAAGAGTGTACCTGCCCACTAATACTGGATTATAAACACACACAGCCACACTCTAACAGTACTGAGATGAGGTAATACGATGTTAACACAATGAGCATTAGTAGGAGTTATGTCTTTAATTAGCAAGCAAGGGCAGATATCATTACACACACAGCAGCTTGAGGTCTTAATTAGAACCTTGAAATGTCAAAATCTCACGGTGTGAAGAGTGCAAACTTAAACATTGCTGATCTGTGTCTACACCCTGAATTCTATGTCTTTTAAGGAGAGAGCATTTAGCGCTAATCAGAAACGATGAGAAAATGAAACTACCATCACCTTTTAAGCTCATTCAAAAGTGATGATACTGTGGCGCCGGTGGCCTAGTGGTTAGTACATGCGCCCCATGTACAGAGGATGTATAGTCCTCGAAAGCAGGTGGCCGGGTACCTTGAATCAAGCTTGTGGCTCCTTTCCCACATGTGATTTTTCCACTCTTTCTCTCTCCCTGATTTCAGACTCTATCCACTGTCCTGTCTCTCAGAGGCGTGTCCAGACTTTTGGGACTGGGGTGGCCCGAGATGGGCACTGACTTGTGCAGGGGTGGCCTGAAGTTTGTGTGCACAAGCATGAATGAAGAGAGTTTATTTAACCCTTCTGTCTGCACTAATTACATCGACTTTTAAGTAGCAAAAGATAATGGCAACATATCCATCTCCTAAGCTTAACTCTTCAAGGACTCAAACCAATATGTACGTCCGAAGTCACAAGTATTTTAAAAATTGCAAACAAACATCTGCACACTGAAAACTATGAGCTGCCTGTTGCAACACAGCCTGAATGGTGGATTTCAACACAAGTCCCACCTCTGGCATGGCAAATAGCCGATAATAGTTAAGGATTTTGGGGTGGCACCAGGGGTGGCCAATAAGATTTTAAGGGGGGCCCATGCCACCACTCTGGACACGCCCCTGCTGTCTCTACAGTAAAGACAGAAAAAGCACCAAATAAATATTTTTTTAAAAAGCAAAAAAGTGATGGCACTGAGGTGAAACTGCTAGGGCTGGGCAATTAATCAAGTTTAAATTTCGGTTTCAATTTTGGCGTCCAACGATCATGAAAACAAGATAATCAAGATTATACGATTACTGCCATGTTGCGCTGGTTTTGTCTTGTGTGGTAAATGGAGGGAACCCTACCTTCCTTTACAGCACAGCGTGCGCTCTGCCCCTCCCAACAAAACAGCTCTCGCTTTGATCTAAGTGAGGAGCAGAGGAAGCCACGGCACGTACTGTAGTATTAGACTGTATGGCTACTTGTTTTTATGTTTGTTGTTATATATTGGCCACAAGGGACATCACAACTATTGAAAGACTGCGAAATGTGTTATACCGAGTTTCTGGTGACCGAATGATGTTCAGTCCATTTTGTGGAACCGACCTGAGACACTTAAAACAGTCTATCCAACAAAGAAGGTCTACACCGTACTCTTTGTTATATTATTTACGAAGCCCAAACATGAATCCACCATGAGCACAGCACCTGGGTACATTTAGCACAGTATCAGTGGGAAGGAAAAACTGCCTTTTGAGAGACAGATACCTCGAGCACAACCAGACTCATGTTGAACAGCCATATGATACAAATAGAGGCGTTTAACTTCACTGGGGTGGATTTTGTTAGCTTTGGACAGAGCTGGGATAGATTTTCAGTATTTGTGCTAAGCTTTGTAACAAACCCCACCAATGGCCATAACCTTTAGCACTCTTTATGTTGGCGAAATCAGCACAAATACTCAGATTTCAAAACAAAAGATTGTGTTTTTATGGACTTTAGTGCCAGATGTAAATAATGTTTTCTTTGGACAGAGCTAGGCTAGCTGTTTCTAGCTGTTTGTCAGAGTTTGTGCGCAGCTAAGCTAATCCTACCACCTCCTAGCTCTAGTTTATTATTCACCAAACAGATATGACGGTGCTATTTATCTTCTCATCTATATCATGGCAAGTCAGTAAAAAAGCTCATTATGACGTTTTCCTTTTAAAAAAAAAATCAACACTGATTTGAGTTATTCAAAATGCTGATTCAGCAGTTTGGTAAGAGTTGATAATGTGATGAAAAACATGATATTTTTTTATTTTCGGGAAACAGGATTATACTTTTTCAAGGAATAAATGTCTTTTCAGGGAAAACAGATGACACTTTGTAGAGAGAAAGATGCCAGGTTAATTTAGGAATAAGCCCTTCTCCCTACAGCTGGTCAGTTCATTTTGTGTTAGGCGCGTGTGTGTGTGCGCGTGCCAGTATCACAATTCCGCCCATTGTCTGCTAGCTTACGTTTGCAGCTTTTACTCGAAAGAACAATGGAGAGAGATATAACTCCAGCGTCCAGCGTTACGACTGTCAGCGCACACACTGGTGTGTGTTAGTGTTTGTGTGTGCGGCGTGCTTGCGTGATTGCGTATGCATGAGTGGGTACATTAAGTGATGTCAGGCGTTGGGGTAAGTAGGGTGTGGCGAGAGAGTGAGCAAGATTTAGTAGTGAGTAGAGAGGGAGAGAAAACAGGGTTAGATTCAGGGCCCAAGAGACCATGCAGGGCTGGAGTAAGAAGAGTGTTGAATTACACCGTGTGAATGTGTGTGTGCTGTGAAGCTCTGGATGTCTGGAGCTCAATTACTCAATAGGGAAAGCAGGAGTTGACACAGCACAAGAGGCGCTTTAACAGATTGCAACAGATAAACACAGATTGGGGGCAAAAACAGCCTGACATTTACAATCTCATTCAACGTAACATCCACAAACCAGAAGTTCGTGAACTTTATAATGGATAGAGATGCATGCGAGAGCGAGGAAGGGGCGAGTTGCATGAGGGGGAGAAAAAAAAAAACAGGGGGTTTTGCTGGAGAAATTCCTGTTGCATCACTGCAGAAGAATTCACATCAAGCACAGGTCCAGATTTTCAGTCCGACCAGTGAAAAACAAAAGCGTTTTCGAGCACTTTTCCATACGGCCAAGCAGAGTTCTCTTTCACTGCACGCTCTAACAGCTGCGAGGAAGACACACTGTTATATTTACCTCAAAGCATGCCAAGTATTTGCTTTGATATTAGCTTATCTGCAGGAGGGAATGTGGACGGGGAGTCAAGATAAGAATACAGAGCTTGATAGAGGAAATAAACATGGAGTACAAAGATATTTTTAAAAAGAGTGGTAGGAGAGGAAACTGTAAAGTGAGGTACCTCCATTAGAACAAAATGCATACATGTTAATCCCATGTTGCTGTGGTTATCTTGTCCTATGATTAACTTTATCTACAGTTGTTATAATGAGACCTACAGTTTCAAATCAGTGAATTTAGTCACAGTCACATTTCCTCTTGGAATTCTTTGATGTGGCCTTAGATTATAACCACTTTGTTGTTCATCTTTCAGTGACTTATCTAGATTTGCAATCACATGCACAATTGAGTATAATAGGAGAATGATATCTCAGTTTGGAGATTTCTGCTCCGTGCCAGAGGCCTTGATGATCTGGCCGGGTGCCACAGTCCACTTGGCAACAACAAGTTGGCAGCCGTTGAAGAATTTGACAGAATCGGTGAGTGGCAGCAGTCGGCAGAGGCGTGCTGGACGCTCACACTGGTGGATTTTAATGTTCTAGATTAGCTAAAGGGCTTGTTGTTCTCAGTGAAAGTGCCACTAATCACATCACAAAGAATTACACTGGTGTCCAAGGGAGCAAGCGAGGGGGGAATGTGTGGCATTTTGGGAAGTTCTGCTAATGAATCAATCAACTGCTGCAGAAGAAAGAAGCACGATCAAAGGTCTACTCCAGGCTTTTACACCGAACACATGGGGCGATGATAATGAGATTTGTTCTTCCTTTTACTATTTACAAGCAAGATGTACACTGACATTATAATGAATTAATCAAGGAAAGAAATTCTCTGCGTTTACTGATCATTTTTCTTCCTTTTTTTAAATTCTCCTCCTGCAGTCGAAGGCGTTGAGGGAGCGCTGGTTGTTAGACGGAGCTCCAGCAGAGGAGGAGACTCAGAAGCGTCTGCATGAGGATGAGGTGAAGACCAAACTTCTGGAGCAGGTCATCCTCAGGTCAGCATCTACAAAATCTGAAACAGAAAGTGCAGAATGTCATTGGCGTTTGCAAGTGAATGGGTGGAATGTGTGTAGACGTACTCTCTTATTCTTCAAGCCGTGACTACATTAATAATGGACTAGAAGTGTTATGGTGCCCCAGACAACACTGAGTGATCACAGTGGCACAGTTAGCACACAGGGCGGATGATGCCATGTGTGGTAACAGCGGGCTAGAAGTAATGTAATATTATTTGATTGACAATTTTTGACAAATCTCAAGAAAGGTGATTTCAACGAGACAGTGAGACCACAAAAATGTGATTGATGGTACATGTGTAAAGGGTCCTCCATTAATCATAATTTACTCTCGACATGTCAGAGTTCCAAATCTGCCCAACGACAGACGCCATATTCGACAACTTTTAAAAAAAAAACTACAAATTTCCAAAGGTTCACGTGGCTAACACATTCAGCTAAATGTAATGTCAAAAGGAACATGACTTTGACCCATTTTTACTGTTTATGTACTTTAAAGTGGTCTCATATATTTATTATAACCTGTGTTATGTAGAGAAATTACACATTTGAATGATTTATGTACACTTGTATGTGTTTCTGGGGCAGGCTTGAGCAAGAGATTGAAGAACTGGAGACAGACACTCCAGCCAAAAAGGGTGTGGCCAAAGAAAATGGAGGTAGGTTGAGTACCCATGGCAACAAATGATGACATAGGAAACCATGACAACTATCCTCAACACCTTTGTCAGAAAGAGAGAGCAAGCTATAAATGGCCTCTTCATTTGCTCTATTAAATTTTTCCTTTTCCGGAGGAGGTCATTAAAACAATGTTTCCTTTCTTTCTTTGTCTCTCTGATCACCCTCTTTTCTTTTGCACTCTCCTAACTTCTCGATGATGCTCTGGCGCCCCCTTTAGGTGAGAACGGGGTAGTGCAGTCCTCTGGGCAGACCCCAAAGAGAGAGGTGACAGGGATCGAGGCCAAACTGCTGGGTCCTAGTCCGGACCAAGCCAGCGCAGACAACCCCGTCACCCTGGTGTTCATGGGCTACAAGACCGTGGAGGAGGAGCAGGAGAACCGCGCCGCCCTGGGGATGGAAGGGGTGGATGGCAACGTGAAGGCCGAGTTTGTCGTCATTGAGGATGGGGAGGGGAAAGCGGGAGGGGAGGCGGCCACAGACGAGCAGGCTCCACCGAACGGGAGCATGGCGGAGAAAGAAAAAGCCAACGGAGGCGGAGAGGACGCCGAGAAGGAAAAGGAGAAGAAACAGACCTGCAAATGCTGCACGGTCATGTGAGGGGTGTGTGTGTGTGTGTGTGTGTGTGTGCGTGCGTGTATGTCTGTGTGTGGGAGCGTGTGTGTTTGGGTGATTGCACACCTGTTCCTGTGCAGGCATGTGCGCCATTGCATGTGTCTGTATTTGCAGATGTGTTTTACTTTGTGCTGTGTGGGAGTACGCGTGTGTCAGGACTGGAATAAGATAACAAAAGTACAGTTACACAGCCAATATACCAACAACAATGAGAGCCAAGACGAGCTCCAGCAACAACAACAACAACAAGAACCACAGAGACTCATAAGTACACTTTACTCTGTATACTTTCTCTGATATGTATTTGACTTATGATTTCTATTGATATTTTTCTATTTTTCTGTCTTGACATTTATATTGTATTCAGTATGTATATCTTTATTATGGGACTGTGTACTGTAAGTTCATTGTTATTATTGTTGGAAAAAAAGAAAATGTATTAGCTCTCTGGATTGTACCGCTGCCCTCTGGGGCGAATCTGGAAACGTCAAATCATTTAAGTCAAAACAGCAAACTATGAAGGACACAGACACTTAAATATATATCTATATTTCTCTGTGTAGGCCTACCAACTATTTATCGGTCAATTTCATATTGCAATATTGTCTAAGATATTATTTTAAATAGTATTTTAATATATTGATATGAAATTATGTTTTATACAATGTATTTATTGTTTCGGGTTCTCTATATCATCTCCAATCATTAACTGCATGTAAGCTTGTAAAGCACTACCAGATTTGCGTTACAATCATAACAAGTGTCCGTGCTTTCTTTCGACTCATGTGCTTCTATCTTTAGTCACACAAGTCTTTCTATCGGTAACACTCAATAGAACTGGCAGTGTTAGAAATGTGCTTTTAAAGTTTAAAAAAAAAATCTGCAGCACAGAGATTAAGAGGCTACATAGAGCTGTGAGCATATTGCATTAGCTTCTCATAGATACTGTATGTAACACGTGTACATGGAGATCACAGCGTTTGTATTTTTTAAATAAGATGGATACACTTACGTTTATGGTCACTAGAGTCACGCAAAAAACCATTCCGCAAGCGTTGGAAATGCTTCAATTCTTTTGTGTTCTCTCCACAGTAGAACTAATGTAAATCTTATGAGGTAGCACTGCATGACGCCTTGCAACTGTTTGGACCGTCTTGTCACTTTGTCAGGTCTTTTAATTCTACGCTAATTTCACATTCACATGAATGTAAAAATCAAGGGGTTAAATTGGGATTCGTTCCAACCATAGATGAAGAAGAAGAAGAAGAGGCGGGGCGTGCTTAGCTCACCGTGGAAAAAAAAAGATCAAAGCTTTTTGTCTCTTTATGAACCAAATAAAATCTGATGATACTGTAATTTCACTGTGTGTTGTTGGTCGGCTACTGGTTTCTGTCCTGCTTGCTCCCAGTTTAACCCCTGACTCTTTGTAGCCCTGGGCCTCATAGCGCTTGAATAGATTTACAGTTAAGGAAAAAAAAAAACATGGGGGGGATCTTAAAGTGGGTCTTAGAGAAAAAGAATGTAGTCATGCGCAGTAAACCAAGCTTTATAGTAATTTTATTATAGGCCCCATTCTATAAGGAAAGCCACTCTAACCATTTTAAACTGCAGTTTGCTTGCAAGACAATTTTGCATGTTTACTACAGCAAATCCGATCCCAGAAGGCATATTGAGATACATTTTGGCCCGTGTCTCCTCACTCATTTGGCAGACAGATCAGGTTGTGCTATGATCGTGAGATGATGCTTCAGCTGTCCCCAGGCTCGTCCATGTCTCTGATTCACCCTTCACTTTCACCTTTGTCTCATTATCACACTTTTACAACCTCATCACCGAACGCACACAGCCCCACCTTCTATGCTCGGAGACACACGCAGTACAAAAACCTCTGAAGTTGGTGCTAATCCACTCTCATCTGACACACTCCATCCACCAACTCTTTTTCTTTTCAACTCATTCCCTCTTGTCTTACTCACAGGGGGGGACTGTGGGAATATACTGCCTCCTGCATACACTTGTTGATAAGAGAGTCTATTGCAACCTTCAGTGCCAGATGCATTCTCTCAAGTCCTGCCTGCATTTACCACCAGAGAAATGATCCCTTCTTACATTCCACAGGGAGGTCAGCAGGCGTGGACCGATGAAATATAGCCTATGCTTTCCATATGTGCAGTTCAAATGTAATTGTACAACTTGCAACTTTGTTTCTTATATTGACTCATGTTTTTTTTCTTTCCTATGGCCTCTTTGCAAGGCAGTATTGTTATTGTATTCGATGTGTGTATTTTTAAAAAAAGATGACTACATCTGTGTATTGTTGGTGCCTTTGTCAGGTTCAGTTGGTTGGACTTGTCTGTCTGCCGCCATTTTTAGGCCGGGGCTTTTCTTGCTCTGCTCCTGGTCACGATGACCCACTGCCTTCTTATCTCCTGATACTACACAACAATGCTAGAATATAGCAATCATTTTATAGAAATGCAGCTCAGACAATAGATGATATAAATGCACACTTCTGTTGGTGTCTTTAAAATACTCTACGACTACTGGAAGACTAACTTTTTTGCCAGGATACAAACTTTATGCAGGAGCCTAAACTGACAGTCTATGTGTTAATGTACTGTTTCTACACATGTATATATGTGTGCATCTTTAAAGGTATACATCTGTACACATTGTACATTTGTTGAGCCTAAGCTATGCTAACTAGTGGGTCTCTGGGGCAGCAGCAGAAAAAGCAACCTTGTGTTAGACCAATGCCTGTTCATCTATTCTGTGGTTGTCTCAATGTTTAATCTCGAATAAAACTACTGTTTGTTTACAGCCAGTCAGAGAAGTGTGAATTTAATCAACAGAGTGTACATATACTGCGACTAGACACACACTCATAAGCTGTTGTAAATATGTGTGTGTGCAGTGGCATCTCATCTGATGGGAGTCAAAGCTGAGGGGGGGAAAAACCTTCTGGGGAGAAGACCTGCTATTGGTAAGTAAAAATAAAAATTAAATCAATACTTTCAAAATGTTATTACAAGACTGACCCATGGGCGTATGTCTTGCAACCAAAATGTAATGCAAAGCAGTTTTTAAAATACAAGTTGTCCCATCTGTGGCTCCCCCTAGTGGTGAGGAGCAGATAGCAAAGCTTGGTGAAAAAATCTTTTGAATGTGTTGTTTAAGTTTTAGGTTCAAATTTTAACAAAAGCATTACTTAAAGGAATTACCAACTTGGAAACATGCTGATTGTTTGTATACGTATAAAAATGTAAAAAGTAGAGCTGTATTGAAACTACTTTAAAAACGTAAGTTAAAAGATGTTCTTGAGTTTACAGACATCCAGCATGGTGGTTTCTGATACGGTGCTGAAAATATGATATTGAGAAATTGGAAAAAAAAAAAAAAAAAAAGGGAGATTGTGCGATTTATAGAGTAGAATTTTATGGATCAAAGTTGCGGATGCCTTGAGAGATTGGTCAGTGAAAGTTAAAGTGATTTGGTAGGACAGTTTAAGGATCATTAGAAGGAACACTAGATTACAATACCATAGTTCCACCTCGGGTATTTTGTGTTCCCTAATGAGCAGAGGTGAAAACCTGCCAGTTTTGTTGTTTTCAAGTTATACTGTAAGCAGAACAACAAAAACAATTTATAACTAGAATGTTGGCTTAATGGACCCCTTTTAAAGCATTATATGTATAATCCCTTAGTTATAGAGAATGCTACAAGTAAGTAGGTCAGGGGTGAAATTTGACTTAAGAACATGAATTAGTGAACAACTTCACAAGTAGCTAAATGCTTCTTGAACATAAATCTGATTTCCCTTTAAATATAAGTTCTTTTTTGGGGGGGAACTCTAAAGTGCAATGCCCAAAACATACCACTAGAGGGCACATATTCACTGTATTGGAAGTTAATGCCGTTTGAACGTAGACCAACGTGTTGAACTGTGTGTGAAGTAGAGAGCGAGGGGATGGGAGTAATTAAAGAGACAAAGATGGAGGGGCATTTAACTCCTAGAGTACCTACCTCAAAATGGTTCGTTAAGCACCTTCTTGGGGAAAAAAGGTCACTTAAAAAACAAAAGCCATAAATATTGTATACATTTATATTTTTTCATCAATCCTGATCATGAATACCTTTAAAATTCCAGTTTGATTACATAATACCCCTGTTGTTTTTAATGAACTTACCCTGTATATTACACTTAAATGTCTTCATCTTCTCATAAACTTAACCAATTTTGTTTTATTTTGTTCTACGAAATGAAAGAAAAATGAAAAATCCATTTGAAAAAGAACATGTATAATATTTATTTTCACAACAGAACTTAAGAGAGAGAGGGCAAGAGAGAAAGTAGGAACGTGTGTGTGTTTGTGTGTGTATGGACATGTGTGTTTATGTGTGAGAGGGTGTTCAGATGGAGCAGGAGATGCAAACTAAGGCCGTGTGCTTCTTGCAAATGTGCATCTCACATTTGAAGCAGGTGTTATAAACTCTTTTTTTTCCCTTGCAAAACTCGCACAGCTTCCTTCTTTTTTCGCTGGGCTCGACCGGTGCTAGCTCGTCCACTGGCTCGTCTGGTGGTTGCTGGGTAGCCTCCACCATGGCAGCGGCGACTGAAGCCCGGGGACAGCGTTGTCTTCTGGCGATCTGAGCGGTCACAAGGGATTTCCCCAGCTCTTCGAGGAAAAGTCTCCTCTTGTTAGGTTTCTTTTGATGACTTGAAGGATTCACCGCAGTCCACAGCACAAACGCATTGAATGCAGAGACATCAATGATGTTATAAAATATCACCATGGGCCAGCGAGGAGTCCTCCTGTGGCAGCTGTATGTACCTAGAACCTGCAACACAAAAAAAAAAAAGAATGACTAAATTCCAACACATTCCTCATCATACATAAATAAATCATTCACTTTTTAAATAAAGAAAAATGAATACAAATACATTTCATTCTGGATATAAATCGAAAAAGGAGGTAGTTATACGCACATCGCGTAGGTGCAGGGCAAAAACAGCAGACTGAGGAAGAAGATAGGCCCCACACTTGCTCAAATACCACAAAAAAGTTTTAAACTTTTGAGGACTATCTTCTTCCTCATTCTTTATATAAATGCAATAAATGTTGTAATAGTGCACCAAATAAATCCCAGACGAGCACATCAATTCAGCATTACAATTTATTGACATTATTTGAGTTATTGATGCATAATGCGACATACCTTACAGAGGTGGTCAACGGCCCCCTTACAGCTGTTGTAATCTGTGACTATCACTGGCTTTCTCTTCACCTTATCCTTGACCTCTGGGTCCCGGTGTTTGGAGCTGAGCAGGAGTGCATGTTTCCCCCGCCTGGGGATGTATGAGACAAGGGTGTGGGTCTTGGTGAAGCCGAAGACTGAGGAGCCGACTGCACGCTGCTGTACCTTGAGCAGGTGTGGGGGAAGCTCAAGCTTGTTGCGGCGGATGGTCCCAACCAGGGCAATTTTCCTCTTCAGTAGCAGCTCCTCAGACAAGGCAAGTGATGTGAAAAAATGATCACAGGTGACAGTGCGGCCCCGGAGCCCTTCCAGCATATCTAGGGCCACCCGCTTCCCTTGGCCAACCTCAGAAGGCTCCCCATCCTCTTTGCCCGTGTACACCTGCATCCTCCAGGCGTAAGATGTTTCAACATCACAGGTGACCCAGATTTTGATGCCATACTTGGCAGGTTTTTTTGGCATGTATTGCCGAAACTTGCAGTTGCCTCTGAATGCCACAAGTTGCTTATCTACACAGACGTTCCGGCCCGGGTTGAAAAGCATGGGGAGGCGATGGGTCCACTTTTCCCATAACACCCGGACAGCAGCCAACTTGTCCTTATTCTTCCTTGACCTAATCAGCTTGTCATCAAATGTGAAGACGGACCCGATAAGGTTAAATCTCTTGCGTGACATTGTGGCCCGGAAGATTGCCCGTCCGGTTTGGTCATCCCACAAGCTGCACAGGCTTTCATTGTGGGCGCGGTATACACCGTAAAGGATGAGCAAGCCGATGAATGCTTGGAGGTCCGTGAGATCAATGTCCTTCCAGTCTTTCTTGGATCGTCTCCCCTGCAGGTTTGTCATTTTGAGGATGTGCTCCATGATATCATCTGTCAGGAACAGGTCAAAGGCGGACTTGATGGTGCTGATTCGAGAAATGGCGTACCGAGTGGGCCCTGGGGTCGAACCAGTGGGCGCAGGTTTGTACTGGAACATCTCAAAATGAGTGGGGGACCAGCAAATCCCACTCTTGGACCTCCATCCCGCTGTCTCGTCTGTCTCCTCTGTCTCTTCCATCTCTCCCTCACTCTCAGAGGAGTCTGATGATTCAGAAGAAGCCTGGCAATTCTTATCCTCTATATCAGTCATCTCCTCCTCAGTTTCTTCCTCTGTCATTTCATTTATTTCTTCTTCCTGCTCCTTCTTCTCCTGCTTCTTCTTCTCCTGCTCCGTCTCCCCCTCACTCTCAGAGGAGTCTGATGATTCAGAAGAAACCTGGCAATTCTTATCCTCTATATCAGTCATCTCAACCTCAGCTTCTTCCTCTGTCATTTCATTTATTTCTTCTTCCTGCTCCTTCTCCTCCTCGTTCTCCTCCTGCTTCTTCTCCTCCTGCTTCTTCTCCTCCTGCTTCTTCTTCTCCTGCTTCTTCTTCTTCTTCTCCTGCTCCTTCTCCTCCTTCTCCTGCTCCTTCTCCTCTTGCTCTTTTTTCTCCTGCTCCTTCTCCTCCTGCTCCTTCTCCTTCACCTGCTTCTTCTCCTGCTCCTTCTCCTCATCTTCATTGTTCATCTTTCCAGGAATGCAATGGGTAGCCATGCTTATAGATGTTGCTGCTACAGCACCTGTGTATACAAAGAAATTGGCTGTGTGTCCAAAAACACATACTGCATTTAACCCGACCGTTAGTATACCGTCCCTGCCCGTCAGCAACATAGCCTACTAAAATATGGGACCAATATTTACAGTCTATGTACGGGACGTGCGACGTAGACTACATCCGGTCCGAGCTCAGTTGGATGAGCTAGCATCAATTAGTGCGACCGTCGGTCCGTAAATACAATTCAACAATATGCAACGTTCATTACTTTTACAACTACGTAGTCGTTTTGATATTACTTGGTGACCTTTAAAATGCAACTTTTGTTTTAATTGCTCTGGATCGTCTGAGTGCCGCAATGCATTGTGGGGCGGTTTAGTATTACCAGTATGCTCCCGTTTCATACTTAAAAAATCTGTTGTCGGATCATTCTAAATACTGAGGTCACATTGAGTATGAATAGTACGAAAGTATGCGGTTTCGGACACAGCCATTGTCATAAAAACAAAGTTTGTTTTGTTATCCCTGCAGCTGCCTCTTTGATTCCGCTGTTGTTATTACTTGAATGAGTTCATGTTTGTGTATGGGGGGTGGGGGATATGATAAGGAAAAAAACAAAGAGGGAATTGAACTATAAAAATTGACATTTTATAGGTTCTGAGATTTAAATTTCAAAATTCTATCAAAAACTCTGCCTTCCAAAATGTGTTGTTAGCATTAACACAGGCGAAATAATCACTCAAAATAAGGCCTCTAAGGGTTTCTGGACAATGCATTCTTCAGATGGAGGTCAGACATGCACTACTTAACAGGGCAGCTTCAATGATCTTGCAAAGGTTCTGCTTCCTGTAAATAACAATTAAAAACAACTCTTGCCAGCCCACTATGAATGTGGCTTATCTAGTTGGTAGATACATTTTCTGTGATGAGACAGATTTTGCAATATAATAGAAGGGGCAATAGTGTTCCACATCGCAGGACACAGAATATGTTGTGTGCTGTTTTTAGGTCACACCCGTGACAATGCTTTTCCACATTCCCACAGACACACAGGCACAGAAGAAACCCCTTTCTTCCTGGATCCTACCAGTGAAATACAACAAGTCACTGGAAATAACACAGAGGAGGAAGTTTTCATTTCAACAATAATAAACACATAAAATTGCATTACTGGGAGAAGAAGACGGAACACAAATCCTCAGCCCGCGGAAAAGCACAGCTAAATCTAATTGTTGCTATGGCAACAGCTAACAGTAATTACCTTTCCTCTGTAATTAGTTTGTAAAGTTGAAGCCTGAGTTAGCACAGTATGAGACTAAAAATAGGTTATACATGGTTATGAAACATTAAAACCTTTAAATACAGTTTTATTCACTTATTATCTTATAGGAAACAGAGACATAATAATGTGGTTGATGCTCTCAACTGTGTTTTTTAACCCTAATCTGCAGCTTGCTCACTGCCAATACTACTAGCTGGTAATTCAGAGAACTGGAGGAGTTGCATCCCCCCCACTTTCTTCTTCATTTACTCAATTAGCAAGGTAATAGAAACTACAACCTTTGTGGGGTGGGGTTGTGAAAGTGCAGCTGAAGAAAAACTTGCAACGCATGATACATTCTCAAAGCTATACAGACTTCATTCGCTGATTATTTAGTGAACAATACCTATCCCAAAGGTGAAAACATGTAGTGATGATACCAGATCATTACCTTTAAAAACACATGCTCAATTGTTAATGAATAATTCTAGGTGGTTTGGGTGAACACAGCCCCCCCTGCTTGGTGCACTAACTTTAAGTAATGAGCTAAACTGAACTTTAAACAGTTCATGTTGGTCCCCTACACCGCCGTATGTACAGTATGTCGCCTTGCTTATCAACCGCATGCTTTTCCTGTTACTAAAAATGACACAAGTTGTCTGCAGGATCTTTTTCCTGATTTAATCAATCGTGCTGACAGTGTCTCAGTATCAGGACAATACGCATCTTGATTGTGTCGTTGCACCACACCAAAACCAGTTTCTCTTTCTCTCTCATTGTGCTTTAAACTGCAGACCATGTGATCCTGGAATCTAAACACTTGAAACCATCTGTTAATTTGAATATGTTTAGATCTATATCTGGCATCCCAAACAACCACAAACTGTTGGACTGTGCTGTAAAATAAAAAAGCTTCTGTTTTGTGCCTTTGAATTCTCTTTCCGCGGCTCACATTATATTGGGGAATCTCTGGAAACTTGATCATGTGGGATGACGGCCAAGCAAACATGGTGTATTCTCTCATAGTGGGGAAATATTTGCAATGTGGTCTCATATACCCAAGTACAAGAGTACATTTTTGAGATGCTCATTATTCCCTTCGCAATTTAAGTCCTTTAGGTCACTGTCTTTGAAAGTGGGGGTCTTGACACACACCCCTGCTTGGTGCAGGGGGGTTCTAGGGGGGTAACAGACACTTAGAGGGAAGAGGGGGGAAACTGGAAACAAAATAAAAATCAACTTATACTAATATTACTACATTACATTTTGATTCATGTCTTTTTAGATGTTATTGATCACTGTTCAAATGTGTGGTCTTCTTCTATGAAAATAACACACAACAAAACTACATACTGAATGTAAAGAACGACTAACGAGGGAGAACATTTAAAATCAAATATATTTACTGCTAACATAACTGTTTATAATGGTGGGACAGTATATTTATAAAATGCTGTCTACAAAAAAAGACATACATTGAATGAAATATTTTCAATTGTTAATAAAACAAAGAAACCTTTTAAGACGTTGATTATTTACAATGTTATACTTGCAATCGTAACATAAAAGGAGTTTATGAAAATATGCTAGAGGGGGTCCCCATCGGAGGATGATGACTATGTGGGGGTCCTCGGCATGATAAAGTTTGAGAACCCCTGCGTCAGGCTACACGTGAGAGGCAAACTTTACAGCCAACACACTCCACCGACATTCAGATTGCAACTGGACTATATTAAAAACACTGGCATCTTATAAGGAAATGTAGAGCATTCCTAATAGGCTGTGTTAGTACCAGCTTGTCTACACAGCTTTATGCAAATTAGTAACTAAATACCACAATAAATATAACTCACTTTGGCCATGTTTCTGTCTGAGTAGGGTACTTTTTTTTATTTCCTCCTGGGATTAATAAGTAATTCTGACTCTGATTTACTTTTAAGTCTCCTAGATTAAGATAACATGTTAATATCTAGCGTGATACTTCTGTGTATACGTACAGTAAATGAGCTCAACCCCTTTCCATACAATGGTCACCAAAAGAATTTACATGGCATGGTATTACAAGTATCCAGTGGTGTAGTGGAGCCTTAAGAAGTGGATATACTCTTAATTGTTCCCCAAAATGTTTTTAAGTGGCCGGTCCAGCAGAGGATAAACAGCCTGTTATAAACAGTGTCATGTAAAACTACTCTAAATATTTAGTTTGTGTGTAATAGCCAATTAGAGACGGAGAAGGGAGAGTCATCCCTTCACCATCAGGGAAAAACATTGCAGCATACTACTTAATATTTAATCAATCAACGGTGTAAATTAGATGCGATTTAGAAGTGGGTATACCGTATGGAGACTGAAAAATAAGTGGGTTTACCGGCCCTGAACTACACCACTGCAAGTATCCTTCAAATGCATTAGGCCAGGGATTCCCAAACTGTTCAGCCCACGACCCCCAAAATAACGCTGCTAACAACTGGGGACCCCGATTGCCAGGCAATTCCCCACTTTGGGAACCACTGCATTAGGCTAGCTACAGCCACTTTCTACCATAGACTGTAAATATTGTTGTTCCTCGCAAAAGATTACAGCATGTTTGTAGAATGCGATACTGCACTGTTACTATGGTTACTATTAGCCCACCTGGTGTTGACTCAGTCCCTTCTTCGGTTTAAACTCTTCATCACATTTGAAAAAAACAAAAACAATCAGTACTTACTTGATACGATGCACTGGAAATTTGCCGCGGCCTTCTTAGTTCACAAAATGATAGCCGTCTTGTCCAATCCCGACTCGAGTAGAAGCTTGTCCCCGCCTCTTTTTGGCTCTTGAAAGTCCCTGGACTAATCAGCGCTCGCCTCCGTGTGTTCAGCCATTTTGTAAGAAAATCAAGCAAGTCTGCCGCCCTACCTTCGTTTCAGACCTGCAGTTTTTTTTCTTGTGCAATGGACGGGTAAGTGTAAAAGAAACACTCTTAAGACTTAATTTAACAAGAAAAACTTAACGCGCGGCAGTACATCTTCACATGTCGGTAGAATTTAGAGGCCTTGTGATTTTATTAGCGGTTTAGCGTTTGAACGGGAAAGTTTGGAAACATTTGTTTTTCATCAAAACATGCAACAGTTAGGAGGTAAGCTAACTAGCAGCGGCTAGTCGTGGCTACTGCTAGCAAACGTTAGTTTTGTGAACCGTTTGAACGGACATTTTTTTTCATCGTTTTACTATAACCGAACTAACGTTAGACAAACGTAACTTAATGTTCCCACAGATTCGACCACTTTCTTCTTTTTCTTTGTAAAATACCACCTATACATGTTCTCTTGCTAACGTAGACACTAGTTAAGTCTTGCTAACTGTACCTTGGTAACTTGGTTTCACGGGAGCTCGAGCGCTGGCTAAAGCAACGTGTCTCATTTCCGCATTCACTCGTCTGCGGATTGCCAGGGCCATGTTGAAGATGTCTGGCCTGAACATTTCATGTTGATTAAATTAGAGACGTCTTCGCCGGATTATCTATACAGGGTAGGACACACAATAGCCTTTAGTTTCGTATTAGTTTGGTTAGATCGTATTTCGCAAGTGACTTTTCTGTTTTGATCATCTGACTTCGACGGTTTCAGCGACTTCCGATGGAGCCTTAATGTTGCCTGGAAATCACTTTACGATACTTTTAGTGAATTTGTTATTATGCGTTTTTTTCCATTGTATTGTGTGAGGTTCCCACTATAATATCTTTTATTGTCAACCCATTTCAGCCGCCTAGACGCTGAATTGTACCCTCTGGGATCCGGCTACGTCCCTGAAATTGAGTAAGTATTTTGTATTTTATGCATGACTGACGTGAGTTTGAGTTTTTTGAGTTGTTATGGTTATTTCTGAATTAAAAGCTTCATGCATATTCTCCTCCCCAAATGAGGAAGTGAGTTAAATTTGCTTTGAGCTTTAACACAACTCATTTTGTGAGAACTGTGAGCTTCCTGAGTGCACAATCCTTTGCAGTAATGAAATATTGAAATTGGTGAATTTTCATTATTTTCTTATATATTAATGAACTTTTCCTTCTTTTCACAGCAGTGTCCATGACATATCAGTTGGCACAAAGGTAGGCAACACTTAATCTTCTTGAAGTTTGTTGTCACTTGATCCTTGTAACATTGCCTATGTTTCAGAGTTAATGCGAAAGTTAACATTTGTGTTTATGTTACCGAATGTTTATATCAAAATAGTTATTAGAAGATTAGTTTAATGTCATCAAAATCCAATCCAAGTTATGAAAGTGACGTTTTACAAACATTTTAAAATTTCAACAGAAAAAAAGTCAGAGGCTTGAATATCCTAGCTTGTCAGTTCGCTTCAGCTTCCTGTGTAATTACAGAACTGCTGCCAAACCATTTCTCACGTGTAACGAGTTAGAATATGCAGACTGTTTCTCCTTTAAAGATTTACGATATATAATCAAATGGTCAGTACATAGAGGTGGCAGCAACTATCAGGTCTGTCAAGAAGGAATATTTGCTATTTTAAGTGGCAACAGTTAGACCATCAAACGCAGGGTTTTGTGTTTTTTTTCCTGTCCTTTTTCTGTTAGGTTGTGAGGCTGTTGGGAAATGAAACTTCCTGTTGTTTATTTTGTGTGCGTTCTTTAATAGCCTGTTGGCTGTACTGGAATGTTAAGAAAGCAGCCTTGATCCTTTTTTTCAGTCTTGCTTCTATCACCAGACTACTTGAACCAGTGAAACAAATTAGTAAAGTGTTCATCTTTTTTGCATGAATCTGGTTTTACCATTTCTAGTAATGGAGTAGCTGCTGTAAGCTTTTGTGAAGAGAATAGAAGTCCTATTCTGCATGTGAACTTGTTTAAAATGTTGCACATTTGTTTTTGGCTAAGTGCTGGTTGTTAACTCGCATACCCAATAAAAATGCCTGCTTAAGTAGTCATCCTTGGTAACAGGGCCTGGGGCAGCTATGTGTAGGTGGAGTAATTGAACTAAGGGCTGTAACCATCCTCCCGTAACTGTCCTCATCCATCCGACCAAAGTCCTTATTGCTGTTTAAACAAGCACTCTATCACACGCCCGTAACAAGGACACACCCCACTACCCCCTGTAGTAGGACTGTGTTTTTAACAGTTTTGTGTATTGGGTGTTGATCAGTTCACGTGATTAAACTCCTGCGTGCATCTTTTTTTGTTTTCTGATTTTAATGTGCTGCAATAATAATGATGCTGAGTTGTGGAGAGCTGCCTTGCTGGAATCTGTAATTATTCCGTCTGGGCAGAGCGTCTGGCATTCCGCGGTCACATTCCAATCCCCCCCCCCCCCCCCCCCTCCAGCCCCCCCGGGGAGGCACAGCTCCCTGCCCCCCTACACTGGCAAAGGCAGATCAGTGAGAGAAAGAACGTGTCTCTACCTGTGCTCTTTTTCTTTGTGCTTTCCCATCGCCATTACCACCCAACAATCCCTGCAACCGAGTCAAAAACAAGATTGCGTACAAATGTTTGCTAATAAGAACTTCTTTTTTTAACATTTCTTTATATATATATTTTAAATCCTTTAAAGTTTATATATCCTTTCCCTTTATTTGATGCATTGCAAATGATTCCAAAAGCCCTTAAAAGTTTAGCTCATGTAGGCCATTGTCCGTGAAAGGAAGCTGTGGACCATTCTTAGTATGTCGGCCAATGTGTCATCGTATCCTGAAGGCTACTATTATACTGTTACGTCCTGTGCAAACAAAGGATGTGAACGAGTCAATACACATTTAGTGGGTTTGTGATGGAAAAACAGGTTTGGCACTGTGTAGGAGTCAACGAACAAACCATTTATAAGCCGTTTTTCTTCCACTGGCTCTTAAACTTTTCCCTTTGTTTTGCTCTACATTCCCTGCCGTACTCCCAGAGCTATACGAATATTCTTCAGTCAGTTTTTACACAGTCCTCTGTTCTGTATGCGAGTTGATTTTCCCCGCTCTGCACTGTATACAGCCTTAGTTATGTGGTTATTATTAGAATGAGGAAGAAGGGAGTGGGAGGGAGAGAAGAGAGAAAGCAAGTCTTGCGGTAGAACAGTAACCATCAGTCCCCAGGAGGAAGTTTAGCGAAACCCTGGAAGCAGGCCTGATCTTTCTGCTCTTCCTGTTTTGAGTTGGTCTGCTGACTGATAATGTGACACAGCCCGCCCACGAGCATTGAGTCAGGCTGGAGCCAATTCCTTCATTTCTCATGGCTTACATGTGGCCTCTGCACTTTTATTAAGCAAAAACGTGGACCCTTACATTTTCCCTCCACTAACCAAACAGTATCAATCTAGTTACTGTTAGTATTAATGCAATGCAATTTTCTTTACCACTACAAAACCTATCTCCTGCTCTGACACGTATGTGAGCAAACCGCCCATTCCCATTTTTTCCCCCATCATAATCTCTCCTTTGTATACAAGTCTACCGTTGGATCTTGTAGTCTATTGTGTATTTTAATCATTTTATGTCACTGTTTGCCTGTCATGTCTGCACTCTGTCTCTTCAGATTTTAAACAGGAGGGGACCCTGCTCCTCAATCCTTAATTAAAAAATGTAGGAGTGTGTCTTGTTGCTTCAAGTTCATGAATTGAGATAGCAGACCCTGTTTGTGTGGGCCTCAAGAGTGAGAGTGAGGCTGTCTAAGCTCAACCATCTGGAAGTCAAAGGGTAGTTTATACTACTGCTAACCATGTGGTGGTCTCGGAGCCACTAACTCTGTACCTCCACTAAACATTTGCTGTCAGATTAATTAACCCAGCCTTTTATCAGAAGATTTTGCAGCCTGACTTAAAACAACCCCTGACCATCTTGCAAATGTAAAGGCCAAGTCTCAAAAGGTAGAGAAGAATGCTTGCAAACCTGCATGACCGGTTGTTTTAAAAGCGCTCCAAGGCTCTTCAACTCCCAGAGAGTCCTTAGAGCTCCATATGTGTGTGCGCTGCCATATAACAATGCCGCTAGTCTCAGCCAGAACAGGACCTCCATTGTAGAGTGTTGTAGAGCTTAGACTGCTGAGCCACTTCTTGTGACTGCTATACTTCATCTCCCACATCCACAAACACACACGCAGCCTTGGAAAAACATTTTAAATCTACCAGACGTAGAGAGAGAGAGATAGACAGCAGACAGTGAACTAGTGTGGGCTGGATGTATCCCCATCTTGTCTCCCTCCCTATCCAGAGGGCTTCTGAGTGTTATCCTGCCTCCTAATACTGAATTATGAGAAGATGGGTTGTACTGACTGACAGCTGCTGTTGAGATAAGCTTATACTGCTGTCTTGTGAGCTTAAATCTGAACAGTAGCTGTTCATCAAGTGTGAAGAATGATAACTTGGCACATTGGCTCAAGTCAGAAATAATGGCCCCTCTGTGAGTTTAAGGGTTTAAACTGGACATTGCTGTTGGGGAAGAGTAAAAAATGGGTTGGGAAGTCAAATATTCCTTCTTAAAAGCTTGTTCACTAAATTCCTGCTGGTGGGGAAGGTGGAGTTCTCCTCGAGCGTGTTTGCTCAATCCTCTTTTGGTTATCAGATTACTTCCTGCTTATCACACAATGGCTCTGTAATATGAGAGCCAAGCTCTCCACCTGCCATGCTGTGCCCTCATTGGTGAAAGCACTAAAGTGAACCATTGTTTTCTCTCCTTCTGCAGAGGGGATCCGACGAACTCTTTTCTTCCTGCATATCCAACGGGCCCTATATCATGAGCTCAGGTAGGGCTGTTGCCATGGAGGGGGGGGGGGTAGCATCCTCTTTTATTGAAGTGCTTGTCGTGTCTGTGTTGTTTGTGTTGCCACGGTGATCAATCCATTATTCAAGACGAACCAGAGCCTTCTGTTCCCTCCCTGATTGTATCTGCTTCTGTTTTCCCCGCAGCCAATGGCAACGACAGCAAAAAATTCAAAGGTGACGTCCGCAGTCCCGGTGTTCCGTCACGTGTGGTCCACGTCCGCAAGCTGCCCAACGACATAAATGAGGCTGAGGTTATTGGACTGGGACTGCCCTTTGGGAAGGTCACTAATCTGCTGATGCTGAAAGGAAAGAACCAGGTAAGGATAAATGCATGCAGGTCTCCTCACCAAACCTGTATGACTGGCACTGCTGGGAAAAATTTCTCGAAAGACGTGGGAAAGGGTTTCAGCTTCCAGCCCTTTGTCCTGACCCGATGATAATAACAATGACCCTATTGTTACATCCTTGTAGTATAGAAAGTGGACTTGAATTCTACTCGATGAGGTATTCGAGAGACGTATGCAATGTCATTTCTTTGAATGTCTTTATTATCTCCTGTTTTTTTATCACCACAAGCTCTGTGTAAAAATCAATAAAGATGTTAAATTAAACTGTGATGGTCAGTGAATACTAACTAGCACTGAAAAAGATCATGATTTAAAGGGCCTACTACAGGTCTGATAAGTTAATGGGACAGCTTATTAAATATTGCCTCTGTTTGGCATCTAAGCATACGTGATTGGAGAAATAAATTTGACGTTTCGCTAATCCCCTCCTGCAGGCGTTCTTGGAACTTAACAGCGAGGAGTGTGCACAGACGATGGTGAGCTACTACTCCTCTGTCACTCCTGTCATCAGAAACCACCCCATTTTTATGCAGTACTCAACCCATAAGGAGCTCAAGACGGACAACTCCCCCAACCAAGTGGTAAGAGTGTGTGTTCATGCATACACCCAAGCTTTAATTGTTCTTGTCCTCTATTCAATTTGAGACCTTAACGAAGCAGTGTAACGTTTGTGTTCAAGAATTTGTTTGCAAATACTAAAAAATGTAAGAAACCTTCAACAAAGAACTGAAATACACTGTCATCCTTTCTCTGTAGCGTGCCCAGGCAGCTCTGCAGGCGGTCAATGCACTTCACGGAGGAGGAATGGGAAGCATGGCCATTCCTGCAGATGTCAGTAGCCTTAGTGGTGCAATAAGCCAAAGTCCTGTCCTCAGAGTGATCGTGGAAAACCTCTTCTACCCTGTCACCTTGGATGTATTACACCAGGTACAGACTGTTTGTAATTTGCCTGCGTGACTTCACCTGTTAATGTGTTTGATAAACTACAATGTACTGCTTCTCAATTACTCAAAACTGGGCTATATCGTGCGAACTTCCACACAGTCTGATTCAAACTGATGCACAGCTTGACAACGTACTCCAGGCTCCATTTTTATACTATAGATATTTTTGGATGTTGTTGCATTCATGTTTTCTTCCCCCTTTTCTTTATTTTACCAATAAATATTTGTCTGCAGCTCGTATTTATTTAATTTTCTGCAATATGATTCTGGTAATGCTACAAAAACATGTCATTGAATCTTGTTTAAAGAGGATAAACATACAAATTGGGGTGTGTTGTGAAAATGCTATTTATTTATTTTTTTCTAGAAGGAAGTTGTGATGTCTCTGATCATGCCTTCTTCCCTCCTCAGATATTCTCTAAGTTCGGCACTGTGCTGAAGATCATCACATTCACTAAGAACAACCAGTTCCAGGCTCTGATCCAGTATGCCGATGGCATGACGGCTCAGCATGCCAAACTGGTAAGACGTGTAAAACAAATGCTCTTTGTTCTCAGTCAAATGTTGTTACCTTTTGACTAACATATTAATGTGTGCTTTATCACAATTACAGTTTAATAACCCTTGAACTCCAATATCTTTCTCAGTCTCTGGATGGGCAGAACATCTACAATGCCTGCTGTACCCTGAGAATCAGCTTCTCCAAGCTCACCAGCCTCAATGTCAAGTACAACAATGATAAAAGCAGGGATTACACCCGACCAGACCTCCCAAATGCAGATTCACAGGCTTCCCTTGACCACCAGAGCATGGCAGCTGCTGCATTTGGTAAGAATGAGACATAATTTAAGTAAAGGTTTTTTCATCGCATCTATAAATGGTAAACATGTCGATTTCTGCACAGTCCAGTTTTTCTTTAAGCACTGGTTTCACCATTATGTTAAAAAAAAAAGTTTTTAATTTGTTTGTTTTCTCCTGTCCCAGCTGCTCCAGGCATAATCTCAGCTTCTCCGTACGGTGGAGCTCATGCCTTTCCACCAACCTTTGCTATCCAGCAGGCAGGTTAGTACAAAACTCTCACTATTAAAATGATACCTGTTTCCTGTCTTCAGGCGTCTGCATGTACAGAAACTAATTAGCCTTTGCGCTGACTCATGTATTTCCCAGTCATCTTGTTCTTACCAGATACCTTCAGTATGAGGAGTGAAATATGATTATTATTTTGTTCCTCTTAGGTCTGTCCATGCCTGGTATGCCCAGTGCCCTGGCATCCCTGGGTATGAGCCATGGAAGCATGGCGGCCGCAGCAGCAGCAGCTAGCCGGCTCGGCCTGTCTGGACTCGCTCCCTCTGCGGGAAACAATGTCTTACTGGTCAGCAATCTGAACCCTGAGGTCAGTAAACTAGCTAGACTTAAACAGATCTACATCCTGCTCTGTCAGTACAGTGCTGATAAAACATAAAATGTTACAGTGCCATTTTTTTTTACACTTTGGTTCATGAATCCCTTTGTTCAAGGGTTCCTGTGTTTTTGCCCCAAATATCCAACCAGGTCTAGATCAAACAACTAAGAGTGCTCTAACCAAAGATTAAAATAGAAAAGGGGGGGTCATCAAGTCCAAACCTTTCTCTTCCAGGCCCTCTCTGTGTTTGACCAAACCTGCTGCATTTCTGACCTGCCACTTTGCTCACTGTGAATTTTAAGTTTATTCAAAACACTAACTTCTTTTTTTAAAACTTACCATTTCATATCTTCATTTTTTGTCCATTAGTTGAAATCATTCTTGAGTTGTTGGAGAGACAATATTACTTTTTTCTAGATATTTTTAAAGAAAAACACCATGTCTGTGATTCAGGTCTTTAGGAGGTATAAGTAGTCTGTCACACTCGTTACATTTAATGTAGCTATGTAGCTGTAACGTTGAGCATGTTAACTTTAAACATAGCTGTTAGGGTTATTGTAACTGATATTCAGATTTGACTGTTTTACCATGATAAAAGTTGAAGTAATTCAGAACAACATAGCATGTAATTTAAAAGTACATATTGTCTCTGCCTTTTTCTGTATTTCATTGTTAATCTTTTGTTTCTCTTCTTTTTCTCCTAGTGTTCCCATAGTGACAGTGCATTTTAATTTAGCCAGTTCTACTGTCTGAAGCACTACATTTCTTTGTGTATACTGACCTTGTTTTTTTACCTCCTTTTTCTCTCTCTTCTTTCTCTGTCCCCCTCTCCCTCTTTTTGTGTTTAAAAACAACCCCTCATCCCAACTCTTGCCAACTGACTGCACGCCCCACCACCAATTGTTCCTTCTCTCCTCCTCTCTCCCCCCCTGCCACTCCTCTGAAACCACAACTACAACCCCTCCATACACCCACCCTTTTTCTCCATAATTCATTTTCCCCAATTTGGATTCCACCCACAAATTCAAAAATACAACATTGGCAACCTCGATTTTGCCATCATATGATCTTCCACTCTCTTCTTTCTTTCCTCCTCTTCTACCTTTCTCATGCTGTTTGAATCTTCTCCTCTTCTTGTCCTCTCTTCATTCTCTCTGTCCCTCATGCCTCTCCTTCCTCCATGGTACTGTGGCCTTCCTGTGGACCTCGCTGCCTGTGGCCTGCGGACATGTCCCGACTCCACTCCACTGTCCTCCACTCCGCTCCGTCTCTTTTCCCCTGTCCCCTGTCCCCTGTACCCTATCCCCCTTTGGCCCCCTGCCCCGCTGCTCCCCCTGCTGTCTCTAAAGAGCGTTACGCCACACTGCCTCTTTATTCTTTTCGGTACGTTATCATCCTTTCATCTCTTTTTATTTATTACTACTGTTACCTCGCAAGGTGGGCATGTCTTGTCTCATGTTGTTGGCTTTATTTTTTTTTAACCACTGATGTCTGGTCATCAGCCTACAGGGCAATGAGGGGTGGGGGTGTCTTTGTTTGGGGGTTTGTATGACCTGTTTTGGTTGTTGTGGGTTTGTGTGAGGAAAGTAAGGTGAGAATGCCTCACAAAGCTGCAGCATTTCATTAAAAATTTAAACAGCACTACTTTCCCATCCATAGGCGAATTTTTTTTTGCAGTTTTTCATCTTCAAAGAGCGCCCAACGGAAATAGCGCCTCACTAAATAGAAATATGGGGATCATTTTGTTCAGGGATGAGGCGGGAAGCCAACCTAAATACTAAAGCTTCACCCCCAGGAGCAGGATAAAAGTCAACACTTTATTTGGTTTTGCATGGTCCAATTTTAAACCATGAAAATTCATCACATTTCCATTTTTTTTCTTATGTTAATTCTTTTAGCGGATGCCCCAAGTCACTTAGCAACAGTACATAAATGAAATGCTGCCGCTTTTTTAGTGTTTATGAGTTGACATATCTCTTGGATTATGTCACCATATGATTATTTTTTGCAGTTTGTCTCAGTTACTCTAATGTAGGTATGTGCATGTTTAGTTTACCCCTGCATGTCTCTCTCTCTCAGGCCCTCAACTTAGTCAAATAATCAACTTCAATCAATACTACACTTTGATTTATGCCTTCAAATCATTCCCCCTCCCCCTTCCCTTACCAAGCATAACCATTATAGCAATCATCTTCTGTGTAATTGTTATGTAGGAGGGCTCATGTAGGGTTAATTTAAGCGAGTCCACTGAACATTAAATAATTAGAAGAGCCTCACAATTACTTTTTTCTGACCGTATTCATTTAGTTTCTGTATCTATGTCCTAGATTTGATGAGTTAAACTGTTTTTGTTGCTGTGATTGGTTGCGTAGCTCCTGTTAAGGTTGAGTTCTTCTATGCTGCGCTCTTATTGTGACACCCTCCTCTTCCTCCTTAGGTGTGTATGGTGACGTGATGAGAGTGAAGATCCTGTTCAATAAAAAGGAGAATGCTCTGATCCAGATGTCTGATAGCACACAGGCACAGCTAGGTAGCTACACACCGGCTCTACAAAGCACTGTTGGCTTCTAATAGCCAATAGGAAGCCAAGACATTGATCTACCATGTTCTTTCATCCTTTCTCTTCACATTATTTTACCATACTGTTTCAAATCTTTTTCTTGTGCCTCAACTGAGCAGACGACAATATAGAAGTAAACCGTATCATCGGTGAGTCTAGTTTAGAAGACAGATGTTCTAACAAACAAGTGTTGACCGTCCTGGTTTTCTCTCAGCTATGAGCCACCTGAGCGGCCAGCGTCTTCATGGCAGAGACATGCGCGTGACATTTTCCAAACACACCACCGTGCAGCTCCCCAGAGAAGGCCACGAGGACCAGGGCCTCACAAAGGACTACGGCAACTCACCGCTGCATCGTTTCAAGAAGCCCGGCTCCAAAAATTACTCCAACATCTTCCCGCCCTCTGCAACACTCCACCTCTCCAACATACCGTGAGTGCTGCCGCAAGAGGCTCATTTTCATTCCCTCTCTCTCTCCCTGGCAGCTTTTGCACTCAAAGCTTTTTTTGCTTTGTAGTCCTGAGTCATTTATTTTTATTAAGTGCCTGGGATTACGTAGCTGTGGCAGTATTCTTTAAATTATGCAACTCTGAAGGTGCATGTAAAAGTGTTTTACATTTAATGATGTCCTTTGTGTGTTGTTTCACCATACCAGAAAAAGAGACTAAAGTATGCTATTAAGTACAGGGTTTGTAAACCCTCATAAATGCTTCTTGTTGACTCTTTGTTTTCCTCACTGTTTTCAGGCCTTCTGTGTTGGAGGATGACCTCAGGAGACTTTTTGCCAGCTCAGGAGCAACAGTCAAAGCCTTCAAATTCTTTCAGTAAGTGTCATTCCAGTTGTGCTCTGTTTTTGTTTTGTTTGTGTCCTTATTGTTTGATAAATTCCTGTCTTTCTTCAGAAAAAATGACAGCCTCCCTCTTTGACTTTTCCTTCCAATTAAGTGTTTTTCATTACTGAAAGCCGTCTAAATGTTCTACACTTTACTCGCCGAGTACAATGTGCCAGCAACCCTCTCAAACCTAGGCGGCATTTTGACTTTTTCAAAACGCACAATATTCTTTTTACTTAACAGAAAGGACCGCAAGATGGCCCTGATCCAGATGGGCTCAGTGGAGGAGGCGATTGAGTCCCTCATCGAGTTCCACAACCACGACCTGGGAGAGAACCACCACCTTCGTGTGTCCTTCTCCAAGTCCACCATCTGAGTGCCTTCTCTTCCTCCCTCCAAGCCGGTTGCCACCTGAATGCTACTTTTGTTGCCTTCAGTGGAAACGGCCACCATTACATATTTATGGCTGTGGTTCTTTGTAGATATTGCTCCCCTGACCTCAACTCTTACTTATATCCTACTTCTAAAGTAATAAGTATTAGCTGTTGGTATAAAATGTAAACATTTCTGATTTAAAAAAAAAATATATAGATATTTGATTTCTGGGATTCAAATAGTTTTTAATTGAAGGATCTATCCCCCATTATTAACATTAATAATAGAGTAGTTTGTTTCGTCTGGCCCTGCCAAATTGATGGTATTTTTCCTTTAGTTATCAGACATTGCATTGTTGTATCAACCTTAATATCAGACAGATAGTTTCTGCAGAAAGTTGTCTTTACCTCGTGATTACGTTGATCTGTTTGACTTTATTAAAGGTGAGCTAAGGTGGCACAAAAAGAGCCCTTACTCTACTCAGGAATCAGTTAGGGCAATCAAAGCAAGCGTGTTTCTGATCAATTAGTAGTTTCAGTAGTTCTTTGTAGACCAGCCTAATTAAATTAGATCCAGTATATTGTTTTAGGTGGGGTCTTGGGGAAGGGGCAGCATTCTGCAATGAACCATGTTATTACTTCGGAGGGCAAGTACAGGCAGCCGATGAACAGTCACTTTAGACCAAATCGCTTAAAAAGAAAAATTACAAAAAAAGACACCCTCCACCATGGATGTATGCTTATATGGATGAATCACATCCATACCAGACACACTTCAGCATTCCTTGTACTATGATAGTCGTGTGGATATATCTGTGTGCCTTTTTTTTTTTTTTCAAATGCCACTTTGAACCTGTTTGGCCAGTTGGAAACGGTTTTACACAAAATATTTTGTTCTGGCTCACAGCAATTTATTTCCTTAGTTTCCATTTAGATTTGTTTTCTCTCCGGCAACACACGCCTTTTTGCTTTGGGGGATCCATACCACTATCTGAAGTTATTCAATAAGGACACAGTCTTCTTTCAATGCCTTTATATACAGTCTTGTGCCTTACTCTGCCCCGACTGTGTGGTCTAGAGCATCGCTCTGGCTTCATTTGGACAGGACATGGCTCTTTAAATGCCCCCCCCCCCCACCCCCATGGCTTTTGGTATGTACCAGCATTGTAAGAACACAGGATGGGGGTCATCAATCTTCAGTTTTCCCTTAAGAACACAAATGTTTATCATTAGCTTTGTATGCATATATCCCCGTTTTATGTATGTAGAAACTACGAATGTAAGTCAGTTAGATGCCTTATATTTTTACTAGGTGGTGTAGCTCTGTTAGGTGTTTTGTGGCACGAGTTGAGCTGGATCCAGCCCTCCTGTCTTACAGTCCCCACTCACCTCCATTAAGTTCTCTCTCAGTAGGGATAATGGTGATGGGGGGGCCTCATTTAACCATATTATGTTCATCTATATGTGGACACATATATTCATTTATCTTTTCTTTAAATGTTAGCATTTACACGTGTATCACTTCTACGCTTAACTGATACCTGTATGTAGTGGCTGGGTTTGATTATTATCACAGTGCCTTGATTCCTTAAGTTTTTAGTGCGAGGCTGAAACACTCTCTGGCCCCTGTCAGTTGACTTTGTTTACCTCTCGTTCAGGTGTGTATCTGACCTGTCTGAAAAGATGCCTTTATTTCATTTTTATTCAGGTAATCCTACCTGTGAGAGGGCAGCTTGGAGGCATTTGTCAACAGAAAGTACCAACAGCCTTTGACTATGCCTAAAAAAAACCCCCCAGTTTTATGTTTTCGCTCGAGTTCAAGATGAGAGGATTTCAGGGTGAGAGAAGCCCTCGCCCACTCCCAGTCTGCCTAACTGTGCCACAGTCAGGTTCTTTAGTGCACTTTTCCTCAATGATAGGTCCAAGTTGGTACCATCACGCTGAAGTCTTAAACATCGTCACATTCCTGTGTGCCTCAAGCACCAGTTTCCACAACCTCGACCACTGTAGTTTTGGACCAGATGCAGACGAGCTCTGTCTCTATTTTTGTAAAAGATTGTTATGCATGGTGTAACGAAGCTTCATGTAGCTACAGACGGTTATTGCTGTTAAGGACCAAAGTATCTTCTACCCCCCGCTGTTTTGATGTGTCGTGATTGTTTTTTTCATGTTTTTTTTTTCCCCACATTCCTGCTATTCCACAAATACACAAGTTTTAAGTGTCCTTTTTTTTTTTTTTTCTCCAGATGCTCAGATGACAAAAGTCACATGAATTTGAAATCTCTCTCTCTCTTTAGTTTCAACCTTTACTGTAATCTGTTTCCCATTGTGTTTGACTTTACAAAGAGCCTACTTTGGTAGAGATTGCCTTAGAATGGATACTTAATGGAACCACAGTCCTAGCTGTGTTGACTGTAGATTATATGCCTTTCCATTTTTGTTAAAAGCTTTTATTTTCTCCTTTTTTTTATAGGGGGTGGGGTGGGGTTATTGTATGAAGTTGGGTTGATGGTTGTACATATTCATGTTTTTGTACCACAAATTCATTTGGATTATTTCCACTTTAAGTTCAAAACATGTATATTTTGATAAAACAATACAGACCTATTAGGCTCTTGGGAGCTGTAAAAACAGAAAAAAAGCCTTTTGTAACACAAAGACATTAAACTATCTGAACACACAAATGTCTCTGTATGTGCCCCCCCACCCCCACCCCTTTGCCATTCTGTTCTTGTCTCTTGCATCTTCTGCTGCCTTCAATAAATCTTTAGTTTGTTCCTTCTTTCATCTGGCCTCATTTGGTTTCTGTCTCTTCCTCTTTGCTGTGGATCTATTGCTCTTTAACAGGTAACACTTTGTAACATTTTCCACTTTTCCCATCCTGTTCACTCCTGGTGGTTTTTTTTTTTTCTTTCACTGTATTTCCCACTCTGCACTCATCCCATCTGAAACTTGACTGACTGCTCATCTGAGCTCTGTTCGATCCCTCCATGAAACAGCTGCCATGACGATGGCAGGGTGGAGAGTTAATTTGATATGCAGCGCCGGATACTTGCTGTTCTCAATGATTCTGAATAATCCTCCAGCCTCTGTGATCTTCTTTGACCTTTTCGGTTTAGCAGGTCTGTCTTAGAAGGAGAGCCAGGTTGCTGTGGAAACCAAGTGCCTGTATAGCATATGATGAATAATGAAGATAAAACACAAGCATGTCTATTGGGGCAAGTCTGGCATCGCTTCTTGGGGATGTGAGAAACAAACCTCAATGACAGACTAGCTGTACACCTACTGAACCACTAGGGGGAGGTCTTGCTCTCTGCTAGCAATCAAACACTGTTGAGCAGAGGTGACTTTACCTGCCACTCACACAAAGTCAATAGTTAGTGGCTTAATCTCAAGTGCCTCCTTGGGCTTTCTGGCATTATACCCTTTTTTTTTTTTCTTCTTTCTTCGACTTCCTTACAGAGCTGCAGAGGGGATTAACCTCAGATCTTCCCCGCCTTTTCAGAGAGGGACAAATGACGGAAAAGGAGAACGAGTCCACTGCTGTCTGTATTTGTGGCAGAGTAGTGCTGGATTTCTGTCATATAAACCCAGTCGTTTTCAAAGTGTGGTCTTGAATGTAGTGTGCTCCAACTGAGCGTGAATACCAGAGTAAAGGCACTTGTTTGTTCTTCTGTTCCTCGGCATAAGCATGAGTGCTTGAAGGTCGTAGAAATGACAGATACCTGCATCCTACTTGCTGGATAACAGCAAGCTGTTGGATTCTAAAAGCAGATACTTTATTTGAATGTTTCCCTTCAGGTTTCAGAACAGTCACCTTTGAAAGATATCTTCAGGCATCCTTTTTAAACATCGTCAGTGTGTCTCTACAAGTCAGGGAAACTCAATGGCAGCAACTGGAGGCTTTGATGCTGCTTTGATTCCTCAGACTCTTGTTTACTTGCAGCTTCTTTAGTATCTCGCTCTGTACCAAGAGTAATTTAGAGCAGTGAGCAGTCTACACAGCATCCTCTGTGGAATACACTGAAATGCAAAGAGATTGCATAATTGGGTGGAAGGATAACTCAAAGTAAAATGATCCAAACATAGATTTGTTATGTGTTTTGGGTTATCGCATTTAAGAAGTCAACTGCACACACAATATTAATCTGTTGAGACGTTTTAAAGGTAAAGAACTAGTTGGCACTACCAGTCCATCAGGGGCAGACACATTCTCCTAAACTGCTCTGATCTAAAAGTTATTTGACGACAAAGAAAGATGCAATTCTGTTCATGCTTAGCTCTGTTGCAACATCCAAAATGTCACTTCCAAACTGTTCTGTAACTATTTCAATGTGTCATGCATGTCACCATACTCCACCTCCTTTTTGGCATTTGTTTCCAGACCCTTGGGAAGAGCTTGGCTTCCTCCAGCGCTCTGTGCAAAGGGGACTAAATGAAACCATGTGGGGTTGTGATCCTTCCACATCTGGGAACATTTATTTCCATTAGCGCTGCGGCCTCTAATCAAGCAAATGCTCCCTAACGCCAAGGCCACACTCACAAATGGAAACCTAGAGGTCAAATGGTTCAAAGGACGGTCTGGTGTATACTTTGTGACATTAGCCTCAGAAAAATGACTGTTCTGAAAGATTTGCCATTTTGTTAGTCAGCAGATTGAAGACATTAGTTATTTCGTAATATAAAATCTAGAGCTGTGAGATAATGTCTCTAATTTATGTGCAGAGTTAAAGTGCTGAGCAATCACAGACTAGACCAGCTTTTAAAACGCCAGATGTGACACCCTTTAAAGGAGGCTTGCGTCCATACACTAACCCTTAAAGCCAAATTCGTTTTAGATTGAGGTTCACTTAAAAGGCCTTTATATCTGAATACATCCAATCATGTGTAGTCTGCACAGTTTACACGAGATTTAGACTCACTTTCAGAGTGACGCAGCAGAGATGAAGCCTGAAGCTGAGGCGAACGATGCGTCTTTGGTCTACAGTGACTCTCCTTTAAAAAACAAAAAAAGCCATCCGGAGACTATCCACCTGTTTACATATGCACGCCTCAGACAGATGTTGAATAATTCATCCACAGAGGCGGACAACATGCAGCTGTATTTGGGTTATGGGGGTGCATGAGTTCTCTCTCCCTGCCTGAATTCACGCAGCCCAAATTATAGGCATTACTTTGCAGGCAGAGCAGGGTAAAGCAAAAAACTAGGACACTTTGCATAAAGGATCCAACAGAGAGGCACAATGAGAAGTGAAAGATGGCGCAGCAGTTTAAGATTATAACGGGGGTCTGTTTGGATCGGTACAAGTCAAATTGATTTGTAAAAACTGCCATTTGTAGGAGTTTGTAGATTGCAGAAAATCCTTCAATCTCTATTGATTGTGTGCCTGCTAACACATGCAATTGCCTTTTAAAGAATGCAGATGAGCTTGTTGCAAATAATTTCCTTGAATCAATTCCCATCTTGTTGAGAGCCTCATTATAGCAGAAGGTATTGACACATGTTGGATGATCCATGGAGCACTTTAGAGAAACTGTGTAGTCATATCTTCCTCCGTCAGTGCTGAGGCTAAATACCACAGATGTCAAGATGGATCTGTTTTTTTGCAAAAGAGTCTGCAGACACACTCTTAGGACAAAGTTAGCTGGGGTGGCAATGCTCTGCCAGACAGAGCTATCCAGAGGTTTATGGCTCACAGGTTTTAGACTCTGTGCTGCCTACGCATGCCCTTTGGGCCTAATGGACACTGATGGAAAATGACTCCACTGTTCCAGCGATCCATCAGACACCCCCTCCCCTCTCTCCCCTCGCTCTGAGGCCATCCATCAGGCCGTAGCTTTCAAACAAGCTTGTGAACTTTATGGGCGCTTTACATGTCCAGATGCGATGCTTATAAACCGCCTTCAGTCGTACAGATGGTTGTACTAAACGGTCCTAAAGACACGCTTATTTACAGTTGTATGCCTCTGTAGGAACCTTCAATAAATCATCCGATTGTTTCGGTTTTTGCGTAAATTCAAGTCATACTGAAATGGAAGGTTAACTTTCCTAAATGAAAAATGTCCTTTTCTGATTTGAGGCTTTCCTCCATACATCCTCGGTTGTGTATCACCGGGACGCAGTGAGTCAGCCAGCCCCGTGTCACCAGAGGCAGCGCGGCACGGCACGGCTGCAAACCCCGCCCGCACAGAAAGTAAAGCGAGCGCGAGATGGAGAGGGGGAGGAAAAGAGGAGGGGGTGATGTGTAATGTTGTGGTGGGGGGGTTCCTTAGACCGAATCAGGGTGCCGGTGAGTGTCGTTGCCGCCATAGGTAGAGATTGCACCGGAGCTTGTTCGGTTGAAAGCTGTGCTGATCAGCAGCTCCCCGGCTGCGCTGACACCAGCGTGACGCACAGAGAGCGAGGGCGCACCGCGGCTGGAGTCACATTGGATTAAAGCCAGAGACAGCGGAGGGAGCACCAAGTTGAGATGCTGCGAGAGCTCGTGGTACAGTGTGTGTGAGGAGGAGGATGCTCCCGTCTCGCGCTTGTTATTGTCTGGCAACTTTGGACTAAAATTAAAGGAGAGGAGCGCGCCTATCTATCTGGGATGTATTTCTGTGAACTGTAATAAGGAAAAATGGTTATATAGGGCAGTTTTTAGGCTGTGGAGAGATTTTGAGGTGCGAGAGGAGCGGAACAAAGCGTGCGACAGGCTGAACACAAATCTGGGTAAACAAATATGACGGCCGATTTTGACGTTTTCTCGCGACTGCTGATGTGCAACGAAATAAAGGACAGTTCTACAAGCCTCGGGTGATTCTGGATTGCAATTATATTTGTCATCTTTTTGGAGACAGAGTGGACATTATCCCGGTGGCGCATCGATATCCCTGCGCGTAATGGGAGAAAAGTTTCGGACCTTGCAGAGGAGTCGCACTCGCAGCATCTCGCCGACGACCCGTTTTTAAATAACATGTGAAACCCCCTTCTGATCCGGCCGCGGCTGACGGGAGTTTGTAAGTAAAATTGAGTTATCCATTATGACTTGAAACAGCCTCGGGGTTATCAGAACGCGCATTAAGCCAGTTAACGATCCATGAACCGCCGACCCGATTTGTCCAAAGACGCGCAGACGGACATTAATGATCTAGAGAGGATTTCTACAACAACAGCAGTAGCAGCAGCAGCAACAGCGAAAAACTGAACACAGTGAGAGGAGGAGAGATTCCCTCCTGGATGTCTATGATGTTGTGCCAGCTCGGGCAGAGGTGTGCGATGGAGGTGGTGCTGCTGACCATCCTGTCCTGGGTGTCCGTGTGGGCAGAGGAGAAGATCATCTTTGATAGACACGCTGTCTACTGGAACAGCTCCAACCCCAAGTAAGTTGTACTCATAGATTAAGTATTAACGTGAGTGTGTTTGAACATTGTTTATCTACCTACCTGACGGTATGGTTCTCATACTAATAAACACTGGCAGCATGGAATCTGAAGCACACAAATTTGTTTTTGCACATGCTGCCTCTCTACATCAATCTTTGTTTACAGTGTATCCTCCTCAGGTTTTAGCAGTGGTTTTTCTGATTGTTTTTTTGTTTTGCAATACTTGAGTTAAAAATGCACACACACCTTTAGACACACAGACCCAAGTGGAAGTGTGTGTGTAAATGCAACCACACTGGATATTTTGTTCTGTGGCACAGGGAGCTTCTTTTGTCTCAGACAATGAGGGCATCCTGCCTCCTCTTCTCATCAGTGTCTAGAGATTTACTCCCGCTCTCACTCTCTCTGTCTCGTTCTCTCACTCACACAAACACACACACATACACAAAGCCATTACCTTTTCTCTTGGCTAATATCAGCCTCTCATGCCAGGAAACACAAGCGTGCATTATTACTCTGTCAATTACAAGCCATTGCGCAAAAACCCACATCCATAAATAAACAAACAAAAGGGAAGAATAAACATGCACATACAGGCTTCACGCACGCACATAAACACACAAAAAACAACACACACACTCTTGTCTTTAGCCGGGCCTCTCTCATTGACATGGGGCAGAGCACACTGGGCCCGTCTGTCTAATGGTTTGTGACAACCTGGCCAGCTTCTCTCTCTCTTTCTCTTCCTTTCCGTCTCCCACCCCTTCCTCTTCTTCTCCCCCCCCCCTCTCTTTTTTTCTCCGTCTCCCTTTCTCTCTCTCTCCCAGGTAGATAAATAAACAGTGAAAGTGCTCCCTCTCACTCGCTCACGGCTGAATTAGTCCAAACTAACGGCCCTGTCTCTCTCTCTGCCTCAACCAAACACTGCACACACACACACACACACACACACACACACACACACACACACACACACACACACACACACACACACACACACACACATACACAGAGCTTACAGGCCCGTCTCTGACTGCATCACTTTTCCACAGAAGGCTTCTCAAATATTTAACAGGCAGGGGGGAACATTTTCTCTCTTTCTCGCTGTTTCTCTCTTTTGGTCTTTCTTTTCGTCTCTGTGCTCCTTCCTTCCCACCACACACACACACACACACACACACACACACACACACACACACACCTACACATTGCAAACGTCACAGGATAAATTTAAGCTATATGGACGGATGCTGGGGGCGCTGTTATTCCGTCAGGGTCGTATGGAGAACTTGAAACTAAAGGGGGCACATCAAAAATGCATTGCTGCTAAAGCAATGAATCTAGGCTCTGGAGCTCTGGCGAGGTTGGTTCCCCCTGTTAGACCCTGGCACTTTCATTGCTCATGCTGTGCCTTCTTTCTGCACACACAAACACACACACACATATAACTCCATCCCGCTGCACTTCTGAGGACCTGCCACTGACAACATTCATTCCCCAACTTTCATCTGAAGCTAATTCTCTTCCTAAACTACAAGGATTAGAGTAAGTTTGTTGGGAAACCAGCTCACTGGCAAAAAGAGACGTGAAGACAGACACTAAAATCAACCCAGCTCATGTAAAATTAATAGGCGGATTCTGGTTTTACTGCTACTCAGGGTTTTATTTACCATGTTTCGGCCATAATAATAGTGAGATTGTATTCACCAAGCTGCTCGCTGTGATTTATGAATGCTGTGAAATTGCCAAAAGACGTCCAGCAGGGTCGAAAAAGCGAGCAGTCAGGAGATCAGACTGATAAACAAACTTACTGGGAAGAGGAAATGATTGTGATCGTAAATGATTTGGCAGATTGAAGTTTTGGAGGAATTAGCATCCAGTATCAAAACGGCAATAACAATTTAATCCACACAGAAAGTGAAAAGAATTTTAAAAAATCTTACCAAAGTCAAAGTATAAAGGTAGTATCAGGAAAACAGCAGATTTAAGTCACGTTTACCGTGTATTTAAAAAGATGATCCTATTTTTAATGAAATAGTTTTTTTTACACGTGTATTAATTTGTTCTATGTTTAAGGGTAAGGGGGTTAGCCGTGAACCATGTTAGCTGTGTTTTCATTTGCTGGCAGAGCATGTACTGCAAAGTGTGTGAAACGCCGTTAGCTAAAGACACAGTGATTCGGTTTCAATTATCCAGGGGTGAAGGGTAACGAATTACAATTACGTACATCACAGAAGCTTATTGTGTACAAGTGTTCTTTTTTAAGATGAGTATAACTTTATCGTGGGTGAAGCTTTGTTCTTCGGTGCACTGTAAATAGTATCTGTTACTAAGCAAAACACTTTAATGGTAAAAATAGGAGATGCAAGCTTTCCGTTAAATATATGAAACTGGCCATCTGATTGGCTGAAGTGTACCACTTGAGGGTCAGGATCACAGATCGTGGAGTAGAAAAAGACGCCTGCTGGCGCTCAATTTGGAAGACGGAGACGCACGAGTCAGACCAAAGTGTAGTCAAAAGATGGGCAGTGAAAGAACTTCCTGATTTGTCAGGGCAGAACCAGCCCGGATATACAGTCTACCATTGAGGAAGTACATATACAGAAAAATAAATACCCAATACAACTTCCTATCATCTACCTTTATGGTTTAGTCATTGTCAGGTTTCTCACAATTTTGATAAGTGAGAAAATTGGATGTTAGAGTTTCAGTTTGAAATCATGCCGTATCATATTTACCAAAAGATTATCTTACCTTACTTGTATAACCTGTTGGCCTTGTTTGCTTTTGGAACATTTCATCCATCTTTCTTTCCTGGTTAACTTGACTAACTATGTATAGAGTACCATCTGTACTTCTGCACGCACGCAATTTCACTGTGCAAAGAAAGACCTGTATAAAGCACAACTTTTGTTTTTTGCGAGGTTGTTTTCAACCAGTTTTATCATTTGGTCGTGCCGTTTTCATAACTGACATAAATGTCGTGATGTTGCCTCATCCCATCCCCACATCTTAGCAACTGCTTTGATGAAAATCCACAGCAAATGCTCAGAAGCAGGCTTTACGAAACTTGCATCCTATTTAATCAAGTATTATTGTTCACCTACTTTGCTTTGGTCCTAACATTGTAAATACCCCAACCATCGCACTTGTACTACAGAGTGAACTGTTGTAGGCTGAGTGGTGCTTAATGTGTTTTATTCTTGTAGGGAAATTTCCGAGGCAATGAAATGACACAAACAGCTGCTACAATGAACAGCTGTTTGTCTTAATTGATCACACAACATCAAGCACACAGCTTGTATTGAGCGATCAGTATGTGTTCTACTTGTGCTCGTCAAAAGTTTGCTCCGAATCAAACAACTTCAGAAGGACTTTCTATGCAAGGTCACAAGCAGTGACTTTGTAGAATTTGTAGGATTGATAATCAGTCACTGTTTTGTTCTCCCAGCCAAAAAAAACTTTCTTTGTGTTTTCAAAGACGGGACTGTGGGAAAGTGACATGTCAAAGAATATGTGAGAACACTCGTGAAATGGGACCAGAAATAATGCTGGCTCTATCCATGTGTTACAGTCCTAGAAAGCTTCAGTGTGTCATTTAGTTAAAAGTCTTTGAAATCATCCATATAACCTAGCTGATTACGTAATTATCCAATGCACCAGTATACCCAATCGCAACTCTTAAATGAAATGATGATAAGTATTATTATAAAGGGATCATGTCCAACGTCCCACATCTTTAACATTTATTTTACACTCTCACCACTCGGATCGGTGAAGTCTTCAGCAAAGAAAAAAACTCCACAAACACACTACGCTACCTGTCAGGTCCCAAACTGCAGAGGGACGAAGTTATCGACTAACTGGCGAACACAGTGCAGCGTTTGGCAGCTTGTGAGCCAGATATTTCCCTCGGGAGTGGTGGAGACTGAAAACAGGAGAGTAAATACTGGACATTTGCCGATTGGCCAGAAACAAGATTCAAAATGAACGCTTCCTAACAAAGCCCTTGCAGTGTGTGCCTTTATGAAAGGTAGTTCATTGAGATAGGTGAAAGGATTCAAGAACGATTGGATGAAGGCTGTTTAAGGTTGGGTTGAGTTGGTGGATAGAAATGGTTATTTGAGACATGCCGCGACTGGAGAAGCAACAAACTCAAGGTTGGACACTCAGGGTGGTGCTTTATAATCTCCCTGTGATTTTCCTTATACGGAGAAGAAGAATTAGTGAAATGAGGCTTGGTCCTTTTCCTGAAACTTATTGATGTCAGTCTTTGTGTATCTGTGGGATGTAGAAAATGGAGCTGCAAGAATTCCCAAAATGGTTAACTTTCTAGATGGTTCTAGATGTATCCAGTCATGCACATAGTTTTGGTTTTTAGAGCACAAAATACTGATACTCGAACATTTCCACAGCAACATGTCCTGGATGTGCCTGTAACTCAGAAAAAAAAATCTATTGACCTCTATCTTAGAAGCTGTTCCAAACTGAACTCAAATACATTTTTTATTTTCCCCCATCCTACTGGAGTGACAGTTAAAGTTTCAGAAACGGGTATCTCAAAATCTTGGCACAGAAAAATGAAACTTTTTGTCTGGCAACTTGCGAGACACGGAATGTCTTACGCAATTCGGTGGAAATGTGCTTGTATGGACGCGGATGCTCAATATTTTTCCGATACTCTTGATGTCTCTCGATTGTTTCTATGAGTGTTTGTCTTCTTCCCTGCTGTCTGCCTCCTCTATTTTTCCATTGCATGCATTTTAATTACCATCCACACTGACATGATTTAATTGTTTTTTTACCTTCTAATTATTTGTGCTGCTGGTACCATAGTCAGATTTGTTGAGAAGCCCCTTGATCTCAACGAATCCAACCTGGATAAGTCACGATAAATAAAGTGAGTTAAACAAATGTTCTGACTTGAGAGAGGAGGCATATAACAAATTGGCCAAACCCTTTATACGAAAGGCTCTGGCTCTCAGCAGGGCCTATCTCTTTCAAGGTCTTGCTGGATAATAGAAAATGTATGAGATAATCCAATTCAAACAGCTTCGGCCACTTTTGGTCACGGCGGGGTGCAGTGCTAACACACACTCGAAGTGTTGTCCGTTCTCCTGTTGTGATGAGATACGTGGTGCCGAACAGTCACCAAGTACCACAACACGCATTATCACACCAATACTGCAACGTAAGAACAGGATCTGACAATCTCCCAGACGCACATAAAGGGATTAAGTCACAAGCAGGAAGGAATATAGGAGGAACACACACGTGTGAATGGACGTACACACCAGTGGAAGCTAGATTTAGGTCACAACTATTACACACAATCACATAGAACCAGAGTGGCTGTTCATTCAATACAAGGTTAGGCAGCCTCCATTTTTCTATTTACTCTCTTTTTACACACAAACACAGTCAGTGGAAGCCAAATATGGGACACATGCACCCAGACTGGCTCTCTGTTGAATAAAAACCCATCATTTTGGCCGGCACACACACATGCACGCACACACACTGAGCCCCCTTCTGGCTCTCGGGCCCATTTTATAAAGCCTGCAGGTGAGGGGGCTTTGTTCACCCCGAGCAGCTAATGTGCTCAGAGCAATGGGCTCTCCTCCACACACACACACACCATCAAACACACACACACAGAGTGGCTCAATGGTCCAGAAGGAGCACCTTATCTAATCCCATGGTTTATCCTTCAAAAGACTTTTCTCTTTCCTTTTCTTCTTTGTTCTTCGTCTCTCTTCATCTCTGTGTCTTTGAGGAACTCCTCATGTCAGTGAGGAGCGCTGATGGTTGACGACACCCTCATTCTAGGGGACGGAGTCTATCTCCTTGGAGACGCACATGCACCCACACGCAGCCTTTGAGGAAGGAGTGACTTATGCACGGAGCACCCACACACTCATACATATAGACTGCTGCACAAAGTTTCCGATGCTCGCACACGTATACGCGCACACGCTGTTCTAACACACAACGGGGGTCCTTGCACGTAAATCTACACACGCGCCGTCTTCCTGTCGCGTCCCCTGTGGCGCAGAGTGATATGTGTTGTCACTAGCATTTCCTCATTCCTACCGCACACATTCAGACACACACACACTCAGATTTGCATCCAATTTACATGTAGACTTGTAGTCACCCCCGCTCAGTTACTGACAGTTTGTCAGACTCAAAACTGCCCCTGGGTTAAATCCATCTTCCACCGCTACCAACACCGCCGCCGCCACCCACTCCACCCTTCTCTGTGTCTCTCTCTCTCTTCATCCTTCTTCCTCCCCTCCTTTGTCTTTGTGTCTCCCTATCAAGCTCTCATCTTCCACTCTCCACTTTCTCTTATCTCCCCTCTCTGGCATCATTTCTCCCCCCCTCCTCCCTCCCTCTCTCCCCCTTTCTCTTTCTTGTCCCGTTGGGATTTGGTTAGCATGTTTTTTCTTGTCCAGGAGCCTGAACTTTGCCCACCGCCTCAGGCTTCTTCTTTCTACACATATATACATAAAGCTGCTGTACATCAAGGGTGATGCGTTCCTGCTATGACCCACATTATTGGACAGTGTATGTGTTTGTTTAAGATGTCAGTACTGCTAAAGTTCATGCTGAGAGGAAGCAGTCTCAGGAGTTATCATGCTCAGCTTCTCACATTGATGTGAAAATGAGTAATTAAAGTCAGGGCTCCTACGATGCAAATGATTTCTCCCAGCTCTGCAGGAGCGACAGTTACATAACAGGATCTAATGTAGCTGATCTTAGTCATCAGCAGATTCAATGCGGTGATTGGCAGGTGGAGGTCAATGAAATGTTCAGGGGCATTAGAGTGGAACAGTTTGTCTGCTGATATTAAATACACCACCAGCCGCTTTTAATTAAACGTGCAATTCAAAACAGGATTAACTTCTGTTATTTTTGACCAAAGAAACTTTATTCTCTTTCTGTTTGATTAAGTCATTATATATTTAGTAAGAGAGGAAACATGCAGTATAAAGATGATGTGTGTGATGAAACACTTGCTTGTAGAAATTAAAAATGCAGCGTATAAAATAACTAAATTATTCACTTAAAGGTTTAAAATAGGAAAATCCTGCAAAATCTGCAAAGCCAACATTGATGGTTTTGCAAAACTGAAATGTAAAACACACTTTTGTACCGAAATGCTCTCAAACCCAATCAGAACAAGTGGTAGAATCAAAATGCAACACGAGTGTCCAATGTGCCAAGTTATGATGTTGTTATTTAAACTTTGGTGTGATCAAAAACTTCAAGTCCTTAATGTGGAAACCAAGAAGATGTGTACATTTCATAAAATAACCAAGCAAAATATTGCTTCATATGACAGGGTTAATGATTGATTGATTGATTGATTGATTGATTGATTGATTAATAGATCTTCATTGTCAGACAAAGTTGTCTGAATTGAATTGTCTTGCATCACAGCAGCTCCCTGTACAACCTTAAAATTAAAGACATGATAAAAGATTCAAAGACACCTTTAGCCCCACATTCAAACACCAAACAAATATTCAGAGATCTTCAATGCACTTGATCTGGGAATAAGCTCCATATTATTTAATTTTAAAATTGACCGGTGTACAAAAGAGTGCTTCAGTCTCCTCTTGTTAAAACGTTGGATCCTGTATCTCATGTTCGATGGTCTTATTTCATATTCACCGTTCAGTGTGTGGTCAGGGAAACAATGCTGTTAGCCAGCCTTAACGTGTTTGTATTGTAGCCTGATTGACATAGAGTCTCTGCAGTGGTTCACCTACAATCTGTAGGTCTACTATCTACAGTCTTTCTGCAGGTGTTTAAATGGTGGAGCAGTTTCGACTGTAAAGTTAGTGGTACAGATAATGTACCATGTGGTGTTACAGTACTCTAGGACGCTGAATTGCAATCCTAAAAAAGGCTGTTCTTGGCTGGCTTAATTTGGGTGCTAACCTGAATTGTACCAGACTGAAACTCATTGTATCTGATTATTCTGATGCTACATGAATGCAACATAAACTGTTTGCAAATAGTCACCACAGTTGCACTCATTGAGGCGCTAAGCATATGGTATAAAGGTCCACAATGGAGGTCATTTTGACTGTATATCAGTCTAAAATTCTCTTCTTTTACATTTTTTAGTCGGGTATCTTCAATTTGATTTTCAGTCAAATAAAGCAACAGATAAGCATACACGTCTCCCAGCACAGGTGTAGCTGATTACACTAACGATGGCTGCATTCCATTCAGGTGCAGAGGCAGGCTCTCTGACTCACAGGCTCAGCTTTGTTAGTGTGATTAATTACACCTGTGCTTTGACAACATGCTGCAACTGGCAAACAAATAATGTGCGTGAAAGATGTCGGCTCAAGTTCTGCAGTGAGGGATGTGCCTTAAGTACTTTTGTCATGCTACAGAACAAACTAGTAATTCAATTAAGTAGAAACGAATGCATTAATGGCAGTCCTGGACCTTCTCAACAAACCAGTCGAACTTTAAAAGTTGACTTGAGTTTTCAAACACTCTTAAAACAAAAGAATTGTATTATGGCATTCTGAAGAAACGACATTGGACTTAATTTTTATGAGCGTATTTTTGTCTCTTGTCTTATTGATTCGGCTCTGCCGGAGTTAAACATTCTCAAATCACTGCTGCATAAGTTGCTCTTCTCCTGGCTGTCAATCATTCGATGCCCACGGGAATCTCTCTACGAGGAAATAATAACCCGTCATGAACTTAGAAACTTTGTCGGATCCATCTGGGTGTCTCTCCGATGCTCTATTTTAGAAATAAAATGTTCATATTTTTGACATTTGAAAGCATCTAAAGCGCTCCAAGTGTTGTTAAATACTCACAATTATGATCTCGCATGTAGGGGAAATTAGATCGTGCCGGACTCCTGCACACTCTCTCGTCACAAGATGTATTAAAAAAACACTTCTATAGTTCTATAGCTTGTTTTTGGCTCATGAATTCCTTTGAATAGAGATAAACACATGCAGGAAAAGTACATACAAAATCATCTTACTCCTGGTATTGCAACTTGATTAATTTGGTCTGTAACCTTTTTTTGACATTCCTTTGCTTCTTTTATTTTTTACCTATTGTGACAACTCAACTAATTATATCTCCGGCCTGATTATTTCATGTCTCTATGGCGGTGATATCTTTGCTCCTTTTAAGGTTTAAGAATGTTATTCTTTCAGTTATTAAGGTAGTGGCTTAGAATCATAATCCTTGTCTTAAAGTGTTTTTTTTCCGCCTACATGCTTGCCAAAAAATTCATCCCATCCAGCTCCCCTCCCATGCATTTTTTAGATGGGTGCCATGTTTTTAGTTTTCAGTCCTTCTCTAAGAGTGTCTGTGCAAGCTGCAAAATACCGTCATCATTCGATCTGCCCTGAGGAGTGCAGTGATCTCTATGTCTGCAGCATGGCACTGAATCTGTAATGCTATCCGAAATGTTTACTTAACATCCCTCCACGTTTTTGATTGTTCATGCAGAGTGGTGCAGGTTTAAAGACTTACGCTGCAGTGTTGCTGCTTCTGTTGCTGCCTCGCACTAATGAGGTTTGTTGATGGTAATGACTATGGCAGTGATGGTGATGTAAGTGCTTCGAAACAACCTGGGGGAGATCCCAGGAGTTGTTGTTTTAATGAAGAGAGAGAGGGGAAGATAAAACAGTTGGAGCCAGGAGATGGAGAAAGTCAGCGAGCCGCGGGTTTTTAGAAGAGACGGAGGGGCCAACGGACTGGATGAAAGAATGAAAGCATGAATAAGAGCGGACAAAATAGGCAGATACTAGTCCAGAATATGAAAGATGCCAGGCTGCACTCAATACATAGCAAACAATAGGCATTGTCATTCGTGCTCCATCCTTGTTTCCGCTCCCCTCTAATACTTTTCCTCAGGTCCCGGCTGGTTGTGCTGATTGTGTTAGCCGCGCAAAAAAGAGAATAGGACTCTTTCAGTTCTGTGTGCATGATGCTCTGATGGGAGCCCGGCCGCTCAGTCTTCATATAGACCAGCTGGAGGCTGATAATAACACATACTCTTCTGTCTGGCTACGCCTCGGACTTGCCCCGGGAGACAAAAAAAAAAAAAGACATAAAATGTGAAGGGAAATGGAGAGATCTACTTGAAGGATTAGGGACACTGGGAGCATGAATATGAAGAAGGACAAAAAGTTGAGAGTATTACAGAGACGAGGCAAAAGAAGACACAAGATGAGAGGTTCGGGTGAGGGGAAGGGAAGGGAAGGGTGATGCAGATGAAAGAGAAATTAGGTGGAAAAAGGGTGGTGGAAATTGAAGGACGCTAACTTCTTGAAGTTTGAGGGCAGACATGCAGCGGCATAGTTGGAGAGAGAGCAGATAAGCACATGGTTGGATGGTCCCAGCAGGTGAATGTCAGGGGGCTGGTATTACACGGGAAACACTGGCCTTTAGCGAGGCGCCTCACCCGATGTTAAAGATGCCCTCTGGCGCTCGCAGCTATCAGAATGAGAAAGTTGGCATTTAAAGTAGAGGAGGTGAAGATTTGGGAGGATGTGACGGATGGATGCAGATGCTCCAACCTTTCTGATTTCCACTTGGCATCGGGTGAGACTAAACTCAATGAACTGGTGACCTCGCAAACTTTCACGCCGTATGTTTTTCTTTTTCTCCAAACAATCAGGCAACCAACCAAGTTAAGCTCACAAAGTTTGGGCCATGTATTTATGAACAATAGGGTTCTTTTTTTCTCCCCATCAGACTACACAATAGCGTCACGAGACCCTTGGCTTGAGTGTGTGTGCTTGTGTTACTGTGCATGTGTGCATGCGTTGGAGCAATAATGAGAGCCAGTTTTTCATCTTCATCCAAAAAAAAAGAAAGAATCCCCGGTAGATTTTCAAACAGTGGGAGTGGAAAGTCAAACAAAAGAAGGAGCGAGTGAGTCATTTGCATTGTAATCCATCAGACAAGCCAGGCAGAAATCGTCTAAATCGCAGCCAGCTATGGACGCCCCGCTACCTTGGTTTCATCCAGGATGGAGCATCTGCAAACAAACCCCTCATTTTAACACTATGCTAATGGGACATAATAAGGCAGAACCAACAGATGTTGCTGCACTCTTATGATTTTGTCGCTGCTTAATTCAGCCTGCTGCAGACTGCGCTAACTAACTCAGCACATTGAGTCCTATACGACTCTCTCCCAGGTGTCCATACGTATCCACCTTCTGCTTTAGAGTGTAATTTTATCAGAGCGTCTAACCTGCAGAATAATCCTCACCTGGGGTCTGACTGTGAGCGAGACTCAGAGGGCTTTTTATTAGAAAACTGGACTCTAATCTGATGCGCCTGCAGACAGAGAGGATGAGAGGATATGACGATGACAGAGGCGATGATATTGATCGTTCCAATATGATGAAGGTGATACTGATGGCAGCAGAGGTGATAGAATCTGTCACCAATGTCCGCAATCCAGGCTGGGAACATGTCGTCAATCTCAGCGCAGGCACACAGTAAACACATAAATTAACTCTCCACATCTGATACATTACAGATTCATGACAGGTACAGATCCATTCCATTCAGTGCAGGTGTAATAGCTCATTTGGTGTTGTCCAGGATGCTGTGAGCCTCAGGAACTAAAGACCTCATACAAAAGGTTATTTTCGCCCATCTGCGTTTTGCAGCTCCATCCTGAGGGAGGGGTCTCGAACTCATGTAGGTGCAACAATTGTCAGAGTTGTCTCCGCCTGAGTTATACTCAGTAATATTTGCTGCCTTTGTGTGTTTCCCTGCAGATTTATTAACAATGCTGTTTGATTTGTTTCTGCTATAAGAGTTTAAGTTTCAAACCAGCTCATATTCTCTGCTGCAGGCTGAAAATCCTCTGGAAACCCATAGCACCCTAACTAAAAAAAACACGTGATATTTGGTGTTTATTTACACTAATAAAATAAGAGTGTATCGAGATGATGATGCTAATGATGCTCATGACTATGATGATGATGATGATTTTGATGAGGATGATGACTGGATAATGAGAACAGCGGGGAACATCACGATAGTGATTACAATTTTGATGAGGAGGCTGCTGACAGTGATTATAAGAGGGAGTGTGAGGGCCATGGCAATGTTTATGTGCTGTTGATTATATTAATGCTAATGATCATGATGATGACGATGGCAGTGGTGATGAAGAGGATGGAGGTCAATGTTTTGTCCAAATATGGAGGAAAATGTGTCTTTATAACAAATAAAACTCATAATTGAATAAAATGTTAGAAAAAGAAAAAAAACATACTACACAAGATATTTTCTAGGGGTGGGAATCACCAGAGGCCCCACGATACGATATCATCACGATACTTGAGTCACGATACAATATCGTCACGATACTAGAGTCACGATGCGATATCATCACGATACAATATCATCACGATACTTGAGTCACGATACAATATCGTCACGATACTAGAGTCACGATGCGATATCATCACGATACAATATCATCACGATATTTGAGTCACGATACAATATCATCACGATACTTGAGTCACGATACGATATCGTCACAATGCGATATCATCACGATACTTGAGTCACGATACAATATCATCACGATACTTGAGTCACGATACGATATCGTCACAATGCGATATCATCGCAATACTTGAGTCACGGTACGATATCACGATACTAGAGTCACTATGCGATATCACGATACTTGAGTCAAGAGACGATATCGTCACGAGACTTGAGTCACGAGACGATATCATCACGATACTTGAGTCACGATACAATATCGTCACGATACTAAAGTCACGATGCGATATCATCACTATACTTGAATCACAATACGATATCGTCACGATACGATGTCATCACGATACGATATTGTGATTTTAAACATTTTGCGATATGTTGAGAATTGCGATACAATATATTGCGATATATATTGCAATTTTTTAAGTGCATATTTTGTCCACAAAATTAAACTAAATCAAAAACTGCTTTGTCAAATAAGAAAACATTCTCAGTCTTTTCATCTCATCTCTCGTCTTTTTATTTCTACACAGTGGGAATCAAGCCCACAGACCGACCAAAACTGTGATGAAAATAAAACCCAGTAAAAGGCTGCATGCTCCTCACAATCTGAACTGTTGGTATTTGAGTCTAATTGAACTTAACTGAACACAAACATGTAGTGACGACTGAACAATTGCAGTAACTATGAAACTTGTTCAAAATGAATTGTGCAACCCCTTCAGCAATGAAAAATTAAACAAGCATATTTGCTATTAATATAATAAAAATATCGATACTTGGCGGCCATGAATCGAAATTTATATCGCCATGAAAAATATCACGATGCTATGCTGTATCGATTTTTTCCCCCACCTCTAATATTTTCAAAATAAGATTCAACTTACTACAGTTTCTGTAACGTTAATGCTGTTTGTTTATTATTATCTCTTTGTTTACCATAGGTGTTATTTAAGAAAAATATCATCAAAGTGATGATGTGATTTTAACCCCTGTAATAAAGACCCCAGAGATGATGATGATGATGAAGGTGGTGTTCTGTGTTAGAGGACATTGAGAGGGAATGAATAATATCTCTGATTCAATTCAAACCTTTATTTATTCTCCTAAGAACATTAAGGTTTCACTGATTTTCAATGGCGTCAAGATTTGAAGCACATTAAAACGAGCCGAAAACAACATGTTGATGATGGAAGCAATACAGACGATGACATTAAAAGGGATTAAATTGATGATTAATGTCATTACACTGGGATGATGAGTGTACTGATGATTAGGTCCCCGGTTATAAAGATGATGATGAGTCAGGTAGCTCTAATAAAGAGGAAAGCTTTGTGTATGTGACAGTAACGATGATGGTTATTTTGATTTTATCAGACAGCAGTTTTGTCTTCGTCTTGAATCTATGTCCAGAATTTAAGTGATTATTACAGTTATTTATTTATTTTAAGATTTATTTACAGTGAGCATGCCATAGATAGAAATCCACGGATCAATTTGTGGGTGCTGATGAAGTTAACTTGATCAGGTGATCAGAAGTTTATTTAGATTTTGCATATTAGACATCGCTTGCAACAAGATTACACAATGGAGAGAAAAAAATCCTCAACCATTCGCCACATATTAGAGATGTTGTTTAACATACGTAGCACTACGACACCAGTTAGCTTAATCAACTAAGAGCTGCATGTAATCATCAAAGACTATTTGCACCGTGAAATTCGTCGTCATAGATATTCATTGAAGACGACGAGGATCGTGATGATGGCAGTGATGAGGATGAGGAGGATGAAGAGTGGAACATGATCACAGATTTAAAAACAATGACGGGCAGCAGTTTCGAGGACAGTGTTGCTGTTGGAGACGATGAATATTATAAGTGATTGGACTATTATGTAGAGGATGAAGATGATTGGAGGAAGAGGGAAAACGTAGAAACTCCTCTGTGCTGTTTAAGTGATGATTCTGTTGTTTACTGTTACACGGTCATAATGAGGGTGGAGATGATGATGATGTCGATAACAGCGATCGTTGAGGAACGATGATGAAGCCGGTGGTTTCAAAGACGGCGTGATTATAAATGAGTTCAAGGATAAAAGAAACATGATGAGTCACCTCCTCTTTGCTGTTCTAGCCCCAAAACAACCCCTTAACTCCCCCTAAACTCCCTCGTCTCCCTCATCTCTCTCCCCTTCTTAAAAAGGAAGAGAATCAGAGCACTCTATTAAGATTCTTCTTCTCTCCCCTCTGCCGCCTCTCCATGACGAAGAAAAGAGGAGATGTGAGAACATTATTAGTTTTTTTTTTTGGGCTGTTCTGTCTTCTCTTTGACTGGAAGTAGAAAATGAGGAGATTCTCCGCTGATGAGATTACTCCACACAGCCACAGAGAGGTGTTATGTCACAACAGTTCATTTCCTCTATTGTGTCCTTTCTCTTTTTACACTTTTGGGCTCTTTATACGTATGCGCCTGCCTGCCAAATGTGTGTGGAGATACAGTATGTATGCCTTTGTATTCCTTTGCCCATTCTACGTGGGTGTTTAAGTGTGTCTCAGGTGTGTGCGCTTGTGTTGACTCGAGGAGAAATAAAGATCCTCACATCGGTTTGAAGAGCCTAATCAAAGGCTGGCAAATTTTCCTCGCCTCGTGTGTACTTCTGAAGCAACTGCCGGGCTCCTCTCCTCTCCTCTCCTCTCCCTGCTTCCCCCCTCTTCTGCTCGCTCCTCATCCACCTCCTCTCATCCCTGATTACTGAAGGAGCTGCAGGAGGGCTCTGTTCTTCACCGGTGCTTTGTGTTGACATCCTTATTAGCTGTTGCAACCGGGAGATTGTGCATTCTTACAGGAGGAGGCAACCTTTTCAGCCTTCTGCAGAAACCGCCAATGTCTGCTTTTCTTATTTCCCACTGTGGAAGCAGGGACACGAGTGGGTGACATGAAGCCCAACGTGGCACCAATCATCCAGAGCCGGAGGTGAAGCGAGAGGCAGGAAGGAGGCGATAGTAATGGATATATTTAGAGTGTTTGCACAGTGGTGATTAAATTTGCCTAACAAGGAATTTGGCTCTGAGGAGATTCCCTTTTTTTTTTTTTTTTCAAAAACAAGGATGTGTTAAATAAAAGTTGAGAAAAAAAATCTGTCAGCCATGTATCCTAATGAGATTAGTGTCAGAAGCAATTACTATGTGATTTGTTAAGGCAACGAGCGCAAAAATGTTTGAAACCAAATTTAAAAACAAGTAAAAAAAAAAAAAAAAAAAGAGATATGACCGAAGAAGAAGAGTGGGAAAAGATGGAGGGAAAAATGGGAGGAGAAAAAGTGAGATGAGGATGAAGAGAGGAGCGTGAGAGAGACGGAGAGGAAGAGAGGAAAAATTGACAGGAGGCGTGTTCGGCTGTCTCTGGGTGCATTGAGGAGTATAGGCTGTGGCATCCGCTAGTGGTGCTGCATACTCTCTGTTTGATCAAACACACTTCAAACACCCGCGCTGACTTCCTCTAGCACAGAGTCGGGAGCGCTGTATTTCCCCCCTCTTTGCGTGTGTGTGTGCGTGTGCATGGCTGCGTGTTTGCTGAGGAAAGCGTTATTGATGTTTTGTTTATCTAAAATGGGTCAAGCTTAAACAAAACAAGCGCAGCGTCTACAGTGGGCTGCCATGTTGACTGTGCGGTAATCTGCGGCTCCCAAACCGATGAATAATAGTGATAAATGACCCTGGGTGTGTGTTTTGTGCATCATGTGTGGACTTGTGCGAGTGTGCGTATGTGCACTTGTTTCTCCATTATCACTCCCCTGCCACTCTTTTCACCTCTATTAAGTTATTCCCCATTAATCGCTTCCTACATCTACTTCATTTCATGTCTTAATTCTCTGCCCCCATTGTGGATCTCCTCTGCATTTCTGCGTCTTAAAGAGCTGCGACTCCAGAGAGCTCATTAAAGCCATTAGCAGAGAGCCCAGTCACACAATAGTTAGTCACTCTCTCGCCCTCTCTCTCTCTCTCTTCTGTGTCCTCTCGTATCTGTAACCGGCCCGTGCAGAGACACCAACCTTTGACTCCTCCGCTCACATCCGCTCGGCCTTCACCTCCTATAGGTCGCCTCCCCCTCCTCCTGCATGTTGCATACTGCACACCCGCAGGGACTTCTTTAATTTCCCTCCATTAAAATCACTCCAACACAGTCATACTGTCACATGAATGTTTGATTAAGAACATTATTGAAGATTAGATTGATGAATTATTGATCTGCAAGGTGGGAAGTCTGCAGGGAGTCGATTAGACACGGGCCAGGAGGTGTGTTTGTGTGAGTGGGTGGGTAATACATGCATGTGTGCATTTGAGCATGTGTGTGTAATTGAGTATGTATACTAAGCGTGTGAGAGAGTTCAGGTGGTATAGTGTGTGTGTGTGTGTGTGTGTGTGTGTGTGTGTGTGTGTGTGTGTGTGTGTGTGTGTGTGTCCTTGTGTTTTACTTTGTGTGCTAGAAACGGAAAAAACCTGCTCATGAGCATGACAGTAAGTGAAAACTCCGCCTGCAGCTGATGGTTGAAGTCAGTAATGATTCTGTTCTGGGAGATAGTTTAAAATGCTCTTTGATGTTACGGTAGACACTTTAACCTTGCGTCAACACGTCAACGTTTCCACACAGGCAAGGGGAAAAAACTGCTGATACTTTTTCTCATCCTTGAGACTCAACAATGAAGTGCAAGAGGTTCTATTTTTCCAATCCAGGACGAGCCTCTACAGTAATTCGTCACAGGGACATCCAGGTAACGACTTTATTTACAAAAGTGCTAACAGAACACTGTAACCTTAGCTGTTGTGTAACTGTTGGTCAGCTCTGTCTGCTGTGGGCGGAGGTGTGAATAATGCTGCGGTGTTGGATAGGTGTTAGATGATGTGAAAATAAAATGATGCGCAGGGGAAGAGAGAGTAAGCGCACCTGTGATATCCCCAGAGGGCCGTCCGTACTGTAGAGAAACATTGGTGGAGTTTGTGTGATGTCACACAGTCAGCAGCTCTCTTACAGGATATTTAAAGGCCAAAGCTGCAGCGCCATCGTAACACGCCTTCGCCTCAGCTGGGAAACATTTCCCCAAATACATACGGGTGGGAGCGCCTATTAGAATCGAATCAAAAGAGTTTGTTTTAATAAGAATACATTAAAAAAACAAGTTTAAAAAGAAGGTTAAAAGGCACTGTTATAATCGGCAGATTTGTTCAAGCATCGACTTTGTCAGGTTGTTGACTCATCGAAAAGGCAGATACTGGCGTACGAAAAGTTGATTTAGTCAAACAGAAAGGTTTCATGTTAATTTCTAAAGATTTTGACTTTCTCCAAAAATAAAGTTCTTAATGGCATTTCAGAGCATTCAAACCCAGCTTCTCCGGCACATAACCATTTCATATAGAGACGCAGTGTGTTTTTTTACCATTATATTGAAGACAAAATCCGATTGGCTTCAACCAAATGTGATGTGGCTATTGTTGCTTGATTGATTATGCTAACTTTAGACTAAGAAACGTTACGTGTGGTGGTCATTTCCATTAAAATGTAATTTAAAAAACTTTATTGAATGGCTAAGTTTGGACTCTACCATTTAAGGACATCTAAAAAGTTTGTCACATAAGGGGGAAAAATAACTGCAACCAACACTTTTGTAAGTCTTACAAGGAAATGGTGTGTAAATGTAGTGCAAGTAGTTTTTGTGGTGACAGGATAATAAATCAAAAGACAACACTGCTCGCTTCATCCCTGTGAAGAGAACACAAATGGGGCGTGAGTGGTCTTTTATTTAGTGGCTTTTTTTGTTGTCTGTACTGAAACACAGAAGCATCTGGGGAGCTACTTAGCAAAAGAAAAAACTGCCAGCCAGTAATGAGAAAGGTGGTTTCTCGCTCTGCAGAAAGTCCAGCCGCGTGTTTGTCGATGGCCTTGTTTGTTCTCTCGCTCCATTCCTCAGCAGTGACATCAAATGCCACCGTCTGCATCCACACTTATTTGCCTGCAGAGAAGTCAGAAGTCTCACATTATGAGGAGAAACTCGTGCGCCTACCAAGAAAGTTCTGAGATAATCCAATTCAAATAGCTCAGGGCCACCAGTGCAGATCAAATCCATCGCGGGTAGGGCTTGCTTGCTGGGTGCGCACCCGTGGGCCACGCTCATGGGCGTTTTTTTTAAGCTTCCTTTAGAAGACAGAAGCTTTGAGGAGAGAACGTACACTTGAAAAGTTTCCGATTGTGGTTACTTTTTATTGACAAGAAACAGCATGACGGAGGTGATGCTTTGGTACCCTTGGTTGAGCTTGAATTGGCTCCATTACACATGTACCTCATGCTCGTCTGTTTCAATGATGTGAAGGTTCCAGCTTTTACCTTACATTTTTTTATTCTCTAATGATGACTACTTTTCCACCGCCATTTTTCAGAGGGTTTTCCGCTCTTGACTCCCATCATACAAGAGAGCACAGTCGAGTCTTTCAAAACACCTCCGTCCTCAATAAAAGCACTTTCATTCCTCTGTGAAAATGCGGAAATAAAGAAATTATTCAAATGTGAATACGGGTGCTTGAATTGGCTGTGGCTGTGTGTTTCCCTGTGCACATGCATGGATGAGTGTGTGTGCAACTGCAGGGCAAAGCACTCGATGGAACCATGACGATTCCATTATAGCTGCCCATTTATAAATGAAAGTAAATTTACTGCTGAATACGACAAAGTCTTCCCTCTTTACCATGCAGATGCACCATGCAGGGTGCATTTGAGTTCGCATCATAAAGAAACATTTTACTCTCAGTCTTTGGATTATTTTATGGCAGAGCAAGAAGACTTACAAAGACTTACAGAGGCCAAAAAAAACATCCTCACTACACTTTCACAACTCATGGTTGGTCGCCCCCCTGCTGTTTCACTGATTTATTCATCTTTTTTACCCATGTCCCACAAAACCTGTTCATGCCTTAACTGTTCTTTTACCATGGTGCTGATAAGATCAATCAAAACAAAACAAGACAAAATGAAGATTAAAGATAAACTGCCTAGAAGTGCTCAGTCAAACCCGCACCACTTCACATCACAACTCAAAGCACAAAAACAAGACTGGAGAGGAAATCAGAACCAGAAACAAAACAAAACAGTGTCCAGACGCGATTAAAATGAAAAGAAAAAAAAACAAATAGTTCGATAGTATTTAGAAAAAGTTCTGTCTGTCTTTATTCTTTATGTAGGGAGTGAATTGCAAGGCCCTGAGGAATTGATGTAAAAGGGAAAAAAACCCAATTTGGTCGTCTGAGATGAAAACAAAAGAACAAGAAGCTGATAAAGGACCCTCTCGTCTCTCAAAACAAGCTAATGAGGCAAACACGAAAGGAACAAAAAAATCGAATCAAAACACAAACCAAGTTTTACAGAAAAGAAAAAAAAACCTAACTGTAAAAAAACCCCAGCCAGCATCGTAAGTGACTGCCAGCTAAATCTGGACTGCTCTCAATCTGGAAACGTGTTAAATTATTTTTATTCCCAAGAAGCTGTCTCCTTAGAGATGTGAGGGATTTCTCCTGACAGCAGTGGCGGGCAGGAAGTCCTTCCCGCGATTTTTCCACAGACGATTTGGCCCCAAAAAAAAAAAATTCCCCCCCCCCATCCCTGAGGCATTTTAGCTTCGATTGGGTGCCGTTTTTCCATCGAACAGACACATCTGAACCCTGGTTGGAGATTTTTCGTGGAGTTGGGGATGAAAATCCCAAATCCGTTGATCCTGCAACACACACACACACACACACACACCCACGCACGCACACTCAGCGTTAAATGTGTGTGAGAATGCATGCATGTGTGCCTTCCCCCTCTCCCCGCATCCCCCAGCTGCAGAGGAAAGAACTCTTTGAACTGTGAACCAATGAGCATCACAGCAGCAGAAAGATGTTGCTAGGAGCGATTTTTACATCCAGCTGTGGACCTGTGCATACCACAAACACACACACACACACACGCACACAATAAACACACACATTTAGCACACACCCAAAACAAACGAGTGTCTTAAGGCCATGCTGTCAAGGTGATAGTTTATGGATGTAACCTCCGCCTCCTCCTCCTCTTTCTTCTCTTCATCGCAGGAGAACATGTTACGTATCTGGAACACGTTATCTTCTTCTTCTTACATGGCTGCCATTCTCCTTCTCCTCCCCCCCCCCCCCATCTCTCTTTCTCTCCCTCCATCTCTCCTTTTTTTTCTATCTAATGCATAGAGACAGGGTGGATGTATAATTCATACCCCCTCTGCCAGCCGCACTCCTCTGTGTATGTGTGTGTGTGTGTGTGTGTGTGTGTGTGTGTGTGTGTGTGTGTGTGTGTGTGTGTGTGTGTGTGTGTGTGTGTGTGTGTGTGTGTGTGTGTGTGTGTGTGTGTGTGTGTGTGTGTGTGTGTGTGTGTGTGTGTGTGTGTGTGTGTGTGTGTGTGTGTGTGTGTGTGTGTGTGTGTGTGTGTGTGTGTGTGTGTGTGTGTGTGTGTGTGCTGCTGCCACCATTTCTTGTCAGGCCGAAGAGACAAACCTCACCCAAAGAAGCAAAGCGGAAAGAACAGGTCATCTGAGTACGTGTGTTTGTGTGCGTGTGTGTGTGTGTGAACATGTGTGTTTACCTCCATGTGTCCTCACTTTAATATAAATCATGTATAGGCGTGGGAATGCTCGCTTGCTGACTTTTCTGTATGTTTAAATGACGTGTCGCAAGGTTAAAGAAAGCAAGCGTAGGCCAAAACCTTGAAGTCTGTTGTTTTTTTTCTTCGTCGTGTTTAGTGGCGTTGGGATTCGTTTTTATCTCGGCGTGGCGTGCGTTCCTGCGCCGCTTATGAAACTGTACAAAAAGCAGGCCAGCGTTTGCTCTCTGAAGGCAGACATGCTTCTCTGAGCTCGAGTTTCTCTGAAATAGAATTTGGGAGGGCAAGACCCACCTCTCTTCTCCACTCAACCATACACTTACTCATTCCCTCTGGGGAGGAAAGAGAGGGAGAGAGAACGAGGCACAGAGAGTGGGAGGAAAAGAGAGAGAGAGAGAGAAGGGATGAGAGAGGGGCGTAAAGTGCAAAGGAAAAAAAAAAAGAGGGAAATGGCCGAAGAAAGGACGTAAGGAAGAGGAAGGTGAGAAAAGGGAGAGGATGGTGGGTAAAGGTGGCTGCTGCAGGGTGGAGAAGAGTAGAACATTTAAAAAATGTTTCCTTTAATAAAAGCTCTTTAACTTGCATTTAGGATGGAAATACACTTTTAAGAACTTTTTTTGAATTATAAAGTAGCAAGAAAATGTGCTGCTGTCTGTTCATATCTAACTATCATTTTCAATGTCATGCAAAACCTGTTTAAAGACCAAAGCAAAAACTTTTATCTAAAGAAAGAACCTAAAGGAATCAATGAGGGACGCTGTTTCATTGTTCAACATAATTACCCCAAACATGTGCACTGTATTTAAATTCCTGCACCATTTGTGTATGAATACGCCGCACAAAGTAGTCCCAAAAATAACAAAACATTTTGGCTTCTATTAAAAATGAAAAAAGTTTATTTGTGACTGGTCCTTATTGATTTACTAGAAGGAACACTTAACAAGGGCCTTAATGTGACAAGACCATGGATTGTACTCTCACATATTCATCATATCAGTACATTTAATAATACATGAACTCCACTCATTTAGCTGTAACAATAAAAAGCTAACATGTTAATACATAAACTTGCTTCTGCAGGTTCTTTGACTTTTGACACCTAGCGCACTTTTCTAAAAAATCCTAATGTGCTTTTGAAGTCAGGTTAAAAACTCGAGTGCAGGGTTTTGCTCTTAAGAGTATTTTTAAATTGTGACTTTACGACTTTGACATAAGTAAAGGATTTTCAGTTCCTCCACAACTGCTGATGCGGATAAGGAAGAGATGGAGAGAGTACGAGCGGGAACACAGGGGAGCTATAGGTGCAGAGAGCAAAGTAATGGAGAGGACATGTAGAGCAACAGTGGGGGGAAAAAAGATGGGAGATGGAGAAGAGAAGAGAAGAGCTATAAGCCACCAAAAGCAAGAAGAGGATACAAGATGAGAGGCAGAGAGGAGGCAGAAACAAGAATACATGTACTGGAGGGGGAGGAAGGGGGGAGGAAGCGAAGGAGCAAAAAAGGAAGCGTTGCAGGCACAAGCCAAGAAGAGAACACGGAGAGACAAAAAGAGAAACCGAGAGGGTGAGGGAGGGAGAATCAACTCTTTCCCCTCTAATGGGTGAGTGAGCATTGGGAACAGTCAGCTGAGTCCATGTCAAGAAGAAAAGAACCGAACGCGAGCGGGGCTTTACATGCGCAGTTTAGGCCGCCGCCACACCGCTGCAGACATCCGGCACACTAATGGACGGCAAGCAGAGCGCTGCATCGGGCAGCGATGGGGGAGGTAGAAAAGAGACTGGGGGAGAAAAAAAAAAAAAGCCAGCTGCTATGCTCTTCACAGTACGTCTCAGTGTAGCTGGATGTGGCGATTGAGTCGGCTGGCTCAATATCTGATAAACTGCAAACAGAGCAGGACGAAGGAATCCACGTGGGAGATGCTTTGATTAAAAAAAGTCTCCAAACTCATTTAGGGTAACTTAGTGCTGCGGCTGTAGCTCTGTTTAATAGATGGCGGGCAGAGGAGAGGGAAAGTAACATCAAAGTGCTGCTGCTGATAGAAATGCATTAGATATAAGCACGGCCCTGATGCTTGGAATTTCAAAGCTCCAACACTTTTTTTTTTCACGTCCTATCCTGGGATCTTGGTGTTTTTATTTCTTTGAGAGTGTTTTTTTTAGGCTTATAAGGAGAGCGTGTGACCGTGGCTGATTCTATTCAATACAGCTAATGACACGTGCTGCACAAGCGCCTAGTTTCTGTGTTTAATGTACGGCAAAGCGAAGAAGGACAGAGGAGGGAGAAAGTGTCTCCAAGCTAATTTTGTGTTTTCACTGGTTATAGCGCTCACTTCGATGGATATGAGGCAGAATGGATGGAGAGGGGAAGATAAAAACTAATACTAACACAGCATATTACCAACTCCTGCAATAAGAAGTTTATTAAAATGAGAAATACAAATATCAATAGGGTGATTTTCCCCTCATCCTCATAGATTTTCTTATTTGGTAGAATCAAATTCTCTTAACTCGTGCATCAATCTGTGCAAAGGGTGTCTGAAGATATTGGAAATGCCTAAAAAAGGAAACACTGTTGGGAAGACTTGGAGTTGTCAGTGGCGTAAAATTGCAAATTCTAAGTAGAGAACGAAAAAAAAAAAAAGTTTCTACGAGCAAAATCTAACTCACACACGTCTGTCAGAGTCCCAGAATATAACCACATCATTATAGCTCCGGCTGATACGCAGTTATCAAAAGGAAAGAACAGGTGTTCATGGAAATCTGAAACATGTTACTCATAAACATTAATGTCGTAGTCTCAGCAGACATTACTAGTACCATGTGGCCGTGTTTTTCTGGTGACAGCAACAACAGAAAAAGAGCTCTACATGGCTGGTGTTAAGCTTCTCAGGGGCAAAAAAACGAGATGCTATTAACCCCTTGCTCACCCACGCACACTGTGACCTCTTCACTGCCAAGGGGCACTGGGGGGGCACTTGTTTGCCTCGCCCGATTGGAAATCCAGTCCGGGGGCTACCAGAGTGCACACATTCATAGCAATCACAAAAGTCGTCACGCTTACTGACACAACATGACAAATGCAGACAATAAAAAGCAGCTGCAAAATTGTTACTGGAACCTGCAACCTGAATCAGCGATTGTCGTTCTTTTTGTTTTTTTGCACAGGGACCATATGATGCATTACCAGAGTTAGCTTTTGGCTTATTTTCATCTTCCATGGCAGGTTAAAAGATCCTCAGTTATAAAACAACACTGAGTTAACTACAGCACAGCACATGACAAGTTACATTCACACATGCAAACTCACAAAGGTACACAAACACGTTAGCAGCATAGCATAAGTTCATCAAGTTAAAATCCATTATATTTAAAAGAGCCAGTAGTAGCACAGCTATGCAGTGTTTAACAGTTACCTCTAAGAAGTGCAGCTCTTTATGTCGTCTTAGAGTGTGGCTCACTGAGTCGTGGTTTTCACAGAGAAAGCTCACTGCCCAAAGGCAGTTCATCGAAAGGGTACAGAAGACATTCTTCTGTATTTTAAGACTTCTCTAAGTTATGGTAAATACAGTTGAGCTGGGTCTTGTATAACAGCCATGAATTCAAGAATAACTTAAAATTCACGACGCTCAGAAGATGATGCCTCTATAATATTCTGATATTTTAAGGTCAGTTCATGTTTCAGGAACATTTGACCATTTAAGCCTAACCAACATATGATACAAAGAGACGTGACAAAGGATCATAACGAGCGTAAGTATCTTGGCTACACCATAGAAAGACTTGAGGAAATCTTTAATCAGTAAATCCCAAGTAAACAGACGAGTCACGTCTCCGGTCCTTGTTTAGTCTCTTAAAAGCTAATTTTTTTTCTGCCGTCAGGAGTCTCCCAATGAAAGCAACAAAGGATGTAGCTTGATGACATCTTGTAATAGGGAGTTGTTGTCTTCCTGCTTAAACCACCACTGATTAGGCAGAAATCATGAATTAATAGAGGTTACATTCACATTTATTCATGTGTCGTTTTGTTAAAATTAAATAGCTGTGAGTTACGTTAGCTAACATTCACCTTTCCGGTGCTCTCTGTCTCACTAGTTGCTTTTACATTGCCTGTTAAAGAATGGACTGCTACACCCTACTGTCAAAGTAAATGTCATGCAAGGCATAACCCCCAATGAACTACGCCGTAGTTAGCTGCCACTCTAGTCAATCATTGTGTTCACACAACGGGCGCTGCGGTCTGTCTCCAGAGCGTGCCACCAGCGCCACTACGCTCTGCTGCGTTTCAAATATGCAGCGAGTCTATTTTCGACGGAGTACGCAGCAAGCACGCGTCAAGCTGGACAGAATATCACAACCTGGACAGGAAGTCAGACAAGGAAACGCACAGAGCGTCCAGTCAATTTCAAAATAAAACACATTATACGGACTTGCGATCGGATTTTTCATCACTTTATTAACATGACGTCAAAACAGGCACCGAACGAACAAATCATCCTCAGAAAGACAAGGCAACATGTTGTTTGCACGTTTTTCTCTTTATTCCCGCGTGATCTTGTAGTTTGCCTGTGATGTGTGTACAGCTGCACATGGGTGCGCTCCGCTGCGCTGACGTTCCAGAAACGGATCCAGTGGGGATGTGCGCACGGCGTCCGACGGAGCAAAACCGCGGCACTGACAGACCGCGGCGCGCACGGAGTATGTGTGAATTGGGGGTAACGGTGGAGGAGAGATGTGGCGTCACTGTAAAACGTCGGAGTCACAGAGCCAAACATGGGATAATGTAAATGCTTCACGACACACATCGTGACACCAATAATATGACGTTTTTTGGGTTTGATGTAAAAGTATAAAGGTGTAGTGATGGCTGGGCTTCATTACCGGGCTGCGGCAGAATCTGTAAAAGAGCTACTGTTTCATGAATCATTTACTGTTTTCTATTTTCTATTCTAACAGATTACAGTACCAATAAAGACTGACTTCAAAAACTCAGAACTATCCCTTTAAAATGCTTGATAAAATCATCTAATCCTCTGGTTTTATACGTTTCTGGATCGTGCACAACAAGAAATGTTTAAAAAAATGAAAATGTTACATGTTGTACTTTAAAAACAAACAAAGAACATAAAGTAGAATATAAAAAAGGCTGTCAGCACATACACAATAAAAGGCTGATATATCCACCAACTATACTTCAGTGTACCATGAGAGAGGTAGGCAAGACAATTTTCGAAACAATTCCTCTCGAGTCAAGGAGCTCAGCGCAGACAAAGTGATAATGTCAACATCAATAAACAAGTGTACATTCGCTCTTAGCTTCCTGTGGACCTACGAAGACCCAAAGGGGAGAAAAGAGAGAATTATTTGCGAAGAGATGCATCAAAGAGCAACAAAAAAAAAAGTGTCCCCCTGCCAGTTTAGAGTTTCCTTGTCAATGTAACTAAATAGCTTCCTATTTAATGGACAGCAAACAGAGGGGAGAGGGAAAAAAAAGAAGACATCGAAATAGCGCTGGATATTGAAAAATGATACCTTGTACTGAACCGCTCACTCTAAAGCCGAGCTCTACATCAGGCAAAGTAAGCAGACGGTGTGAGAGAGAGGCACACAGCAGATGCTTAAAAAGTGTCTCCAAGTCAATTTAGCGTTCCCATGCCACTGTAACTAAATATCTCTCTATTTTATTGACAAAAAAGTGAAGAAGAGACGAGTGGGGAGGGAGGGAACGATGCGAGAGTGATGAGTCGAATGAAAAACGAGTCGTGGGAGACGTAGGAATCCTCTCAACCTCATTTGTGAGCGCTGGTATTTACTGCTGCTATCAGATGTGGATTAGAGGCAGATCACACAGGCAAGTCGTTTTATCTCATTCACACACAGAGTATTATTAAATCATCACTATCCGCCAGAAAGGCTTCTATCTCTCCGCTTTGACATTTTCCAACGACTAATTAGGTTGTTTAAAACAGCGTGTCATGTCCAATACATCTACATGTCTCATTTAAGACGAGAACACGTAACCTAATGTAACTATTAGCCCTATATTTCAGCTTAATGTCTCGCAGCAGACGAACAGCAAGACGGTGTTTGAAATGTGATGTTTTATGTCGCTCAATTAGCGCGCTAACAAGCACGGTGTGGAAGTTTCGACAGTTTTTATAACTCGTCTCCAATTTAAAAGCAAAGAGTGCAATTAAATGGCGTTTTCTCCCGCATTGAAATAATTGTATGACTGCAGCGCTTTTATAACCATTAAAGACAAGCTTTTACCTCACCACACATCTCTAGAGGGCTTGTTAAGTCTTATGCAGCTCAGTCATCACTGAATAAAATGTATTTCATGTGACCAATTGGAAATTCTCTTTGTGGGACACGTGTTCATATACAATTTATCATTAGACGTTTTACTCAGTTGAGGTTTTGATGCCACGTCCCGTAGACATTTTATATACATTTGACATATACGTACATTTAATATGTATTACATATTAAGTAAAAGTCACTTCTTACTCTCGTGTTAACAACGTTTTACCAAAACTATACCCGAGTGTGCGAGTGACTAAACATGTCATTAAAGTCAGAAGTCACACTACAGAGTCTATGAGGGGTTACGGTTTTTTAAGTGGGTGTATTGCAGAAAAAGAAATATTTGATTTGTTGCTGACTTATAATTTTTTGATTGTGCAGATTCGTTGCAATGTTTAAAAAATGTCCTCAAAGCATTTAATAATCGGGCGGTGTTAAATTACTCCCAATCTGCTTGCTATTGTGATTCTTAGTTTAACATAAATGGAAATTCAAAATGTGTTGCAAAAACAAATGCCATTTATTTTGTCTGGGCTCAAATCATCATTGACTTGGAGCTGAGAGAATTTTCGTATTGATTCTCATTCGGCAGCAGATCCTGGATTACTGCCACTTCAAACACCATTAGAGTCTGCATAGCGCCACGAACGCCAGCTTCCCATGGTCAGTCTGAACTTTTGAAGGCCAGTTAATCTAAGAGATGAATTATTACACTTGTGTATTAAATTCATACCTGTATCATGTAACGGAATTAATTTTAAAAAAGCCAGCTGAAATTCACGTTTCCAGCCTGGTACACAAATGATACTGGTCTGATTAGTTATTGTCCTCATGGGCACACACTGTACGGGGGTTGATTTTCTTTTCTATGAACGATACGTGTTATCCATAGTAAGGTGTGAAGCTGCCTGATTAACAGGTGGGCGCAGGGAAGCGAGTTGTCAGGAGGCTTAAACCTCTCCTCAGCTCCAGCTCTCAGCCTGTCGTTAGGTTGACTGAGAGTTACGGTGAGACAGTATTTCCAGCCTGGCAGCTGCCACCTATGAGCCTCCGGAGCCCCCAGCCAAAACAGATGGGTGACATCACTCAGGCTTCGTCCATTCATATTTACAGTCTATGCATCACACAAAAGTCCCACTTGGAAATATCATCTTGCACTTTGGCTGTAATTCACCACTTACCTTGAACTCTGTCAAAAACGTGTTTGAAGTATACCAATGAGCTCTTTCAGTGTTTCTCTTGTTTACAGTTCCAGAAAAAAAAGCTGTATGTGCTTTGGACATCGATGTCACCAAAAGTACGAGTCTGAAACTCTCACAGGAGATGAGTAGCTCTGAAAATATGGGGACACTAGTACAGGGGAAGATGGAGATTTTGTATTTGTTCCTTAAATATGGAACATTTATTGGGATTGTTTGATGAATTTCTCAAATGAGGAATCAATAATTTAAAACAAACACAGTGTCACGTGCTATGATTTCATTAAAAACCACCAGAGCACATCTGCAGTGCAGCGAGGTTACCAAGTTCAAACCAGCCTGATGCTGTCAAGCTTCGCTCCTCTATAACATAGCAACCCACACACAAGGAGAAGGTAGGGAAAATTAGTCAATGAAAGTAGTCACAGGAGAGCTCAACATGTTGGTTAGAGGGCGATGTGGTGTGAGACAAATGGAGGAAGTGTGAAGAAAAGAGGGAAACAAGGGAAGAGAAGCAAAGGAAAGACAACGGATGAAGGAAAAGAGAATCCGTGTATCGCTCCGCTGGGAGCCACAGCTCCAGCATTCACCAGACCTTCAAGTCAGAGCCAATACTGTAGCCCTAACACACACACACACACACACACACACACACACACACACACACACACACACACACACACACACACACACACACACACACACACACACACACACACACACACACACACGCACACACACTTTACCCCCACCTTTGTCTCCCAACACCCAGAACAGCTGTCAGCTACCTCTGGACCCCTCTGAAGGGATTGTCAGTGTGTGTGTGTTTGTATGTACAACATGTCATGTATCCATTGTGTGTGTGTGTGTGTGTGTGTGTGTGTGTGTGTGTGTGTGTGTGTGTGTGTGTGTGTGTGTGTGTGTGTGTGTGTGTGTGTGTGTCTATGCATGCCTGAGCATTTGTCAGTCTGTGAGCATGTACAGTACGAGGGTGTCTGGGAATGCCACAGTAGATCAGTTAAGGCAAATTATTTTTATTTTTTCATTTATATTTAATCCCAGAATAGTCAAAGGAAGAATGGAAAAAGAAATGACGCTCAAAATAAACACAAAATCCAGTCAAGAATTTAATTTTTTAAAGTACATTTGGCAGCAAGTAAAACTGCACCGTTACTAATGTGTCTTTCCTTTCTCTGTGGAACGTGGTGCATAATCAGGTGCTAATTTGCATTTTTCCCTTCACTTTTTCTTACACGAGCACATTGCCCGAGTTGTGCCTGTCAAAAGACGGTTGGAAAGAAAATCTGGGTGTCTTTTTTTGTTGTTGAATTATTTATAAAATAGAGCTGGTAGTCTAAAATAGATTAGTGTGTTCGTAACATGTATGACTGTATCTCTTTGGTTTGTGTGGTGGATTATCTCCCTATACAGCAGAGCATGCAAGTTTCTCTTCTGCAGCCGTGTGTGTGTTTGTGTGTGTGCGCACAAGTGTGTATTTGTGCATCATGTAAGAAAGGAGGCTGGTTAACAAGGCATTAGTGGTCTTATTGTGCTTTCTGTCATTTTGAGTCTTGTTACAAGCTGTTTTAGCTCGGCTCAACTAAATCAATACACAAAAGCTGTTACCTTACAACACTTGCATGCACGCATTACAACACAAACACAGTTAGAGAAAATTGCCCAGTCAGCGACAATGTCCAATCAAGAGCCATTTAAGAAGATAGAGCTAGCTGTTTACAGTTTGCGTGTGTGTGTGTGTGTGTGTGTGTGTGTGTGTGTGTGTGTGTGTGTGTGTGTGTGTGTGTGTGTGTGTGTGTGTGTGTGTGTGGGCTGCTTTGGAGAACAAGAAAGCATTTAAAGAGGTGTTGCTCCTGTTAATGAGTGGTGCTGCTTGGATTCACATGCTGCTAGTTCATCAATATCCTTTTAATTTGGCTGCCTGTGTGTGTGTGAGAGAGTGTGTGTGGGTTTGTGTGTGTGTGTGTGCATGCATGCATGCATGCATGATTGTGTTCATGTTTTAGATTTCCTTAGTTGCATCAAATGAAGGTCCAAGTATTTTGCAGCCAAAAATAGTAATATACTGCTTATATAAACGAGGTTATGTACAGGTAGGACTGTTTAAAGTCCTCACTTCAGACGCACAAACACACACTGCAGTTTCACGTACACTTGCAGACATTTTAAAAGGTGTTTCCAAGGCCCGCTTTGGAAATTTGCGGTATGCCATACAGTATAACCTGTCCAGCCCTGGTGTGAAAGCATTACCTTTATTCTCAGGACTCCATTCAATGGGTACAATTTTGATGCTGAGTGAGGAAGTATTGCTTGTTTACATTCAGACTTCTGTGATGTGTTATTGCAAATGTCCACAATACAATCAAATTGCAGTTAGTTGTGCAGCCCATACTCTTCATGAAGGTTTTAATGGTGTGCGCTGGTTGAAACAGTTAAAGAGAGGTGCTGATTAAACTGGAGAATCATTTGGGAGGCAGCAGTTTGTTTATCTCTGGTTGAAAACTGCCTTTTACTGACAGGTTTCTTGTATTTCGTCGATATCAGGGCGTGTAGGCTTGATAACAGAAGCACAACCTGTAATTCATATGAATGAGGTTATGTTTAAAAGCCACGTTTGGCTTACCAATGTTGACAGGTAGCGTCCGTGGGCGCCAGCAGAGAGAGCAATTAAAAATGCATACTCTGCTATTTATGGAGCTGAAGTTTCAGTGTTATGCAAGAGAGGACAGCATGGTACTTCATAACCCGTCCCAGCGTAATACCCCAGTGTGTGTGTGTGTGTGTGTGTGTGTGTGTGTAGGAAGGGGAGGCTGGATGTGTGTGCTGCTTTTCAGCAGAATGTGTCTGTGTGTGCATATGTGTGCGATGTGCATTTGACTGCTAAAGACCTGAAAAGCCATGAATCAATACTGCTAATGAGAGTCTTAGAGCTTGGAGGGGAGGGAGAGTAAACCTCTCACCCTGTTCTTTCAATTTGTTTTCCCTCCTCCTTTCCCTCCTTCTTTCATCCCTTTTCCCCTCCTCTCTCTTCCCCTTTCTGTCTTCCCCCATCTCTCAGTCCGTATGTTTCTTATTTTTTGTTCTACCTCTAATTTGTGGTTTGCACCATTTTGTTCCTTTAACTGCTCCTTCACTCTCTTCCCTCCATTTCTTAAACCCACAAGTATGCGTCAGGTGGTGGTAAACCGTACCATCATCTCCTTCTCTCAAATGCACTTTGCTCCGCTTCTCCACACTGACAAATTGAATATTCCCTCTAAACACTTTTTCCAGGAGCGGAGGCATCTCATGTTCTGCTTCCACAGATCCGCAAACTTCACGTCAGGCCCCCTTGGCTCACAAACAGCCTTTTATCTGCACATACGGATCCTGCAGCCTGAAAATCTGCATGCCTTAGAGTACCAGAGCGCAGTGGGTTTGCTGGTTTTAGCTTCTTATCAATAAATCCTGTGGATGTAATGTATTTGGAGCCCGATTTCAAATTCAGTATGCTTTTCCAACAATCCCAGACAACCACTGTTTTCCACTTACTTCTGCACACTTTCTTAGTGCTTCCTAATGCATCACAGAGAACATCAAGCCTGCACTAATTTCTGTCAGTGTTACATTAACTATGCATGATAATGCAGTTGTTAAGCACACGCCGATGAAGTCAACACAGCATCACAACAAAACTGATTGGGCAAGAATTTATGCGTCCATTTCAGCAAATTTATGACAGCCAGGCTGCAATTTGCAACATGATGGGATAATTTCCTCTCCCTCATTTTGACATGTTTTGACTAATCAAGCCGGGTAGTTCTGACAAGTTTATCTGAAAGTGTGAGCAAAAGTCATTTGTTGAACAGATTACTGCCATCATTTATCTGTGTGCGCTCGCAAATTGCTGTTTTTAAATGGTTGCATTACGTCTAAGAATACCCCAGAGATTTGCTTTTACAAGTCTGTTAAGACAGCTTTTTTTTTTAAATGTTCAGAATGGATGCAAAACATATAAACCCCTGTATGGACCAACCTTTTTAAATTACAACCTCTACATTTCCCATAATGTAACTTTACTCTAGTGAATTATCACGCTGTGAATCTTAATTCCACATCTTTATGTGTGACTATACAGCAGTCACTTAATTGCTGTGAAAGATAAAATATTTATCTCTGCAACTGAGTGGTGTAGCAAATGGAGCATAAAATGGAAATACAATATATCTAAATATTCATACTGTATGGAATCCAATGCATGTCTAGATAGGTAAATAAAATACACCCAAACATTAGGACTACCTTTAAAAGTCGAGTAATCAAATAGACCCTGATTCTGTGCACATTTTGTCCGACTAATATCTGCACTTTTATTTCCTAACTGACTCCTTGTACACATAACAATAAAGGTGCATGGCAAGCTTCAGACTTTTAACTTCTTTGATGCTCTTTGGCCGCACAGACAGAAGCTGAGCTACCACTTCTTGTTTATTGGTGATCAGATACATTTTAGGTCTGAATTTCTTCAGTGCTAATTGTACAAAAGGTTTTTTTAGCAGGAGCTGAATTAACACTGAGTTCTCATCTTGAATAAAGCAGTTTCATGTTAAAAATTGACGACTGAGCACGCTGGTTTGCAGACGCCCCACATGCAGAGAGCCTAGCCTGTGACCATTTGGAGCAATTTATCCCCATCCACTCTTCCCCACATTTACCATCTCTCTACAGCTGTTCTATCAATAAAGGCAAGGGCCCGAAAAATTCTCTAGAAAGAAAATTGATGACTTGAGCTTCTGTTCACTTAAGCTCACCAGCTGAGTTAAATCCTTCTTCCAGTTGAAAATTACTGAAAAAATGAGACTCATGCACGCTGATACAGGAGTTTGGTGTAACACTGAACTGATAAAATCAAGCCTCATGCTGAACCCCAAAATCCTGTCAAATGACAAAAAACTGGAGTTGAGTACTGCCTTACCGAATTTCTGAAGCACTCTGTTAACGGCAAAGCGCTCCGCCAATGGTTACGTGTGATGTTAAGTGATTTGTATTGCAATAAACGGGCTTCAACGTAGACAGCTAATGGTTGCAGAAGAGCAAACACCACCTATCTAATAAAGAAGTTACAGAGCTGCTGATTAACACAGTCAGATGAAAAAGGAGGCAGGGGTGGAGAAATGATAGTTTAGAGACTTGGTTGCACAGAGGTGAGGCTGGTTTTGATAAATGGCTGACTGAGCACAGCATCGTTTAGAGTTATTAATAAAACACAGACGCTGTATCGATTCCTGACACAGGCGGGGCCCAGCGCTGGCAGATATGCTCTCTCCAATATAGATTTACATACGGCCCCTGTTCTCCCGTATGGATTCAGTGGCAAAGCTCAGAGTGTTTCTAAGGTTTTGACGGATTACGCCTGTCTAACCAGCTGAAGGTAGGATAAGAGATAGAAATGAAAAGAGAGGGTTTTGAGAGAGATGCATTTACTGTATTTGAACAGAGGGAAGAAAGGTCAGAAGGGAGATAAACCCTGTTCCCAAATCAACTCCCTAAAAGTGGAGAGCTAAGCGGACCAGACAGGTGTCAGCGGCTCGCTGAAGTCTCCCTCCTGGTGAAGCTATCAAGGGGAAGAGCTGTCGGCATTCAGTTAAAACTCCTAATCATTTCCTCCGACTCCCACAACTTACAGCCTGTTGTCGTTATTCATCATCTTCCGTGGCACAAATCAGAAAGAAGTCCTTAATTTACTGTGATTATGACACTATTTGCATATAAATTGCAAGTAATGATCGGATCCCTCTTTTCGAGGACGAAGAAACCAAAAAGGGGGGTTTACTTTTCTTTTTAGCATTGTCTTGACGAAGACGCAGATTCAGTAGCCGATCCCACGGCTTAAGTTGCCCGTGTCTTTCCAACACACCAATACAAGCACATGCACACAAGCACAGCCCATCTCCTTTCCCCCATGAAGGCACGTGCAGGGGTCCAGGGATCACCCAGAATGCTTTGCCCTGCATTGTTTAGCTGGTCCTTTCAGTACATAAGAGGGGGGTGAGAGGCTCTTCCATGCCAAGAGATGGGTCAGGCCCTTTCACTGCCAGCATCCTTCTTTCACCCATGCCTCTGTCTCCCAGGGCAACTCTCTTTCTTGTCCTCTGCATGTGTGTGTATCTCTGAATATGTGTGTGAGTGTGTGAACATATGTGTGTGTGTGTGTGAGGAAGAGAGCAAGTGAATGAGGAACATGAAAGGGAAAAGCAGGCTCGATGACTCGCTGCCAAACCTTCTCCAATTTCCTCTCCACGCCTAATCTGATTGGCTCCTCTGATGCTCCGACAGTGAAAGGAGAGCAGGATTGGATGATGCCGGCAGGAATTGAGCAGACAGTGGGACGGGCTTGGCAGGGAATGTTTGGGATGAGGCAGGAATTTTGGCTTTCCCTTCTATAGGACTTGTTCTCAGAATCTTTATCTGTATGTTGCTGCACGAGTAAACGAATGTTCATAGCATCCCTTCAAGTGCTTTATTAGTGTTGGTGTGTGTCTGCGTGTTCAGTTTCAAATGACCGCCGGTTGGATTTCAGGGCAGAGGAAGCTTTGGATTTAGGCGGGAATAAAAGACAGAGAGTCCAGGGGAGACTCTATCTCCGTTCACCCGATTTAGGATTACCAAGAAAAGCAGGGGGACTGTCAGAAAGAGGGGGAGGTGGAATGACAGAGAGAGAGAAACACAGGGAGTTAGAGATGTAGAGGGAAACAATGAGCCCTGAGTGAATCAGACTAAGCAAACCTAATCAAGTGGGTTCTTGGGAATCTGAATCAGGTTAATCGGCAGGTACACGAAGAAAGCGACTAAACAGAAATCCCAGCTCTTTTACCTACTTTTGGCCATGCATACACAAAGTGTCACTCCGGGTTATTTCCTATTACTTTATTCTGTCAACCTATGACAACTTCTGGGGTTAAATGAAGGAACACGTCTTTGTGTAGGGTGATGTCACTGATTCTTTGAGGACATTTTCTAGTCAATAAAACACAAAGTAAAGAGAAGTGACGGACAGGTGGTTGCCTGATGTGGAAAGGTAAGTGATTAACTTATTTTAAACAACAGTTCCTCCCCAGGGGAACATGGACGTTGGCGTCTCTTTTAATGGCAATGGAGCCAAAAGTTTTTGTGAAAAACACAAATGTGAAACCCTTGAAGGTCTTTGATTAAAACTCAAATCACCAAAGTCTACTGGATTCATCCTCTGGGGATAAATGTAGGGATTTCACCTGGTAGGGTTGCTAGATAAAGAGTCTGAGGACCAAAGTCATAAGGATTTGTCCTCTGGGGACCAAAGATGTAGGGCAATCAAGATCAAAACGGAAATATCTCAAATTAAGTTAGTAAGGCTTTAAAATAAAAAACAGAAGAATAAGATTCAGACCAAACTAAAAACCAACCCAATGACAAGACAGTGATGGAGATCCACAACAAGGCATATCAAGACGAATGAGTTTGTAGAGGCCTCAAACTGTCCAAAGATTCAGCACATCTGATTGAATATGGAAAATGATTATAGAGGATAAATGGACCATCAGACTGAACAGCATTTCCATCCCTTAAGAGGAAAGTATTTTAACACCTGTACAACATATATGAACAAGTATACTTTTTAGATTCTCGCCCCAAAAATCCTAACCATTGCTGAGCTGCTCATACGGCCTGAACTCTTATGGGGAGCTTTTCCTCAAGATTTCCGAGCCTGGCTGCAGGGATTTGCTCTGATTCAGCTCTGAGAGCATTAGTCAGGTTGAGCAATGCTTTTGAGAAATCTGTTCTCTTGTGTATATCGCAACGGTTTGATGGTGCTTTTGGCAGGCCAGTCTTGTTATCCACCGCAACCTCAAAAAGAAAAACCCACCAAGCTCAGAACCTCGGGGTTATTTCCTAACAGTTTAAGAAATGACAAAGTTTCAAGCACACTATTGTCTGAACAAAAATTGGAAGCAGTACCAATTAGATTTCCCTTAAGTGGAACTAAAGTGCGAAAGCCACATTCCACTTCAGTACACAAGGGGTGTCCACATACTTTTGACCATGCAGTCTTAGTAAAAGCTTCCCCTTATAGGCCTACGGTATACATTAGGAATTACCCTTAATGAGTTGGCGTACCTGAATAATTGCAGCAAAGTAAACAGTCATTAGCTCTGACACTACAGCACTACACAGAATAAGCAGCATGCCGTTTCACACAGAAAACAGTCCAAATCCTAATAATAATACAATGCCAGACATGGATAAACTGACTGAGAGAGTAAGTGAGTGGGAGAATGAGAGAGAGGAGGGGGATAAAGCAGCAAAGAGGTGAGAAAAAAATAGAAAAGACGATAAAAGAAGAAAGGAGGTGAGAAGCAAATGAATAAATGAAAGAGGCGCTCGCCAATTCGGCGGAAGACAGGAGCAAGGATTATGAGGTGTACAGATGCGGAAAAAGAGAGAGGGAGAGAAAGAGGGCGATGGAGAGAGAAAAGGAGAAGGGGGGGGTTGAGAGAAACAAAGACCTCACAGTGTTTGGAGTGCTCCTGGGCATCCTCAGAGGAAAAACAGAGCAGACTCCTTTGTAGTTGGAGAGGAAGCTCCAGGTCTTCATGGATGTGTGCATTCGCTGGTCCTTGAATTAGTGGCTCCCAAAGGTCCCTCTTTCCCTCTCTCTGTTCCCCGTGTCTATCACTTTCTCCATCTTGCAATCTCTCTACAGCCATCGTTTTTCATCAGTTTATCTCTGTGGCTTTCTCACCTTTCTCTATATCTTGTCTGTCTTCACCTCTTTCACCATCTTTCAATTTGTCTTTCTCAATCCCCCACACAAACTTTGTCTCTCACACACGCACAGCAGAAATACAAAAATAGGAACTTTTGCGCACACGCGGTGGGTTACACAACTAAAAGTGCATGCACGATCACGAACACACACGTAGACACACAATAGAGTGTTTTTTTTTTCTCACAGGCTTTCCAAACCTGGCTTCCTGAGCGGGTTCCCAGGTGCAGATCTCAGCATCAAAACACACTCCCCTCCTCCTCCTCCTCCTCCTCCTCCTCTTCATCCTCTTTCTTCCTCATTTCTCTTACTTCTTTGCCTTTCTTTGTCTGGGAGATGCTGAAACTCAAAATCTACAAACTTAAATTGACAAATTACTGACAACGAGATCTGCCTGTTCTCTGCTGTGCCATTTTCAAAAAATGTCCTCCTTTTTGTGTCTTCATCTTCCTCTGACATTTTTATGTATTTAATTCCCCCTCTCGATCATGCTTATTACCCTCATCTTCTTCTTTTTTCCTTTCTTGTAATAACGAAGACATGAAAAAGAACTACATTCATGTTCAAACTGAGTTTTTGCTTTATTAAAAATTGGCTCTTGTTGGCATATCATTTTAGTATTTAGAGGGAAAGCATGTTCAAGGTACTCTGGGTAAAAGACTTGTATTTAGCTCATAAGAACTCTGAAAGTATACGTCATTCTAGGTTTGCTTTTAAAGGTTTCCAAAAGTAGCATCAGGGTTCCCAGAAACACATGTCTTAGTTTGTCAAAGCCAGTGCTGTTCAGACCTTAAACACGCATCAGTGCGTGGCTATGACACCCTTTATAGTGCTTTTCCATAAAGGAAGAGTTTGATATTTATTCATCCTTGCCAAGTTAGAAGGGGAGGTTTAATAGAGATTTAAATGCTCTGATAGTTATCACGTTGGAGAGTCCGGAGCTCTCCTTAGCAGATACGCAAGGCTTGTATTTTTGCCGGATGCCAGAGTACGGTGCATCAGTTTACCACAGAAAACATCGAGCGTGACGGTAAGTCAGTCACCGAAACAACATCCGGTTTATTTTCAGAATAAAACACTCCGTTTTGACAGTTCAGAACAATTACCGTATGTGTGTTTGTTTTTGTGTTTTAAATGGTTTCATACTGAGAAAGCAGCCTGTGGGTGTTGACGGACGAGGGTGCACGGAGCCGTAACGGACCGGAGCGGACACGCAATGCACACGTATCTGGTGGAAGTTAGTTAAGTTCTGGGTTAGGCTTCACACAAAAAAGGATGAATAGCTAAAATTCACCTCCTGTTCAGTGTTTAACAAAAAAGGGGGTAGCAGCGAGAACTCCCATGATACCCCGCTAGCCTTGACGTCATCTTTTGTCATTGTAGTATTGATTGAGAGTCCCCTGGCGTCGGAATCTACTTATTGTATCTTTAAGGGGACTTGTAGGGCTTTTGCAGCCAGCCTCGAGTGGACACTCAAGGAACTGCAGTTTTTTGCACTTACGCTTTGGCTTCACTTTTCAACACTGGAGGTTGCTGCTTGGTCCTGATAATGGAAACACACATCAGTTACTTTTCTCAAATTATTATGAGTATTAATTTAGTGACCTCAATTAACATAAAAACTTTCACATCAAAATATGAACCTTCTATCTGATGCAGGTTCTTTTACCGCCTCTTCAACGTCCACATTTCTGATTGCCATGCATCTCCTGTAAAACTTGCTGACAGGTAACGCTGAGATGGTGGATATCCGAGACACTTGTTCAGGGAGGAAATGTTCCACCAGTCAATGCTGCGTGTATTTTTCTCAAGACAGCTGGCATATTGAATGAAAGCCTCTTCACAAATCTCCATCCCTCCCTCCAACCCCAAAACGCCTCCTCTCCCTCTCTTTTGCTCCTTTGGCTGCCTCTCCTTACCCCCCCTAGTATTCAACAGTTGGCACAGAGACAATAAGCGAGAAAAGATAGAGGAGAATAGGAAGGCAAGGTGGTGGGGGAATTTAGAAAAAGAGAGAGTATCGGTTGCACCTACAGAGAGGGCCGGGGGCAGCAGGCAGAAATAGGGTTGTTAGTGAGGGGTTACAGTTGGAGAGGGTGCAGTAGCTGGCGAGCTGGAACAGTAGACGATAAGGCCATGCTCTCTCTGATGAAGAGCTCTCTGTTGAGTTATCAGTCTATGCAGGGTTTTGGAGTTTTTTTTGTGCATGAGCTTATGCTTCTGTCATTGCATATGTGTGAAAGCTATCTTGGTTTTGGTGTGTTTTGGTTTTAACACACAGCTGTGGAATTTTTTTGCTTAGTTTGCTTTTAAAATATGTTCATGCCATTGAATTTGCATGTGGAAATCTCTCAAAATTCTCTGCGCACTTGTGAAAAGTCTCGGTGCATGTCTGTCAAATGTCTCCGTGTGTGTATTTGAGTGTGTGGGGCCTCCTCCACATCTGTTTATCACATTGTATCAGTCCCAGCAGTAAGGGCATGTCTTCAGCGAGTCCCAGTCTGCCCATATGTCTGCCGTGATCCGTGAATAACTCTGCCTGCCAGTCACAGACAAGGCCGGTCCTCTGCTACACACTGCGCTGCACTGTGACATACACACGCATACTTATAAACACGCACACACACACACACACACACATGCTAATGCCCCCCCATTCTTTTGAATGCACACAGGTATTCAGCCTCTTCTGATACGTGCGCTCATACTCCCACATGCGTTTAGACACAGACATGTGCAAGCACACATTCTGCTCAGGTAGATAATTGAGCCAGGAACACAAGCGTATCCACTCACAAATGCACACACTAACTACTACACACATGCACACAGACACACAAAAAAAAAATCCAATAGCTCACAGATGGGTAATTGATGCAGGAACACAGGCGAATATACACATAAAAGCCTCACACGCACTCTCACATACGCACGGCAGCCCCTCAGCATCCCTCTCATTTCCTCCAGGTTAGAGGACACTGAGGTTTTTGACATTGAACATAGCAAAGGAAAGTAGTTTATAGGCTTTAATGAAGTCTGATAATAAGGGGTAAGGTAAATAAGGGTAAGGTTAATAAGCTCCGGGTGGGAAGCTGTGTAAGAACACTGAGCTGAAAAAGCGAAGAGGCCCAGGTTCAGACAGATCAAAGTCTTCCATCCAGATTACTCCTCTTGGAAAATAAACCACAACAAATTGGCGGCAGCCGAGGACTTCTCTCTGATTCTAACTACGATAGCGTCAATTAGCACTTCAAAGCGGCATTAGGGTTTTCTCTGGCTATCTTTAGATGCCAGTAGGCGTCTTTCTGCCTTCCCGTCAATAACGCTCAAAGTTGCAGTAGAGGTGGGGAATGAGAGGGGAGTTTGTTGGAAGAATCAGTGAGGTTCGTGAATGTTTCCAGGAGAATCTGCAGAGGTCAGGATCACCTTCGAAACTGGCAACATTTTAAAGGTGAACATTGTGTGTTAAAAATATCAAGACAGACGGACAGAAGAAGGAGAAAATACAAGCAGAGTTGGCAACATAAACTGGTGCAGATATGAATTGTGTTTTTTACGGCTGCCTATTCCCAGTACCATAGTCACGAAACATTTTATAATAATGTGGATGAAAGCATCAAGGATTTATAGTATTCCCTGTTCAGCATTTTGGAGAGTAACAATTAGAAATAAACTACATCATCATCAGCGTAAATTATCTCATTCATCAGCGTTGTTGCATTATAACTCCAGACTGGAGCTGTGCGCTCAGAATTGCTGCATCCCATGCAGGAGGAGGGCGGCTTCACCCTAATATTTCGTCCTGATTGCCGCTGATTGAGATGAGATTGCAATAAAAGCGACGCTCGCTATGGAAGCCTTATGATTTCCTCCTGCGCTTTGTCAGCTGTACACATTGAGCTGCTGTTCATTATCATGGAGAGGCTGTCGACTGCTTGGGGAATCCGGGGGAGGAGACAAGGAGAGGGAAGAGGCAAAAGAAAGGAGGGGTGTAAATCAAAGCAAAGTTTGGTAAACTTTCCTGAAGGTCGTCCGAGAGCGTGGCTGGGACGGGCCCGGGGGAGGGCCAAATCAAAGAAAGCTTTGTCAACCAATCAAACGGGAGGCACCGTATCATCTTCAATCGCCAAAACGCGGCTGCGGAATAAAAGAAAGGAAGTGCGAGTGGGGGCGCTTCACGCTCTCAGAAGGTTGCTACAGAGGGATCCTAACCTTTATCTGTATACTTTATCAGCGACTTTAACCTCCCCAGCTATTAACGGGCACACACACACAAACACACACACATGATGCAACGCACATACAAATGCACTCTGTCCCTGTCTTTGTTTTTCTCTTCAAAAGCACACAGAGTGGGAAATTTAACGCTTCTCCTCCCACACATGTACCCACACACACACACACACACACACACACACACACACACTGCTTGGTGCTATGGGGCTGTTTACATAAGGCCTTGCCCTGGGAAAGCACTGTCATGCTGCCAATGCTGCCAGCAGCGAAAGAGCGAGTGAAAGAGATGGAGAGTGCAGAGAAGGAGGAGGAGGTGGTGCAGGAGGAGGAGGAGGGGGGGGGGGGAGATGGCGGGTGATGGAAGATAGAGCTTTGCCAGTCTGATGTGCTCACCGCCTGGGGGACCGGCGGTCACTCAGAATGAGGGATGAGGATGGACGGAAGGAGGGAGGGAGGGATGCAGAAAAGGAATGCGAGATGAAAGAAGTGTAGTCGAAGAAAATCTGAGCAAGAGAAGGACGGATTTGGATGGATGAGGAGATACACAAGGGGAGAGGAAGAGAGATAGATTTAAGAGGAGTGAAGCAGGCCAAACTAAGCAGGGCAGAAGAATGGGCCGACAAGCCGAGTACAAAGGAGGTTAGGGGGGAGATTGGGCATGAGTGGAGGATAGAGAGACAGCAGAAGAGAGGAGAAAAAGATGGAGATGGAGGGGAAGACTTCCAGAGTCCCCTCAGTTTGATGCCGCTACTCTTTGAGGCTGTTACTCTATATGAACAAACACAGCGGCTTCATGTTCACACACAACTCAGACCTTCATGTTGGTACTTGAGGCTTGAAACAAAGTTTATTTATTTAGATGAAAAAAATTGGAGGGGGGTTTACTGGTGTGGGAGGCAGGAGGTGAAGATGTACCCAAGGTCAAAACCACTTAAGTGTGTCCCTCTTTCTTCTTATGTAACCCCTACCCCCCCTCTCTCTCTCTTTCTGCATCTGAGCTGCATACTAAGACACACACTCAAGCACACACACACGGGAAGGCATACTAAAGCAAGCGGGAGTGTATCGATTTAGCATGGTGTGCAGATTCCCACCACTGCCCCTATACGCAGATTAAAGGGAGAGCAGAGGAACACACACACACTCTTGCTCCCTCACACACACACCTGCACATACACACACACACACACTAGGCGAGGCAGCTTTTGCTCTCCAAGCTTTTTCCCTTTATCAGTGCAAGTCATTATGCATATTCATTTTACGCATATTTATAATTAGTTCTCAAGGGTTAAGTGGTTTTGACAGTATTTTCTAAACATGCGAGTTTTGAGGTGCAGCCGTTTTAGATTTAATTTAACTGGGAAGTGTGTGTGTGTGTGTGTGTGTGTGTGTGTGTGAGAGTGTGTGTGCAATGTGTGTTTGCATAATGATCATTCCCCTATGCCGTCGCTTCTTCGGGGCTCTCAGCATGCCAGCTGTTATCCCCTGCTGAGAAACTGCACACACATTCACACACATTTTTAATACACACATTCCACCTACACTCACTGTCACAGCCTCTCTGTTTCAGCATTATCAAGCAGCGGCGCACCTCCGTGTCTTCCTGCAGGACTGTCTCAGAGTGATGTGTGTGAGCCTCCAGGAGTGTGTGTGTGCTGTGTAGAAGTATGTGTGTGTGAGAGAGCCCTGTTTGATCTCTGTGTTCTCTCTGTCCGCTCTCCTCTGATGCACTCTGTTCCCAGAGCCACACCATTAGTGGCCCACCGGACCCTCAGAGATCCTGCAAACCCAAAAGGAGCTTTTACTTACTGGCATGCACCAAAGAGAAGCGGCACGCTCTGCTCCATTAAAGCATTTAAACGTATTTTCGTGAGCCTTACAGGCTGGGCAAGCCGACTTCCACACGCAGTTTGGGTTGTTTCCCACTCTCACACTGTGCGTATAAAAGCAGCAGAAATCATGAATTCCTGCAAACTGTGGGTTAGGACCTAAACACGGCTCATTGGCCAATTTCCTCCCACACAACAGCAGCAACGACATTTTGTGACCTTAAACTGCAATGCAAGAAATGTCAATGTTTAACTGGGTATGAGAACAACGTATGACATTTGACAGCAAGCATTCTTGTTGTGGGTTTCCGTCTTGCCAAAACATGGCCGACAGTTTTAATTCAAAAGTCCATGTATACTTTGATTGATTCTTAAGAGATCAATAGATTTGGCTGCAGTCCCTGAAACGTTTTTGCATTTGTCTAAAATATCATATTCATTGTTTGAAAGACTCTGAGAAAAAGTGCTCTACATTATAAAGACAGAAACAATAAAGGGACAAAAGCAGGATACACACTACAAGATAATCAAGACGATCTCGGGCACGAGTTGCTCTGTCCAACAACAGTTTTTTGATGGTTCTAAAGATCATCTTGCCAGATTTTTCCTGTGGTGTCAGATATTTTAGGCGTGATCTGATATGCTTATAGGAGAACGTTGTGGCCGCACTGATTTCAAATTGAAAATTGTATTAAACATTGCTCAATATTTATGATCCGATATCCTGTTGTGTGGGAACCTTGAGGACAGCTGAACATGCACTCCGTGATTTCTCATGCAAATGAAAGAATAGTCCGTTTAGATGCGAGCAGACTGCAGCTTGCATTGTACAGCCCATGAACCCCCCCCCCCCCACACACACACACACACACACACACACACTTTTCTGAATTTTTCAGCAATTGTTGTCCAATGTTTGTTGACTCTAAGTTGCGCATGATCTTGAAAGATTTTGCAGATTTAATTTTTTTTTGTTTTGTTATTTTTGGGGCATTTTTGCCTTTATTGGATAGGACAGCTGAAGAGAGACAGGAAATGTTGGGAGGAGAGAGTAGGGGATGACATGCAGCAAAGTGCCGAGGTCGGATTCAAACACACAGGCGTTGCAACAAGGACTATAGCCTCTGTGCATGGGGCGGGCAACATAACTAGGCTAGCGGCGCTCCCCAGATTTAGCAGATTTCTAGCTAGCATGTGGTCCATTGATTTTAAAAAATCTTTCAGTGGGGGTCATGTGTGTGGGCCTGAGTCAACTCACTAACTTTAAGTTGAATCTTTGGACTTTTGTTTTGTAACTGCATTCAAGTACAGGAGCAGTACAGGAACCATAGCACAACAGGCTGTATACTTTACAAGGCAGTGTAAATACCTTGTGTTCACCATTCATACAGGAGCAGAATTATTTACAGGGCCCTCCTGAGCGTCTAGAGAACCTGAAAACAGTTATGTATAAATGTTTGAAATTAGCGCTAATTTGATGTTCAGCTGACACAGGATAGTGGAAGAGCAGCAGACAGATAAAACTAGCTTTTTCAGCCTGTTTTAGGTTAAGATTCATTTTCATTGTTTGTGAGAGGTTACCAAGAGCAGATTAATTAAGTGGCAAACAAAGAGACCTGATGATTTAAACCTCACACTATGAAACATGAAGAAATGTGTTGATATGCTGCTGACAATTTGCACTGAAGGGAAAGTTAATAATAAGGCTTCTTTCCTGTAACACACGACACTCTTGTAAGCTGATTTGGGCAGAGTTCTGTTTGGCCCTGAACTTCAAAAACATTCATGAATAGTTGAAGCTTTGGATCCAACAAAAAAACAGAGTCGACTTTGACAAAGAGCTCCATCGAGCCTAATTATCTGGTTCAGGTGATATTCGAATCTGTGGTGTTGTTTTTTCACGCTGCTGAAAAATGAATGACAGCTTTTTCATAGAGCGAGACAAAGAGCTGTGATACCTCTGACACTGTTGACTGTGTGCAGACAGAACAGGTGTCATGTTAAAGAGAGAGACAACCCTGCCCTTTGGCAAAAAAACTTTAAGAAGCACCCTCAAGAGGCAGGTTTCCTTAAAATTGTGCAAAGAAGCATTTTCCCCCATTCAGTCATTTAATAGCCCTTTAACATTGAGATACTGCTGCGGCAACGTAACGAAGCTCTGCCGTCACTACACTGTAACTTCACCTTTATTTTACATTTACAACCGTGTTGGGCGCAGGTAGCCTAGCGTTTAGTTTCTGTGCCCCATGTACGAAGATTATTGTCTTTGAAACGGGGGACCAGAGTTTGAATCCGACCTGTGGCTACTTTCTCGCATGTCATTCCCTACTCTCTCTCCCTCCCTAATTTCTTACACTATCCCCTGTCCTGTCTAATAAAGGCATAAAAAGCCCCCTAAAATAAACCTTTAAAAAGAAAACTGCAACCGCATAATATTGGTGTCTCAGTTTGTGATGTGACAAAGCATATGGAGTTACAGACGCACGAAAGGTATGAAGTGTAAACAAACATCACACAAGCCATTCTCATGTGCAGCCTGAAATTTTCTGGGCTGTCCCTTTTTTACATATACACAGTATCTACAAAACAGTGGAGAAGAACTTACTGTCGAACAGAAAACATAATGTAGTTTCATTATGTGCATGAATAGCGCACTGGACGTGCGAATACAGACCGGCGCACATAGGATAAAAACATAATCACTCACATCCACTCATCCCAACTTCTAGGAACATTTACTAGGAAATGACAGGAAAAATGATAGGTACAGTCGGAGTGGATATTCTGACTGTTAGCATGTAGCCATGCAGCTTATCCCGAAAACTTCCAGAAGTTTTCAGCAGTTTCGTGCATGTGTGAAAGCACCAATAGCCACACACTCAGACAACAGTAAGCGGTGCTGTTCTGCCCGCTTTGAAGTTTACATTGCTGCTGTTCCGCCTGTTACATTTCTGTTACTACATCCATGAGTGGGGGGAAAAACCACCATTACACCTCAGTGACATTAACATTGATGGCGAGGTGCAACGGTCCCATCTTGAATACAGTCAGTTGATTATCTTACAGTCATTTGCCAACTTTGGTTGCTGAGCTGATTTTTAACCTATAAACTGAGACTCGTTGTAACTTAGCATCTTCTTCTTGTAGACGAAAGAAGGTGCAGCATCTGAACGCCAATGTCAGCTCACAAAGTGCGTATTTGTTGTTTTGAGGAGACTTTAAAATCGTATCTTGCCAAGACATGTCTGCAGAGAAAGTATGTTCTGCTCATACTGCTGTCAGATCTGACGTGCTGTTTTCTGGCATAGTAATCTGAAATCACGGTATTCTTGGCACGATGCACAAAGACAAAATGCAAAGCCTTGAATTGAGAGAGCAAAAAAATAATGCAGGCATGGATTGAAATAAATACTGTACACGAGGAGAGGAGACGAACAGTAGACATTTTTAGGCCAAATATGTGATCTCAAGAGGTCCAGACTTTGAGAGAAGAAAACTGAAATACATCAAGATAACAAGTCTTACCAATAGCAGTCATCCTACAAAGCCTCCACTCTGGAATAAAATGTCTGGTTGTCATTTTTGTCAGGTTGACAAATGGCTGCAATTGTGGCTCTTTTCACACAGATAGCGTGAGGATGGTGTGACCATTTGGATTGTAAGAACCTCCACCAGTAACAGCCAAAGCTCTGCTTACTGGATGCATCTACAGGCACTTGTTAGATTAACAGCAGGTAATAGCTGGAGTGAGGCAGCTGCACTTTAAGCTCGGAATAGATGCTGTTCAGTATTCTGACCTACTTCCTGTTTTGTCTTTACACTTTTCCTTTATGTTCTGCACCTTGGAGAAGAAGATATGTGATTTAACCTCCTGTGACTGCTTTTGTGTCCGTTTGATGAATCAGTATGTGTTGCTCTGAGAGTGCATCTGATGGTGTATGGTTTAAAATAAGCTTCAAAACAACACAATAGGTGAGGAGGACTGTCTAAAACAAAGGCTTTCAATATGAGTCAGAGGGCTCGATTTAAAGAGTTCTTTTGATTAAGACTGATTTAAAATGAGGCTGCCATTGCAAATTGATGTAATCATGTATTTAAGTGTGTTATCCTTGTTAGAGAAGCTCAAGGTAAGATTTATTTTGGCCCAAGATAAGATTTCTTCCTTATTTCTTTCTTACCTTTTGCTGTGCATTCAGGGGACAATTATAGGCCAAGATAAATGAGCCCTTCACCATGAGACCTTTCCATTTTTGCAAATGCGAAAAGCATAGTTGAAACATAGCCCTTTCTTTCTTTCTTTCTTTGTCTCCGACTTGATCTTATTACAGCACTGTGCGGTGTAACAGAGATGCTGATGGAATCAGGAAGGCTCGTACCATCATGCTAAGATCAATGTAACATGACAGGGGGGCTTTTTGGCCAGGTATTTTTAGACTCCAGCGTTACGGCCTCTCGCTTTCTCACAGAGACACTTCATTATCAGGAGCAAATCAAATAGCTCTCACACTGTGTGTGTGTGTGTGTGTGTGTGTGTGTGTGCGTGTGTGTGTGTGTGTGTGTGTGTGTGTGTGTGTGTGTGTACCTCTGTCTGTGTGTGTGTTATGGGATGCAGAGGGGCTAGTCGAGGAAAGTGAAAAAGAATGTCAGTGTCTCTCACTTGCTTTTTTTTCCAGGCGGTCCCTGGTCACACTTACATTCTGTAAGGTGTGTGTCTCTCTCAATGTGTGTCTCCTATTAACATCTCCCTTTCATTCTCTGAATCCTTTTTCTGAACAATTTCCTCTAAATTTTTCACTGGTACTCATCCATTTTGCAGGAGAAATCCCTTGATATTCTTTTTCTCAGAGAAAATCAGGGCATTTATAAGCTCACTTAACAGACACCTAGCTTAAATTTGCTCTTTGATTTAGCCCCAGTGTGCTGCTTTTAAGTTCCATTTTCGGAGCAAATTTTTGAAGACGATTGCTAGAAGAATAAGTAAGAATCCAGTCAGCTAAACTCTATTTATAAACCTCAGGGTGCTGATTGGACGCTGCGCAGTTGCTCCTATCTTCATTGGTTAATAGCACATGAAAGAGTCTGGGAGCATGCATGCTTTACACGCACATTTTCATGCACTCTCATTGGAACGTGCACTAATACACATGCACCCTCACATGCACAGATACCAGCACCAGCAGCTACGGCATGCATGTCTTCTAATTAACATCCAACCCCCAAGCTGCAATGTACAGTACTGAGTCTAACAATAATTCATCCTCCACTCTCTCGCTCTCTCTCTTTAACACACACACACACACACACACACACACACACACACACACACACACACACACCTCTGCTAATCCGTTATGTGTTTGCTGAGAGGCATTCCCTTTTCCTACTTCCCCCTCTTCTTCTCCTGCTTACATCTTCTCCATCCCTTCATCACTTGCCCTCCACACACACACACACACACACACACACACACACACACGCACATACACACACACACACACACACACACACACACACACACACACACACACACACATGCCTCCAAACTGCCTTAAAAGAAAAGACTTTTAAGACTTACGGATCTTAACTCTTTTTTGGGGGGGGTTGGCTTAAGGGTGTTATAGGTTTTTGAGTGTATGTGTGAGTGCATGCAACACTGTAAAAGTGTGTGCCTCAATGTGCACAAGCGTGGTTGTTTGTGCAAGTGTTTGCGCCTGGGTTTTTGTGTGTATATGTATGAGTGTGAGTGAATACGTTTGAGGGGGGAGGGAGGGGGGGGTGTTAAAGCTTTAGGGTTTAGAGGGATAGAGGCGAGGGAGAAGAGAAAAAGAGAGGGAGAAGCAGCAGTGTTTGCTTATGTGCATGGCGGTGTGTGCGTGTGTGCGTGCGTGTGTGCGAGAGGCAGCGGCGGCGGAGAAACAGCAGCGCTAGCACTGCTTAATTAATCAACATCAAAAGACAGCATTAAAAATGAATGAGACCCGAAGCAACAGTTTGGCTAAAGTGAATTATTCAGGCGTAGAGCTTACCCCGCTGCCCAACATTCTATTAGGAACTAAAATCTAGATTTTTTTTTTCCTCCTCTTGCCCCCATTTAGTCTCTGTTTGTAGCAGGGCTGAAAACTTTGCTGCCGAGGATCAATGCCTGCTTTGCCAAGGGAATTTTAGGCAAACAACAAGCCTCGGTCCACTTTTCAGGCTCCTCTGTTTGAGCAGAATGCCATTAGTCTCACCGCTGACCACAGTTACGGGCCCTTAAATCCAAATTAAGGCTCTATTCCTTTTTCAATTAATTGTATTCGAGGAAGTGGTTTTCAATTAAATGAAAAAAGTCGCTGAACTCTGAGATGAGGAGATCTTTAACCTAAGTGAAAAATCCATTCTCTTTTTCATTATTTCACTGTAATTTGAATATCTGCCCCAATCAGGGTGAATTAAAACTGAGATAATACACGTTTGAATCTTTTATTACGCTCCGTGTGTTGTCTACAAGAGTCATGATAGAGAAGAGGAAGAAGATCCATCAAAACTTTGCTATTAAATCGCACCTTTCATCTCATTTGTATGCAGTTTCCCCACACTTGTTGTTTAAGGTTGATGTAAAGTAGAACTCAGCAAGCGTGCTGCAGCTCAAAATTTTGTTCTCTCTAAATCTGACTTTCTTACTATCATTTAAGCCTATTTTCATACATGCACTCCTTAAAATGAATAGAAAAATGTACATGTGCATATTCCAGTATCAACACACTGGCAAGTGTATTTTTTTGTGCGTAGTTATACAAGCACAGAAGTCTTGTGATTTTGAATTTCTTTTGTTTTTTGAATGTTATATACTTTATTTATCCCTGAGGGAAATTCTGGTTTTACACTGTGCAATTGAGAGACATGCATCTCACACTAATTGGCCTGAAATACACACATGCACAAACTGGACCTGTGGACAGGCATTAATGGAGAGATGTCAGAGTGGGGCTGCTATGCAGGGAGCACACCAGATCTGTTGGGGGTTTTGTGCCTTGCTCAATGGAACCTCAGCAGTACTCGGCTCAGGTTCTCTGGCACCTCTCCAGCTACAAGACCATCTTCCAAATTATGGTCCGCATCGGGATTTGAACCGGCGCCCCTCCGCCCCAAAAAAAAGTCATCAGCCCTGCTGAAATTGTATGGAAGAAGTCGGGGAGAAAAAATGTGTCCCTTTGCGTTTACACATGCAGTCCACCGAGAGATTTTCAGGAAATCCCTAGGAGTGCAGGGCATGTGTGAAAGGGGCTTATGTCTTCAGACAGCTAAACAATTTTATTTTAAAAATTTAAATTGTACTTCCTCAAAACTACTGCAGTTCTTCCCTCTAGCAGGAAATGAAGGCAGTAAAAAAGTTTGGACCTCAGTGAAGTCTCCATCTTTGTGTATCTGGTAAACACAGATGTCATGGCTTCCCAGCATGCAGCTGTTTACACAGCCACTGCTGCTGAGCCACACAGGAGCGGTAAACTCTGTCGAGCGGCCAGAGTCAGTCTGTCGCATTCTGGACTCTCTTTCCCCGTTACACCGGCCTGCAGCAGAGCCTGTATGTCTCTGGTGGTGTGGTGCAGGGATGGAGAAGTTGAGGTTTAGAAGAGTAAGTTTGGGAAGATGAAGGGGAGGAAGATGAGTCGGGAGCTAAAGCAGCAGGACTTTGTTTGCATATGTTAAGATGTCTGAGTGCCAGTCTCATCAGAACCAGATTGTTGCATGAATCCTATTTCTCCTGCATGGGCTGCCTGCCTGTAGCTGCAGCAGTATATGTAAACTTTGTTTTCATTATTTTGAAGTAGAAGAGACACCAAAACATCTCTGCTCTGCAGCATTTGACTTGTTAATGTTTTATTAAGCCAATCCTCAGCGTGGAGAAGCTGCAAGAGAGGAAACATCAATGATTGCCATCTCAACCAAACTGACAGGGTTTGGAAAGCTGTACAGACTCCTAAGAGTATTTGATGTTGTTTATCTTCATCTATGTTTTTGGTTTGGATTTTTTTTTACCCCACAGCAACACTAAAAAATGCCCCAGTTTACTTATTGGTCATCTTATTTCCTACATGTTGATGTTCTCATTTGATTTAAATATAGTCAGACTTATAGTAAACTGTACAAGACTATAAGAAAACTATATTCTGCAGAAACAGTGATAGATTTATCGATTTTGAGGTATACACACAGAGGTAGGCATGCACACACACACAAACAAGTTCAATTTATTTTGGAAATCTTTGCCCACCGTGAACCAATCTCCTGGGACAAACTAAAAAAAACAGACATCTGGAACAACAGTCTGGGTCTGTGTCTACAGGGTGTGTGTGTGTGTGTGTGTGTGTGTGTGTGTGTGTGTGTGTGTGTGTGTGTGTGTGTGTGTGTGTGTGTGTGTGTGTGTGTGTGTGTGTGTGTGTGTGCATTTATTCTTCTGTGTTTTTTACTTAGCAGTCGACAATATGGGTTCACCTTCTCCCCAGAGTGAAAAAAATGGAAAACCATGCCGTTTTACGTGTGTGAGTGTGCACATTTTGAATGTGTGTGTGTGTGTGTGTGTGTGTGTGTGTGTGTGTGGGTGTGGGTGTGGGTGTGCGTGTGCGTGTGTGTGTGTGTGTGTGTGTGTGTGTGTGTGTGTGTGTCGGTGCATCCACACTGGAGCAGTGGGAAGTGTATGTGTGTGGTGAAAGGAAAGGCTTGAGGCTTTATGTGTGCAAGTGTGTTTCTTTCTTTCTCTCCCTCTGCGAATGCCTATTTCTAGATCGGTTTGAGGGTCAAGGTTTGGCCACCGGTGGAGAAAAGCTGTGTTCCCATTTAAAAGGGGGAAAAAAAAGCCCTCGCTCTCTCTCTTCACAATGAAAAGAAGACTGAACACACATCATCCTCTTAAAGCCTTAACCCTTGCTCTGCCATATACCTTTTCTGCAGAACAAATTCTCCCAAGACCGCTTTGCTGCATCGCCAACAGATCCCAGATAAGATCCCGAAAACATCATTCTGACATGTTTCTGACCATTAAGTTAAACTGTCACAATTTCAAACTAAAATGCATCTGTGTTTACACGGGCCGGAGGCAGCTGAGCGAAAGTAATTGGTGCTGCAGTGATTTCATCAGAGATAAAACTTGTAGCTGTAACCCTTGGCCTTCCTCGTAGATCTTTACAGAGATCGGCGTCTCTTGGCTGGATCATTAAACACTAAATTGTTTGGAGGCTCTGTGATATTAAACACAAATGAGGAATAACTCGATTCAGAGATTTGATGCTGCAGATGGGGGATTTTTCAATCAGCATGCTTTATTCTAACTCGTCGCATTCATTGGAGCTCTTATGAAGTGGGAGTCGTGATCACGGTGACTCAGACTCTGACTCACAGGTTCACGCAGGCCTTTAAACCATTAGGCTTTAAAAAAAATATGGATGCAGCATCTGTGATGTTGTTTGAAGGTTTCTCCAGGGAATCCTGGAAGCTGCAGGTCATATCTATGAAACTTTAAGCATTACACTCAAGAGTACTTTAAAGAGACAACGTAGGAGTGAAGAAGTTCACTGACTGTGAAGAACAAAAGTCATTTATCAAGTGATCTACTCCCACCTAAACAGAGGTGTTGTTTTAAAACGATTAATCACATTTGTTAGACAAGGGTTCACTGTACATCTGTTACTTTTTCATGTTTTTAGAAATGTTTGAAATGTGGGAGGGTTTAAAAGCCTATCCTAGTGATGACATGTTAGAGTAGGTGAGACAAACTGAGGAGAACGTCTGCTACTTGAAGAAGAGGTACTTCACGAGGATTTAGGATCTGAAGGAAAAGTGAAGATAGGCCAACAAACAGGGGACTTTTATCTAGGTGTCCAGAGTTTTAATTACTGTGTTTAAAAGTCAATGATGACTTCTGCTGAGATTGGACTTTATCCTACGTTACTTCATGAATGTGAAGCCTTTTTCACACTGAAATTTCCCTGAGTTCCCTGTTCACACATGCAGCTCACAGAGGGAGACTTTCCCTTTCAGACGGTAGGGGAGGTTTAAGGAGGACAGGACGTGACGTGAAAATGACAAAGTTGAAGGGACGAAGCAAAAGAGTCTATCACTGTAATGACAGTTTTTGCCTTTATATCAATGCTACATGTAATTGGACTTCTTGCAGAAATATTACTGGCAGGACACAGTTTTTTGCATGTGTGGAAACTCCGAATATTTACGTAACGTGTGACTTCATTAAGTATATGTATGTTCCTTATGACATTTATGGTGCAGTAGTTACGAAGAGTTACGTACCAATGAGTTTCTTGCTAAGCACATGCACTTACCCAAACCCAGGTCTGATTTTTCCTTCACTTCAGCAAATAATTTAGTTCCAAAAGATAAAAAATAACCAAACTGTGACCTTTTTACAATTTAAGACATGTGCTACTGATTGTTGCGTGTCCAAAGCTCATAAAATGTTGAACTTTTGTCAGAAATCTTTTGAGAATCTCACCTAATCTCTTCATGATCACCTACTTGACCGCTACATTTTGTCTAAGATGAAACCATTTGTGCATGGTAATTACGGACAACTTGCCCACTGAACCCTGCAGTTGCCAAACTGATGCTAGCTAGAGTATTGCTTGTACCTAATGCGTAGTTTTAAACTTATGGTCACGGGCACAGTTGTTGTTTTTGACAAGTTCAGAGTAAGAATTTGTCTTTTTGCACCCATTGATTTAAGAACAAACAAAGTAGAAACTATCTAACAAACTTTAAAATCACAATATTTTCCATTCATCTCTGTTTCTGTGTTTCCATTTTATTTGATCTAAAACTAACCTAGCCTTCTACAGAGAAATTTTGAGCTCCCTTTTGTCTAAGACTATATTGCTAAATGTGGTTCCTTTCTTAAGGTTTGGAAGTAAGGGCCTTTTCTTGTAAAACAACATTTCAATTGAAGGAGTTTGAGGAACACAGGCCCTGCTGGAGTCTGAACAAGTCATCATCTTGGTCTTCTGTTTGGATACAGATAATAATTATTTGGCAACATGGTCGTTGTAGTAGTAGCGTGTAAAAGGCTGAGATGTAGCTAAATTAATGAGACACGTGTTGATAAAAGACATCAAATATTGGCAATTAAGGAAGTCTGCATCTTTAATTTGCCACTTGGTTTGTTTTAAAAGACCCAGCTCTTACTCATCAGAGCACCAGAGACTGTTAACAGAGATAAATACACAGTCCCAACTCCAATTCAGCCAGAAGACAAACCTAAGACAGCACATCTCTAAGTTTGGCAGAAATCTGTTTTGTCTGAAGAGGGAATGGACCTCAAACTGCACCTATTAAAATGCTAAACAAATCACATACTAAGCAGAATTTAGATGACGGATACTGATAACTTTCCAGCGCTGTTTTTCATGCTGTGGGTTGAGTATGCAAAGCAATTATCCCCATCACTCTCACTATCATCACCTGGCAGATACTTTCCACAGAAATAATTGTCTGCTATTTTTTTTTAAATCCTGAATTCATGAACATTGGAAAGTCATACTGCTCCAAATGATTACACCCATAATACTTGTAACTACTTTTTTATTGGAAGCATTTCCTGACGTGTTTGATGCAAACATTGTCGGTAGTTTCAATTTTAATACTTGGAATTTTCCTAGTAATTAATACAAAAGGTATCTTTAAAACATATGTCAGTACAGACCTTCAAAGAATTGAGATTGGACTATGTCTTCCACAAGCTGTAGCTCTGGTTTAAAACTTACGAAAGTAAGTCACAGGCAGTGTGTTTTGTTTTATTTAAGTATGATGGCCATTGAATGTTAAAGAAAGAAAAAATATAGGCTTTGGGAAGGAGGGTAAAAAAAATTGGTACATTCCATTTGATCTCGATAGACAGAGATTCGTCATCCTGGACGCCCCACGAAGTCAAAACTCCAACTCAGAAACTGTTTAGAGTTTTAGTAACACAAGCTCAAAATCCAAGATGGCTTCTCCGTGCATTAACAGTAAACGTATAAGCTGTACATTACAGTTTTTGTTCGCGACTTGGTCTTGTTTTTGTGTAATTAAATCAATCACACCGGTGGAACTGGCAAGTTCTGTCTGTGGACATGTTGTCATGATGCTTTTGTGCTCAAACTATCACGTAGTGTGTTGTTATCATCTGGTATTAGCTAACACAACAAAGCTACTCCTGGATGCATCCATGTTGCTTACTGGAACGTGGTCAACTCGGGTGTGATGTCAGTCCCAGCTACGTCTTCCAAGGTAAATGAAACGCACCAATTGTCCGTTATTAAAGGCATAATATTACACGAACTCAACATAAATATTCTGAGATTAAGTGGAAGAAATCTCACTAATTTATGAGGAATAATTACTTCTATTTTCTCTTAGGTTATTCATTCAAAATTGCAAACAAAGAGGAGGACAACTTGTGTTTTTGTAAAGGCATATAGAGCCATGCATATTTCTGACTTCATATTCTCTGTGAATATAAGTTTTTCTTGACCTTTCTGCTGGACTGTTTCCCCTCCCTGGGGCTCAGTTTGTTTTGTTGTTATAACCTGCAATGGCCCTAATATGCCATCTTAGTTCTGTAGCTCCAATCTAACTAATACAGAAAAGAAAACTCATTCTATCCATTTTGATATTCTTGGTGGTTAACCTGAAAACAACTTCTCTATAGGTTACATTCGTTTGGTTCTGCCCCGCAGTACTGCTGTTCTAAATATTGATCTCTGCCATGTTGTTCAAAATGGCAATGCCCTCATAAACAAGCTGTGAGCTATTACTGAAAGAGCACAACCATGTTTACAGAATGTCATGGGATTCACAGCATCCAGATGTTTCCCAACTGTGAATTTTAATAGGAGAATCAGCTGCTGCCTCCATCACAACTGCGCCCACTGCCAGCCTGAAAAGATTGAGGGTCCGTTTGATGATGCAAATTCATAACTCAGTTAGTGATTCGCATTGACTCTGCAGTGATGGATAAACCCAGAAAAAAAACTGTATTAAAAACATTACCCCAAGACATCTTTGCACATTTGTCCCCTGTAGTTTTATTCCGAAAATCATCTCTCTGCACACAACAGTAAGTTTTGAGAGGGATGAAAGACTTCTACCATCACAACCAAAGTAGCTGCAGGCCAGGTTGTATCATAACCAAGATTGGCTAATGTTTATGGATTTCTCAGTGTGTGTGTGTGTGTGTATATGTGTGTGCGCGAGGGTAGTGGGTTTGGGGCTATCTGTAACTATTTGAGAAAAAAAAGGATCCATACTGAGGAAGAGAGACTCAGAGAGAGAAGCAGCGAGTCTCTGAGGACTTGTTTTGGTCATGGTGCTTGAGCACTCTGATTAATGCTCATAGAGAGACACCAGATGGAAATAGAGAAGAGGGAGAGAGAGAATGAAAGTGGGTAGAGGAGGAAATTTGGAAGAGGAGAGTACCGTGGAAGAGGATGATCAGAGGGAGGGAGAGAGAGAGAGAAAAGGGTGACGAAAGGCGGGAGCTGGAGAGAGAAAAAGATGAGACTTAACACATGGAGATGATGAGAGAAAGCCAGAGAAAGAAAGTGAAACTGAAACTACACACCGAATAAGGATTGTTCCATGGTTTTTTCGTGCAGCATTTCCTTACCGACCAATTGTGACTCTTAGGACAGGGTTTTGCAATAAAATCTCTTTGGGTTCATTTGGAAATTCCTTACTAACATATGTCTGTTCATGTTCTGAGTCATCCAGGTCATTCGGATTAGCTTTGAATTACTAACATACGTCTTTTTCTTTGGGAGAAAGAACCAATAACCCTTTTTAGATTGGGATTCAGCAAGAACGCCACAAGAAAGCTCCACCCTCAGTTATGTTTTGGGGGGTTTTGTCTTTATTAGATAGGGCAGCTTAAGAGAAACAGAAACTCTCAAGAGAGTCGAGGATGATATGCAGCAAAGGGCCGAGGACTCAAACCCACAGCCGCTGCAACAAGGACCATAGCCTCTGCACAAGGGGCATGCAACACAACAGCTAGGCCGTCCAGCAACCCCCGTCTTTGTATATTTAATTTGAATCTGCAATGGTGTCCAAGTGTGTGATTTAACATTGTGTTACTGAGTTGCAGAAGCACACACACCGCTTTTCTATTTTGCCATCTCTGACGTTTTACAGTGATGTTGTTTCTCCCCTCGTTGGCCTTTACTTTCAATGGCGACACAGCGGTGGGACCACTTTCTCGACCATAACTGTAGTGGGACATTTACATAGAAGGTGAGCCATTACAGGGCCATAAAAGTATCGCCTTGAGCTGGCTATATTAAAAGGGCTAATGGTCTTTTGGCTGGCACATTGTGTGTGAGTTTGACTGTTAGCTTAACTGACAGTGACGAGGATATCCAATCAGTTCCCTGACATGTACATGAAGAGTTAAGTTACTCAATGTAATTTTACATAATATTACGCACGAAACCAGATGATTTGCTAAGATGCAGCGTAGTAACGTGTTCTCATCCCTCAGAGTCAAATATTGTTGCAATACATACATACGTACCTGCTAGCATCAGTTGTCTTCCTGTGTATTAGCATCTGTTCAGTTAGCTTGTAATCTTTTTCTTTTTTTTATCCCACTCAGGTCTTTTCTTTAGCACCACTACTGATCAGAAACTGAATACAGTAGCTTTTTAAGTGCAATGATTTAACAAACTAACAGGAGTTACTATCTCTAACAAACCAAGATTACACATCCTCAGGTATCAAATGTTTGATATGCTACAGCCAACTAGCCTTCCAGGTTAGCTTGCCAGGCAAACGTTCCTGCAGAAATTAGCCAGCAAGCATACTTATGTTGCAGTTCTGTTGTGCTGTAAAGCTATTATCTGAGAGTTAGTATGACTGTCAGCCTATGACAGAAATACTTACTTTACTGCCTGATACAAATGCATTACTATATATGACTAGCTACATGCAAATAATGAATAATACATACATTTTCTCTTTAAGGATTTAATGTAATTTAAAGAGCAAATCTGTAGGCAATGCTAAGATGTAATTTAACATCAGTTGGACTTAAAAATAACAAAATCTTAAAATCAGAGTAGAGGTGCTATATGAAAATGTGCTCAACAGTGCCAGTACTTTGACCATGTTGTAAATGTTCCATGTTATTACTTTTTGAACATTATAACTACAAAGAGCATCTGTGAAAGTGTTCATTATCTAACCAAGATGGGCCTGAGGAATATATTTTTGGGTTTGAAGTGTAGTTGGAGATGTAACATTTGCAGAGGAGAGAACTCTGACGGAGAGAAGAGAGACAAGGAGTGTGTGTGTGGGGGGGGGGAGTTTTGGGAGATCAGTTGCAGAGAAGAAGATGAGAAAAGAGGGTTTTGGTGTCATGGGATTACTCCAAGATGTGGTGAGTGGGAGACAGGAATACAGAGAGAGAGAGAGAGAGAGAGAGAGAGAGAGAGAGAGAGAGAGAGCAGACAGAGAGACAGCAGCTCTTCTTTTTGATTTGCAGTAAAAAATTAAGAAGCAAGAGACTTGCTGATGTTTCATATGTTGGAATTTGGGACTAAATATATATATATATATACATACAAAGTTTGTGTTTGTGGGATTTCTGGTGGATTTGATGAGTCTAACAAACACAGGACTCTTTCCCCTGGTGCTGGCGGTCCTGTCCAATGGGAAACCGAAAATCGACACCAATCTTTTTCAAAACTTAGCAGCACTCTAGCCAATGTGTTTTGGTGCTAAACCTTTCCACAAAAGATAACCTCATGCAACATGAACAAGGCTTTATTTTGCCTGTGTGCATCTTGCATGATCATTATTCCAACGGTGCAGGCAAGTTGTTTTAAGAGGACATGATCAGTAGGCTACATTGAGTATGTAACTTTTTTTTTAAATCCCAAGATCACTTATGATTTTTTTGGGGTGAGTGTATTACGTTAAATCTATGAACACTATCTTCTTACACATCACATTACTTCCCACATTCACCAACACAGTTAAGTTAACCTAAAATATAGGTCATTTTACATTTTCAAACAAACACCCAACAACAAGCTGAAGTTTTCTCGTGTGAAAACAATCTGGTTTGAGAATCAGTAAGAACTTATTTTTTGCTTTTGCACCTTGGAATTGGTACTGAGATTGAATTGAATCAGAGTGACAGATGGAAAGATTGATACAAAGGAAAAGTGACGGAACAAGAGAGATGGAGAGAAAAAAGGTGAGGAGGGAGAGAGGTGGAGATGAAGATGGAGAGACAAGCATAGAAAGAGAGAGAGAGAGAGAGAGAGAGAGAGAGAGAGAGAGAGAGAGAGAGACGGAGGGAGGAAGTCAGACGGTATTGACCTTCACTCCCACCAGGACCACGTACAACATTCAGCACATATGGCTCAACTTAATGTGGCGAGACTTGAGTGTGCGTGCCTGTGTGTGTTTGTGTGTGTCTATTTTTGATTACCTTGTAGGAGTGTGACTATTAGCATGATCATGCACGCTTCCCTGTGTGTGTCTTTGAATTTGTTCACATGTTGATGTTTATATGCTAGTCGACACATGGATATATGTACGTGTGTGTGCGTATTTGTGTGTGTGCATGGATGCAAACATAGCGTGTATCTTAATTGGACTCCATTCAAGTGTTTAATTGCTCATTAGAGATGCTGCAAAGCAATCTATACACCAGCTTTCCCCGTTGGCTCCCCCTGCCCTCTGTGACTTCCAACCCGCAGAGACTCAAACGCTTTGACCCAAACTACATGGATTAGTTCACCTCGTCAATCTGGATCAAACCATCCATATTAGATGAAGATCCTTAAGCCAGAGAGTGATGCTGGAGCGAGACAGACACTTAATAAGTCAGTCAGTTTGACACTCAGCTGGTTTGTTCGTGTGAAAGATTAGCAGGCAGAGAGCCGGCCACAGCAAGTGTAGGTAGTCACTTATAGGGCCAATCAGTCAGTGAGCTGGCCTACAAGCCTGACGGCCTTTTATCTTGCTGAATCAGTCAGTCACATAATCACGTTGTCACTCTGTCAATCACTAAGTCTGTCATGCTGTCAATCAGGTGAAAGAACCCATGAACCGGCAAGTGGTGCTTTCCCCATACAGAGAAAAGCACATTTACATAAAATACATCAAAACAAGTTGAATGGAATGGTTTAACAAAGACATTAATAGTGAGTTGTCAGTTTATTGTGAACACCTAGCACAAAATAAATCCACAATAAACCAAGCGGCAACCTTAGGAGTTTAAAAAAAGCCAGTGCAGAAGTGCAAAAATGCTGCTGTTCCTCGAGTTCTGCACAAATCTGACTGAGAGGTGACAGGTGTGTTTTAGCTGTTTGCCAGTATAGGCTAGGCCTCACTTTACCTACTCCCGTTTCTGACCTTAATCTGTCGGCTTTGTTCGTGTTGGTTTCATTGTTTGTTATATGCTAGCTGGATGACGAGCTAGATGGGCACGTTTCAGTATCCAAGATATTCATTCTGTTCACGTCAACTTCACCTCTGTACCTGTGACTAGATTAGCCGGAAGTTTGTTTGAGTCAGCATTTCAAATATGGCGTATGCCATCATCAGGCTACTTCAACTGACTGGTTATGCCTCTGAGACTACTTCCGTGTTTTATACAGTCTATGGTTTAACCACAGTATTATTTGTTTTAAAGAGCTCTTCCTGTTTCTCTCCTCCCGTGATATGATAGGCTAGTTCTTCTGTATTGTAATTGGCTTAAAAATAATAACTAATAACTTGAATAAATTGCCTTGGAAAGCTATTTCAAGCCCAGGACTTTCACCAAACATTAAAACTGACTTGATATTTTAACAGAAACCACAATCTTTCCCTGAACCTGCTTGGTAAATTTGTGAATCGCGTGCAGCCACCTTTAAGGAAACAAGTACGAGCAAATCACAGCACCGTGGCACGTATGACAGATAGGGCTCAACAGTTGGTGTCTTGAATGATACAATGATGTCCCCACGACATGAACATTGTGGACTGAGTAAAACAACCCTTTTTTGTCCTGTTCCTGGACTGGGGAACATAAAACAGCAACTTCTTTGCAGATCTAAGGAGTTCTGGCTCCTACACCTCTTCTAACATATATATGTGTGACCTGAAGATGATAGAGGGTGAATTTGTGTCTAGTGTCTCGACAGTACAGGCATAGTCACAGTGCTACCGGGAGGATGAGATTGTTTTTTAGTGTCTCTTGGGGTTTCCTCCCCTGCAAATGAAGAGCAGATGCAGGAATCTTCGCAGGAATAGAGCAAGGGCGAGCAGTTTTTACAAACAGGTGAAACGTTGCTCTGTCTGGAGCGTTGATCTCGTCACTGAGGAAAAAATGAATCTATGAGTCTTCACCAGAGCTGGGCACGTGTCCGTTATCTGTTGATCGTTAATTATCAGCCCTAATTCTTTTATTAATTTTTAATTTAAAAGAACATTATCGAAACCTTTAACTTAACTTAGCTTGTAGGTATTTTACCAATTAGATCTCTGAAGGCAACAGCCTCAACAGTTTTTTATGAAGCACGTTACGGACAACATACCTGTCTATCAGTCTACTACTCCGGCTTACAGATCGCGGAAGGCAGTGTTTTAAATCAAGCCGGCTGTTTGTGTAGACTAGAGTGTCTCCTTCTTGGTCTGCTGAGCTAGCGTGAGCTGCACCTGCGTCTCCGGCGTTTGCAGCAGAGGGCTCTCTGTTAGCTAGTTTAGTTGAAGCTTGTTTTTGTTTAGCTCGGTGCTTCGTTCTTGTGAGAGAAGTTTTCCTTCCTGTACATAGACAACACCTCACCGCTTTATTCTTTTCGTTTAACTCGAGCAGGGAAACATAATGTCAGTATTTCCGAGACAGACAGCTCTCAGCTGAATGATCACCTGCCTGTGTTTGTTTCCTGCGCGCGACATTCTTTCTCCCAGAATGCTACGACATTCGTGTAACCTCGCCCGCTTGTTGTCGGTGGTTTCACATAATGTAATGAGTAATGAGTGCTTTTAAATGTCAGTGATAGTATCTACGTTATTGAATCTGGAAAGTAACTAAGATACGTTACCAGTTACTGCAAATAGTAGTGGCCATACAGTCCCAACACTGCTCAGATCTATTGACATTGCAATAAGCTGATTTTTGTTGTTTTATCATAATACCAGTTAACCTAATGTTAAATTAATTATTAATGGGATTAACTGCTAAATGAATAACTTTGTTTACAGAACTAAGTAGAATTTTTGATAAACTTGGCTCACCTCTGGTCTTCACTCACTTTTTTTGTATTTTCTCGCAAAGTTGTACCGAACGCTGCGTAAGAATATATATGAGGGAAACGTGTTTTTTTTCGGTGGCTCTTAACTAAATATTTGGACGTCATGTTGATTGACAGCCAAAAAGTTTGTCCCAATCTGTTTTTTTTATTTTATTAAAACTGCATCATGTATAAAGAATGCATGAGTATAGATGAAATGAAAAATAAATCAGCCAGCTCTCTTCCCTTCTTTAAACATTGACTCTGTGGATACGTGACATCCCTGCAGGGCGCTGACACAAATCCTTTCCTGTCTTCGCCCCCTCCCTTAGTGCTGAGTGATTCTTATTGGCGTGCTCGGACACCAGCCATCAGCTCCTTCGCTCTTTGCTTCAGGCAAACCTTGTCGATACCAATTCAGCCCCACCGCTGTTTAGGCTGTCTGCTGTGCCAAAGCCGGTGCTGCATCATGGTGAATGCCCCTCAGAAAACAAAGAGGGAGATACGGGCATATCATGCACTCTGTCTGTCAGCCTGTCAGGTGTGTGCCCGAGCTCTCATCTCGTCTGTCTCTCTAACTCGTCCTGCTTGTCCATCCGTCAGAGGCTTTGTCACTCTATCTGTCTGCATTTGGGTCCTTTCTGCCTTAACTTTTTGCATGTATATTTTGGCTAACACCAAGGTGACAATTATCTCCAGAGGGGGTTTAGAGATTTTTTTCAAACTAGGTTTGTTATGCTAATTCAATGCTGTCAGCCGGTGTGCGTCTGCACCTATGATGAGAAGCATGCCTGTCGGCCTGTGTGTGTGTGTGTGTGTGTGTGTGTGTGTGTGTGTGTGTGTGTGTGTGTGTGTGTGTGTGTGTGTGTGTGCGCGTGTGTGTAAGTGTGTGAATTTGCCAGGGATTGGCACAAACTGTGGTTAATCCACAAGGGGCCTGTGTTTCCCGTATTGAAGAAATACACAATAACCGCTTAGATGTGTTGAATGTCAGCACAGTGATCTATGGGCGACATTATTCAGAGTGACAGATGTGGAACTTAAAAAAAAAGCTAAATTGTGCTTGGTAATGTGATGTTTGTTGTGTTTTTGAAGGGTTATTTTCCCTGGTTGCTGCAGTGTACGTACAGTAGGTTATTCATGTGTGTTATGTTGTGTCTGTTGCTGTTGGTGTGCATGGATCAACTGCTGATTTGCATAATTAAACATGTGCATCTGTGTTTATGAATCCCAGTGTTTTAACGTGTGTGTAATTGTGGATGTTCATGTGTATATTTGTGAAAGCATTAATGTACTCTGTCAGAAACTGTCGGTTTGTGTTTATATGTCTCAGCGTGCCCCAGTATGGAATATTTCTGTACGTACTGTATATGTGCTAATGCATCTCAGCGTGTGTTTGTGTAGGGAGGGAGGTGATGTGTTTACTTTGCCTCACATACCTACGCATCAGCAGCAATGCAGCGGGAGTCACAGGCAGAGACGACAGCATGAGAAAAGGAACACCTCATGCTGAGAGAAAAGCAGCTAAAGAGACTTAGCAGGAGGAAGACGTCTGTGTGTGTGTGTGTGTGTGTGTGTGTGTGTGTGTGTGTGTGTGTGTGTGTGTGTGTGTGTGTGTGTGTGTCTGCATGTGTATGTGTGGAGGAGTCATTTTAAACAGTCAAAAAGAAAGTAGGAAGCAGGAGGAGGCAGGATGGGGAAAATACACAAATGGGGGGGGGGGTAAGAAGGATTCAAAAGCAAGGAAGAGTAAACAGAAGCAATAATAAAAGACATGAAGAGTGAAAAGAGGAGAAAGTAACACATTTCACAAGATGTTTGCGTGGGAGAAGGAGAAAAAGGGAAGGAGGACGACTAGATGAAACGGGAGTTAGGAGAGATGAAGATTGAGGGAAGGAAAAAGGAGCAAAACAGAGTGTAGACAGGGGCAGATGAAGATGGAGAGATAGAACCGGAGAGTAATGTGGAGTTAATTGGAGAGACATTGAGAGTGACTGAAGCAGCAGCACAGCAGACTGAGACAGCCACGTAAGTGATGGCGCTAACAGACACACGCATCGCTGCAGCTTCTTCCTGCCAGAAAACCAAATGAGGTAAAATTGTGCACATTTCAGATGGTGAATATGAAATTTTACATTTAAAAGACACTTTTTCATTTAGCCAACAGCGCCCGGAATTGGCCATGGCAAGCCAGAGATAATGGTGCAATGGTATGCGGTAGAAAGTGCAGCGGATGCTCATTACTGCCAATGATGATAAACTCAGAGCTGGCAGAAAGTATCACCCGCTGTGCCTGCAGATACAAGTTGGCAACAAGAGTTGAATCTTCCAAAGTTTTGCCTTTAACTGGAAAAGCGAAAATTTAAAATTGATCCATCCCTGTTTTGTCCAATCTTCTCTACTTGCCTAGCTTCATAGAAATATAAAGTGATGTTTAAAGTGGCAAGTGATCTTTTTAAATCTTTAAAAGACTTCATCGAGATATTTGCTCTTGTACACCTATTTGCTCATTCCAAGTAGCATCATAGCAATGGATGAAAGTGAACCAAGCCACCAATGTGCTTCCAACAATTCAATTTCACCCTATAAGTGTGCTATGGTTATGATAGGTTTGCAATGACAAAAAAAATATGTTTTTGTGAAATATCGTGGTTTTGGCTGAAAAAATACCATTTTCACTTAAGGTGGCTGATTCAAGTAATATCAGACAATTTAATTGTCATTAACTTAAATCCATTACCAGTTGTCATCAGGAGCATTGATTTGAGGGAGTAGGGGAATGATCTACATTTACACTAAGGCAACGGGGCGGCCGTGACTTAGTTGGTGGAGTCGGTCGTCTCTCAACCAGAAGGTCGAGGGTTCGATCCCCAGCCCCTGCAGCCACATGTCTGATGTGTCCTTGGGCAAGACGCTTAACCCCAAATTGCTCCAGCTGCCTTGTCAGCATTGTATGAATGCGTATGTATGGGAATAGTTACTTCTGATGGACACTTTACATAGCAACCTCTGCCATCAGTGTGTGAATGGGTGTGAATGTGTAGGTGTGACATGCGGTGTAAAGGCGCTTTGAGTAGTCAGAAGACTAGAAAAGCGCTATAAAAGCTCCATTTACAATTTACCTTTTACGTCAAATAGCCATAGCTAAAACAGAAGCAAAGCACAGAGGGAAGTCAGAGAACAAAGTGTAAAGAGTGAGAAAGTCCATATCCTCAGAGGTTGGTGTATATCGGTTAAACTAATATGAGACTCTCACCCAGGAGACTTGGTGTGGTGTCCGATGTCTGACCAAATGTGGAAATGTTGTTATATTCACAGACTTATTTCACATACATTCAATTTAATTTATTTTACTTGTAAATGGAAACACATCAATCAAACTTGGCCCCTCCTCCTGAGCTTATTGCCCCCAGAAGCACACACTCAGTGCAGGACGTGGTGTGTCTCCAACTCTTTTTGGCACCTGCCTGTCCAACAGAAAGCAGGATAACTTTGCATTTACAGGTACAAAGCTAACCCAAGGTTCACCCTTGTTTTGGAATTGGCTTTATCCACACTGCGTTTCGCCTCACTTTAATAATGTCTTCTTTGCCACTACGTCCACGGCCGTCATATTCAGTGGTCTGAATTGGTCTGATCGCTGACTTGTATCCACTCCTAAACTCACCTGCGCGCTGCCATTTGCTGGAGGAAACACACCAGTTCCTCGCCCAGAAACGTCCCATGTCAACAAAAACAAAACAAAACATCGAAATACAAGCAGAGGACAGGCTCTCTGTAGACACAGTCACCACCACAGGCCCATAAGTAATGATTGAGTGCAAGACCGGATTAACCATTAGGGCAACCGGGCAATTGCCCAGGGGCCCAAGATCTGTAGAGGGCCCAGGGCAGAAAGTGCATCAGCAAAAAAATCAAGTTAGATCTCCCTCTTCCTTAGCCTCTCTTTTCACACAGTGCCACTGCAAGCCATCACACCCCTTCTCTGATTCTGTGGTAGTAAGGGCTATAGTGTTGGTTGGTTCGGTGGGCAGCAGATTTCCGGAGTGGCACTTGAAAGTTGCTGCCCAGGGGCACGTTGTCGTGTTCATTTGGCCCTGATTGAGTGGCCTTACTTATGTATTAGTCTATTTTTTATGTTTTATAAATGTCATAAATGTCGCCATTTGACACATTGTACCAGAGGAAGCTTAAAGATAATTTACATCTGCAGAAACACATGTTCACTTCTTTGATATTTTCCTGGGAGAGCTGTATGAAAATTGAAACACTAAACTAAACAACTAATCTTTGTGCATTTAAAGAGCATTAACCACGTTTTATCATTTCAACATGCAAACAAAGGTCCAGATGTGTTGTGATGATTGAAGATGATTGTGCACCTTCTGGTCTACTGGTAAGTGCAGTGGTCCCTTTATGAATCAATCTAATGGTAATGACCATTACTGGAAATGGCCTATTTCATGGTCTGGTAACATCAGAAGTAGCATTACGGACGATTGGTCCTCATGGTTACAATAATAAACACATGCTTAAGGTTAGGGAAAGAGGTCATGTACAAAAGAAGAAACTAACAGCTGTCTCCTTTGTTAAAGAATATCTGCCTCAGTAAGAATCTTTTTTTAAAGCAAAGCAGTCTGCGCTCATCAATCTTTGAACTCAACACTGTGGCTCTTGCCTACAGATTCAGAACACGATACGACGTGATACGATACACTTTATTGTCCACATGGGGAAATTTACCTCGGACTCCAAGTTGCTGCATACATTACAGTAAGCTGCCCCCCTATAAGAATGACTGAATAACAGAACCATGCAAAAACTGTTGACAGAGATTACATGCAAAGTAAAAGAAGAAGTTGTCTGCATACTGGGATTTGTAAAGCTGTGAGATCTCTTTTAAGCGGCGTCCATGTGAACAAAAAGCCAACATGCATGACAGTTTTAATAGCATTTAGGAGATAACCCAATTACTCCAAAACTATGTAAAAAAAAAACTGTCGATGCAGCCCCTGCAGGACTACAGAGTGTTCTTCAGTCTGTTCTTTCGGACATCATTTGATCTCTATCAGGGTTATCATTTTTTCCCTAGTCTTGTAGGTCAAAACATTGCATCATTCCTTTTTTCTCCCATAGCTTTTGTTATCGTCTTTGAACAAAAATCTTGACAGCAAAGGGAAAGCTTTTGAGTTGACTGACACACACAAGGGCATGTAGTTGTTGTTTTTTCAGGCCATTGTATGAATGAAGCATCAACAAGAGTGACAGAGGAAGATCAAGTGAAGATGGAGAGATGGAGAAAGTTATGTATGGAGAAAGGGGTGATATAGGGAGAGTGAGAGACTGGGGGGAGAATGTGGGAGAGAGCGAAGCATCCTTTGATGTTTGTCCGCTGATCATGCCGGCTGTTGAGGACCCAGGCAGGTATGGTAAACATCCGAAGCTTCTCCAACCACAGGCTTTGATCACAGCCATGTCAAAGATGATGTTGATGACTCAGTGGTGTCAGAATACTAAGAAGTGGCCACTACACACAGAGAGAGAGACACACACACAGTTATTACTGTACATAGAGACACACCTACATTGCATTTCTACTTTCTTATCCACCTGAAGTGTGCACATAATATCTTAAAACCCTTTTTACACGGATTCTTTCCCACTGTGCACAAGCATTGTGCACATTGTGCTTCAAGCCTTCAGAAGGAGCCTTTTTACATCCAGATAAGAGCCAGCAGCCAAAAGCCAAGTCCTTCAGCAGCATGGTGCTAACCTCGCCAAAAAATGCAATTGCACTGAAACAGTGGGGAGAATCTGTGAGACATCAGGGGATTAGAAAACTAAGCAACCCATCATATCATATTGCACAGATTTACACACAGACTATATTAAAACGAGTACGCTTGAAGCGGTGTTCCAAAAAAAGCTGAACAACAAGAATTTCAACACCAGTCTGTTATGTGGGAATATTTTAAGGGTCTTTTTTTTTCAATCAGGCACTGCTGAGCTTCAGAGTAAAACCATTGTAATATCTATCTTCTTGTTTGTCCTTTCTGAGCCTAATTACCAATTTTCCTCAATTTGGTGGCTTCACATGTGGAAATTATTATTGACTGTCAATATGCACAAAATACAAAAACCTATCATTCTCCGGAAATGAAAGGTAATCAAGTCTTATCACCCAGAAATGAAAATAATATTCGTCCTTGCGACGATAGAAGTTTACACATGATGAATAAATGGATTAGTTGGACTCTGTAATTTTGCACTGTACTTTGCTGTAAGCTACCTTTAAGCCTCTACATGTAGAAGTTTGTGCCACCGCGTTTTGGCATCTGTCAAATTATTATGCTGGGAGAAGTTTTTGTTTGTCGAACATCCAGTCAATCCCAGTGAAAATTGGAGCAGTCTGTGTTTTTGCTACTTTTGGCTCATACATATTCATGGTGCTCTCAGGTTTGCTAAATGTAGGGATGTTTATTGTAGTCTGCAAGGTTGCAACAGTTTCTTCTCTAATACAGATCTAATGATGAAATTGTACTTATACACTCAGGCTTTTGAAGTTCAATTAAAATGTTGTACTAAAAATGTAGCAATGAAATGTGTAAGCAGTTAGCTAACCGTTAGCTTGTGTAGCTATACCGTCACCTGAATCTTCTGTTCTAAGCTAATTTTCTAAACTTTACAGAACATTGTAGCTCATTATTTAACTTTCCAGACGCTTTTTTTCTGATATGGTTTTCTCACTATTAACAATGTTTTTAGGCTCAAAAGCTCTAAAACCACACTTGTCTGCTTTTGCTAACCAAAAAGCTAACGGTCAGCGACTAGCTTAACAATTGGGCATAGCATGGATTCAAAAAAGTGTTAGCTATATGTGATACATGAAAAATCAACAGTTCGGATCTACAAAAAATCCTCATAGGTAAGAAAAGAAGAAAACAATCGACTAAACATATTACAGTATAATTAACATAGAAGATAGCCAAACAGCTGAGGATCAACCAGGTTAATACACTTATACAAATAATTCAAATTGCAGTACAATTGCATTCTGAAGGCGAAGTTTGACTCTGATTAGCCGGCCCATTTTGCACAATTTATTCACTTCCAAACATGATGCCGTAGCTACGCCTTAAGTCTGCTCTTGCTCAGCATGTTTGGAAGAACTTATTTGTGTGAGTAATATTGTCTGAGACCAAGATCAACAAATCCTCTCACAGATCTCGTCTCACAGACAAACATCTTGTTTCCATTCTGAAAGTGGCTACAGCTCATGACTTTGAACCGACAACTTAATACTTGTATTAAGAAAAGATGTAGGTGAATTATTTTGGTTGTCTAATGCTGTGATGTCAGAGCAACGTTGTTTTACTTTTAAAGGCTGTTGGTGGAGCAAATTGTTTAGTAGAAGGCTCAAAGACAGTTTCTTTTTTATATTTTTGATTAAAATAAAAGCCTCATGAACTATATTTGTCTGTTCCTTGAAGTGATCCTCATTTCCCAATGTGGCCTTTAGTGAAATTGAGTTTGACATTTCTGTCTAAAAGGGTCAGCCTACCCAGATTACAAAGAGTATTTGTTCCCTTTTTGGAGGCCTATGTTTGTTTTTGTTGTTGTTTTTGTAGTTCTGTTTTTGAGACATATGCGTCTCTGAGATTTCTGCTGCTGTCACCACTGGAGACAAATGTAATTATGCTTCGTGTGGAACTGAGAAATACTCTAAATAAATTCACAGCAATGTGACTTTCGAGGAGTACAGATGCTCTAGATAAGCCTCAGTCAGACGTCACTGTGAGCAGTTTTCATCGAAGAAACTCTTGACATCAGAAAAAGCACTTAACATTGGTGGAGGTTGCTAGCTGGGCCAAACATTACATTCCAAGGGGGCTCATGTAAACGTATACTATTAATTTTAAGATAGGAGATTTCCTCTGTTTGGCAAATTTTTCCCATGGAGTTCAAAACCGACTTGACCATCTGTTGACTGAGAGCTGACAAACTAAAACTAGCTGCTGGCTGAAATGGGCTAATTTAAAAAGAGGCAACTAATCCTTTTAATGTTACACAACTTTTTATCTAGTTGAAAATGGTTGGACCAAGCACGGCGCTACACCGGGGCTAGGGGGGGCGCTATAGCCCCATCAGCCTCCGGTAAAGCCCCATCACGTATTTTGGTAGTTTTGTTTTCTTTTTAAATAAATTGTAAAAATAGCACCCCAACATATTAGTCAATCTCCCCCTCAGCAGCGAGAGAAAAAAAATTGGACGTTGGACTAAACTAGCCTAAAATCACACATCCTGTCAAACACCTCTGCATCACTGCAGTAAAGTAAGTATAGTTAAACCTCTAGAGGTCACCAAAAACCATTTTTTAGTCCACCGATATGACATTTTTGTTAGATAGCCCACCGATCACAGCGTAGTGTGTTGCATGAGTTAGATAAATGTAAAAGTGCAGGGAAAAGGAACAAGACTATTGGAACATGAGATTAACAACCAGCCACTTTGCAGGAAACTGTATATAAAATATATATCACTACATTATACAACTTTTTTAAATACTGAGTACCTCCTGGGTACAGAACTTGAAAACAGAGCAATTAAAATACCGCCTACAGTTTTGCAATTTATTAATTGTATACAATTTCTTATAGGTGTCAGCGCTGTGGAAACGTTTTTACAAAACTTCGGTGTACCAGTGATGCTCCCAAAAGCACTTAAGAAATAATTTATTTCTCCTTTCCTGTAAAAATACCCTATTTTTAATCCCTTTCCCCAATAATCTTAATTTTTAAAACCAATTTATATTTTATTGGTACCTGATGCATTCGATAAAAAACTCGGCTGTAGGTCATGAGCTGCATTTTAAAGCTCATCTGCAGAATACTTCAAATTTAGTGAATGTTTTCTAGTCGGTAAAAAGTTTGATTTGGTTTAAGTAATCAGTAAAGTATGATCACAAACATGCACTCTGAAAGAAAAACACCCAAATACCTGTGGAAATTGCACACACACGCACACACACACACACACACACACACATCACAGACACACACACATCACAGACAAAGAGTCTATGAAGAGGAGACATGCAGTAAGTGAGAGTGCATTCCCATGTCTTTTTGGCTAGTGCAGTGTGTGTGTTTAATTCCAAATGACATGCAGCCTGAAGAAGAGGAAGGGGATGCGGGGACACACAGTCTCATCCTCACATAACAGCACCGGGACATGTACTGTTTAACAGCTCAATGTGCGTTTGCACCCACCTGCACATACACACATGCACATCTGCACACATGCACGGTTTCATCTGGCCCCGGTGTATTAGGAATGCAGACGGTGTCACAGGAGCAGGGCAGGGTGCTGAGTGGCTTAATACAACCTAATGTATCATGGCACATTAGGCTTTTCTTGGATTGAGCATCCTCACTCAACGAGACCCACTTTACCCAGCTCACACACACACACACACACACACACACACACATTGCACCCAGACACGCTAGCACACACACACACTTTATTATACACCCAAAGTGCTAATGCTCAGATGGTAGTCGTCCACAAATGTATCCGTGCACAATCAATAGGCAAAGCACATTTGTCTGAGATGGAAAACCACAGTCGTTCAAATTGAAATAAAAGACAGAAAAACTCCTTCTCCATCTGCTCTTCCTCCAGCTGGCCTCCTCGTCCTCCTCTGCTCCTTCCTTTCTCTTCTTTCTTTTATTGTCTTGCTTCATAAAGTTTCATTAGTCTTCTCTCTTTCTGTCTCTCCCTCCCTCTTTTTATATCCTCACTCTCTACCTTTACTCTCCGTCTCCCCCTTTCTGTTCTGTCTTCTAAGCCTTTTTTTTTGTAAATTCTCATTCTGTGCATCTCTCCCTCTGTTTCTCCCTCTGCTTTTCCCTTTTTAGTTGTTAATCAGAGTTGATTGGGAGCGTAGAGAGCTGAGAGGAGCTCCCCAGTGGATCAATGCCTCTAAATGATCTGTTCAAGGATCCCTTTAGAACCTGCGAAACTCTCTCTGATAGAGCAGCGAGGCATGAAGGCGCTCATTTCACATCTAACTCACTTCCTGATTTGCCCTCTGGGAGAGGGATAGGGACTGCCGTTATAGGGATAATTTGTCCCAAAGCTAGATATCCTGCTAACCAAGAGTGCTTAGACCGAAATGTCTTCATTCCGAGCAATCAATTACTGCCAAGGTGAGGTGGGAAGATGATGAATTTGTTTAAAAAGCTCAATCTGTGTGCGCCATCTGAGACATCAAGATTGCCCGACAACTGGCTTTGTTTATGCTCGTCTGATTGAAGACATTTTCCTACGTCTCAAATTTACCGAGCATCAAGAAAACAAGATTTGATAACGTGCAGCGGCTGCTCTTTTAAATGTATTTGCCCTGGCACATTTGAAATTAAATTAGCCAAGGTGCGGGATGATGATAATGACGAGAAGCATGCAGGACGAAGGACAAAGTGAGGGTTTCGGATGCAAAAATGTGCACATACTCCAAAAGAGATTTGATAAAAAAAAACACTCTGATATCACACTGATTAATCTGAAACTACTCTTCTGAATGTTGGACGGTTTGCTGAAGGATTTCTCAAAGTGAAACTTGAATTTTGAAAGGCTCTCGGTTGTTAAAGATGCAAAAACAGAAAGATGATCAAGTCCTGCCCTTGGGACAAATTACTTATGGATTGCTAGTGAATAAAATATCTAAAAATGTGAAATATAAATACTGCTGAATTGTATTTGCTCAGGAGGATGAAAGCAGATCTATACATAAAACAACATTTGTATGTTTTTTAAGACGTGTTTAAACAAATGCTACATTTCTGAGAGTAGATTCAGTATAATATGTCAAATATTGATGGATCACTCAGCTTTAAGAACTTGTTTTTAACACATAATGAAAGATTACTCATACTGGAGCTGTCAACATGACGTTTTTTCTGCATGGAAATCTGAGACGGACTTTTTAAGGCTAAGCTGGGTGAAATCCTGTATTTACATTACTGTCAGTGAACCCCATGTAGAGACAAAAACCAACAACTAATTACTTCTACTAACGAGTGTTGTCTGTGTAGCCGCGAGGCAGATACGTGGTTACTTGTTCTTTTGTTCTATGGACATTTTTTCGTTGTCCAAAAAATTAATTAAAGGCTGCTGCACTGGGTGTTCCTTCACAGCCATCAACATGTTTTTTAATCAGCAGCTAAAATAAACATCCCTTTAAAACTGCAGTACCCAGCTGTTATGTGACATATTTTCATCCTTTTTTTTTTATGTTGAAAGTTAAGTTTTCAAGAGAAAATGATAAAGCCACAGAGAAGATGGGGTATGCATAAACAGACAGAGCACATATTGTTTACATCTTTTTAAGGCATTTGTTGACAATAACAGAAATATAGAATATCTTCAGCTTCATCCCTTTTAAAAGGACGGTTTCCCTCCAGTGACTTTCCCATTTGTAACCACAAGTTCCGTTTGCATGTAAGCAACATTGGCAGGCAAACATAAACACAAACAGAGGCCTGGACTATAACAAAAAAGCAGCCATATGTTTTTAATGTACTGCTTTGCTTTGCTTTGCTGTGCAGAGACGGTTGTGAAGGGATTTGGGGAGCCACCGTCTCATGTATTTTCCATATGTTACCTGCTTCTATTTCACAAGCTCGTTGACTGGGTGCCAGGAGGAGGAATAAAAGCGAGGAAAATAACCGCAAAAAAAAAATGGAGAGACAGTGATCTGCATGTGTAGAGAACTGAGAGGACATTCACCACGGCCGCTTCAATACACCGCTGTAGGGGTTGGGATAGTAATGTGTGCTCTCTACCATCACACGACCCACTTCTCTTGAGTATCATATGAAAGGCTCATTCAAACACTGGAAAGAAACAAAGAGAGTAGATTCTAAACATGCTAATAAATCCCATGAGGCATTGCTTGCGGAGCTGTTTTTGTTTCTATGCAAACTTTTGCCATTACCGCAGGAATTATTGTAGATTTTTCTGGCGTTTTCTTGTTTATCAAGATTTTATTTTTATTGTTTTTAAACCTCCTCTGGGTTTATTTTCTTACTTCCATCACTCATGTGGTTTAAAACACATCTATCAGAAAATGTTTTGCTGAAGTGTCCTTGAGCAATGTTTTGTGTCTCTGTGGGTTGCAGTTCTTTTTTTCTGACCTTGGATCTTCATGTGGAAACACAAAAATGCCCTATGAGCGAACATACAATCTGATATAATTACAGTACACAGCATGACTGCACTAAGTGGACACACACCGCAGACTCCTCTAGGCTGGGCAATCACACAGAAATCCAATACCGCTTGTAAATATTCATAGTATGATAGAAAATGTATAAGGTTTTTCCCTCAGTAAACTATTTCTGAAGCCTTCTCACCTCTTCACACTGATTGTGTGCATATTCCTGAGCCTGTTTGTTCTCATTTGTATTCATGAAGAAAAAGTCATTTATTGTTTTCTTTTTCTGTCTTGCAGGTTCTGGCACGGAGAGTACAGGGTGGCAGTGAACATTAATGACTATCTGGACATCTACTGTCCTTACTACGAGGGTCCTCCATCCCACGGGCGCATGGAGCGCTACATCCTGTTCATGGTCAACCATGAGGGTTACACCTCATGCCAGCACAGGATGCGCGGCTTCAAGCGCTGGGAGTGCAACCGTCCCAGCGGTCCTGACGGGCCCCTGCGCTTCTCAGAGAAGTTCCAGCTCTTCACCCCCTTCTCCCTGGGCTTCGAGTTCAGGCCTGGACACGAGTACTATTACATCTGTGGGTTCTCTGCAAGTCTCTTTGTGTGTCTTTGTGTGTTCAGGGGGAATGTATGCCTTTAAAACTCCCGAAAGTATTTAATATTCCTTAAAGCTTCTGTTTAGGAACTTTTGGTTGGTTTGAGTTTGGCGCCCACTGTGGACAAAGCGTTGTGTAGGTAGTGGGTTTATTTCATGCCTTTACAGACAGGACAGTTGATAGAGTTGTTAACAGGGATCAAAGAATGAGGAACGATACACAGAAAAGGAGCTGCAGGTTGGAGTCGAACTAGAGCTGCCCACTTAAAGCGTCCATAGCCTCTGTACAAGGGGCGTGCTTATCCTTTGCCCCTTTAGGTGGTGCTTTAATGATAAAAAATAATCTCAGCCTGATGTCTTTCGACACTCTAATGTATCTCATTGTGAATCTTTGCTGTGGAGCAAAAATGAAAAGAAGCTCCTTCTGCAGCGTCCTGTTAATCACTTCATCTGACACCATACCCCGCAGCGGCGGTTTCAGACATTTAAAAAAACTATTAGAAATATTGAATCTTTATGCTGATGGTCTCATTTGCTTTTGTACGTCGTAAAGACACATCAATATTAATTTCAGGCTGTTTCATAACCAGCTAAATGAATGAGATTCAGGACATGGAGAAAGTGTGCAGGCTTACCTTTGTACTGATGCTGTTGTTTCATCGCCCTGCGCCTACGTGATGCGTGTATAACTACCCTCCTGCATGTGTTTGTGTATCAGCCGCGCTTCTGTTCAATATGCATTTGTAAACGATATGTAAATATGCAATCAACAGAAGTTGATTGAGAGAGTTCTCAAACAAAGCCTGCCATGTCGCTCGCACACCCACAGGCGTTCATAAACACACCTCCCCCCTCCCTCTCTCTCTCTCTCTCCCTCGCTCGCTCGCTGTATTTCACGATGCGTCTCTCGGCTTCTGTCGGGATCATAAGTGGTGTGCGCAGCAAAGTGGTAAAAATGTCACCAGGCGTAGTTTGTAATCATTTTTATATTAGCTGTATTGATGTTTCTCCTCACTTCAACAAGTGATGTATTAGTATCACAGATGGGTCTAAGCCCCTGAGACTGTTTTTCTGAACCGACTTTAAAGGATATCATTCCACCTCCAGGCAAGGGACAAATAGAAGCTTCAAATTACTCTTAAACATTGTTTTCAGCTGCTCGCTGTGCCAGACGGGAGGGATAGATTTACCGCATCCGGACAGTTAAGTGTAAGATCAGTGAGTAATCACAGAAAAGCACATCAGATTGACTTTCAAAAGTGTTTCTGTCAATGTCCAAACTTCCTGGTGCTGCACAGAAAAAAAGTGACACTTGGCTCTATGTGGAGGCTGTGAGATGTGTGAGGCTTCTTTGTGACAAGCTTTTCTGTTAGAGACCAGCTGGGAAGGACAATGATTCACAAGAGAGAAGACAGTCATAATTCACACAATCAAAAGAGGTCACAGAAAATGTCGGTCTATGCATGGCTTGTGTTTGAACAATAGATTGTATTTAAAAAGTGGAGTCAGTCTCTGTGATGTCATCCAGTTGAACCCCCTTTTGGAACCTCGCGTTCAGTATTTGGATGGTTGTGAGGTCTCTATGTCGACTGGTCACCATGGTAGAAATGTGTCATCCACAGGTAGCCATGCCGTTAAGGATGCAGTGCTATATCTTTTATGGCCCTACAATATCATGGAAGACTTAGCACTGGTGATTGAGACCATAAAGTCTTTACGAACAATTATTCTGAGCAGATAAATCAACTCAGAAGTAGGGTGATATTACTGTCGTTTAATACTGTATATTCTGTAATCTTTGTGAAACCTGTACAGTCGCCCCCTGCTGGCCAGCTGAAAGGATTGCGGTTAAATGCACCTCGGTCTAAAATAGGCCCTTTGCTAACAGAGTAAAATTAAATCATCCATCAGGAGCAACAAATCACCGCAAATAGATTGTAAAATTGAAAAATATTGTGTTATTTATTGTAAAGATTTCTTGCGGCTCACCTGAAGTACCTTCAAGGACCATCAAGGGGCCACAGCCCATAATTTTTGTGTTATTGGTCTATGGTTTGGACAAAAAGTCTAAGCAACCTGGTAGCTACTCAGTTTTGTCTGTAGATTGTAATTACAAGCGTTATTTGTATGAAAGAGTCTTAGTTTTGAGCTACTCTCTTCACGTCATCCCAAATTCTACCTGTCACTGATATCTTGTTCGGAGTTTGTGAAAAAGAAAATCATACTCCTGCAGACTAGAAGCACAGGTCTCTTCAATTCTCCCTGGCGTAACAACTGCACAGTCGGCTGAAACTGACCTTAACCTTTTTAGTAGGTGATGATGCATTCTCACCATGGTCATAATGGGATGAGGATCCTCCGCCACCAAACGGTGAAGCTGACCTTGCAGCAATATTCTCCTCCTTCAGAGAGAGGACGAAGCAATCAGCCTGGCAAAATAGTTTCCTAGACGGATAATGACACAGGTTTGAATTCAATTTGTTGAAGCATAACAGTGGTCAGGCTCTTTCTCTAATGCCGTAGAATAAGTGAAAACCAATATAATGCGGTGTACTGCTGAATTATTGAGAAGGATGATTAAAGAGAGACTATTTGTCAAGAGAGTAACTTTTAAAAATGAGAACTAAATAACTGCAAATATTCCTCTGCATCGGTGTGGTTGGCACCGTCACAAAGACACAGCAGGCAAGAGTCAGAGCGCTAAAGAGGCGAAGATAACAGCCGACCGATGTCCTACTGCATTTTTCCCAGTTGGCACTCACACACAGACACACACACACACACACACACACACACACACACACACACACACACACACACACACACGCACGCACGCACGCACGCACGCACGCACGCACGCACGCACACACACACACACAAACACACGCTTTTGTTTTCAGTCTCATGTAAGGATGGACAGGGCCCCTCCAGAGTTGTATAGTTGCTGACTATAGTATTGTGTTTCTGGGACCCCTGAGGGTAGAGTATATTCCACCAGATTGGAGCGTGCATGTGTGTGTGTGTGCGTTGTGTGAGGGGTGGGCTGGTAGTGGGGTCAGTTGTCAAGCAATTGTGAGTGCGTGAAAGGCCATGTCCATCATCTTGAGTGACAACCTCACTTGTTTTGTGTCTCACTGTCACTCACACATACACACACGTGCGCGCTCACATGCACAGGTCAGACATGATGTGGAACAAAGGCATGTTGACAGTTTTAACCATCCAGCCACTTTGACGAGTGTGTGTTTGTGTGCTGGTGTGTGTGTGTGTTTCATCAGAGCAGATACTCTTCAAAATAAAAACGCATCGATCTTTTGATGACAATGTGTGGCCGAACCTGTGTGAGTGTGTGCCCATATCTGCAGGCTGGTGCGTGTGTTTGTCATGTGGCTGACATGTTGACAGGTCGGCTCCGCCCCTCACTTCTCCCAGCTGCCGCTTGATGAGGTTGAGTGATTTTCAATGGGTTTTCAGAAGACGTCGGATTGTGCATACGCTGGGAAACAGAGGTGCTGAGAGAGCAGTTATTTGACTTTAAAACAACAAATGTTTTTAAGAGAGGGCATGTAGAAAAGAAACATTGATATGTTCTACTTTCATTCTGTTTTACATGTCTTAAACACATTTTACTAAGTGCTTTCCATAGAACAGCACTCCAACAATAATACAGGAATCAAGACAAATTAAACAATCAAGGGTGATTTGTGTGGTAGGCAGGTGCAACTAAATTACATCACAGCAAAGCACACACACAAAAACACAGTTCAGTAAAAGATGTTAAAAAAAGCAAAGTAAATGATACTGAAAGAATATTTACATTAAAGCCTGTTAATAAAAGTGTGTTTTGAGAGGGTATATAAACTATGAAAAGGATTTTTCTAGCCCACTATCTTCTGTGAGGCCGGTTCACAGTACAGGCGCCCAAACAGTCAGGCACATGCACCTTTAGCTCTGAACCCGCGCTGTCGAACAAATCAAATCTGCCCCCCCCCCCCCCCCCAACTCTGACAAAAGTCCTGAATCATCATGCTGCTATAAATTATCTTGTGAAGTGTGAATCTTTTGTGAAGTGTGAGATGTATTAAGAGTGATCCAATCTTCTCGAAAGAATGTCGTGACAGCGCCATTTTCGAAAAGTAAATAATCATTATGTTCAGTATTGACGATCTGATATCCTGTTGTGTGGGGGGAACTTCGAGGGCACTCGAGCATGCACCAGAGCGTGAGTAGTGAAGTGAGCAAAACGATAACCATTTGGGAAGCAAGCTGACTGGAGAAAGAAACACAGCAATTGCAGCTTCATCCAAAGTTGTTTTCTTATTTTTGTGAATTTTCAGTAAACATTAATTCAGTCAACAGTGGTCCAAAAGCTATCCCCAATTCCTCCTGCCCGTCGTCCACCATGTTTGTTTACTCTTCTTTACTCACGATTTACCCAGAGAGATTTTGCAAGATTTCAACTTTTGAGAGTCGGGTGTCTGGTTATCCGTGAATGGAATCTACATTATTATTCTATCATTGGATGCTTGTCCACTTAGGGCTTCCGTACTTTGGGCTTCAACTGGTGTAAAATCTGTTTGATGGTAAGCACTAAAGCTAGGGAATAAAACTTTGTGTGCCTTAATTGCAATCAGTCACATTTTAAAACACATTCTTGAAGCTCCTGCAAGGAACTTTTGATTTGTGTTGATTTTGACGCCCGCTGTGAGCCTGTCTATTTGCCGATCCAATCTTATATACAGGCAAGTTGTGTTTTTTCTAAAAGAAATCTCAACCAGCTTTCTTTAACTGTCAACATTACTCATAAAGAATCTGAAAAGTGTCTGCAGTTAGTCTGACACCTAAGCACCTACAGCTGTTTCTGACACTACAAATAACTGTATAGAAAATATCTATGTGCATGCTGATGGTCTTGCATGCTTTTAAAGGTCATATAGAGGCATCAATATTAAATTCAGTCTGTTTTATTACCAGCTAAAATCTCCTCACAGGAGCTTTAAACGTGCTGATAGTAAGCCGACGTGGGCTGAAACAGGTAGATTTTTGACTGAGGCAGGTATAGGTACATATGAGTTGGTTTATATGAACTTTTTTTCAGCCTTTTCTACCAGCACTGTCGCCATTTGTCAGTGAAACTGTGGGGAACCTGAACAAAGACACACAACGGGAGAAATAGCTCCATCCAAAGCTGTTAAAGCCTCATAGGGGACCACTTTAAACTTTCTGTTTCTTTAGGAGGGTAGGTGGATGATTTGAAGAAAAGTGAGGCAAAAGAAGTGGACTATAGGGACGTCGTGAAAGAGTAGAGGAGGTGAAGGGCACATAGATGGAAGGAGGGAGGAGTAGTGTGGAGAAAGAGAGGGAGGAGAGGGCACAGGGAGGGTCAGATTTATTTCCTGTGCGCTGTGGATCCTGATGATGGTCCTCTCCTGGGTCACTGTGGGCTCTGACGATGCAGACTTCCTCAAGGGAGAAGGCCAATAGGTCTTCACGCACACTCCTGCAAGCACCAGTGTGTCTTTCTCACATCCTCATATATGAGTGTGAGTGTCTTTATGTGTGTGTCTGCATGCGCGAGCGGTCAGAGAGTCAGTCACCGTCTGCTTTTAAGGTCTCAAGTTCTATTTCACATCAGAGCGAGGTGGGACTAAAAACCCAGATTCAATTTCATTTACTCCACTTTGAAGTTGGAATCACAGTTACTTTTTAACATTTTCTCATTTTTTCGGCATTCAGCCGGGGCGGCACGGTGTCTCAGTGGTTAGCACTGTCACCTCTCAGCAACAGGGACCTGCGTCTGTGGGGAATTTGCATGCATTTTACTTCTCCCATTCCAAAGACATTCGAGTCAGGTCGATTTTTAAAAAGCCTGTATTTCCCTTAGGTGTGAGTGTGAGCGTGACTGAATCCCTCACAGACTTGTTTACATAGCCTGAAGTGCTAACAATGTTTACGGGAGTTCACAAGCTCAGGAGCATGGGTTTAAAAGAACTTAAAAGGACATAATCTAAGAAACTCTATAACCGCTTGAAGCGATAAATGTCTTGCAGAAAGTAATGGGCTGCTTTAATGACTACATTAATGTCCAATTACAACAAATTACCCAGGGCTCACTTACAGAACAAATACCTTCCTTGCTTTATGACGCCACCCTTTAATAATCAACTTTGACAGGTTTGCTTTATGTTAATTACAATGTAAAGCTCTCCTTTACTTTACTGTTATAATTATGTAAACAAGACAAAATGTCAGCAACAGTCAGTATGTCCATGTCAATAGAAGTCAGCCTTTAAGCCCTGCAGGCCATAAAAGGAGATTCTCCAGTTCACACCAGTGTGTGCAGAATAGTAATATTCACTATCAGTTATTTTTGTAACTGGTTCTACCTGCCATCCTATAGAAAGGTTGCACTATGGTGAGTTCAAACACATATGCCTAGAAAAAATTATATTTAGCTTGTTCCTGTATAATTATTTAAATCTCCTCCTGTGGGGAGTTTTTTTTACTGGTTATGAAACAGACTGACATTAATACTGATGCCTCTTTATGACCTCAATAAAGCAAATAAGACCACCAGCATTATTAACGCCTGAAACTGCAGCCGCCTGGTGGGTGTCAGGCGGAAGTGACTGACAGCACCCTGTAGAAACAGCCTTTCTTTTTTTCCCCCTTTACCAATGATTCTTGATGAGGGACATGTTTGACGGTTAAAATACGCCAGATGGGGGCGCTGGTGGCGCAGTGGTTGTTGCGCGCGTCCCATGTGTGGAGGCTGTGGTCCTCGGCACGGGCGGCCCAGGTTCGGGTCCGACCTGTGCCTCCTTTACCGCGTGTCGATCCCCGCTCTCTCTCCCTGATTTCCGTCTCTGTCCGCTGTCCTGTCTCTCCAATGAGGGCGCAGGGAGCCCAAAGATAAATCTTTAAAAAAAAAAAAAAAAAAAATGTACAGAACAGAATCATCAAAAAGATAAGATGCTCTGCTTTGTCCACTGGGGGTGCCAAAATCGACGCAAACTAAAGTACCTCACAGCATCTCACAAAAAAAAGTGATGTAGTCCTTTCTGTTATTAACTTCAAGACAAGTTTAGAAACCCGTTATTCCTTTTGAAAACATGTTGGATGTTGTACATCGATGTAGATCTGCCTTAAAATGCCCATGTTCGTTCATATTAAGATTTACGCCTTTCTATGTAACAGTGTCAGTCGCAGCATCAATAGAGGTCTATAAAAAGAATGATCTCTAATCTTGCTTTAGCTTCATATCAAACTCTTTGCGTGTAGACTTAATTCATTATTGGTTATTGTTATTTAACAGGCAAGAAAAAAATATGAACATGGATTATTACATTTGGCAGCATAGACCATGTGTCAAATAAACTCATATAAGGACAATGTTACTCACTTAATTTGTGTTTACCTGTAGCTGACAGTAATACAGAAAGAAGAGACAGGTGGGAGATAGCAGGTAGCCAAATCTTATTTCAGCCCCGGGGCTATAAAGCATTATAGCACTGTCTCTGTAAACTCCCAGTCCACCCAACCACCTGATAATAAGCCTCACAGCACTCAGGGTGAGAACAAGATTTAACAAAAAATATATTAAATGTTTTCAATTACTTTGGGAGTGCAATGAGCAGCACAAATCGCTTCATCTCCCAACTAATCTCCTCTTTCAATCTCTCTGCTTCTTACAGCGTCTCCTCACCCAAACCATGTGGGGCGAGCATGTCTAAAGCTGAAGGTGTATGTCAGACCTCCAGGTAAGTCACGCTCTGACTACACACATTCACGCACACACATGCACACCAGCACGTGCACACACACACACACACACACACACACTTAAAGGTCCAGATTGGCTATCAAAGTAAAATTAGAGGGGAATAAGAGGTCTGATAGAATGCCCCGGCAACACTCTCTGCTCTGATTCACAGAGCAGCCAGGCAACACTTTAACACCTCCACACACACACACAATGAAAACACACACACATTCTGACACATCCACGCAGACTATGAGACACATGCACACAGGCACAAAGTGGCATACGCACTTCACATCAAATCACATCACATCACTCTGGGTGTGAGGGAGACCTTCTGTCCTTGCAGAAAGAGAGCAGAGCAGGCTGAAAGTGCTCTCTTAAAAAAAATGTAACCAAGCCTCCACGTTACTCTGCCAAGCTCGGTCTGCTCATAAGAAACAAGAGAGCAATCTAATAATAAAACCCAATGCATACTGTAGAAGCCGCATCTAATAGTAGACACTTCATATTTTTTAATGCAATTCCCCGTCTGTATCAGACTTGTGAGAAAAATGAAATATGTTTGCCTTTTTCCAAGCAGAATTCAGCTTGGGAAATGTAGTTTTTTGCACCTTTTTATATTAGTGTTGACGGTGTGCCATGCTAGCCTATGATTGAGCCACTTAGGCTCAAGGGTATAAAATACATGGGAATCAAACTACAGCAGGCATTATGCTACACTTGTGCTATCTTTAGAAAAATCTACCTGTAAGTCTTGTCAAAGGGGGATTCTACCTAATGCCTAAAGAGCAACTTAAGAGGAAAGCGGGTACCCGCTCATCTTCCCCAGATAATGACACGGCTTTGAAGATGTTAGCAAAAGGATGAGAGTCGGCCTTTTGCAGCTTTCCAGGCTCAGATCATTCCACATTGCGCTAAAGGGGGGGAAAGGAAAGTCTCTCCTCCTCCATAATTACTGAAACAACATACTTTATTTTATTCTGACATTCCTGCAGCTCCTCTTTCAGATTCTGCCCTTAAAGTAATCTGTCTGACATTGCAACTTCCATCTCATCTGTGAAATATTGTCACTGGGGTGAGCTGTGAGCGGTTGCATATGTGTGTGATTGAACGTGTGTTTCGACATATTTGTGTGTGTGTGTGTCAGCTGCTCCAGATTCCGAGTCTGTGTGATTAAACTGTAATTAGGTTGGTTAAACCCCCCTGCAGAGCTCGGTTGCTGTCGACTCCCCCCTCCTTCCTCTTTCATACCCTCATCCTTTTCTGACATTCCCTCTTTTCTGCCTTTCCTTTGCTTTTGACTGGTTTCAGTTTTGTGGTTTGTCACTTGTTTCCACATCTCCCTTTCTTAACAGTTCCACTTGTCTATCTTTTTTTTGCCTTTCTTTAAATCAACTCCCTCATTTCTTTTGTCTTTGATCTGTCTTTGTGTCTTTCTCAGCACAGATGTTTTGTCGGTTCTCTCTTCTCTCCGTTTCAGATGGGTCGGGATATGATTCTCCTGAGCCCTTCCTGACTGACGGAGGTCCAAGCTGGAGGCCACGAGCGTCTGTGGCCCTGTTAGCAGCTCTGGCCTCACTGCTCCTGGGCCTCTTCTCCTGGGTGTGACCCCCTCCAACCCCTCCTCTCCTCTTCTTCTTGGAGCTCCCACCCTGAGGTCGCTGGGCTGGGCTGGCTGTCCCTCTTTTAATCCACCACCCCTCAGGGAAGCCCTCTGTCTCTGTCCTCCCACCTTCCACCTCCTTATGCGACCACCAACCACCCCCACTGCCAGCCCCTCCCATGCCCAGCCACGGACACACTTTCCAGGCCTGGCTGAGAGGATTTTGGTCGTTTCTGGAAGCTTCCCTCCATCTCTGATCCCAGATTTCTGGGTGGAACAGCACCTCTCAGCTGAGAAACACAAGGGAAATGTCTCTGCACTCATATCAGGGGGTCCTTTTTTTTGATTTGACTATTGACTCCTGGTGGCTGTTAGGGTAGATTTAGCCACAGCTATGATTAAACTTGTCGTTCCAGGGCAAATTCCTATCATGCAATCACGGCAGGATGTATTAAGCGACAGGCCTGGATGCACAAAAATTGGATTTTTTCTCCTATTGCTGTCCCATTGTCAAACCAAGAATTGGAGGTGGCCAAGCTTGCATTGTAATTGAAATTCTATATTATCTGGACCTTTTCCAAGTCTGCAAGGAGCAAATGTACAGAGATGAAGAGGAGAAGAGTGACCCGAGCTGTGCAGAAGAGAAAGCGAAAACCAATGCGGGCACAGATTTGAATGGCCGTATGGGAAATGTAATATTATATGTGTTGATATTTTAGGAGCAGTGTAGAGTCACAGGAATGTGATATAAAAGAAATCACGGTTTTATTTTTTATGAGAAACTCAGATTTCACATTAAAATGACAAGTATAATCATAGGCTGGTTCAGAGGGAGGGTGAGGGCTGGGTGGGTGTTCTGGGTGGGTTTTGATGAGGTGTATATTTTTAGGTGGGTTGTGTTTTGTCTTATTCATGTTTCTAAACAAAGCATTTATCACAGCCTGGACAGCACAGGCTTAATTCAGCACTGTCTAATGTCTCGATTGGGTTCGGGTGGCTTTTGGAAAAGTGACTTTCTTATGTATGAATGTACCACTGGTAACCCACTTCTTTGTCTTTCTGTATTATTACAACTGTGGTCACTTACTTCTATCGGATCGGTGGGCTTTGAGGGCATGGAGGGGGCGGGCAGGAGGTGGGTGACGTAAGAACGAACGAGGCACAGGTGAGAAAAAGAAGGAGGCGACACTCAAGTTGCATGACCACTGTGAATCCTTCAGATCAATCTCGTTTGTAATGATGATATATTTTTTCATGGGGGAAAATCAAAAAAACACCCTGCTACCGCTCTCTTGCTCTCCCTGAGACTTTTTTTCAGACATCAAAAGAAACAACCCTCTCTCCTCGCACCGTTTCTCCCTCCGTTGATGGATTAGCTCGAGGGGGGCTGGGAGATAAATGGACCCAAAAGGTGAAACTGAGTGGAAATCAGCCCTCGGAGCCAGGGGGCGGATCACGATGGACGTAAACACAGACTGAAGCTGGTCCCAGGTCTGAGGGTTAAACCAATAAGGGAAAGCACACAGACTGTGGCAAACCAGGCGAGGTGTGTGTGTGTGTGTGGTAGCATCACAAAAAAACACACATGCACATGCACACACACACAGACATAAATACCGTACACACATGCAGTCTTTGAGACTGTTCCTCTGAGACTGTGGGAGCCGTCATGGACACGACTATAAAGGGAACAGCTCAAAGAGAGGGGGGAGCACAGGGGTGGGAGGGAGGGGGAGAAAGTGTGTGTGCATCATGGGACTGAGACTTCTTTAATGTTGGGAAGTGAACATTATGAGCAAGCACTGTGAACACACACATACATACACACATGTACAGATGAACACACAGAAGTGCAGACATATGTAGAAAAGCACATGCAGACCTAGACATTTACAGAGACATGGCATGCACAGACACACATGTACAAAGACACACACACATGCACACACACACAAACAAAGGGGAAGCACTTCCTTCCCTGTTTCATCTTATTTTTGTAGCATTTAAAATCACTGTTAATTACTCCTGTGTGGGATGCAGTGATGGGGTCTAGCCTGTGGAAGATTAAAAAAAATGTGTTTTCTCTTCTTCTATTCCACTGATGCTGTCCTTCTATCGTTCTTCTTCTTCTCTGGTTTGTGATCCATGGTCGGTAGTGGTAGGTAGGAGGCCTCCAGGTCTGAGCGTCATGTATGAGTTTGTCTCCTTTTTTTTCTGTTTGTGGTGTTTTTTTGTGGATGCTGACCTCAGTCATTAAAGTCAGTCGAGTCAAAAGTAAAACACAGACGTCAGAGCAAGGAGAGAAACACACAAATAAAGATTGTCTTTTTGTCTACTCGAAAAAAAACAAGCCAAGTGGAATTTCTTCATTGCAAATGTGACTTCATTTTCATTTGTTGTCTTATTTTCCCCTCCTGATGATTGTATTCATGCATTAGTCTGCACCACCTGGGTCTTTAGTTTTGCCGTGTCTATCATCTTCTGACGTCAAAAGTCCTGGGACGGTGAACGTCGAGCTCTGCCAGTCAAAGCATGAAATTATTCAGATGAAATCAGCCTCTCCAATCTTCAGTTGTTTCTCCCTCAGCGATGTGACAGCTAATCTGAACCCCTGACAACATGGAGACTGAATAGCTTGATAGCCTTTCCTCTCTGGTTTCAATCAGAGTTTCAGCCCACCAGAGATGGAAAGGGCATTTACTCAAGTACTGTTCTTCTGTACCCATTTTGAGGTACTCATACTCTTCTTGAGTTTTTCTTTTGTCAGCTGCTACTTCTTCAACACTTTATTTCTGTAGGAAATGTGCACTATTTAATCCGACTAAAGCATTTTAAGGCTCTACTTCACTAGTACCTTTAGAGATTTTACTTTAAACACATGATAGCAAGTCAATGATTAATTTGAGATTTAACCAGTGGTTTACAGGCTTTTTGAGTTGAACCCGATGTCTGTTTGAGCATGTTCATCCACCTGTTCACACTCTTTTTCAACTTGCAGCTAACAAAATACTCCCCAAACAAATCAAGAAGTCCCCAGCTGTAGTCACTGGAAGTTTTAAACAAGAAGAGATGGATTACAATAGAAACAGCGTGTGTAATTATGGCACCTTATCACATCTGGGCATGTCCCGCACAATCTCAAAACGTGCATCCCAGCAAAACATTTGAGATATAGTTACGTTTGCTAAATAGCTTGTGACTCAAATGTTTCTTGAGATTCCAGTCTACCAGATAAATGTAAGATACAGTAGAGGAGACTATGATGAAATGTGAGCTTTATGGGCATGAAACATGAATTTTGAATTTCTATAAACTTTTCAAAAAGTTTTTCTGCTTTGATATATTTTCCTCATTGCACCCTCTTCTTCTGCAGTGTATTTATGGCGTCCAAAAAACACCAGCTGGGTATCTTGATGCGCTTAACTCCTTATATTTGCTTGACAGTAATTGGATGGAACTGCCTAAATTAATATTTTCTTCTGTAGATTTTCTGAAACTTGGGTAAATATTTGTGCCATATTCTTTTCACTTTTATTTTGGCCATTGTTGCCTTTGTTGGGTAAGACAGCTGAAGAGAGACAGGAAATGTTGGGAGGAGAGAGTGGGGGATGACAAGCAACAAAGGGCCGAGGTCGGGTTTGAACCTGTGGTCTCTGCGACAGGGATTTGTGGCACATTTTGAGATTTTTTGAGATGTTAGATTTCCACCATCGTTGTTTGCTCAAAAGCAAAGACAGAGGAAAGAAAGTCAAATAGAGTCAACACATTTTTTCACCATCGCATTTCATCTTTCATTCCTCAATTATCATCTCACAACTGGGGTGCCAGTGGCCTAGTGGTCAGTTCATGCACCCCATGTGCAGAGGCTGTAGCCCTCAAAGCGGGTGGCATGGGTTTGAATCCAGCCTGTGGCTCCTTTCCAGCATGTCATTCCCCACGCTCTCTATCCACTGTCCTGTCGCTACAATGAAGGCATAAAAAAAAAAAGCCCCTTAAAAATGTATTTTTTTTTAAATCATCTCAAAACCGTTCAGATTTAGTTTTGACCTTTTGGATGGATCCTTAGTTTGGGAACCACTGGACTGTACATAAGTTTAAACATAGCTCCACCTGCCATTACAGTAAAATGCTACCTACACATTGATGCATCATTTATAATAGTGATGCCTAAACTCAATGTCATATTTAATAAAAGCCAGTAAAGGACCATTTTCCCCAGAACTAGAACTTTCACTCTTCATACGTTTATCACATTTGGTTTGTGTGGTTTTCATTGTATTTAAGGGAAATTTCAGATGCATAACTTTATCTTGCAGTAGAGTGTTTTTTAATTGTAAAAAATCCATCACTTCTTCCCAATAATTACACAGACTCTCCTGAAACTGGAAGGTTTGATCAGCCACACCTGTGCCTATAAATAGTCAGGTGTCCTTGAGCTAATATTACATGCTGGTGAAGCCTAAGGGCGAAATATTTAAAAAGTGAATATGAAATGTTTCCTCCAAAGGTTTTTTTGTTCCCAGATCTGGACATGAATAGACAGATAGACAATAGAAACGTCCCCCCTTTGGGATTTGTAAGGGCCAGTTCTAGCTTGAAACATTTATCAGGCCTGTTTTAAAAGCGTTATTTGAAACGTGTCTCTTTTGGGCAGTGTGATCCGAGATGAATATCAGAATCATTGTTTTTTGGGGGGAAAACTGAGGAACATGAATAATAAATGAGCCTCTCTTTGCTTGCCGTGCTTGGCCCTCCTGTGCAAAGCTGGGCTAATGGCTATCGATGTCTGTAGTTTCCATCAAATTGCTTCATATAAGAGTTCAATTTAAATGGAGAAAGAGGAGATTCCAGTGAAAAGGAGACCAAGGAATGAAATTATCTCTGAATATTGAGACGCATGCTTGGTCGGCCAATTCTTTGTCCGTACAAGTATCAGGTACCAACCGAATTAGTCTTACGTAAAATTAAGCCCGACCAAGCAGGGCCTCGAAAACGTTTCCCACCACGGCTCAATCCTTGTGAGAGGAAAGATGGATGTGTGATACAACTGGAACGGAGCCAGAAATGAACAGATGTGCTGCTTAGAAATCATGAGAAACTAGTGATCTGGGCTGTGTCACTGACACACACACACACACACACACACACACACACACACACACACACACACACACACACACACACACACACACACACACACACATACACACAATTCTATCCCTGCGTATTCTCCTCCAGATTCCTCTAATCACTTGATTATTTCAGCTATTTTCATTGGCTGGCGTACATGCAGGGCAATTATTGGCAAGAGTTTATTTGGCCTATATGTTGTTGATTTTGGCAACAACCAAAAAGACACACCAGGAAATGCAGATGGCGACCTCCCTCCTTTCTTTCGCTCCTTCGTTTCTGTCTCTTCATCTCTTCTTCTGTTGATTTCTCGCTCTCTCCAACACATTATTAGGCTATAGGCTAATCCACTCTCCCCTCTCCTCTGTACTTTTGTCTCCCCGTATTCAACTAACCGGCATGATTTAGGAATTATGGAATTAGGGCAGTGCTCCCATCTCTATTAATGAGGAACAGCATGATGAAAGAGCTTGATCCTGAACGTGCCATCTGTAGTCACTATTACACATTCACTTAATCTATCTCTCTCTCTCACTCTTCTTTCTATTCTTTCCCCTTCCTTCCTTCCTTTCTTTCTTCCTTCCTCTCTCTCACACACACATCCTCCGTCAGACACACTTACATTATAACTCAGCTGTAATTACAGAGGAAATACTAATTCTGAGCTCTTCAAGCACTGTTGGATGTGGCGTGAAATGGTGAAATGGCACGGCAGGAAAGTTAACTATAGACCACACACCCTTGCATAGACACACACACACACATGCAGGAGCCCAGATGGACTGTGTGTTATTGCTGAATAATGCATGCTATGTAGACTCTATAAAAGATACATGGGCAGAGAGAGCTGGGCCTGGGCACCATGGGTAGTTTGGTGAGGGCAGCTCGGGAGAATCCCTTGTACAAATTTGGAGTTGTCACAAAATGTTCAGCTTGTAGATATTTAGCTTTAGGTGACCCAACAGGGAAAAATATTAAGCCTCAGTCTGAAAGAGTGAGAAAAAAAACTTGCCTTTTAGAGATAGTCAGTTGATATGTTGGCTGGCACTCAGCCCAGTGTCTTTGCAGTCACCTTGAGCGGGCTTTTGTGGTTTAAACTATAAAAACTTGGGGGGATTACACAGCAGAGTCAATGCTAGAGGTTCAGATTTCAGAGCATCTCTCAGAAACACTATGAAAAATATCCAGTGGCCTGTGTTAATGTAAAACAGCCAGCATTGGGGGGGAAGGGGCGCGGGGGAGGTCCGGGTGAAGGGTAAATGCTGCACTCATGTGGGGAAAACGAGCAGCGCCTCTTTTCCTCTGGAGTCATATGACGGGACCAGACGCACATGACGCTGCGCATGTCCCGTCGGGATATGCGCAGCGTCATGTGCGTCGTCATGTGCGGCGTTCAGGCACTCATCTAGAGTTTCTCTTTCTTTGAGAACTACAGTTTGAAATACAGCTAGGCCTATTCAAACTAAATCGACGGAACAGGGTTGCGCAAGTAAAATATTTTCCCTAAGCTACAAATTAAAGAGGGCCACTCGATAAAAGCCCCTCTGGGTTTATTTGGCTCCTCGAGCACATTTCTTTCCAAAGATATCTTTTTTAATTTACTAATCAGTATGATTAGTTAATTAGTATGTCTGTTTTTCCATTGATCTATTAGTTTTTTTAAGTGCTATAAAATAAATTAAAATAAAAAAGACAGGAAAAACGTAGTTTTACTGCTACCAGCTTTTTTTGGCAAATATTTCTTACATTGTAAGTAACACTGTGAATGAGTTACACTGTTTTACTAGACTAGCCTTTTAGATGTAAACGTACAGTATGGTGAAAGCACATTAAGTAAAGCATCTGACAATTTTTTTCCAGCTTTATAAAATTTAGTTCGTATGGTTTCCGCGTCGGATTTTCAATATTTCCGACTGCACTTGAAAGCACCAGCCGACACACTTCGGACGGCCAGACGGTGAAACCACTGAAGGAATCCAGAAGTTGGAAAAGCCAAGTTCGCATACCTTGAAGAAGGAGGAGTAACGAGCTCATTTCTAAACAAGGAGGCTTAACTGTAAGTATTGACTCCCTAGATAAATATCTCCCTCCCGTTTAACTCCTCCACACAGTTGTTTAAGTGACGACGAAGGGTGTTTGACAGGAAAGCGGAACTAGCTACCCAGTGAGCTAACTTAGCATTACTTTAGCTAGAGTTGCCCCCCACACCTTTGGATCCCACTGCCTTGTTTACGACACTTGAGCACGACAGGAACTTTTAAAACAATGTAAGACAACTTTAATCTGTTTTTGACAGACTTCTCGAAACTTTACCCTCACTTTCCCCAACTCTTTGATAAAGTTTTAAAGTGTTATTTTGGGGACTTTACAGCCATAACTCTGGTGTTTTTGGGGGACTGCTTTGTAAGGCATTGAAACATGTTGGTCATTTACCTGTTCATCAAGTGACCCTCGTCAAATAAGTGGTCGCTTAGCTCTTAACAGTGTCCCTCTGTTTACAATGTAACTTAAGTCATGTGTTTGGAGACTGCACTTTAAATACAACACCGGAAATGATTAACCATCCGTCCTATTTTCTCTTGTGTCACCAGTCATGATGACTGGCTGCTGAAAGTGAGTGAAAAAGGTTGACCCTTGAATTTATAACCTATAAAACATGCTCTTAAAGTAACACAAGATCATGGTAAAGGTTTTGACTTTACAGTAGGACGTCTTTACTCGATTCGGTTCAGAGATCTGTCAGCTTTAAACATTGTAAGACTTTCAACTTATTCAATATAAAAGTCCTCTTCATGTTTCAGGACTGGCTGTAAGGGTGAAAATGTGTGAATAGTAGCCTTTGCATTTCAAAAAAAGATCAAGATGGAGGACAGGGAGATGGCTTGATGACAATAAGAAAAGACGCCAGTGAGATCTGGAGGAACAGGTTTGGGTAGAGGAACGAGAAATGTGTTTCCTTGTTGGAGCTGTTGTGTTTCCACTCTTGATGTTGCTGCTGTGAAGACACTCAAACATGAACGGGTACGTCCCTCTTAAGGCTTGTTATATTATCCTTCCTGTAGCTGTGAACCATAGACTGTAAATAGTCTAATCTTCATACAGTCTATGCTGTGAACACATGTAGTGTGTTGTCAAATGTGTTGTGATCGAGTGTTAGGTGTGAAAATATAGGGCTTACTGTTATGTGATGGCAAGCTTCAATTGCAACAAGAAAAATATAGTGTTTTCCCCAGTGTGGCTTCAGTGTAACTGTCTCATTACTAAATCATGAGGATAAATCAATAGTCCAGCTATATAGACGTCCGCTTCACGTGGAACGGATCTTTTATTTTTGACATGTTAATCTGCTCTTGTTGTGGCGTGGTATTTCAAAAGAGCACATTTTGTGTGAATGAATTCCCTTCAATGTTTTTCGTTGTAAACTCACATCAGTATCTTGCCAAGTCCAATAATCAGTTTGCAAAAGCAGTCGAGCCTGTGTGAACCAAGTGCCCTCTTTCCAAAAGACATAAAAACCCATGAAAAACGCAGCGTCAACAACATTCAATCCTCTGAACTGTCTGCCAAGTAGACGATCTGTTTTCCTCGTCTTCTTTTTTTTTTTTTTTTTTAATCCGGATGTTTAGTTGGTGGTGCAGGTATGAAAGGGAACTTGAAGTTCAAGGATTATTTGGAAAACAAAAGACAAAACTTGAACTTTAAAGGAAAAGATGATGACAGGAAAAGGAAACAGGAAAAAAAGCAGAGTTTCCTGAGTGTTGGTGTCTTTTGAAAACTTGGACTAAAGGCAGCGTTTTGTGTTTATGGTTAGTGGGCTCTGTCCTTGAACGTGCACTCTCCCCTGCAACACAAAAAACAAGCTTACGTTTTTCTGTGTGAGGATCTTGATCTCATGTTACGTCATACACCAAAAGCCATTCCAGCAGTCATTTCAGTGCATCATGTGATGCTGGACAGCATGAAGGTCACTTATTTCACAAATCAGATGTAGGGTTGGATTGCACTTGTATCTGGTGAACCGTTCTGTATGGCAGCACAGCACATGCTGTGATCAGAATGTGTCTCTAAAGGATTACCTGGATCAACACAGTGAGACCACACCTATTACTCTGCTTCTGCTTTCTGTGGTGTTGAAGTCATCGGAAACCAACCACACATTTACAAGAACTTCTCCTGGGGAAACTCAAAGTGTTATAGATGTTATTGATTGGTCTGGGTTCCTTCTATAGCCCTGTTCTTACCTTCCTTGTCAAATAGGACCACTAGTCTCTTTTTAATATGTTTAAAAAGAAACTTAAAGCACAGAACATTTTCCTATTCACAGTAATTAGTAGACCAGAATGAGTATTTCCTGCTGCTGGTGGTTCACCATAAATGCCTTTCAGTGACACAACCACACCTCACAGCCTTCCTGCTGTTGTACTTTTTGTGCAAGTTAATGAAATCTATATTTTAATCTGAACCCAGAGCCTGCACGGAGCTGTCAAAATGTGAGCACAATGAGTGTTACTGAACTATCTGGGCCTTTTTTTTTAAACTGTGGCTTTAATTGCTTTGTTTTATTGTCCTCTAGTATCCTCTTAAACACTCGGTCTTTAATGGTAATTAAGTTGAACTCTCTTTTTTTTAACGCCCTGCATTAAGCCATTTTCACAGAAAAAACAGTTTGTCCGCCTCTCATTATTCTTTCAGCCAATTAAGTAGGAACAGTGTCTCCCCTCTGCAGGAACACAGTCCCTGTATCCAGCCCTGACACAAGTGAGCGTGCACACACTCTCATCGTGGTAACTTTGATCTTCAGATTTGGTGAAATTAGTTTTCATGATGTATTATCCTGTACTGCCTGTGGATAAGATGTATGATTATGATTTTGGCGCGAGAGGCAAAAACGGAGAGAAAATCGATAATTTGTATTGATCCGTGTTCAGGCCATGTAGGGGAGTAATGTTCTAATTTATCATGACGCCATTTGTTATTGATTTCATTTTTCTATATTCTGTAGGGAAGGGTTTATAAGTAACACCTGCCAATGCCAAATACAGGAGGATTACAAAAGAAATAGGTCTCTTGTCATCCTGGCATTTAAGTAAATATATAATATGTTTTTTTTCTATTGTTAATTTAAGAAAAGCGTTTGCTTGTCGACAGCCCTGTTCACTATTTAACAAGGAGCATGCCGGTAGAAACATTCAGTGACCTGCCAAAGTTTGAGGTCAAGAATCGACTTCATTTTAGAATCTGACTGAATGTCAGAATTACATTCAGGAAATACTTACATACAAAAAAAACCTGAAAAATGAATGGTGATTTCTGAAGTGGATCATCAGAGAGATGATTAGGAACAAAGTGAAGTTAAAACACTTCCTCTTAGACTCTTATCAGGATTTCTTCTGAAGAGTTTACGTTGTTAACGATGACGTGCGTCTTTTACAATTTGTTCTAGTTTTCTAAACTCATTTTAACTTTCACTCATTCCAATCAGTCTTCTTTTATGTCTGATAAGTATTTCAGTGAACATGGGTAATGTTTGGGGTTCTTCTGCCACACACCAACATCCAGTCATGAATGTGATTATTACCAAACACCTTATCTCTGTCCTTAGTGAACATACGTTCTGCTAATCACACTCAGCTAAGATCTACATTAACAGGGAACTGATACTCTCACTAAAAGCTCGTTTTTGTTCCTCCCTGAAATCGATTTCCCTTATCAGTGAGCCAGCTGTACTGAATGTGTTGTTTCAGTCGCCTTCAGGGGCAGGAATAGACCCGGATTTGTTTAGGTTTTACATCTCCTCCTTCCCTCCCTCTCTCCGTATATGTGTAACATAAACATGAATTGATGTTCTCATGTACTGACTGACTGACTGGTTGTGATCACACTCGTCCTGCCTGCGGCTCAATGACTTGCTGTAGCATGAGGCACACTAATCCTGATGTACATAAGATATAAATGAGGGAATTTGAATCAAGGCCACGTCTAATTTTTTGGACAAATGTAAACCAGGAACTCTAAGACGACTTGGTTCATCTTTATAGTGTAAATACAATTTTTAAAAACCCATAATAACTAATAAGATTAAGGCAAGGCAAGGCAAGTTTATTTGTATAGCGCTTTTCATACACGAGGCAGACTCAAAGTGCTTCACATCATAACATGTCATACAATAAAGTGAAATAAAATGTAAGAATTAAAAGACAATTTAAAAAAAACAGAATACAAACAAATTAACAATAGAAATTTTGGAAATTAACACACATTTTTCTCAAAGGAAGTTAAAAAACTGTATATTCTGTTATTATTTTATTTTCAGAATCTATAACCAGCAAGTATTTGTAGGTATTACCTGTTCGATGTCTTAATGCCGGGGGCGCTGGATGGCCTGGTGGTTTTGTTGCGCCCCAGGTACCGGGGCTGTAGTCCTCTTCGCAGTGGCCGTTGGTTCAGGTCCGGCCTCGGCCCTTTGCTGCATGTCGTCCCACACACTCTCCTCCCGGCATTTCCTCTCTCTCTCTCTGTAGCTGTCCTGTATAATAAAGGCAACAAGGACGAACATATATCTTTATTTCGTATTTTAATAACAACGGTATGAAAAGGAAGCATGTATGGAGGATTATGAGCATAACTAGCTTTATGTAGAGACAGCTAGTCTGGCTTTAAATGACCTGCTCTCACTGATTTATTGTGTTTATATGTTTGACATGTTTACATGAAAGCTGTTTTTAGTGGAAACTGACCTCCTGCATACTACCTGCTCTAAGTTTAACAGACACTCACAGACACAGTGGGTAACTTGCATGTTAACATAGTGGAACATTTAGTGGTTAACAATCCACACATCAAGCTAAAGAGCTAAAAACTCTCCAATCGAATAATCATTTTGCTCTTTAAATGCTGCATGGGTAATTAAGCTAACTGAGGCTAATTAGCCAGCCGTATTAACCTGAAACGTGATGATATCAAAAATCAATATTGTGCAGACAAGTAGATTATTACAGATTGAACACTTGATTGACATCAACTGGTGTCGGCAAACAGTTTGTCAGAGAATAAGGAACAAAAAGCCAAATACAGAAACGATAGAGGAGGCCAATAAGGACATCTGTCTGAATATTCACTTCAAAGCTCTCGTTCAGTACAAGTTTTAGTCGTGTTCTTTGAACATGTTTGTGTCTGTGTCTTCTTCACTATTTGGTCATCAGTTTTTTGTTGTTGTTGTCAAGTATTGTTATAGAAGATCTTGTTTTGTAGCAGCCTTGAGTGAAACTCGTTCTCAGTTTAGTTTGAGTCACACAGCTGGCTGATAAATGATGCCCTCCAACGTGATGTTAGTGTGTGACTTCTGAACTCTGCCCCCTCTTCCAGGCCGCAGAATATCGAGCTCGGTGCCACGGGGGGAGCCTCCAAAAAGGACAGCAGCAACATGGACGACATGACCGTGGAGCAGATCAGCGCGAGGGCCAACCAAGTGACTGACGAGGTAATGAGTCACACACACTCAGACAGAAACACTCTTTTCCTCCGCTCTCTTGTTTTCTATTTCTGAGTTTGAAACTTGCCTTAAAGGGATTTTCTAACCTAAATATTCTGTTATCAAATACCCAAACTACAAGCTGCAGACAGAAGCCGTGCTGAAACTACGTGTGTTTGGAACAAACTGAGCACACACACACGTAGACAGTGAGGAGGATGACACGCTGCTGAAGTATTTTGAAAAGTTTTGGTGTATTTTTGGTGTTTTTTTCTTTATTTTTCTGCATCTCTTTAAAAAACACTTTATTTGTATGGATTTGAGCCTAGTCTCGAACTGACGAGCCTCCAATAATTTAATACCCCTTAATGTCAATTTAAAAAAGGGGGAAGGGGGGTGCTGCACGTGCAAAAATGTTATTTTGTGCAAAAGCATCATCTGTATGGCGTGTGAAGTCTCCACTGTTAACAATAGGTGGATCATTTGAGTTGAATGGGAAACTTTTCTCTGAAGGAATCCACATTGCTCCAAACATATTGCATTTAAACTGCCCTTACGGAAAATTATTTTTGAAAACACTTAAAATAAACCATTAACCTTTTTAGTGGTGATGTGGAAACTTGTCCCTGTTGTCACAGTTCTCTGTTGGTGATGAAACTTTAAACAGACTCCTCTCAAACCTTCAGAGTGCGTTTTGGTGGATCATCATTTGTAATTTGACGTACTAAGACTTGAACACACATACATGATAAAGTTGTTTTTCCTTAAATAAAAAAACTTCAGTTGTTCAAACGAATGCTGCAGCCGCTGACATTGCAAATTCTTAACGTGTCAGTTTAACACTTTTGTCATTTGCCGTTTCTCAAACAACAAGATGGGAGATTCAACACCATGTATGTCTGTATGCTAAATATGCTGGACCAGTTATGAAATCCAATTGAGTCGTGAGACACGCAAAGAGTCCCAGCCCTTTTGTCTTTAATAATCCACCGAAATTGAAAACAATACAGACTTATCATATCTGTGATGAAAGACGTTTAATAGCCACAACCATGTTGAGGACAGCAGAATTTGGAAAAGCATCAGTCGGTGGAAAACAAATCATGCATCCTGGGGATGCTTGAGCACAGCACTGAGAGAACAGGGGCTGTGGGTAATTATTTTCATTGCATATACACACGCACTCACACACACACACACACAGTCACACACAGTTGATTATTGAGCTAGGCATTAATAGGAAGCATGTGAAGCTTTACGCCTAATTTAGCCCGATCGCTCCCTTACCCCTCTGCAGTTCTGACGGTTTGAATGTTGTCAGCTATATCTAAGCGTGTCGTTATCAAGGAGATAATTGTTTAATCAGCACTCAGGGGCATCATATGATCAGCCATCTGATTCAAATGGAAGCAAATTAACTTACTCTAGCTGTGCATGTAGCTGTGCACGTCACCTTCCTGTAATTCTGACTGTACTAATTGTTTCTGCTTTTCACCTCTCAGGTTTTTTTCTTTCTCTACTCTGCGTTTTCTCTCCTACAGTATGTGTGTGTGATTTAACCTGCAGGTTTCTCTTTTTCTCTTTCTCCTTTCTGCTGCCTGCGGTTGACTTAGCAGCTGTTAAGAGGGGCAGGGCGTGGGAGGGTCCTTTGGGTAACCACTCAAACCTGAAACACTCAGAGCACGGCTGGTAATGTATCAGGGCAACATTGGAATTCTTAATGATAAGAAGACATTGTTACTTGAGCTATCCCGTAATTTCAAGGCTGTTCTCTGTGTCAGCTAGTTCAACACTGTGTCAAAGTTTTTAGAGTCCATTGTTTGTTCGCTGCTATCGAATCCTGTTGGCATATTGCAGCCAATGAATCCCTGTAGTGTGCTTTCCTGCCTTTTTTTTAAATTAGGAAACACTTGAGTTTCCTGATTTAAAAAAAGCCTTGCATGTAGTTTGCTGGAACCTGCACGTGCCTTACTTTTCTGTACTACCATTAAAGCCGTCCCACACAAACGATAAAAATACCACGCCATTGTCTCCATCTCAAAGATTTTTTTCACAGCATCCCAATCTGGAAATTTTGGCTTCGGCAGCGATTTCAGGCTTAATTAGCCAAGTTCAAGGATTTTAGGAGACATAATGTAATGTTTATCCACCCAAGTGATGTTCTGGCTAAGCCAACAGAAACCTGGCCGAGCCCGACTCTTCCCTCTCGCCAATTCTCTGTTTGTCTTTTTCTCAACTCGCTGATTAATGTATTCAGAGCAAACCTACCACTGAGAGAATGAGGAATCCGGTCCCCACTCTCTCTTCTTAACAGTTCATTAGTGGTGGTAACAATGGAGTCATGCCCCGAGTCGCTTCCGTGCTTCGCTCCCTTTGGATGCTCTGCTTTCTGTACTGCACTTTCTATTAATAGAGACACAGAAGGCGTTCCTCACCTGAACTGACTGCATTCCTGCTCGCCCGCAACACTCGTGTGTCTGAGCGTTCATATGTGGTCTGTGTTTTGTCATAGCATGTGTGTCGGACATACGTACATCCCATTATAGGAGAACGCTAGAATGAAAGAGTTTGGAAACAGGAACAGGAACTCTGACCGCATCATTAACATGCTTAACATTGTTTTCTGATTGTGCAGTCGAGGGCTGAACGTAAAAGATTAGCAAGAGAAAATAAAAAAAAACTCAAAATCATTTTCTTTATTACCACATAAGACATAGAAAAGAAAATCTTAACAATTTAAAGGCTGGAAATGAAAGATGTTGCCTTTTATCTTGTTGTCAAAGCTCTGGTAGAGGAGCAGCTCATAGATGATGTTTAGTTTATGATATGTCTTCAAATAGTGACACATATTGTACATCATTCACTGAAGAATTGCTGCAAATATTCACATTCAAGAGACTGCAATAATAAACCTCGTCACTGATGGACTTGTAAAAATAAGATAAAGGAATCAATTGCAATTTTTCTGTTGACAAATGATCAGTTTGTAGACGGTTTGTTCAATTGTGAAATCCTTCCAGCACTTTTTAAACTGATTAATGCTGCCTTATTCAAACAAAATGATGTTTTGATCAAATTCTTCAGCTGACGGGTGCAAATGTGCTTTAATAACACTTATGGATAACTGTGAGGTTACTGCACAGCCTTAATAAAAGATTTAAACCATCATAAGCTTTACCCCATTAAAGACTCATGTAAGCTCTGGATGTGAAACAACAAGTAAACAGTGTGAAATGTGCTGAGCTGTTCACATCATCAGGGAATCCTTTCAATCATTGCAAATTAAAATTAAAAAGTTCTGAGGATTCCCTGTTTTTTTTTTTAACTCGTATGAGTTCAGAAACTAAAACTCTTTATGGCACAAAACAAACATTTTGAAGACTTCTTACTTGAACCTGTTTTTCACCACTTCCTTGTTTTTAAGAGAATAAAAGCAGATGAATCAGTGATTAGAATAAATAATAATAATAATTAGTGACACCGACAAGCTCAAAAATGAACTTTTAATTCACTTTACAGAGAAACAAATGTGAACTCTAAATGATGATGTACTTTATATATACTTTATACTAGGGCTGGGCGATATGACCTCAAATCAACATCACCATTAATTGAACATTTGACCTCGATGACGAGTAATCAACGGTTATTTCATTTTTGTTTGTTGTCCTCATAGTTCACTAACACGGTCTCTACTGTAAATATGATCAACTATTAAAGCTGGGATAGTTTTTGTAATGACAGAGTGCATATCTGATTAACCATTTTATTGTTTATTGAATGTTTCAAACTGAAATCAAAGCATCGCTTGAAATAAAAACAACACATTTGAATTTTAAAGTAGAAATGAACTTCTCTAAAACAGTAGAAAATAAATAACTTGCATTTCTTGCAAACTGTTTTTCTGCAGTGTTTACATTTGACTTCTTTTTGTTCGATGTCGTCACGTGACTCTGCCCTGAAAATAATCGAAATATGGGCAAGATGACGTCGGTTAGAGGTTCTGAATGTCGGTTTCGTTTAATTGCCCATTCCTACTTTCAACTCTCCTAAATACTTCAGCTTAGATGTCATATTGATGTATTTTCCACCGTCTGTATCCAGCACAGACAGAGGCGGCATGAAAGAGTTAATGAGACACGGATGAAAAAGACTCGAGCCAGAGGAGACGCTGAATGTAGCAGCAGTTTTAGAAACAAGTGTGAACATACAAAGAAAGCATCTTATTCGCTTTAAACTCACTCAGGACTGTTTTTCTTTTTTTCCAAATGAAAACGACTTTTTTTTGTACGCCTTTATGAATATTAATGGTGTAGCTTTGTCCACGTGTTTCTTATCATGAGCATCTTTCCATTTACCTTATCTCTCTTATCTGGCTCTCCTTCACATTGTCTCCATGTTAATTACCTTCTGTGTCTTTCTCACTGTGACCACAATCCTACAAATGACTTCTTGTTGGTTGTTTTTCAAACAAACCTGCAGAAAAACACAAATAAAGACCTGTATCTTTTTGACAATCTTCACTCTCTTGGCAGTGTATGACAAGCAAAAATTCTGTTTCAAATTAAAACAAAACACTTCGGTCCAGAAATGTATCTTCATGTTTTCTTGCTCCTCTTCTTTTTGTCTTTCACTAACTCTTCGTGTTTTTCTTCCACAGTCGCTGGAAAGCACACGGAGGATGTTGCAGTTGGCAGAGGAGGTGAGGCTTGGAAACGATGCTGCTTCTGCTGACACACAAACACAATGACATCTTTCACGCAGCTGTTTGGACAGAAGAAGAGAGGAAAGAAAGGCTGAATCGTTCCTGGATGAGGATCAGGAACATGTTATCTCAGTGCAGGATGACAGAAGCATTTAAATGTCCAGGGACAAAAAATGAGGAAACAGATAGACTTCTACAGAGAAGTCTTTAAGAGCTCGAAATTAGAGAAGGAACAAGTCTTAATGTTAGTATGAGGTTAATTACATTTTCAGATATTGATTTTCAGTACGTAGCAGAGCAGCTCCCTCGCTGCAATCTATTGAAAGTCAGCCCTTAATCCAAGTTGTTGTTGGCCTTGGGCGCGGGCCCCACCGACATACCCCCCCTGGAGGTCCATCATGGCTCCAGGGGCGCAGAAAAAAAATATTTTCAGTCCAGACCTTGAGTTATCCCATATATTTCTGTATAATAGTGGAAAAGCCACCTTCTATACAAGTTTGAACAAAACCTAAACTGAAAAGGGCCAAAAAAACGTACAGAAGTCGAAAAATCAGAGAAATAGACTATTTGCATTTACCTACGGAAAATTCATGGGAATGCAGAAGAAGAAGACGTAGAAGCAGAAGAAGTAGTAGAAGAAGAAAAACAAGAAGTAGAAGAAGGGTGAAACACTGGATGAGAAAAGTTTGTTGTAAAGAGCCTAAAACTGATCAAAGTAAAAACAGTAGCAGAGCATTCACGTCGTTAAAAGAGCTAAATTACAGTATGAAGAAATAATACATAGTTCATCATCTCCCTAAAACATGCACATTTTCAGGGTAAAATTAAGAGTTGGTCACTAAATGAGCGAGAGGACAAACGGCTGAACGCGTTGATGTGATTTTTATGTCTGGGATGCATTTTTATTTCCAAACTACATCTTTTTCCAGTGTACATACATCTGTGTGTAATCTTTTCATTTGTTCTGAAATGTTGTGGCTGATTTCTCCTCTCTTGTTTTCCAGAGCAAACAGACTGGTGTCAACACCATGGTGATGTTGGACGAGCAAGGAGGTAGCTGCACGGCTTTATCACTGCTGCTTTTCATGCAGCTGTTTCCTGTTTTTTTTAGTTGTTACTGACACATAATATACAGTATATATATATCTAGCTAATTATATAACAAGCTAACAATGCTTTGCAGCTTAACTAACCAGACGTCATTGTGCCATTGTACAAGTGTCGTGGAAATGTCGTTATTTAAATAAGCTTTACATTTGAAGCGGGTTTGAGGTGATTTAAAGGAACACATTTCCTGCTCTGACATTTCCAGAAACGTTTTTCATTCCACTGGAGGCAGTCAGGATTGTATAAGGAGGCTCTGAGGGATGTGTGGGCTGTAGAAAAATAACAAGGACAAAGATGTTTGACAATCGCATGCCTTGAGAAACATTAATATACTCTTCAACTAAGAGTTTAAGTCAGTTGCGCTAACCTCCGTCTGTGGCTGCAGGCATTTAGAAATGTTGCAGTGTTAACTAATAACACAGATCATGTGCTGTCTTTAGGCCTTTTAGTAACAGTATAACAGAAACACTTCCATAGGGGGAGATATAACATCCTGAACATGACTTGTAACTTTCTGTGTAGCTGCTGTCTTCAATGTGTTCGGAGTTTAAAAATGTGCGTGTATAATGATTCGCCGTACTACCCGCGGTGTTCTTTTTTTATGATCTTTTTTCCCATTTTTGTGTTGCTGCAATGACCCAGTTATTGACCCATTTTCAGAATCCTCGCAGGGATAATTAAAGTTTAATTAGATCTATCCTAAAAATTGATTAATAAAGGTGATAAACAAAACAAAATTAACACCCAGACGAATTCCTGGTGTCTGAAAATGTACCGAGGTTTAGAAAAGAAGAGTGTGTGTGTGTGTGTGACATGGTGTGTTGTTGGCCGCGTGTGTTTCAGAGCAGCTGAAGCGTGTGGACGAGGGCATGGATCAGATCAACCAGGACATGAGACAGGCTGAGAAAAACCTGACTGACCTCTCCAAGTGCTGCGGCCTCTGTGTCTGCCCCTGTGACAGGTACACTGTACACTCAGAGCTGATCCACGCTCCAGATCCCTCATGTGTCTGAGCACGCTTCCCTCTCCTCTTTTTTGTGTGTGTGTGTGTGCTGTGCTTTGTATCCTAAGAATTCATTATACTAATAATACTATTCAGACGCATCTTTGGTACAGGAGGAGTAGCTAAAAGTGCTCTACAATAAAGTGAGGAGACAGAAGAAGAAATGTAAAACATGCAAATTAAAACAAGTGCAAATACGGCGAGTTTAAAATGAGCATCAAAAGAAGAACAAACAAAACAGGCTCGCAATTGTAAGACCAGAAATAAGCTGAGAACAATAGAATGTATGAAATGTGATAAAAAAAACAATGGACTACAAAGAATCAACAATACTTGAAAATAATGGGATTACAACAACACAAGAGGGACAGCTAGGACTAGAAGATGCTGAATACATACGTTTGTATTGCTACCTCTCCTCGGCTCCCTCTGCCTAGCAACAGCCGACCATGCTCGGGGGTTTTGTGGTATTTTGAGTAGTCTGTCATGCCAAACTCTCAAACCAAGCATGATTTCTAGCAACAGAAACTATTAAGAGCTTTGGCCACTCCATAAACCTTAAAAAGAAGTTCTTCTTCCAAGAGGTTTTTGTGTGTGTGTGAGTTTCACTGAGGAGGATTTCCATGTGGTTGAGCACTTTCATGTTATTGTTCCGTCTGTGAGGTTGATTTCACTTGAGCACAGAATGAACTGCAGCCACATCCACAAACAAGAGAGTTAATAGAGCCTTACAAAGAGAGAAGAAATGGACATTTGCATTTCAAATGTGCATTTTATGGTCGATAGATTTGCTGAATCAATTTGCGAGTGCCCTCAGCGGTCTCTGAACGTGACCAAATGTTGCTACCAGGTTCCTTAAAATCACAGGCACACTTTGCTCTGTGCTGAGCATACTGAAAACTCTTCACATGGTGTAGTGTTAGCAGTGAGTTCATGACTGTTTTAAAACATGAAACAAAATCTCCCCAAAATGCTTTCACAATGGAGCAGAGGAGGATTCTTTGATGAGTACCTTCAGATCAGGTAGAGAATCTTTTTCACTTTCTTCTGATCAATGAATATCTGTGATAGCGGCCAAATGGTCGTCTTCTAAACCTCGCTTGGATTCTTTCAGTGAAAGGCCATGTGGTTGTTTAACAATCTTCTTGTATAGATTTTAATGTCACAGGATTTCCGGGCATGCAATGACTTGTCTTTGTCTCTTCCAGGGTGTCATCAATCGAGCACGACTCCCGATACAAGCGTACCTGGGGAATTAGAGGCGGTGATGGTGAAGTCGACTCAAATGGCTCCAAAATCGTCTCGAGGCAGCCGTCAGCTGTTCGCAACGGGCAGCCTGCTCAGGCCAACGCCTCAGCATCATCAGGCCCGTACATCAAGAGGTGGGGGGTCCAAAAGCATTGAACCATTAATGATGTCAGAAGCATGCTGTTCATAATGTAGACCTCACCTATAATCTTCTGCTAGTTTCACATCATATGAAGAGAACGTTTCTGAACATGTATTTATCACACTCCCTTTGAATGTGTGCTGCAGGATAACCAACGATGCACGCGAGGATGAGATGGAGGAGAACCTGGATCATGTTGGCAGCATTTTAGGCAACCTTAAAAGTATGGCTTTGGACATGGGCAACGAGATAGACAATCAGAATAAACAGATTGACAACATCACTTCCAAGGTAGGACACTGAGAGGAATGCTGCTTTCACTACTTTGCTTTTTCCTGTAAATGGGCTTTTTTTTTGCTGTTTGATCGCACTTCTTAGGCGGGTCTGCTGCTTACTGTTCCCTCCAAAATGATACGTCCTAAAAATCTGATGAAAACATCAAACACTAACGAAACTATTGGAAGGAAAACCGGAACAATTTTTCTCTTAGAAATTTATTTAAATTAAATCTCTTACATTCATCATGTTAAGCTGTAGAGCAAAATGAAAGGCACCATGTGGAGTGTTTAACAGCCAGTCGCTTTATGGAGGAATGTTTTTACAAGGGCAGGCTTTTTTCTTTCTTTGTATCCACACAAACAACTCAAAAACAAACCTACAAATGTTTTAATATTGTTTTACTGATTCGTGGTTGGCTTCTTTAATGCAGACAGAAGACAGCTAGTTTGTAAACATGATGTAAACAGTGTGAGGCTTTAAGGGAAGTCAAATGATCCTCTAAGAATTCAGAATGTTTGTTTGGTCTCGATAATACACAAATATCATGGCCAACAAAAATACACTTCGCCTCTCTTATTCCACAGTGTAACTTGAACAAAATGAGGGTCAGGACGCAAAACATTTATGCAACTTCCTTTTAAATTAGTAACTGCAACTAAGTGTGTGAAAGCGAGCAGATGAAACGAATGAGAGTTGTTTCATCAGCAAGAATACTGCAGGTGTTACATCCAATTCCTTCCTCGAAGAAAATTGCATGATTTTTTTTTTCCTTTTGTTTTTTTGAGTGTGAACCCTCGATACATGTTAACATTCAAATTAAACCTGGACAGGATTCTACTCAAACCAGTAAAAATGTTCAAATAAGACCTTTGCAAAAATTTAGCTTGAACACATGTAAAAGGTAAAGTAAGCCTGTACACTAATTAAATTTAGAAGTGTAAAAAATGATAAATCGGTCACAGTGTAATTTTTCTATTATTTTCCTGACACAAAAATGAAAATCTCTGTGAATTACTGACATCTGTATAACTTTGGAAGTCACGGTAAACACATGGCAGGACTGTGTTTTACACAAGTAACACCTCAGAGTTGAAAAATGAAGCAATTGCGTAAGTGCAAAAAATTGCAGTTCATCGAGCATCCACTTGAGGCTTGAGAAGTCACAAACCCCCCTTTTTTTTTTTAAAGCCAATTTTTGGAGCCTCAATTCTTTGCCTGTTGCTTCGCCGAGCCAAAGTAACTCTGAGTCAGCATGTCCAATATGGCGACCAGCGCCGAGGGGCTTCAAAAGTGTGCTTCAGGCACCAATGGGAGACAGCACTGAAACTACGTCCATGTTTATATACAGTCTTTGGTTTTGCATTATCAACAGTTTACAGGAAACCGTGACAGTTTTTGAAAGCATTTAACATCCCATTAACCCCTTTACATCTTTTTTCATTCTTTCTTTCAGGCGGATATGAACAAAGTCCGTATTGATGAAGCGAACCAGAGAGCCAACAAACTCCTCAAGTAGACAAGGAACCTGCTTCTGCCACTTTTATCCATCAACCTTGAGCCTCTGTCGCCACACCGATACACACACACACACACACACACACACACACACACACACACACACACACACACACACACACACTGCATACATGTGCACAAACACACACTCTTTAACAAAAAAAATACAATCCAACTGGAGAGAAAGATTTTTATTTCAGCAGTTTGGTAGCCTTGCACTTAGAAGTAAGTAAACATTCATCCATATTCTATATAAAGACCCTTACATATGTAATCATGATCATTGCTGGACCTTTTTAAAGAAGCTCTGGCATTACAAACGTTATCTAAGAGGAAGTGTCTGACTGCCTTACTTACTGCTGTCTGATACCAAATATGGGACAGGAAGGGAAGTAGCAAAGATCAGCTGCTTCTCTGTCTGAGTGATTCTCTTTTTTGACTTTCTCTCAAAGTCAAAGCAACTATGAATGGTCTCTTCATGTTTGCGTGTCTGGTTTGTAATTATGGTGTCACAGATCCAAACTCATTAGTGGCCTTTTAGGGTTAAATTCTGTATCGCCCCCTGCTGGTCCTGTCTTGTTCTAGCTTCCTCTAGTTAATTCACAACACGTGTAACTTTTGTCTAAACAGAGCGTCTTCCTTAAAATCCTTCAGAGTTAAAAGTGTAATTAAGTTAATCGTTCCATGTGTATTGTTTTGAGATGACGTGCCTATTTAATTCTTTCTTATTAAAAGCAGAAAGGACTCGTGAATCAAGTTGTTTTGAACACCTTTTTCTCATGTCATTTGTGCAGCTTCAGGTGAAAAAAAGCTATTTCAAACATTCTTATATGTTCTTTAAAATGAGTCAGGGTCAATTCTTTCATGCTGGAATTTAAAGCACCTCCCCCTGAATACATGACGCAATCTGATGATGTTGTTTTTATAATTCTCTGACTGCTGAGAAGTCAAGGTTGGTGATAGTAAAGAAGCTGACCTGGTGTTAGAAATGTAATATATAGCAGAGTTAGGGAAGCTCGTTAGGCAATCGTTAAAAACGCTCTAATTACTTCTTAAAGCTTCTAGTTGAATTCAGAACAGACCCGTATACAGAAAACTTAAAGAGTTGTTCAGCTGATCACATTTACTGTCTCCAGGTTTTTCAGTCCAACCGCAGTCCTTCTGTAAATACTGAAACATACTGTAGCTGTTTACTAATTGTCTCTCTGTTAATCTAATTCCATTATTCCCTCTCCATTACCTCTTGGTTAATAGAGATTTATGACACCCAAGAGGAGATTTAAGGCCCTATGCAGGGGTTCCTACACAAGTCGGAATGTGCTGAAAATTAATTTCCTCCAGTTAAATATTTGCAGAGTCTGTAGAAGTGTAAAAACAAATCTTCAGTTCTAAACACCGGGTTGCACATTGTTTATTTCAGCATTTTGTCTCATATTCACTCACTAGGTCATTTTTATCAGGGCATTTGTTGCAGTGTTGTCATCACAAATTCAACCTGGAATCTGATACATTTGGAAAAGCAGTCTGGAAAGTTTAGTAATTTAGCGATGAGAGAACATGTCACTGCCTTATCGATGATCCACGGTTGTGTTGTAACAGCCGGTGTATCCCAAACAACTGTTTTTGCATCTGTTTTGTAAATAGCCAGCTTTCACTGCAGAGATACGGTAAAATGATCGAATCTGATGATGGAAAGCGTAATTTGTTTTTGTCGAAGCCGTAGCCAGGCTGAGAAATTACTGCTGGCAGCAAGATGCAAAGTGTACATGTAGATGAATGATGTTTTAGGGGCTAAACGCAGAAGCAGAATAAGTCCTGGCGGGCTGTTAAGGCGTCGCTGTGGAAAATTGGCTAATGATAAAGTAATACAGTCTGCTGAAAGTATCTCTCGTATGAATCTTCTATCTTATTTGTTTTGAGGAAAAATGATGATTTGTATTCTCTGCTTCAGGCGTGCACCTATTCAGTTAGTAAAGATTGAAATGGACTGTTATCCAGGGCTTTGTATCGCTATAAGTGATCATCCTGGGTCTGCTGCTTGTCAGCTGGGATCTAATTAGTCCAGCCTGAGGCGGCCTCGCTGTCTTAAGGCTGTTTATTCATTGTTGTACCAACAACCACTGGAATGTAAATGCATCAGTTGTGTCTAATTTAATATGTTCATATGCAGCTTCACCTTCACTGAAATGAGCTCTGTTAGTGGACAACTGTTCAACCAAGTGAAAAAGCCTTTGGTTTCACGCCTTTCTTTGTATAAATGTTTGTAATCAATAAATCTATTAAAACATGCCTTTTATTGAAACGTGTTTTTAATGTATCAATCAACATTAAGTCAATTCTATTCCAAATGTACTGTAGTAGCTTTTTCTATTTCATTTAGTTGAGTTTCTTCTCTGTATAGTTTGGATCTTTCATGCTGGATATTTGCTCTGTTTGTGCCTTCTCTGGGCTCGAGGTCATTTAACATGGACTGTGGCAAAGGGGTGAACTCTCCGGTGTCTGATGGGTCGAAATTTAACATTCTGTTTGGAAATCATGGGCACCGCGTCCTCTGAACTACAGAGGAGAGGGACAATCTGGCTTGTTATTGGAGCACAGTTTAAAAGCCTGCAGCCGTGATGGTGTGCATTAGTGCACATGGCATGGGTTACCCACATTTGTTAAAGCTCAAATAATGCTGAATGAAATGTACAACTTTTGGAGCAACATATGCTCACATGCTGCTTTGCTTATTTCAGCAAGACAATGCTAAACCATGTTCTGCATGTTTTACAACAGCATGGCTCCATAGTAAAAGAGTGATAAACCGGCCCTCCTTCAGGGACTGAAAACATTTGGCACATTCAAAATCGTACAGAAAGACAAAGAAGACCCTGGACTGTAGAGCAGCTGAAACCCTACATTAAGCAACAATGGCACATTACAATTTCAAAATGTAATGACCCTGTACCTGTTTTTTCTTTGAATATGCTGCTTACATAAAATTCCCACTCTGCATTTAATTTTCCTAAAACAATGACAATTCTCAGTTTCAGTATTTGCTATGTCGTCTTTGTGCTGTTATCAGGTTTTATTTGGAAGCTTGATTGAAAGGCAACTGGACTTGGTTGAAGATCTTGAAGACGTGTCACCTCTCCTCCGAAAGGTCTCAGTTCTAAACTAACTGGTGGCCAGAGCTTGAAATTTCAAGGTCACATATTATCCTCCTTTTTAACCAGTTAAAAGTCTCAGAACTCCCCAAAACATGTCTGTGAAGTTTCTTGTTCTAAATCCACTCTGATCCTGTATTTGATCATGTCTATAAACCCCTCTATTTCAGCCCTGCTCAGAACAGGCTGTTTCTGTGTCTGTAGCTTTAAATGTAAATGAGCTGTGTTTGACCACGCCCCTCTCTAGAAGGGATTGGGTGGCTCGGGCTTTCACGCTCCATGCCCTATATTTTAGTGTGAGAAGGCCGACTCAGATGACAGAACAAACGCCTAGCTGTGGGAGTGCACCCACCTAGGGGAAGGGCTACTGCCCTTTGTGATGTCATGAAGGGAAAATCTCTAAACAGCCTGTTGGAGCACACATTTTCTGAAAAATGGAGCAGGCAAAAGACGGAGAGGATGGACTTTTCTCATGATTGGGGGGTTTGTAAACAGACTAGGGACACATATAAGTGTTAGAACAACATGGTAAAGTGTATTATGCTAAATATGTTAGCTTTTGTTGATCATTAGCATGCTGATGAACAAGGATGACTCAAATAAGAGTCGTTAGCTGAGTCGTTGACCTATTTTCTCCTACAGTCGTTAACCTTCCCAGTCGTTGGGGTCGCATGTTCCAAGGTGGGACCGGGCCTTCGGTTTTGAGAATTCAAAACAGCATAGTAGGTTTGGTGAAAGATGGTGTCTCAAACCACCACCTCGGCGAAGGGATGTTTTTTTCCACCTCAACATGGATGGCTTCTTTAACGCAACTTTCAAACCAACGGTCTTGAGGTGAAACGTCTTCAAGATCTTCAACCTAGTCCAGTTGCCTTTGGATCAAGCTTCAATTTACCATGAACTGGATGACTAAGAACCTACACAGACATGAGGTTCTAATGTTTAAAAAAAAATCACATTCAGTTTTTATTTAAATTTTACTCAGGGTCCTGACTTCTCTGGAAAAGGGGTTGTAAAAGATCAATTCTCCCAATAACAAAGAAGAGTTAACACCAATAAATCAACACAATCTGTTTAGATTAAGGAGTTTATTTTTAAAGTTTATTCTCTCAAAATGTATTTGATAATTCTTGTCAACATTTCTGGATATTTTACATAGCTAGAGAGTACAAAATGCAGATTAAAAACCAGTGAACAGAAACGGCAGGTGGGAAGGTGGAGGAATTGACAAAGTGGATGGAGGTGACGGAGTAGGAAGTGTCCGAGTTATACTGTCGATAGAGTGACCGATAAAAACAAGACTGAATACATGTGATGCAAGTTTCCCCAAAACATTTCGAGGTGTGTTTCGAACAGAACAAAATTGGAAAAGTGGAAATAGCACAGACGTGATATTCTTCTCGAAACTGAAAATCTGTATTTCTTGATCAGAGATTCATCGACTTGTAGATTTAAACAACCTAAACAGAGATCATGGCCCTGCTTCCATGTTTCCTCTTGAGCTGAACAGTCTCGTTTCTCTTCTGCACCCGACTTCTGTCTTTTCATTGAGGTCACTTTAGTTGGACAGTACAAGGCAAGACGGCAGTGAGTGTGTGTGTGTGTGTGTGTGAGCCACTTTCCTGCTGACAAGTTAACATGTATAAATGCGGTTCCATATACTGTACAGACTCTTCATTCTCTGTCTTTATCGGTTCAAGTGTTTCATTCTATTATGGCTTTTGTCGTTGAAACTCCTATGTGTATCCAATTCTCGCTCTCTTTTCTCCATTTACATTCATATTAAAGACACACTCCCTCAGCTCCAAACTGCTACTGTATGATCCTGGTCCTGTTGTGTGGTTTGGAAAAACGAGTCAAGATCCCTACGACCCACAACGTCTTAAACTTTGGCTTTAAGATGAATCATCCGAGGTCTTTCTCCGCTTTGATATGACGCTCAATATTTCTGAAATCTAGTTTAGTAGGAGTGTTTCATAAGATCAGAACCAGTTCAATCAGGTTTACTTCCGCGAGTCAAGCTTTTATTTAAAGCAGGTTTATACAAGTCAGAATAAGGTTACCAAAATAACCAACCCCACCTGGTCAGGTCAGATTTCAGGCTTCGCTTTAAGTCAATTTGCAGCACGAATACATTTAACACATTTAAATTAGCCTGCACTTTTTCACATTTTTTGGCCTTAAAGGAGCTCATCACAAGTTTTTAAAATAAATATTAAAGCCAGAAAATCTCCATTTTTGATCAACAGTGATGGCTTCATAGTGGGCGGCATTTTCTAAATTTGTTCCGTATTTTTTTCCTGTTACTCAACATTCACTTAAAGAAACGGACACTCTCAAATCTTGTGATTATACATCTTTTGATTGGCTGCCTGGTTCATGTTATTTCATTTGTCCAAGTGCCAAACCAAAGTCGGACAATCATACCAATGAAGTCAAAACCTACTGCCACTAGTAGGTTTTGTAACAGAGGAGGTTAAACAGTACCGTAAGTCTCTTCATACATACGTCCATTTTTAACACTTAATACAAAATAGAAAATCGCGACTTGCACGTAACCTTGTTTTCTCCATGATGCATTCAAGTAAAGTGACTGGGGTCAGTGTTGCTAAAAGGAATAATCCTGGTTTAGTTTCTCTGGTTCATTCTAAGTCCTGCTTCTTAAAATAAACCTGCTTGACTGAGCAAACTTGTGAAACACCCTTCAGACGTAAAGAAGCATTCACGTGTGTCGCCACAAGCCAGAGTTGAAGAGAAGTTGGACTCGATCGAAGGTCTGAGAATATCACAATAGCACCATATCAAACGAATGTAAAACATACTTCATGCACCTGTAGATATATAAACTGTATATGTATATATGTCGATGGATAGATATGAAATGTAGGGTTCCATACACGAGTGTTGAATATATTTCAAGTTCACAGAAGTACGTACTGTCACAGTTCAGTTGGGAATAAAGTCGGAGAAGAAGTTTACTCAAAACTGACTGATCGTGGTGTCTCATGACGGCTTGTTTGTCATAAAAATCTCAACAGTCAGACCCTTCACAGTGCATAGAGCATTTCGTTTGCATGCCTGCAATTACACTTGGTGTGTGTGTGTGTGTGTGTGTGTGTGTGTGTGTGTGTGTGTTTGTGTGTGTGTGTGTGTGTGTGTGTGTGTGCACTGTACACTGCACTCACTCCGGCTCTAGAAGTAGCGTTTAGTGCTCCAGATTCAAACTGCACAGTATTACAGTTCACAACCATTGTGTAAGGCAGATTAATAAAAGTACTCAGTACTCTTGAGTCACCCCATGTTCATTACAGGCCTTCATATCATACATAGCTATATCAAAGCATGCCATACTAAAGAAGGAGGGAAAAAAACTGCAGCAAAAGTAACAAAAGAAAAGTGGAACAAACATTCTTTGGTTGAGTGTGAAATCAGCATTCCTGTGCTTTAATTCAATACTTTCAATTTTGGCTTTAGATCCGAAGAACACAAAGAAAAAAGTGGACCTTTGCGATCAAACACAGGCTTAAATACAGGCAAAAAGTGACAGCTTGAACCTAGACTACCATACTTATGTCAATTCTCACAAAATAATATAAAAAGATTTAGTGATAAAAGCTCGCTCTGACTGATTGTGCACACATACTACTTTCACTCTCCTCGTTGCCTTGGCAACCCCCCCCCCCCCCTCCTGATGGCCTTCCCATCTCCTTTCACTTCTTCTTGGCAAAGCGACTGAACTTCTTCTCCTTGTCTTTCTTGGCAGAGCTTGGCTCAGGGAGGGCAGCGGAGGTGGAGGAGGAGGGAGCGGGCAGGCTGTGTGCTTTGGCCCCCGAGGGCCCCGACGCCTCCTCCTCTGCCAGGGGCTGAACGGCCCTCTCCATGGCCTGGCTCCAACGCTGGAGCTCCTCCTAAAATTAAACACACAACAAAGTGGCTTACAATGGGAGGGGTGTCCTCCTCCAGAGGGAGTAGTTCTGATGAAGTAAATAAACTAAAGAGGTGACAATGAAGCTTAAATTAGAATGAAAAAAATCTCATTACTATTTATACTAAAGACCCCTGTAGGGTGAAACTGATACAGTAGAAAATCAGAATAACCTCATTAGTGTGAGCCACATGCTTAGATGTAGGCAAACGTCTAAAAGTCAAATATGTATGTTCTGTATGTATTGTTACAAAGGGTCAAAGGTTATATAAACACATGCCAAGTCCAGAACAATGAGCCTCATTTGATTCATAGAAAGCTGGAAAAAGTTCATTATGTTTTATCTCTAAGCAGCTCAAAAACTCACCTCGTCTTTACAATGGAACAAATATTCACTGCCGTCTCTGAGGCTGTACGAGGAAGGAAAAGGAAAGAGATCGATGTAACAAGCTGTCGTGTGGAGAACCAAACAAAAACAAGTCGTTGGGTACATTTCACATCCTGACCATTAAAAACCAGTTTCCAAAAACAGATGCTGGAGTCATCGAAGCAACTGAGCTCTCACTGTTTTTTATATCCATTTGAATAAATGTGTGTTTATGTGTTTTAAACTAGCAGCATTTTTTTAGCATCTATTAGCAAAGTGAGTGCATGCAGCTCTAGACAGCAGCTGGTTAACTAAGGGAGGAGAAAAAGCTGGCCAGGCTCTATCCAAAGTTGAAAAAACATCAAACTGCAAGCACCTCCGAAACGAAATGAAACAACTAAACTATCCCCAGTGTTAAAGAGAACAGGCTGTGGTTTGAAAGGGTTTTGTGTGGGACTACTTCCTGTTTCACCGGTTTGTTCTAAAAGCTCACAGTGACCAATAATATATTTTTTTAAAACATTTGTACAGAAAACATCCTGCGAATTACAAAAAAGAAATAAAGAAACAGGAAATAGTAAGTAATACTGAGATAAGTATTCTCACTGTAGTTTGGCGACGTGCTTCTTCTTCTTGTAGTTGTTTAGGATCTCCCAGCTTGCGTTGCTGAGTGACAGGGGGTCCTCGCCGTGATACGTCACCCCGTGGCCGAAGCTTTTGGCGTCCTTGTAGGCCGAGAGCTGACCGGGCTTCAGCACACAGAACAAGTTGTTCCACGACCTGAGAGGGACAGATAGGGACAGGATCAATCGTTTCAGGTAGCTAATTCCTCTCAATGATCCAAAATCAATTTAATTAAGTCTCAATCACGAGCGCCACAACAACATCAACACCTCATTAGACTAAATTCACTTAATTAGAAAGAAGGAGAGTCGTTAGTGCAGCTCACTGCTCTGAAACAACTGTAAATAGTTTCTGCTTCTTTAAAGAACGTCACAGTGTTTGAAAAAAGAGATGCTGAAAGAAAACTTTGTGTTGCTTCTGTACGAACGTAACGATGAATAGCGGCTTTGTATTCATCTTGAAAATACAAAAGATGGCTGTAATAATCATATAAACTATGGTAGATGGTTAGAAGGACTTCAAATGGTCCAAACTATGAACGTCTGTCTCCTCCACTCATGCCAGTGTCCAAGAATGTGTTAAATCCTTGAATGAATCCAAGTAAAATAAGGTCAGTAAAAGAGCCTTTTTAGTTCCTAGCTCAATGATGCATGCAACTTGTACTTTCAATTCGTCCCACTTTTTTCGTTTACTTTTTAGGGGTCTTTTTATGTCTTTAGAGAGACTTGATAGTGGATAGAGTTTGAAATTGGGGAGAGAGTTGGGAATGACACGCTGGTTAGGAGCCACAAGTCGGATTTGAACCTGGACCACCCGCTTCCAGGACAACAGTCTCATGGGTCTGTACATGGGGCATGCAAGCTAACCACTAGGCCACCGGCGCCCCAAGATGAAGATGTTTACAGTGGATAATATCTATAGTTGATCAAGTTATTAGTTATTACTCTTTAGAGTGCATTTCTCTCTTTTTGTTCAGTTTTCTGAGTCTGAGTACATTATATAGAGTTGACTTAAAAATGTATGAAAACAAATCAATGGCGACCTGAGCTCCGCTGTGATGGATGAAAGGAGGTAAATGGGTTTTCTAGTGTGCTAATAGATTTTCCTAATTTACAGAAGCAGATAGCTGTCTGGAATGGCTAGCTGAGTCATGCAAACACTACACTTCGTGTCGTAAACCGGCTGAAAAATGCAAAAAAAAACACTCTACCTATTTGAGGCCTTCTTCCCTGAGCCCTCCACGTCGTGTTTGCGTCCCAGCATGCCCTCCTGCAGCACACTCTGGGCTCTGACGGGCTCCAAGGGCATGGTGGCCGCCCTCTCTGGTTCTTTGGATGTCACTACAGAGACTGAGGGATCGAGCTCCAGAGAGCCACTCTCTCTCATTTCTGAGACAACGGGGACTGTGGAGTCACCGGCCGTCCCCTCCTGCAGACCTGAAGTGGGCTCAACTGCACCAGAAGCAGACTGGAGACAGAATCAGAAGGAGAAGAAGTCTTTTTAGAAATTCATCGTTCACATTCAGAATAGATAAAAGAGAGGAGTACGCTCCTGATTTATGCATCTGGGAGTGCTCTAACAGGGGTCTCAGCACAGTCAAATGTAGTTTGATTTCAATGGTTCAAAAAAAGTCAAGGAGCTTATTTGAACGCAAAAGTTAGCAAGAACATAGAGAAGAGAAGAGGCTGGTTTTCAGTGTGCTTTAAAGGAAGTCACCACATGAAAAAGTTCAGAGGACAGGAGTTAAGTGAGGGTGGGTACTAACCAGAGTCTGTTCCTCAATAGTGTAAAGTTGTGAAGATTCCTCTACAAAGCCGGTGTCTTCTCTCCTGCAGGAAAGAGGGCAGCATGGGGTCTGCATGAGACACTTTAAAGAGCAGCAGGTGAAGAATAAAGTGTGTGTGTGTGTGTGTAGGAAAAGAGGGAGACTGTGTTCCTGCATAAATGTGTAAAATATAAGACTATAGAATTCTATATTTTTGTTCTAAACAAGAGAAAACTTTGCTTGTTATCTATTCTTGTTTTTTTAAGTTCTTCTGTCTTCCTGTGGCTCCAAGCCCAAACCCATTTGTTTATACTGTATTATTAAAATCATCTTCAATATGTTTGTATTGAAAAAAGCTCTAAACCATTTCCTATAACAGCTGGGCTTTTTATTATCTGGCAAATATTGTGCATGATAAAAGTCTTTTGGGGGGATACTCTTCAGAGGCAGATTTATGGCTCTGGTTGTTATTTTGTCAGCAAACACTTTGTTTGGGATTGACTCAAAGTAAACTACTGTATAGCCATCATATTAAGTAAAGGAGGAAAATGTCATCCAATGCAACAGTGTGGCTCACTTAATGTGTTTTCATACATTTCCTAGTTCAAAATAGAAAACGTGCATCAGTAAGGTGGAAGAAAAATCGATAATATGGCAATGTTGAACATTTCTGAGGGCTTCAATGATGATCCTCAGATCGCACATGTACAGTCAATGACTGCCTGCATGTATGTGGGTGAGTGTGTACCTGCTGTCCTTGTCTGAACGATACTCCTCTTTAATGAACTGCTCCATCTCCTGCTGCTGATTCCTCAGCTCCAACAGCTCCAGCTGCAACACAGAAGAGAGTGAGAATAAGAACCTCGTCTATTTCCTATTTTCAGTCAATGTAGAATCTGCCTCAGCCAATTACTGAATATTTGTTTTGAAAGTTTGTCTTTTAGCCTGCAGGTCATATTCTTTTCCAGGAGATATTTTTGTAGGGCAATAGAGTTTCATAAATGTTAATAAGAGGGGCCTTTTTTATGATAGAGCAGCTGAAGAGAGACAGCAAGTATGGGGGGTAGTAGCTCAGCCCGTAGGGACTTGGGTGGGGAGCCGTAGGGTCGCCGGTTCAAGTCCCGATGCGGACCAAAATGGAATTTGGTCTGGTAGCCCATAGGGGGCTGCCACAGAATTTCCCCTTGGGGATTAATAAAGTGGAAATTCTGAATTAATATGTGAAGGAGAGAGTAGGTAGACATGCGTCGAAGGGCCAAGGCCGGGATTCAAACCTGAGACTGTACGTCACTCAGCTGATCTACCAACTGAATCTTTGTCAGTGTTTTAGAGAAGCTGAAATGATTCGTGTCTTGATTTTTGTTTGGTAATGAAATGACGTGTGGATGATGTGGAAGATTTGTCCTCACCGTAGTGAGGCGCTCCAGAGCGGAGAAGCGCTCCTCCCACGTGGCGGTGGATTTCTCAAAGGCCTCGTGTCTCTTGATGAGTTTCTCCACCTCGTCCACAGTGTATCCGAGGTCTTTGCTGGTCACGTAGGGCTCCTGAGCGATCAGCCAGGCCTCCGCTACCGAGGCGTCTCGTGCAAACTGACACACCTCCAGCACTGCAGACGAGAGAGACGGGGGTTTTGAGTTTGTTCATTCAATCATAAGGAATTTGACTTTTTGTATAAAGTGAAGTCATTTCAGAAAGTGAAACATTTTTTGATTAGAAAAATCATTATTACAAGGTGATGACTTTTTTTTTAAGAGGAAAAACACATTTTTATAACCCGAGGAATTTTCTGGTGGGAAAGTAATTTGTTTTTAAAGTGAGGATATTTTTAAAACGAGGACTTTTTTACAAGTTAAGATCAGTTTCGGGAAATCAAGATATTTTTTAGGGGAACACATCGTGACAAGGTGAGGACAGTATGTACAAAAACTCCAATCCTTTTTGGAAAGGAGAAAACTTAGAAACTGGGGACATTTTATAATATTACATTATATTATATATTATGTTTTTGGTAAGGATTTTTGTATGAATAGGAAAACTTTTGTCAAGTCACAGACATTTTTTGAATGTTCAGGCAGGTTTTGGAGAGTAAGTGCATTATTCAAAAGTAAGGATATTTTTTTTTTTTACTTTACAGCTTTTTCAGTTTTTTTTTCAGTCCAGCTTGTGTTAAAGGCAGAATGTGAAATCAAGTATAACCTCTGAAAATGTCTCTCTGAGTCATGACTGTCTACAATGAGTGAGAAGCGTGAGTCCCGCTGGCTGTGTTGTTGTCGTAGCTGTGTTTACATCATGTTTACATGGCAAGACGGCCGGCTTGTGTATAAAAGCTGTTTTATTCAAGGACTAGAGAAAAGAAGAACAACATAGCCTACTCACTGCTTGTTTGGATGTCATGTAAGTGTCTTTAGATCACGGTCAATCTGTGTTTACATATGTGCAATGTGAAGCTATGAGTTAACCAAAGTGTGCTAACATTAGCCTGCTAACGAAACAACGCAGGCCACAGGCAGTTGCAGCTCGAGCAAAGGACAATTTTGTCCGCCGCTTGCGCTTAATGGTGCTTAATTATGGTGCGTTCTAATTGATAACTCCTTCGTGCTAACGTGAGTGGAGAGGGATTGGAGGTGTGCCGCTGGAGGAGAGCGGAGGCTTCAGAATAGCGGAGGTGTCGCCAAACAGCCGTTTGTTTTGGTTTCATGTTGGTGCTCAAGGGCGACATCTACTGGATCAAAAAGTCGCACATTCTTCCTTAACCTTAACCTGTTCAAGCCTGAATATTTGTTTAGAAAACAGAGACGCTGATTACAAATATATTGTTCTGGAGCTAAGTTAAAGAACTCCCCTTGTTCTTTATTGCACAGAAACCCTCTCATAGAGCGTCTTTATTTTAGTCTCAGGTTATATTCACTGCAGCAACAGATTTTCTCTTGATTCAGAGGTTTAGAAGAACAAAAGCTGAGGTGCTCTTTCATATGCAGAGGTTTGTAGTGCTTATTCCTACATCAGTAAGTCGTATGTTGTTGGCAGTTAAAGGAGAAGAATAACGAATGTACAGGATTTGTTTTTCACTGCTGAAGGTAAGTGTGGTTTTACTCACAAAGTCTGAGCCAGTCCCATCTGTCGTCCCACTTGAACATCATCTCCTTCTTTTTCTCCGTCAGCTGCACCAGCTTCTCCTTGATCTGACACAAGCATTTATACAGTCGCAGTTACATATCAGCATTATTAAACAACTCAGGACTGGCTATTATCCTTCAAGAATTAGTATTGTAAAGTAATTAAGCGCACGTTATATTCAGGCCAGGGTCAATTGCTCATTTAAATTCTTTTGGCTTTTCCATTTCTAATTAGAGTTTGCTTTAAAGTCTCCCTGATGAACCTTAGATGAGTGGAATTTTTTTTCTTTCCCGGAGATCCAATTGGTTCCATAGTGCCAGACAGGAACAATCACTCCCAGAAAAGTAATTAAATCTAATGAAAGCAGCAATTTGAGGCCCGGCTGAGGATGAAAAGAAGCTGTCTGTGCTGCTGAAGTCTTACCTCAGCAGAGTCTCGGTGCTTTCGTGTCAGCAGGGTCTTGCCGAGGTCTATGCAGTCAGTGAATTTGGCTCCCCTGGCCTCAATCTCCGAGCGGATCCCCTGGTGGTATTTCTGCAGGAGCTCCACGGATGAGACATCCCTAATGTGGACGAGGGAGGGATGTCAAGTGATAACAGGTAATGCATGAAGTGTATCTACCTCTGTTGGTAGAGACTGGAACTACAGCAGTAATTTTTGCACTGCTCTGGCAGGTGTAGAGTATCCTTCAAAGTGCTACAAACATTCAGATAGGTTCAACATTAAAGGGGGAATATACTAAATTAAAGTGTTGAGAATCTTCTGCCCTTTAACAAATAGGTTTTTAAAGTGAATGAAAGCGTCTCTGTCTGGACTGGATCAATAAAAAAATTATTGTCTAAATTATCTATTGTAATATAGATATACGTATGTTTGACCATTGAAACTGATGTGATTATAAAGCTAATCTTAAACACCCAAAGGGAGAGGTTTCACATTTGTCTTTCAGCTGTTTGGATCAGTGGGAAAAGCTTTTAGCAGACTGGAAATAGCAGGAATGAGTGGTGAGATTATTTGTTTGTATTCATTTGTCTATAAGCAAACACAAAAATCTATTTGTAAAAAGCAGACAAAGCAACACCTCGGGGCATCATATCTATAAGATATGCACATCGGGGTTGGTAGTTTTTTGTGTGTGCTTATTTAAATACCTGTCGTGTGTTTTTTGATTCATTATGGTTGACAGAATAGATTGTAAAGTTGAATGTATTTTCTAAAATGTAATGCCCTCTTCTACATGTGATGCTTTGTGTGGACTATCGGGCTTAATTATGTTTTTCAAATGGACATTTTATATTCATGTTAATGTTTTTTAATGTGGACTCCAGGAAGAATAGCTGAGCTCTCGGGTACAGCTAATGGGGATCCTAACAAATAAACACATCTTAATACTTATTAGACATGAGGGATCTATTTCAAACTTACGTCCATAATAAAGTATATGTCTAAACATGCAGAAATATTTCCTAAAAAAAGATGTCATTCTGTCAGGCTCTGTGCAAAGAGCTATTTTTCATCCTTTGTGAAAAACAAGACCAAAGAACAAAATCCCAATTTTGTTGAGAATAGAAATAAATGAGAATTAAAAGTGAAACTTGAACACAGTCAGAGCAGGGATTCAGATATTCCTTTAGAAAAAGCTTCTTTCAGTGTAGAAGTTTAACTCATTCAGTATAAACTGAGAGAAAGCTGGCGTGCTCACTGTTTGTCGGGTAATACAAGGTTCACTGTAGTGCTGAAAAAACATCCGTGGACCAGCTTACCTCCGTTTGGTAGTGGAGTGGTCTCTGAAGCGTTTTCAGGCACACTTAGAAGTTAAGGTGGAAAGGTAAAAACATTTTTCTTATCTTTCCACTTTAACCTCTTTCAGCAATTCAGCCTAAAGTTCAAATTCACTTCATTCATCTCTGATCTCATCCTCGTCTGAAGTGTCCTCACCTGGGCTTCTCCTGAGTCTCGATCTGCTGGATGATGCTCTCCATCCAGGCCATCAGATCTTTCACCATCGTGAAGAAACGGAACTTCTCAGCCGTGTCCACCAGTTGCGCCCTGCGGCCGTCGCAGGCGTCCAGCAGGCCCTTCCAGGCTTCCGTCACCTCTCTCTCTGTGGCGTGGATGCTCTCCGCTTGTCCTCCGGCGTACTGGGCATGAAGCCGCGCAGCTGTCTCCTGAAACTGCTGAACCTGAAGGCATGGAATCAAATCTTTGATGTATAGAATAATAATAAAAAATGATGCCTGTCCTTTAAAAGAAAGTGTGGATGTTTGACCGTCACCTTGAACATCTAAATGTGATTTATCGGTTGTTGATCCCAGAACCATGTGACTGTTAAGTAGATACATTTGTAAGAATCCCACTTCTGGACAGCCAGTTTAAGGTTCTGACCCGTTGAGAATAGACTTTTCAGTGAAGTCGACGTTGTCTTTTGCTCTGCATTTTATTGTTGAAATTAAAAGATTAAAGAGCTTACAGCTGAGGGAAACAGCTGAGTGGGAGGATAGCATTTACCTCACCTTAAAGCAAGTAATTTGACCTATTGTTAAAATGCTAATGTTTTTTTTTGCTTTGTTTTTTAATGTTATTAATTGTTTCTTGATCCCAGAGTAATTTAACTTGAGCTGTATACACTCATAAAACACTTTAAGGGTTCCCCCCTTTTGAGAAAACTTCTCTCGGTTGCCCAAATATTGCAGCACTCTCTGCATGTGAATCATCAAAGTGTGCCTCCTGGCCGCAGCCTGCTGTGTTCCCTCGGAGTTAAAGGCCTGATCCCCTGTGTTGTACCTGTTTGCCTAGAGCGCTGATGTCTCTCTCAAAGGCGGCGTGCATTCTGTGGAAGGACTCGGCTTTGCTGAAGTCCTCTCCCACATCATCAGGCAGCTCTTTCTGCTTCTCCTGGATCTGAGCCACCAGCTCCTTCCCATCATCAAAGTACCTTTAAAAAAAAAAGAGGATAGATTACACCGTCTCTCTAGCTCTGAGTGCATTATCAACACATTTATCTCCTTCAAAGATTTTTTTATGTTCAAGTTGAAAATATTTTTGGTTTGAAATCAAATTTCTAGCAAACATCGATCTCAACTGTTCTGAGGCATTATGTTGCATTACAAAGTCTTAAAGTTAACGATCCAGATAACTTTGTGCTCATGATCTGGTCAATCATTATTACTGTTTCGCTTACTTGAGCAGTTCATAGGATGTTGTGAGGAGCTGAGCACGAGTGTCGATAAGCTCCAGCAGATCAGCCCAGCTCTCATTGATGCCGTCCTTCCACTCCGCCATGGTGGCCGCCTCGGTGTGGCCGGCTTCAATCAGCTCGTCTATCGTCTGGTTCACAAAGTCCACCCGCTCCTGACCCACCATCCCCGTCTCCCGGGCAAACTCTCTGAACCTATCCCTCAGAAGCTGACACAGAAAGATAGATACTTTTGAGAAACAAGTTTACACCAACAAACAAAATATCTTTGTTGTTTTTTTTTGGTGGGAAATACACATTTTGAAGCTGTACAGCAAAATATATAAGAGATGAACTCCTATGGCGGATTTTTTTACTTAAACACCCAAGAAATCCTGCAGTTAATGAAAAAACAAAAACAGATGCTCTGTGATCACTTCACACAAAAGAGAAAGCAGCATAGAAAACGCTAATTATCCTCTCTCGCTTTTGTCTTGTATATGAAACAGGTGAACATTGTACACGTCTAGTTAGTGAATGTATCTGTGAGATGAAATGAGTTTGCATTTAAATCTTTCCACATGCATGTTTGTGTGTGTGTGAGCGCCTCTAGTCCATCAGTCAATGTAATTATAAATTCTAAATTCATCACAGATGACTGACCAGCTGATAACACAGAAGAAATGTTCAACAGTTTGAGACTGAAGCACAAAAGAAATGAAAAAATTATAAATCTGAAATAACAGAAAACTTTCAGCTGCTCTTAGATCCGGCGGCACAACGATTCATCGGCCCAGAGAATACAATCTGAAAGCTGCTGCACCTGAAGTCTTTCGTCCTGTGATTTACAAAAAGTCAAACAAATTGCAAGAAGACCTGAAGGGCCGTCCTGGTTCTTATATGCAAGACAGTGAAATAGAGAGACCAAGGCAATAAATATAAAATAACCAAAAGAAATAAAATAACATAAGAATACAATCCTAACAAAATGTGAGAGGTAACTAATTCAATCTCACATCAATTTCACATGTTTGCACATACAATCACACGTAGACCACCTGGTGAAGTCGTGTGTTTTTTCTCTGTATGGACTTTAAAAAAGAATTACTATGTTCTTTCCCTCTGGTCCTATGTTGAGGGCTGCATACAATTTGTACAAGCCAGAATAACTCAGTAGTTGTTGTGCGCATCAATAACTGCACATCCTGTTTACATCCATCAAATACATTTTCACATCTGGTGTTGAAAAATAAAGCCAGTGTAAAAAAACTGCAGTTCCTTGTGTGTCCACTTGAGGCTTTCTGCAAAAGCTAAGGCTCCTCATTAGAGCCCATATTAAAATGTACCCACTTTCACTTTGTTTACTGCCAGGTACCAACAACAGCTTTGATCTGTAAAGCTCATCTCTTTAACTTTGGTAAAGTTAAACGGGGGATTTTCTCCTTATAATGCATCCTTTTGATTATATAATGGTAAAGAATTATACATACATTTGCATTATTGGGCTTGTGGCTGTGTGGACTGACAGGTGGGTGCATTATAGCTATTAGTTTGGAAGCTTAAGGCCCAAACAGCTCCGCCTCTTTGTCTGTTTCTAAATTGATCAAGAGTTGAGATAGAATTTCCAACATGGTGACCGCCATCGTTTGACTTCATAACATCTCTTCAGAAACAAATGGATGATGTCACAGAGACTGCGTCCATGTTTTATGCAGAGTATGCTTTGTTCATGTGACATACCGTGACGTGGTCAAGGTCCTGGCCCATCTCCTGAGAGGAGGCCACCACGTCTTTCTCCGCGATCCAGTGCTCCAGGTCCTCCACCTCTCGGCTCAGCAGGAAGTGGTGGTAGGTGTGGTCCAGCTTCTTCCTGCGGTCCTCCGCCAGCTCCTTCAGCCCTGCGTACTGCTTATCCACCTGGCCCTGCCGCCTGATGATCTCCTCGCTGCACACAAGAGTAAAGAAAGCGGACAAGAAAGGAAATGAGATGCAAGGAGTTGGGAGAAAATGAGAAAAATGCAAAAAAGATTGGATTTAGGTTTGCACTAGATGAGACGTGTGATTATGTTACAGAAATGATCACACATTATGTGCTTGTCTCTCTTATCACGTGAAAACACATTCGACTGAGACAACATGAGTGAATTAGCATCCCAACAAGGGGTTCAGACGACATTTTTCTTTGCATTAACATAAAACGTTTCAAACACAAACCCGTCAGGATGCTCCTCAGAAAGTAGTTTTTGGGCACGGTCAGCCAGCTTCTGAATGGAGTCAGCGTAGTCGTCCACAGCCTGCTTCAGGATCATGTGGCGCTTCAGCATCAGCATGGCACTCTGCTCATCCTGGAGGGAAGGAAGAAGAGGAGGATGAGGAAGAGGAAAACAAATAAGACATTTTGCACACAAAAAAAACGAGCTTGCAGTAGAGGGTGCTATTTCTAAACAAGCATTTCAGTTTAATTGAAGAGAACCCTAACTATATAATCATGTTTTTTCATGCACTGCCTCTTGTTATTAGCACAACATGGTATGCCTGGTTTTGTTTTCAATACAAAGATCCTGTTTTCAGACATCTGCAGCCTCATTCCTTGTCCGTCTCATGCCTAACCTTGGCCTTTTCATCAGCGATCATGTAGAGCTCCTGCTCCCCGATCCATGCTTCAGCCTCCTCTGCGTCGTTGTAGTACTGCTGGGCTAAGCTAGAGCCGTTCAGCCTCTCCCTGCGTTTAGCCATCTCATCCTGGAGCCGGGCCCAAGCCTCATCCAGATCCTTTGATTGTTTCACTATTCTCTCGGCCTCTGGTCTGCCCTCTGCCCCCGCGGCTGCAGCCATCCTCTGCCCCCGTGCCAGCACCTCATCGACGCGAGGCTGGTGGCCCTCGATCTCCCTCTGCAAGGTCTGGGGGTCAAGAGGGGCAGACGGTCAGGGTACAACAGTGCCAAAAAAGACACCATGTTAGTGTCTGAGTGGTTCTAAACTTACGATTCACAGAAGAAGTTCACACATTTTTGCACAAAACCTTTTTGAATAAGTGTCTTGTATTGGAAACTGTATTTTTGTTTAACATTATCAGAAAGGGATAAGGCCTTCTTTGAAATCTGAAAAGTTGTTTTCACACTATTCTGTAATTTTACTAATTGTACTTACAATTCTGATATCTTTTCCCATTCTTCCAGCAAAGATGTGGGGAAAAAGTCATATCCCTTCTTTTTACAAGTTCTAAAATGTGGATATTAGAAGTTTTTTTGTCATATATGATTTCAAACTGAATCTCTTTGGGGTTTGAACTGTCAGTGGGACACGTTAGTAATTTAAAGCCCCCCCTGAGCTCTAGGAAAATGTGAGAAGAATTTTAATGAACAGTTAATCGAGAAAATAATATCAGATGAATTGAGCCTAAAAAGTTAACCACCACTCTTTTTTTTTTTTTTTACAGAATCTAAATCCCTTACCTGGTTCTTCTTCTGCAGCATTTGCACGGTCTGAAGATTGTGGCCGTGCTCTTGTGACATTGCCAGAGGCATCCTCTCCTCAATCCAGAGCTGACAGAGAAAAGAAGAAGAAGAAGAAGAAGAAGAAGAAGAAGAAACAAGTTATTCTCACTTCTTTTGGAAAACAGCTCAACACATTTCAGACATACACAGAGAATAAAACACAATAAGAGCATCTCCTCATTCTGCATTTTACTCCATTACAGAAATGTCTCCGGTATTTCAAACAGTAAAAATCCCTCTATAAGCTTTCTCCTCCACCTCATGTAAGTGGATTTAGACAGTGGAGCCAATAAAGGATTAAAGCTTTTTACAAAGATTCACCTGGAGGGTCAGTTTCATGTAGAGAGTGGGAGGGGGGGGGGGGGGGGGGGGGGGTTTGACTACCATGCATAACAAGTACACACAGTATAAATGAAAACTGAATATTCAAATGAGTAAGTTGTCAATGGGGATACAAAAAAGCCCTCTGAAGTTCAGGCCTGAATATATTTGAACTATAAGTCCCAAAAGATGTTATCATACGGTCATTTAAAAGCTGAATCCAACTCATCCTGAATCACCTAACTTTCATTTCATTTTATGCTTAAAGTAAGGAGTTGAGTTAGTTGAATTGTGCGGTGAAGTTGTGTCCATGCTTACTAGCTCGTCAGCCAGGTCTCTGTAGAACTGATGGACAGCCTTGGCGGCCTCCAGCTTGCCCCTGCGCTGGGCCAGAGGTGTGAGGAGCTGCTGGAAGTCTCCCTGTAGGGCCTGCTGCTCGGCCTCCAGCTCTGGCTGGTCGTCCCTGCCTCCGCCGTGCTTGCTGACGGCCTCCTGGAGCTCCTCCAGCTCCCGAGCACGGTCACGCACCTGGTTCTCTGTCATCTGGCACAGGAGACAATTAGAGGAAAGATTTATAGCCTTTCAAAAGCCTAATCAGGATATAGTGGAGGGGAATCTCACAAAAAGTTAGTTTGTACTGTTGTTCACAAAAACTTAGCTTAGCCGCTGTTTATACAAGTTTTATCAATTCAACAAAGACTGTTATTTAATTAAGAAGAGAAACAAAACTTTTCTCTTTTAAAGATTTGCACACATGTTGCTTGATGTGTTCAGATACCCAAAGTAAACAAACATACAGATTCTACACAAAGGTTCACATACTTAAAACAAAATAAAGCAAAGAAATTACAGACACGTTAAGTAAAAACATGGTTATTAGACTCTAAAGACGCAGACCTGATGCTTCTTGAGCAGGATGTTGGCATTAGTCAGATCTTTCACTTCCTCGTCCCCGCTCTGTAGCTGCTGCTGCAGTCCTCCGAGCCACTTCTTCATATCAGCCAGGCTCTGGTCGAAAAGTTCAGAGCGGTTAGCATCAAACAGCAGCCGGGCTTTCTCCTGGGTCGTAGACTCCAGTTTGTCCCACAGCTCATGGAGTTTGGCCAGACGCTCCTTTACGATGGGCTCAAATTCAGGTTTGGAATCCACCAGCTCCTGGCCCTCCTGTATCCACAAAGACACAGACACAAACCAACACATGTATTTAAAGAACAAACAGCTTTACCTGAGGTTGATAGAACATGTGAATAAAAAAAAAAAGGGAAAGCATAGTTTGTTCAATGTGACAGTTCCTAACAATCGCTCACTAAGACCTGCCTACTTTGGCGTGATCCAATGAAAAATGAGTTTCAACCAGCAATGGCCTCATTATGGAAACTAAAGATGCTTTCACTGTTTCCTTACAGAGACTTAAAGACCTAATGAAAGCTTCCTCGTCATGGCTCTACGCCTGCATTAAATCAGTTCAGTCAGACAACTCACGTTTGGAATGGTCTGAAATGTTTATTGCAGCAACAAAAAAGTGTTTGAGTTTGACGACTAGTCTTCAACCTCCTCTCTCTACAGAGACATTTGAGAAACGATGAGAGAAATGTCTTAAATCAGGAGTCTGGTGGTGGATGCTGGTGAGGTGGTGGATCTTAAAGTATGAGCGCAGTGCTGGTGTAGTGAAAGAGACTAGAAATCGCTCTGCTTAAATAGGCCGCCAACTCAGAATGATGATGCATGTCAGTGTGAAACCATAACATATGATGACCTGTTATTGTTGTTCAGACAGTCCTCTCTCTCTGATATCACACAACATTACAGACCTGGTCTAGTTTGTTGAGCCAGTCCCTGTTGGCGGCCAGCTCCGCCATGAAGGCCTGATGTTTCAGCCATTTGCTGTGGAGGTTCCTGGCCTCGTCATACGACGTGTCCTGAGCCGTCAGCATCTTCTCGTTGATCCACAGATTCAGCTGAGGCAGGGAGAGGACGACAACATGTCAGAGATTAGCAATAAAAAGATTCAAATGAAAAAAAGAGGATGATTATAAGCTTGGGGAGGACGGCATTTTACATTTTTGGAGAGGTGACTTTATTTGAGCAGGATTTCTTTCTTAATCTTTGAACAGATCAATTACTAATTAGCCAAATTGGAACCCTCTTCCAAATAAGGAAGACGTACATTAAGTCCAGGAGAGCATCATCAAGTAGCATTTTGTAGTAATAAACACAGTCCAGTGTGTTTAGCAAATTGACTACAATAATCAAGACAAGGGAAAAAATGATGTCAAGTCTCGGTTAGGGAATAATTAAACTAATGATCAACACATTAATTGGTGTTGCTTAACGACTACATGAACAGTGAACTGACGGTGAACTCACATCCTGAGCATTTTGCAGGAAGTGCTGCAGGTCGTAGTTGTCTCTCAGCTTCTCTGACACCTCCTGGGCTCTTCTTTTATTCTTGTTATGCCTGTAGGTCAAAAACATATCCAAGAGTCACACTCGGAGTATATCTCCCTCCATCTTTTCATTCAACACCTCTATGCGTGACATAAGAGGATGCATCACTGAACAGCCAAGAGAGAGTGAATCATTCCTCCTCCACACAGAAAAAAAAAACCTGACACAGTAACCTAAAACAGTCATCTGTTTTCTCTGCTACACCGTGAAGAATAGCTCTTACTTTAAGATCAATATCCATTATTGCGCCGCCTGTCTAGCAAGCTGAATTGTGGGAGTTAACGGGAAAAGATCCCTGGCCCTCTCTCTATTGCTTCTTGTTGACACTAAAGATACGGTGATAGGAAAGCTGTTTCACTGCAGAGGTTGTGCAAACCTAAAGGAGAATGAGAGAATCTATTATCCTGTATCAGAGAAGGGCCCCCTGAAGTGTATATCAAACAGCTAAACGTGAAAATATGGACTCCGAAGAAATAACAGAGAGGTTTCCTCAAGTTTGTTTTGAGTGTATATATGACTGCAGTTCAGAAGCAGAAGTTAGCAACATGAGACATGTATGGAATAAATGTGCAAAATGTCGCTGAACATTTCAATCAATCATTCTTCATTCACTTTAGCTGCTCCCTCTCTAACTCTTCCTCCGTCTCCCCAGTATGGTGATCAGCTGATTTAGGGGCGCTTACTCTTTAAGTAATAATGCAACCCGATTCTGCCACAACCTCTCTCAACTAATCATCCTGCCGCGGTTAAATTTTAAAACCTGTTTCTCTCTCCTCCACAGTCAGTTTGTCATTTCAGTGCGATCGCTGCGACCCTCCTCGGCCCCCAGTCACCTCCATTCCAGCTCAGCAGAGTTCAGATACAGTCTCAGAAACCCACTCCTCATCTCATCCTGCATTCTCCTATCACCACCCCCACCAGTGTCTAGACTGCATGGGGGGGGGGGGTTCCTATCCTGCTGTCGGCCTAGCTACCCCTCTGAGTGCATGAAGTCATCATGACGGAGTCTAATCGCCAACATTGCACATTTATCTTTTTCTAAACTGTTAAACAAATAAGTGTAAACTCTTACTCAAGTCTCTCCTGAATGAAACACACGTTCAGGACAAAATCAGTAAAGAGGTAAGACAAACAGAAAAGTTCCTCACAGGAAGTTAAACTATTAATAAAATGAATTAATAAAAAGTATGTCAACATTAACTAAACATATGTTGCCCCCCAGGTGATGACAATTCTGATGTCAAGTCGGGAACCTCATTCTTTTCCGAGTTTCTGAGTTGTTGTTCCGACATGAGTAGGTGTTCATGTGCATTTCACAACTCGGAAACTTGTTTTTCCGATGTGTCCGACACCACATGAATGCATCATGAGCACAGCCTCACAGAGCAGCCAGTAATGCTGTATCTGTAATCTTGTTTTGTTATTTTGGGTGATTGTCAAGGGAGCGCAAAATAAAACCGACCGGGATTTTTTTCCTTTGCAACAATTTTTAAAAGTCTTTATATTACGCCTTAAATGTCCGTATGTTCTCTGATATCCTTCTTTATATACCAGCAGCAGAATTTCTCTCTTGCTTATTGATGATCTTCTGTCTCTGTCGGCAAGTTTCCTTCTATGAATCCCAAAGTGATTGAAGGAAATACGTTAGATGTAAATAGAGACATCATTAAAAAATACTTTTTTATAAGAATGGAGCAGATGTTTGGTAATTTCAGATTCTGATTTAATATTCCGACACGCTGATCATTCATTTGATTAATTACGTGTGGGAAGTAATATCAAAGAGACTCCATTGAGTAGAAATCTGCTCATTAATACCAAAAGCCGTCAATAGTAATTTTGATGATGCTTTATGGAAATCTTTTTTTTTATCATAATGACTGACCTGTCTCGGGTTGTGTCCATTTTCTCTTGAACCTTCCCAGAGTACAGGTTGTTGCTGTCCACCAGCCGTTGTCCGCCCTGCAGAGCGCCGTCAATTTTGTCCTCGTTGGCCTCCATGGTGCTCACAAAGTCCTCATGCTTCTTCAAAGCCTTCTCTGCCCCGGCCAAGGTGTCGGGCTTGTCTATGTGGGCCAGGGTGTACTCCTGCAACAAAGACAAGAGAAAAATTAACAAAGAACTGAAGACACACGACCAGCTGACTACATTACATGACAAACATGCCGTGTGGTAACTGACCGCGCTGCATTCTTCCAACCACATTCTTTTAAATACCTGCAGCACCTCTAACCCCATCATTTAAAGCTAAACCTAACTCAAAGGAGGGTCTTCTTAAAGGCAGAAATGTTTCTAAACAAGTCAATAGTCTTAACACACATGCAGAACTGTACCTGATTGTTGAGGATGGCATTTACGGCCTTGCTGTCCCTCATGAACTGCTGGAAGCCCAGACCCTGGTCCAGGAAGCTTTTCCGGCTGTCCCACATCTTCTGCAGCTCATACCACCCGCGGTCCAGCCCCTTCAGCCTCTGCTCCAGCTGCTGGTACTGAGGATCATCCTCCTGACCCTGTGTGACCTGAGCACCAGTGTCCCGTACGCGGTGGTAGTCCTCCTCGTGATTGTTAATGTCTTCCCGCACAGCATCGTGAAGGCTGAGCTGCTCCTCGGCCTCTGGCAGCGTTGCAGGCATTTCCTCTGATGCCACAGCCTTCTGGGTCTTGAAAAGCCAGGACTGGAAGTCATCCATGTCTTGCAGGAAGGTCTGCAACTTGCTCACCTCGCCCAAAGAGTCTTCTCTGTCTTTGAGGGTCTTCCTAAGAGTGTCCCAGGCTGCGTCCAGGGCTTTCCTGCGGGCCAAGATGTCATCTGCATTCTCCGGATGGTCCTTCGCCAGCTGGTCTGCCTCATTCCTCAGGAAGGTGAGCTTGGTGTCGATGGCTGCCAAATCTCTCTCCATGCCAAACAGTTTTCTCTGTATGGTCATGACGGCTGCCAGGTCATTGCCCAAGTCTTGTGTGGACTCTATCACCCGTGTTTTATCTCTGATCCAGGCTTCTGTCTCGTCACACTCCAGCCCGTAGTTGTGCAGACTGAGAGCAGAATCCACTTTCCTCTTCTTTTCCTCAACCATGGCCTTGAAGGCCTCCCACCTAAAAGAGGATAATTCATTTAATAGAATCACTTCAATATCACTTTAATATTCTCTAAGGGTACGTTTTGAAACTTTGGTAACATTTTTATATCCCAAAAATTCCCAACAAATCCAGAAGTTTCTCTAGATAACTGTATAATTTCATGCTAATCATACAGTAAGAAACGAATCCCCTGGAAGAACGGCTTCATTTACTGGAGACTCAATTATATCGGGTTAATTTCTAACTCAGTTGTTATTATTATGCATCCCTGTGGACAAATTTCCCATTTATTATTTCTGCATGTCCAAATGACCTGCCTTGCACTGACTCAAACAGCTTGATTGTAATTAACTGGAAATAATTGGAAGTTCAACCAACTGAACATTTACTCCATTTTCCAAATTTCCATAATTCCAATTACAGACCTGTTAAATACCAAACTTTTGAAATGCCTGAGTGAAAACGTGGAACAATTGGCTTCTTTTGTAACTTTCATTTCAGGTGTAACTCTGAATCATCCATCAGAAAAGTGGGACAAATAAACATGAGACTGTATGACACCTGCACTGAATAAATGAAACACTTGAAGCACCTTTTATTCAGTCGTGTCTGACATTCTTTGACCTCCTTGGTGCGAGGGTGTCTGCTGTCCTCCAGCTGTTTGACAGCTTTGTTGACGTCATCGACTCTTGACTGAACATTTGCCATATCTTGAGCGAGTATACTCAACCTAAAAACAAGAAAAGTTGGGATTAGTCTTTATGGTAAGTAACAAATAGGAACTATTGCTTTGGCTTTTGAACATTGCTTCTGTAAAACTGCTGTTTCCAAGTGTTCAAGAATAGGTATTGTAAATCTAGGCAAAGTCACAAAGATAATTCTGCAGCGCATAATCACATATTTTGTTCTGCGTACCTATTCTGTACTACTTCCAGGTCCTCCAGCTTCTCAGGCACATCTAAACCCACCAACCACGTCTCCTTCTGGCCCATCCAGAGCTCACAGGCGTCCGTTTCACTGAAAATGGTGTACAGAGCCATGGCGTCTTCCAGCTTCTTCTGTCTCAGGTCAGCCAGAGACATGAGCTCCATGTACAGGTCTTTGATATCTTTCAGGCGTCTCTGGATGTCAGGGGTGTTCTGCAGCTCTTCTGGCAGAGCGTTGGCCTGTTTTGATAAAGCATCGATCGTGGCTCCGTTCTTGATTGTCTCATTTTTCAGACTGTTGTGCTTCTTCAGTAGCCGCTGGGTGGTGTACTCATCATGGCCTACGTCGTCGCTGCTCATCTGCCTCTTAGCATCGAGCAGCCAGGCCTTAAATTCATCAGCATCTCCCTGAAACTGGAAGAACCTCTGTGTGTCCTGGAGGTTCTGTTTTCTAAACGCAGCCAGCTCCTCGAGCTGCTGCCACTGCCTCCTGGTGTCATTCATGCGCTCTTGAACCTTCGGGGAGCCAAAGTGCTTGGCATTGATCATCTTTTCTCCTTCAGCTAAGACCTGTTCTAAGTTGGAACGGCGGGCCCCGAGCTCGTCCTCGAAGGCGCTGTGTTTGCTCTGGAGCACCAGCACGCTCGTCAGGTCCTTGCCATAATCCAGAGAGAAGAAAATGTGCTCCTTCTCTCTGATCCAGCTCTCCAGCTCTGCCGCCTCCCACAGGAAGTACCAGAAGCGGCGGGACTGCTCCAGTCGAGCTCTTCGCTGGGCTGCCAGGGCACAAAGCTCCTGGTAGCACAAGTCAAGATGCTGGACCCTGTCGCGGATCACCTGAGGGTCACATGGCTTGTAGGCTGGGGGGGGAAATGAAGCACAACACATTATGTTATCTACGATGAGTCTTTTCACTTTCTCTTTTTGCTTATTGCTCTACAGACCTGAAAAAACTTTCATTTTTTGCAAAATGTGGTTTCATATCTGGCTCTTGTTAAGGTTCGTAGCCTGCATCCATTTACTGTAATAATTCTAAATAATACAAAAGAGCAAGGGGCATGATAAGCCACTGCACTTACTATCTCCATTGGCAAACTTGAGAGCAGCTGCACTGGCGTTCTGAACTCTCTCTGCCTGCAGAGTGATGTCGTTCTCTAACAGAGCGTGTTTCTGTAACAAATCTTCCACTTCCAGCAAGTGTTTGCCAAAGTCAGGAGACATGAGCCGAGCCTGAAGAGAGAGACGGCAACATATGATCAGTTAAGTGTCATATGTGTTATTGGTTTATGAATACTGCTTCCTCTGCTGTACCTTCATGTCATCCATCCAGCTGATGATGTACAACATCTCCTGGAAGATCCTCTGCAGGGTCAGGTTTTTATCCAGTCGCCCCCTACGGGCCTTCAGCAGCTCCTGCAAGTAATCCCACAAGCGCAGGACGTTGTCTTTCCTCACATCGATACGTTTGGCGTCATGGTATCGCTCAGACTCCAGCTCCTTTGAGATGTCCACCAAGGCCTGAACACGTTCCTCATACGCCGCAATGTCCGTCTCAATGGCATCGTGCTTCTTCTTTGCCGCTTCCACGGCTGACAGGTCGTAACCAAAGTTATCCTGAGGAGAAAGATCAGCACAAGACAGGATGCTTTTACTCTTTATTTTTTTTAAACATGCACGTTCTTTGAACTTAAAAGCTCCTGCAAAGAGTTTTTACCTGGTTTAAAAAATCTAAAATAAATACTAATGCCTCTACAGACCAACAGCATAAAGATTGATTATTTATATATTAGTCATGTTAGTAAATCATTCTCGATGCCTGGTACTGCTGCTACAGGGTCAGTGAGGGATAAAGCAATTTTAAGCGCACAGACGAGAGCGCCTTTGTTTACATTTTCGGCAGAATGATAGACTGTGAGTAATATGTTCATCAGTTAAAAGACGGCAGATCAATGTTTTTGGGAGTCTCTGATGTTTGTTTTTTTACCTGAGCCACGAGTCTCTGGTTCTCCAGGAGCCACGTCTCTCTCATGGCGGCCTTCCTGTCGAATCTTCTCGCCATCTGCTCAAGCTTCTCCTGCCTGATCAGCTCATCCCTCAAGACGCGCTCCCTCTCGTGCTCCGCCCTCTCCAGACGCTCCCAGGCCTGCACAGAGACGAGGAGATGGATCGTAAAGGGTTTGCAGGTTTTGCTGATTGCAGTGTGATATTTGTGATTCACTTTAAATGAACAAGTTCTCTGCTCTAGGCTGTCGACATGGACAATGATGGTGAAGGTCAGCTACAGAACCATCCCTGAGGTTTGCAGGTTTTAAGCGCCAAGTCAAAAAACACTGTAGGGAACATGTTTTCTCATACAACAGAGAATAATGTAATGATGTTAAAGGATGGCACACAACGTTCATTCCCTGCATTGTCCTAACTAATGGGCCGTAAAGATCTGCCAATTAATCTGCTACAAATCTGTTTTTATTCATTCAGTCTATGAAATGGCAAAAAGCTCACATAAAAAAGTCGATCAAAGTTTGATCAATGTCCCGATTAAAACATCAATACGTTGTTTCAGTTACATAAAGAGACATATGACAGAAATCCACTGTGATGTGTTGTACTGTTATATTCTTTCTTCTGAGACACAGATTTATTATTTTAAGTGCTGGCACAGCTTTATGTCCCTCAAGACAAGGCTTCTATTGTACAGCTTACTGAATGTAACTGCAGCATTACCAGTATAATTCAATTCATTTTGATTTTGATTGTGTCCTCGGGACTGTGCTCGGCTACATGAATGGATTTTGTAAATCTAATTGAGCTGAATGCAGGAGCTTCAGACCAGATGTTTGCATGCTGGTCAAAAAGTCGTGCTTTTTGAGAAAAAAATGAAACAAAAGACGAACATTTCCTTATAAAACCACAGCTGCATTGATCAGTAATCAGTTACTTGCTTAATTATGAACTTTCTCTTGTTCTAGCTTCTCAGTTGTGAGGAAGTTTTGCTTTTCTGTGTCATTATCTGATGATAAATATCTTCTTTCATTTGTACTTTATCACTTTAATCTGCCTTCAAGATCTGCCAGCAAAATCACTTTTATTCCTTTCAGCTGCATCTATTCTCATTAACCTGTTGGATTAGTTCCTGCCTTTCTGTGAATGTTGTAGACTCTTCTCTGTTTGACCTGACTCTTAAATGTTTATTCTGTTATCTTCCTGGGTTCTGCCATTGCTTTGTCTGACTTCACTTTGTGAACAAGGTGAGTACACATTTAGTTATCATCATAATCATCATCATCTTTTGGTTTGGACTGGAGGTCGGGTTAAAAATAGTGATCTGAAGGTCTTATCTTAGAATTTTATGATTTGCATTTGGCTTTTTCTGTATTTTTTAAGTCATTTAACAGACAAACATATCGAGTATTTGGTATAAAAATGAACAAAAAAATGAAAATACATGATTCTTGTTCTCACCCTGTTGATATCTGCGACCAAGGCTCCCTCTTTGGGCGTGTAGACCCTCTGGTTGTTTGCCCTCATTCGACTCTGGATGGTGAACAGCAGCACCTCGAGGTTTCCCTTCTCCTGGAACCTGAAAGAAGACGAATGTAAGTCACAGAAAATTGTGCAGGTAAGCTGCAGTAATGACCCCCAGGGCATAAACTTAAACACACCTTTACTGGATTAAAAATATCCTCGAACATATCCAATAATATTTCTTCTTTTACAGCTGTTTGTTACACCCTCACTAAGGTTTTAACCACATCCACCTCCAGGTACACATACCAAAAGTTATTCTCTTCACACAAAACATTTGTGCAATGTATTTCCAATCCAATTAAAAACAATCTTCCTTAATATGACTTCTAAATATAAAAATCAATATGGTGTCTTTGCTTTCACTCACTTGGGCGGCTTCTCTACAGTGCGGTACGTGTTGAAGGCCTGAAGCTGCTGCTGAACTCCGCTCAGAGAGTTTGCCAGTTTCCGATTGTTCAGCACGATGATGGTCTGCTCGATCCACGTCAGCAGATCTGACGCTAGCGTCTCATATTTATCGATCATCTTCTCCGTCTCAATGGCCTGATCCAGAACCTGAAGTGGAAGGTCAAAGACAATTAGGTAAGAAGGTTGAATAAACTAAACACAAGTTTACTTGCATTAAATGAGTTTCCATCCTACTTTTCCGACTCTTTTGCCCTCCACTGCGAGCTGCTTCATCTTTGAGAAGTAGTGGTAAAATGCAACGACGTATGTGATGATTGACTTCTCATCTGGGTTCTCTGTGAACACATCTGTAAAAAAGCAGCAGATAAGTCAGTCACTGTCCCACAAAATACATTACAGTCAAGTTGTTTCTTTCCACCAGACTGAAAAACATTTAGTTTTCAATAAACAGCCTCCCTCAGTCACTTACCTTCGGGGTCTAACAGTTTGGTCACACCAAGCTTCTGCTCTGCTACGTTAAAGGCGTTCTGGAGGTTGTGTGTTGGGTTGGACTTCCTCAGAGTACTGTAGTCCACCAAGTCTGGCCTGAAAGAGAAAGATGGAGAGACCGTGAGATAAATGGAGGAGAATGAGGAGGAGAGACAGATACATTTCAAAGCTGGTGAGTGTGGAGTTGAGCATTTATCTCTACTTACCTGTGCTTGTGTATGAGAGCATTGAAGGCCATGCCATCTTTCCAGCTGGTGGTGAAGTTTCTGATGTTCACATTGGGATACCTGCAGAACAGTAACCAAAACATGTCATTTATTGAATACAAGGGACATCACTCAGAGGCTCCTGTTTTAAACCAGTGTCTGAGATCTGTTCAGCTCCTCATGTGTAGTTATTAATCAAATCTCATTTCTGTAGTTCCAGATCTGAGCAGATGATGTGCATTTTCAAATTGATAACACTTGGTGATTGGTTCAAAACTTCATAGTATGTACTGCAACCAGTTAGCTAAAGTAGAGAAGAGCAACACAGGAAGCAGCAGACCTAAAATATTTTTATATTTACTTTATCTTAAATACAAATTAAACAAATAAGAGCTGCTTCTAGATGGATTTTGTTAGCTTTAGATTAGCTGAGTCGCTTCAGAGAAAAGGGTCTGCTAAATTAACTCTGTATCATTGTAGCTACGCATAGCTAGCCTAGCTATTACTAGCTATGAAGCTAAGCTATTTTTTTCTGAGCCATAACAGTTACTTAATATTCAGCATACAGACATAAGAGTGGTATTTATCTTTTCATTTAGAACTTGGCAAACAAGATAATAAGTTTAATTCATAGAAAAACCCCTGCATGTAAGTGAGGGGCGTGGCTTTTGAGGAGGCACAGAGGGGAGGGGTGGGTGCAGACGGATCACTTAGGGAATGCTACTTTCAAAATCATGCTAGTTTTCGAAAATTACCAACCCTGCCTTTAAATACTTCTTGGATGAAAATTAAAACAAACAGTGCTTTACTAGCCATACACACTGTGGCACGTTTCAGTAAAAATGAAAACACTTGTAGTTGTGACTGTTTTGGGAGCCTGTTTTAACCATAAAAACGTGAATTATAAAAACAGTCCAGGATATTATTTATAGAGCAGGATACTTAAAGATGCTCAATATGTTTTGTTTTTTTAATTCCTAGCATAAAGTATACCAGGTCATACATTTAAATATTTAAAGCAGTTATCAAAAAGAGAAATCTTACAGACAATCTAAAAAATCAACACTTTTAATCACTAGATTTAAAGCAGCGCACAGGAGTGCATATTTATACTAATTCCAGAGCATATTAACAACAGACTGGTGAGGATAAGGGTCACACATCCCACTTACCCCGCAGTTTTCATCTGACACCACAGAAGAAGAGCGTCCTTGGCTGAGCGTGTCTCCTTCTGGTCTGCCTGGCCCGTTTCCACAACAATGTCCTGGATCTGATGCAGAACAACAAGCACAGCTGGATGGTAAATAATGAAACTTAACTAATTACTGCCTGGTTTGCAATCAAAGAAGAATCATTTACAACAGAAAGGAAAGAACATGGTAGTAACATGCAGCTAATTGGGAACATTTTGACAAAGTGGCACGAATAACCCTTTGAAATACATCATTTATTACAGCACACTGAAATACGAGGAGTTGCTTATTGTGCAAAACAAAGATAATCGCAAGTGGTTCATCATCAATATTATTAGCCAAGGGAGGAATTGATAGAAGCAGGGGGGTAATTATTGAGGTTCTTATTTTCCCACACTGTGGGCCAGTAATTAGAGCAAGGATGTGATCTGAGAGACAGGTCCTGAGAGACAGCTAAATTTAGCCAGCTTTGGTTCTCCTTGGTTCATGCAGACTGAAAAGATAAAGACAGGACCAAGTTAACTCCTTTCTTTTCAGTTTCTTCTTCTTCTCTTAAAAAAAATACAAAGCTGAATAATGTAGGAGGCCATATTGTTTGAACTTCTGCGTCTAAAAATAACAGTGTTGCTGTCAAATTAAAAATAAATATATGCCCCCTCCGAGAAGATAAAAGAGTCAAACAGACATGTTCAGATGTTTTTGGATGTGCTTCTAACGGCAGATAATAACGGCTGGGAACCTGAAGGCATCATGTTTGAGGAAAAAGAAACAAGGAAAAACACAACCCAAGGCTGGAAGCTGAAATTGTATTTGTACTACATGCATATACACCCAATTCAGACTCTTCCCTTTACAATCACACACTTGTCTAGCAAACACACTAGGCTGTGTATTTTGGCTGCATGTATATGTTAATAAATATGAGTTATAATATGCTGTGGTTCCAAACATCAAACTAATTTTGATACTTATATTTTGCTTTGAAAACGTCTCAACAAAAATCCATCAATAAAGGTCAAAATGAGTTTCAGTGTAGAAACATTTACCTGGAAGCGAAGGATGATGGTCCAGATGAGGCCGAGGATGAGGCGATGGTTGCCATCGACGATATCGTGGGAGCCCATGTTCTCCAGGTGGACCCTCTGCTCTTTGAGGAACTGCAGTGCCTTGTCCACATTCTCCAAACAGTGGATACGCATTCGACCCTTGGTGGGTTTTGGCTGAAGGCAGAAAGGAGACGGAACATAGAGAGGGAGAATTATAAATGACAGACTACAAAGAGAAGAGAAATATATTTAAAGGAGTAACTCATGACGAGGTACTGTAGCTTCTCACCAGTCGTTCACCGGATAGCACCTCCAGCAGTTTGATGAGCATGCGTCCGTCTCGCAGGTCCAGGTAGAGGTCAGAGATGCGGCAGCCGACCCGGGACAGGATCGAGTTGACCCATTTAGTGAAGGTCTTCTTCTGAACCGCCTCACGCTCATCTGATGGAAGCACAAAGTAAAGAAAGAACATGAGCTCCTTGAGTGATTAATTAACCTCACATCTACAGAAAAGCACTGCTGAAGCCTCTTTATGACCTACAAAAGCAAAAAAGATCATCAAAAAGATGACTGACTATGTCATAACGGATATTTAACGTCTGTTACTGCTGCCACCAGGTCAGTGTCAGATGAGGTTGATGACATCACACGGACCTGAACTGCCTTTGTTTACATTTTCTGCAGAAAAATAATATTCAAGCTGGGTGAAACGTTTGACATTTAAAAAAGGCAGAAGGAATTTGTTTGTCAGAAAATACAACTTGAGCATATACAGAACAGGATCAGCAAAGAGAATCGATTTTGGGGGTCGCCAAAATCAACACAAAATGAATCATTACAGTAGCTTTAATCCTCAGTGCAGTTCATCTGTGCAAGTGACCACAACAAACACACAATCCAAAAGGATTCTTTGGTTCCTCTGATTTAAAAACAGTCGTGTGATGGGCGGCTCTCTCACTCCTGTCTGAAGCTTTCTGAAGCAGCAGATCCCCTCTAAGAGTCCTTCATATTATAACATCACAAAACACTGACAGAACCCCTTAAAGGACTCATAACAGAAATGTTTTTTATACTTTTAAATGTCTTCATCTTTTTAACATTACTTTACATAAATGTTTCTCTTGATAAGCTACTAAAAGTAAAAAGACACGTCAGGGTTGGCTGATATTCTTATCAGGAGCAAAAACAATTGGGGACCGTCCTACTTTTTACAGAGCTATGTGGGTTTCTTAAAATAAACTCTAACTTCAAAAAGGAACTCTGGCCGAGGGCATCCATGTCCATAACTAAAACTTCATTAAGTCAAAGACATGGTCGACCTCGTCTGTGCTGCCCTGCCGGCAAAGGACGGCCTCGCTCTGACACTTTGTCAGAGTGGTGTCAAATGGGGTTACATTCAAATGAAGCCGAGTTAAAAGATCTGCACCAATCAAATGACGACACATTAACCTTCGCCCAGGCGGTCGTGTTTTTCTTGGTCTGTTTGTCAGCAAGTTTAAGGAAAAAATCTGGCCTAAGTGTTGCAAGGACCCAGGAAGAACCCATTTAATTTAGGATTGGATCAGATTCTAAAACAAACACTTAAACCAAACTGTAGTAACGCTGTTTTATATTGAAATAAATTCAAAGAAAAGCATTTGTGTAAGCATTTTAAACATAGGGCTTGGATGATGACACTTCGTCTGTGAGTGGATATTTGACATATTTTCTTCTTTAAGTTTCAAGAGTTAGGTCAGATATATCCAGACATGCATTAAGCTGCACTTGGAGATTTGCATTTCATAGATGACTGGACTATTGACCTTAGCAGAGGTCAGTGCTGAGTGCACGTTCAGCTGCTTATATTGTAAACAAAACAGGGTGATAACCTAAAAACTGCTCTAGATGTAACAATGCTGATATCTCTTTTAACTTAACAGATTTTTGGTCAGTCATTGAAGCAGACGTCATTATCGGTCCTTCCTGCTTTGGTTCTTAAAAAACAGTTTAACATGATTACGAATATTACTCGTGACTTTTCATAGAAAAGCCTGCTGCAAACACCTTCACAAAAACCAGACTCTAAAGAAAAAGCATAACTTTAAGCTTTCACGCCTCCTCATCTTCCTCCCAGCAGAGCAGTCAGAGAGGTGGTGCTGCACATTAACATCACATTAAGCGAAAAAAGTAAACACAGGCAAGGTCCCTGCATATCGAAGTGGAGACGTACAGTATTTATGCTTAAAATTCCCAGGCTGCAATTTTGCAAGAAAACTCAGGAATTACTGTCTGAGAAATGCAGAAAGTCAGACTTGGAGAGGGGTTGTTTTTTTTGTTTTTTTTTGGAAGGGAGAGCTCTGCCCACATGGTGACACAGCTTGCTGGGCTCACACGCTCACACCTAAAATCACATCTCAATGCTCGGCAGATGTGCCTCCCACTCAGCAGCAAAAATAAAACCAATTTTGATGGGACCATATGTCAGCATGACCCAATGTTCTATACTTTGAATAGGAACGGGGGGAGGCATGAGTGGGTGTATGTTTGTGAATGCATCTGTATTGAGTATGAATATATTATACTCAAAATCTACCTGAACAATAATTCTGAGGCACTGAGTAGGACATGTTATAGTCAAAACAAACTGTCAGTAATTCATTGTGATTTCACTGTTCTGCAGAATAGGTCTGCACAATATGAGTAAAATATGCAATGTGCGATAACTCTGTTCAACATCGCCATGACAGTTTTTATGTCTTTCTGCTGTTCTTCATGTTTTACACGATAAGTGTCCCTTCTGAACCAACTAATCTGAGGGTAGAAGATAGCTTGCTTTGAACACCGGTGGCATAGTGGTTAGTGCGCCTGCCCCATGTACTGAGGCTATAGTCCTGCAAGCGGGTGGCCAGGGTGCAAATCCGACCTGTGGCTCCTTTCCCGCATGCTGTTCCCCACCTTCTCTCTCCCTGATTTCCGACTCCACTGTCCTATCTCTCAAATAAAGGCACAAAAACCCAAAACTAAATATTAAAAAAAGAAGATAGCATGCTTGAGCTTAATACTTCATCAAAATAATGTAAGAGCATGCACATTGTACCCAAGCTTCCATGCAATAGTTCAATGTTTGCATGCTGAGTGAAAAAGAATTGCTTGATAACTTTAAAAGTGTTTCCTGTTTATTGCAGTAATTCAGACTTCTTGTGTTTTCTGCAAATGCTCATATCAGAAAAATGGTGACATTGCGACGTGATTGCACACCCATGCTGCTGGAGTGATCTTTAATTAATTTTAGCAGCTGCCAACTACAAGTTCTATTAACTTGTAAGCCTAAATATGCACCAATAACAGGTGTTGTTCTTTATTGATTCACCGCTCACAATAAAAAACATTTGAAATACTTTTACTTTCAATATGAAAATCTAGTACACTGTGAGAAAACATTTTGGGGTCTGGTGATGGTGGCATTTTCTAACTTTTTTTTTAGAGACTTTGTGAAACAAACATGAAAAAGTTATTTTGAATAAAAATATGATTCAATAGAAATACTCAGTCCAGGTTTTTTAGAATAACGTTGAGCATGGATGAAAGAAGGATGTTGCAAGTCTACTTAAGTACCACGAATGCACCCTCAACTCCCAGCAGTAACACTCAGACATCTTGTATATTCACACACAAAACACACACACACACACACACAGCTCTCTAAAGTTTATCAGGTCCGCCTCTGGTGATGAGACATTTTCCCTCTCAGCTGTCCCCTCCTACGACACGTGACTTCCCCTTTGGTCTGCCGGCTACAGTTTTCCCTGTTTATTCCTGAACCCAAATATGACTGCAAACTATGAGTGCAAAGGACTGCATCGTTAATGACTTCTGCAATGAATGATTTAGACCCCGAGGCTGTCGAGAACAAGCAAAGAACAGCTGAAGAGAAAGGGAGCAGAGAAAGAAGAGGGAGGATCGAAAAAGAAAGGGGGATAGAGAGAAGATGTTAAAGATCCTGGATTAAAGGTTGACAATGAAACAGAGTGAGATGCAGGAGGAGGCAGAGTGACTGGAGCAAAGTTAAAGCAAAGGAGGAGAGGGTGTCTGAGATGCAGCAGGCTTTCAGCTTTAATCTACAGAGACCAGGAAAAGAGAACAAGATACATTACCTACATTTTCTCCCCTACTGCTAACAATGACCCACTAAGCACCGAAAAAACTCTACCTCAACTCTCAGTATCATCAAAGAGAATACATCAGGTTATTGTATGTAAAACACATGGTGCAGAGTTCAGTAAATAAATCATGCTTCGCTCTGCCCCCCTCAGCAGAACAACGACACGCTACACTCCGCTCCATCGACATAGATAACCCCGCCATGAAAAAGTCATGGCAATTAAAACATGCAAATATCTCAAAGCTCCGAAGCTATGTCACGATTGGTTAAGCAAAGATTGTCACATCAGGAAAAAAAAGGCAGAAAAAAACATCAAGACAGCTCAATGTGCAAAAGAAACAAACACTTTTTGAGCTATTTGGGGAGCTGCCAGTAGAGAGGCAGCAAGAGGACAATAAAGAACATTTTCTGTTTCCCCTGTATCATCGCACATTATGAGTCCAAGAGAGGAGACGGCGTGCACACTAATGCTCCTGGCCATTTAGTTAAACACAGGACAACAGAAGTAAAGGGAGGAGGAGGAGGAGGACGAGGATGAGGAAGGGTTGTTGCCTACATGCATCCCGCTGAGACGTCTCTAGATGAGTCGTTCTACATGTTCGATATGACAGCAGGCCTCTGTGCGCTCGCTGCTGAACAACAAGCCCTCAGCGTTAGTCTAAAACACTCCCTAAACTACAGGAGAGGTTTTGTACAACAGAACAGAAGATCAATATAACCATGTAATCAAGGTGATAACAGATACAGACAGCCAGTGAAAACCAGCCTTTCAGCAAGTTTGGATGCATTAACATCTGATAGAAAGTTGAGAAACGTACACTTTCCCTTTTTCAAAGAAAGTATATGTATTAATACAGTGTAATGAGGAATATGGAAAGCGCTGTAGAAGGTTTTAGATCATTTAACACATCCTTGACTTTAAATTACAGAATAAGGATGCATTCATTTCCTTCACTATACGAGAATGTCTCGCATATTTCTTTAAAGATTTTAAAAACATCGCAACCCCGGCTAAGATAAAGATGTTGAAAATGACCGCATTAAGGAATTGGCTTAATGTTGATGTGTTACAATCATTTTTACAAGTATATCCAGCATGGTTAATGAAGTCAAACAGTCATTTAAAGGCAGGGTTGGTAATTTTCGAAAACTAGCATGATTTTGAAAGTAGCATTCCCTCAGTGCTCCATCTGCACCCACCCCCTCCCCTCTGTGCTCCCTCAAAAGCCACGCCCCTCACTTACATGCACAAGTACCATTGGTCCAGAAGCGGACCTCAGCTCATCGCTTTGAGTGTGGGCTCGTGCATGCATGGGGTAGAGAACGAGCAGGGAGACAGGGAGGCGTGATTGGTTCATCAGATTGGTACCTCGTGGCAGACATTGGTCGAAGTTTTTACAGGCTTACAACTGCTACAGATGACGGATTTTCTTTGTTCCTTTTTTAGAGCACATGAATTATTAATGTCTGTCAGGACCTAAAGACAATTTCAACCAAAATCTTAAAAATTGTGTCTGGAGAAAATTATAAACCCTGCATTTAAAGAGCAATATCTGTCTAAAGTAGTAGCTACTGCTCATATCAGACCATGTTAAACGTTAGTGCATAAACCACTGACTGTACGTAAAGTTTCGATAGGGATTTAGGAGCTTGTTTGTATAGATATATTTAGTTAGTTACTTTCAAAGTCAAGCTGACTTGGTTTCTCTACAGTTTGCTTCTCTAGTTTTACTTACGTAATGAGGCCTTTTAGTGCCGATGAATATCTGCTTTCATTTATATAATTTGTTTTTTCTTCATAAGATGCATAGTCAAGCTTAAAATGTGTGTACAAGCAAGAGGGATGTTTAAATGACATTACAATGAAAGCTACATTTTCTCATTTACTTCCTGTAGGACTTCCACATTTTCATATCCAAACTCAAGCTGAAAGAAGTTTGACTTTTTTTAAACCAGAAATGAGAACTTCATTCTTCGGTATAGCTCATGAACAAGACAATATTTATACTAATTCAAGCAACGGGGTAACTGCAACTTCACTGTATGTTTGTTTGTACTCTTTGTGGTGATACAATCAGAGGCTGCAGTTGTCAGGTCTTTTAATATGAACTAAATATCTTTCACAAAGTGCAGCAGTCTTGTATAGTATCCAGCTTTTTTCCCATCCAGATACACTTTTCCCACACAGAGGAGCAGAGTCCTGCCAATTGCAGGCTCAGGTTTTTCCTTCTCCAAACTTCATGGCTTCTTCTTGCTGCATATCAGTACCAGCTTTACTAAACATTCCTCTGTTTCACATGCTTTTACTCTGTAATCTCTCATCCACTCTTTGACTCCAGTGAAGGCCCCATGACTTATTCATGCTGATGGATTTTCCCTGTATACAGCCTGATCTCGTCTTTTTCCCACAGTCAGCTCCTGACCGATTTGGTGGAGTGGTCGCACATGCCTGAGTCATGGCAACACCGGGGTGACCTGTCCTGCAGCCATGACACCATGTCTTTATGAAACTGGCTGTGAGTGATTTGAGATGATTCACCTCTTCTGTTGGGTGTTTACGTGCTTTCTCTAGACATGATGTGCAGGGTAACTAACGATACCATATGAACCAAAACCACAAGATACGAAACAAAACCAGACGATACAAGACCATATGATACGGTATCACACCTTATCATACGCCATACCATACTATACTCCATACGTGGCCCACGATAAGGATAAGATCACAATACAATGTTTACTGATACACTGCTGGACAATCATTCAATGAAACATCACGATATCTGATTAACCAAAGAATCCAAAATATGAAAGCTTAAAGGATGGGGAAACCAACCCTAGACTACATTAGCCGCTACTAGCATAACACACATACATCTCCAGAACTATTAGCAGTTGTGTTGCACTGTGGGTAATGTAGGCAGAAGGATTTGGTTAGGAGAAAGTAGGCAAAAACATATACATGGCTGATCTGAATCAATTTTGGCAGATTTTCTTTGTGGTTTATTGCGAGTATTGTATGGATCTAAGAGTGAAATGCTAAATGCTAAATGCTAAACCCTAAAAGTTTTAAGGTACACATGCCCCAAAAAAATTAGCAATTACAGCAGGTGGAACAAACTGTTTAAATGACAATCAAAGTAGCTGAAAAAGCTATACTGATTCACGAATTAAGAGAAACAAAAAAGAAGATAAAACATCAATGGTTGAAATGAAATGCAAAACAAAGAATGTTCCCCCTCTCTCTTCATGTGTATATTCATTGTCTATGTTTATGTTATTGTTGTTGTTCTGTAACTTTCACAGATCTCCTTAATGACGGTGAAAAGAAGTTGATGAAATGTGATGAAGAGCGATTGGTGGATCGATACACTTGGCCCGGTACAACCTCTGATTTGTGAGAAAGCTTCAAAAGTTTACTGCTTCACGTATCAGTTGCCTCTGCAGTCTTCAGAGTCAGTCGATACTTGAAATCTAGCAGATGCAGGAAAAAAAAAAAAAGCATGTTTCCCTCTCTGATCCGGCTTCGTCTCCTCCATTTTCTTCCTCTCACTAATGCACTCCTGTCATCAGGGAGTTGGACAGCATAGTGCAAGCTAACAAAAATCCACAGTGACGGCAAACCTCTCTCTTTAAACCTTAATAACACAGGCAGGGAGCAGTTAGAGGAAATGATCACAAATGCAATCATTGAGGGAAACAAGGAGAAAAGGTGTTTTTGTTATTTGGGACAGTTAGTAAGGCTTGTACGGAGGTTGGGTATCAAGGTAAAATGATAAATAAGTTTGTCATTTCAAGCAAATAGAGCGCATAAGAGTGCATCACATTACCTAGCTTTGAATGGCTTTGGAGGGAAACCATCATAACCTTTTTAGGGGTTTGCCCATGAATTATTCAAAGGCAAGTCAGTGAACAATTGGGGCAGAGCCACAGCTTCCTGAAAATAAATAAATTACAACCCTATACATTTAATAAAAGACTATTTCTGCTGCTGCATTTTTCCACTTTCCAGATCAGGATGACAAACTAAACTCTTACTTTTCTCCATCACAACCCGACCTCCCTGCGATCCCGTCCTCAACTGAACACAAACACAAGTTAGGGAAGGGAGGGGTATTGATTTGAAAAGTGTTCTCTTTGTCATCTGTGAGGCAGGAGAGGAAGGCCAACTCGAACGCACAAACACACACATAACTATTACACCTTGTACCTTGCAGCTGCCTGAAGCGTCCATCAAGGATGGAGTTGAAGCAGATGTTGGAGGTGCTGTAACTCAGCCAGCGCGCCCTCTTCATACTTTTAGCCGAGGAGGACGAGGAGGAGGAGAGGAGGGTGGGGGGAGGGTGAGGGTGTGAGGCCCTGTGACGTCTTGGGGTGCAGGAGGAGGATGAGGAAGAGGATGAGGAGAAAGTGGATAGTCCCACGGGCGCCACGCTGAGCGGGAGGTGCAAGAGGGTGCCGTTCCTCTCTGGGTGGTGTTCAGGTTCCTGCAGCTTCCCTCCGCTGCTCGTTCCCCTCGTGGTCTTCCTGATTTCAGGTTTCTGGGCCCGGTGAACAGGCGGGGTGCTCCTGCTCCTGCTGCTGCTCATCCCGACCCGAACAGGGGGCTCTCTCTCTGCATAAGTCCGGCTGGAAGTCTCCTTGGTGCTGCTCCGGATGGCTGTGGTCTCCCTGCTGCTGGCCTTCAGGCTGATCTTGACCTCTCTGAGCCCGGGTTGGCTTATCGGGGTGGCGCGCAGCAGGCACGGGCTGCTCATCTTGAACCCCCAAATTGAAAACCACAACGAGAAAAACACAGCCTGGAGCCGGCAGAGGAGCTTGGCACTCCACGTCTCTCCTCCTCTCTGTCTCTTGGCTCTCTGTCCTCCTTTCCAGATCCCTCTTGTGCTCACTTCCTCCCTCCCTCCCTTCCTCTTCTTCCTTTCTCACTCTCTCCTCGCTGCTGCTTCCGTGATGATGCTCTGCCTCCACTCTCAGGCGGCACAAGGGCTCAGGCAGACAGCCTTCAGTTCAGTTCAGAGTGGTTTCTCTAGCCCCATCCATGCATACAATATGTTTCAAAACATCCACGTGCTCCCAGAACTCCCTCCCTCTGCCAGGCACTCCCACACAGTCGTGACATCACTGAATGTGAAATGTAGGACTGGCACAGTTGTGATTTCCTGTGCCAACATTCAGACATAAAACTGCCCATCTCAATGTAATGTGCCTTTATTTCGCTTTTATGTAAGGAGCATTGTAAATGGCTGGATATTCAATATGTCATGTATAGGCTTGAAGGCATGCTGGGTAAATATTTCTGAGTTCACAAGCTGTAAATCAGCAGCGGACGTCTTTCAGAGCCTCTTTCATCCCCGGACTCTCTCTTCACTTTCCTCCACCCTCTCTCCCTCTCTCTCTCCCTTTCTCTCTCTTTGTCTGACAGGAAACACTGATTGCATTACAGAAACATCAGTGCAGCAGCACTCTAACACAATATCACAAACACCCACACAGAAGCCCTCATCACTTAAAGAGACAGAAAGATGCAGCAAGTAAATTGGTGAGAGTGCTGCCGGGTTAACGGTCTGGACACATCTTTAAACATTTTCGCCCACCCAGATCTAGAGCTGGATACTGAACCTCACCACTTTTTTTGGCATAGAGAATTATGTGTAGAGAACTGAGCATCATACGATCCCAACCCTAAATGTTGCTTTAAGATTTTGCCCCTAAACTAAACTAACAAACAAGTGTTAATCATTACTCATAATGACTAATTAAAACTCAAATGACATTACAACTAAATTAAAAACAATAACAGAAACATAGAAAAATGCAACACTGTTATAACCTGGCTCACTTGTATCTAACATTTTTTTAGAAACCCTCAGAAGTACCTCCTCCAGAGAGCCGCATCCATGTTTGACCACCTTGTGTTTGACCTCTCTTGTGTCTACAGCTTTACAGAAATAAACATGGTGTGACCCTCAGCTCCCCTTTTCTGTTAGGCTTCCTCCCACCTCAGAAACACCGCTATTTAAAACCCCCAGCAGTCCCCCCCACAGGTGGGTCACAGCCTTCCAGCTTAGCCAGAAATGCCAGAGATGTGTGTTATGGGAGGCAGACAGGCAGGGCAGCTGTCCAGAACAGTCAGACACTGTACATTCAGAGAATGTGCAAGTGATCCCAGTTACTTTCAGAGGGTGCGGAGCAGAGTCAGGGCTCAGCTGCTGGGGGGGTGTGACACCAGGAGAAAACGCACACATAAACACACGCACAATAACACCTGCAGAGCTCTAAATGAGAGATCTGCAGTGAAATGATAGATCACCTGCAGTTTTGTGTTTTTTTTGTTTTTAACAAATGTATGTGAAGGTCAGGGGAAGTCAAACAGACGCTCATTATAGGTCTTCATTATAGCTCTACCACGCTCTAAAAACGACAGTGATCTCAAAAATCTGTCACACACATACCTCTGAGAGGACACAGCCTGTTTACTATGCACGCACTCACCTGCCAGGGCCTTGATGCGCGAGCGTTCAAACAGCCGGGCAGAGCTGTTGTCATTGTCAAGCTCCTCGTCAGAGAGCTCGAAGCGGGTGTTGATGCGACTGTACTGCTGCGTGATCTCCGCATTGTCAAAGTCTGTGGTGGAAGTCATGGCGGTGGCCAGCGTGGCGAGCGGGTGAGGGGACAGCAGCAGGCGTTCTCAGGCGGTCTGGGGTGTGAGGGGAAATGAGGGGATGAAACGGCAGGATGGACCTTGAATAGTGGAGGAGATCTGAAACAGAGGGGAGAGACAGACGGTGAAGGTGTTATTATGAGTGATTATGATGATTAACTGGAGTTCAGCGCGTACAAAAGGGACACTGAGACTTCATTAATAATAAAATTACAGCAGACATCAGAACATAATCACAGAGGACAAAGAAATTCAAAGAACCGCCCTTTCAAAATATCTCTTTTACTCATTTATATGTCAGTTGGATGTTTAACCTTCACTATGAGGAATGGTGTTTGTGCAGGTTTAAAGGAATTAAGTTTCTCTGTTCTCACCTTAAATCTCTTTTTCAGACGTTTACTGAGGACCCAAAATGATCCTGTGACATCACAGGGGTCAAAGATCTTAATTACACAAAGTTCTCAGTGGATACAGAGACATCTTGTACATCATTTCATTTTGGGATATAAACCGTATTTGCATGGTTATAGTCTGGGTTTTTTAATGACATATAAGGAGTAAATTCATCTTTAAGAATTTGTAACTTAGGGGCGCAGTGGACTAGTGGTTAGTTTGCATGCCGCATGTACAGAGGCTGAAGTCCTCCAAGCAGCGACCTGGGACCAAATCCAACCTGAGGCTCCTTTACCGCATCTCATTGCCAACTCTATCTCTCTTTGAGTTCCGACTCTATCCACTGTTCTGTCTCCACAATAAATGCATAAAGGCCCCAAAGAAGAAAACACAAACCAACTTGTAACTCCTTTGTCCACCTGTAGAGACAAAACAGAAAAAATGATGCCGACTTGTGACACCAGCTTTCTCTGTAAGAAGCAATGTCTCACTGTCTTTGTTTGGATCAGATATTTTTGATTTTTCAATCTGACTGTAACGTGATTCTTTCTGCAACTGACATGAGCATTTTAATGTTGGTAATTTGAAGAAGTATACACACTCATAGATGTATAAAAGGTATTCATACTGTACAGAAATCTGCCTATACAGCTTTCACATTGCACACACTCCTGTGCCTCTCATAATCTCCATTTTGTGCGTGTCACTTTGCTCCACTGTCACTCTGCAGTGTGTCTGTAGGTCTGTTCTTTGTGTGGAATGGCGGGTTGAAGGGTACCCGCTCAGATAGCTCTATCTGTGCGCAGCATAGCTGTCTTATCACTCTTCACAGGGGGAGGGGGAACCCCCCCTGTACTGCAGAGCATGACGAAACCAGCGGTATTTGAATGATGCAGCTCACGTAGTTTGAACTGAAGGTCTGTGTGTTTGTGTGCTTCTGTTGGCAGGTGTTTGGGAGCTTAAGTTAGAAAAGTGAAGTGAGGCGGGGAATCCAACTTGTGTTGATGCTGAAGTTCAAAAAAGAACAAAGAGAAAGGCCCAGGGCAGTGTCCTCATGTGGCTGAGAATGAAAACTAATACAGCCATGAAATATCTCGTGTTTTTTGGGATATTGAGAGATTAAAGTGATTTTTTTTTTTTTTTTAAATACGGACTGTGCACATTATTGAACTTAAACATGCATGTGTCAGATTGTAGCTTTAGGCTAATTTTAATCTGGAGTCCCTTGGCAGGTTGGTGGTACACGCGTATACAGATTTACATAAATCCACAATGACAAGCAACAACAAACAACATAAACCATAAATTAGTTGACAGAGACATATGTACAAGCAATGTTGTGCGATGTTGGTCCAAACAAACCAGGATAAGATGACCTTCAGAGTTAAAGTGCTGCTACGGGAGGTAAAGTGCCAGAGTATTAAAGCGCTGGAGTATTAAAGTGTAAAAGGGCTGGAGTATTGCACATGATTATGAGGTAATCATTGATTTGATTTATGTATTGTTAAAGTACTGATAATGTTTGGGGTTAATTGTCTTCTATAAATTGTCTTCTATGTTGTTTAGTGTTTCCTAAAGCTCAAGATGACATTCTTCAATATGCTGTTTTGTCTACAACCTAAAAGCTTTTAGAATTAGGAGAGTTAAGAAACCTGAAAATATTCATATCTAAGAAGAATTCAGAATATTCGACTTCTTTTCTTTAAAAATAATATTAACATAGATTTGGATGAATGTATTGGTTAACATCTAACAAATAAAAAGTTCTAGCTAGTTGAATTTATTGCTATTAAAAAGTGATATCGTGCATGAGCGTCCTTAACATTGTTGATGGATCAGTTGAAGATGTTTTACTGAAGATACCGTCAGGGAGATTCATCTGTGAAAATGAATCATATATTTTGCATGTATCGTAGAGTAAAAAGATCAGTAATTGCCCTTAAAGTTAGTCGGAGGGGTTCCAATGCTTGAACACATTTGTTCAGTTACTTTCTGCAGACACAACTTCACAAAGCAACTAAAGAGGATTCTGTGTCTATTGTACATTCAGAAAAGAGGCCCTCGGTGATGCACAATGATGGCACCCTACAGTACAAGTCTTCCTCCTCCTCCTTAGTATCAGTCCTCTGCAGACAGCTGTTATCAGTCTGGTGATGCACCACCCACAGCCGGGGATCCCCTTATCACCTCACACACAACCTGGACAGCACATACCGCACAACCATTTACAAACTGTACAAACCGCCTTACACACTGCTATAAGCTATAAGAAAACTGTTATATTGTCGGAGGACTGATGGACTGAGCTGCAAGACACAAACCGCTCCAAATTAAGTGTGCAAGCTGAGACTTTGTGATACTGTCCTCGGATCATTTCAAAGCTGTTTGAAGGCAAGCTGGCCTCCTGCTTCTTAAAGACAGTCCAGTGACACAAAGTTCACCACCTGCCACATCCAGTGTGTGTCTGTCAATAGCAAGGTGTCCTTTCCTGGCGTCCTTGAACAAGAGGCAGAACTCTTACACACCTGCTCACTCACAGCTACAAGCTCAACTTGTGCAGAGTCTGAGAAACCCCAACAACATGCAATCACTAAATAAGGTTTAAGGGAAGTGTTAATGTGCCTAAGGAGCACCTGCTCACATTTATAGCTGTAAGGTGATTTAAAGACATGCATGATTTGAGTTGGAGCAAAAAAGTGGTTGCTAAAACTAGCTGCAGCTAACCACCCCATTTTATTCTACAAAACTTCCAGATAATAAAAAATAACCGTCAAATGAAAATGCAAAATGATGGAAAACTAGTGAGAGAGTCTTTAACTAGCTTGAAGCTCCTTGAGTCTGTAAATAGGTAGAGGCAGAGCTTTAATCTAAATGCTAATGAATGCTAACAGGCTCACAATAATTAAGCTAACATGCTAAAGTTCAGAAGGTCATTATACTTGGGATGCACTGGTGAGACGCTGACACTGATAACTTTGATTGGGAGCTCAGTGAGCTAAAGAGACATTTGGAGGTAAGCTAGTTCACTCTGTCTACGCTATCAAGTTCTAGGCTACCACTACTTACAATATTTTCAAACTTGTTACAGAAAAGTTAGAAAAGCAATTTTTTAAGTAATGCCTGATATGAAAACATCTCTGCCAGACATTGAGAATTAGACATACAGCTTATCAATTAAATACTCTTTTTCCCTGGGGGATTTGTTATCAGTTGATATCGATACCCAAAGCACAAGTATTGGTATCCGAACGTAAAAGGTCCATTCACTGCAGAAGATAAAGTCTCAGCAGCACAGGGTCCAGTTAATACACATATTTCAGAAGCACATTGTAAGATGATGAGGTAAAGACTGCTGGCTAATTTCTCAAAAGTTTTATTGATGTCAAGAGGGATGGTTAAAATGTCGCCTGCAAGACAAAAAACATAGTATAGTAATAGACAGCAACATATTTTAAACTCCTGTTGCTGTGGATGCTGCTCTGCAAATATTTTCTGCCATTTTTGTATGAAAATGTATAAAAAGGTGTGAATGAGATTTTCACTCTCGAGATCTGCTGAGTAAGAATATAAACAAAACAGTTCCTTGTTTGCGAGGCGTGAAATAGCTTTTCTTTCATGATAACTTTTCCGCTGCTTGTGATTTTTTAATTAAGTGCCCTTATTGTTCCCCTTTGCTGTTACTGCAAAACTACATGGTAAACAATTGTGTGCAATTTAAACATCAAATCAGCACCTGCAGGATGAGTAATAACCCTGCAAACCATGCTCCCAGCTGTAAGTAAACTCCTTGTGGATGCACTTTGAGGAGCGGAAACACATTAGCTATAGGGAGCACATTATTCTGAGTCATAAAGGAGGGAATAAGTGATGGGTGTGGTGAAAATGTGGGCACCTACAGCGTGCGCAAAACTGTAGCAGCAGCAGCAGCAGCAGCATTGGACTGAGGAGAGGGAGGCCTGTGGTCCAGCAGAGTAAATCTGAGTCTACAAAATAGACAGGGATCAATATGGAAGGAAGAGGAGGAAATGGGCGGCTGGTTACTGGATTGAATAAACACCACCAAATAAATATTCCCTTTGAATTGTAAATATCAACACAGAATGACTTAGTGTTATTCTAAAAAGATTTAAGAACCAACACAGTGGAAAGTCAGCGTCTGTCTTTATCATAATCCATTGATTATTTACACAAGCTGTGACGAAGGTCACTGTTGTGGTCAGTAATGTTGTGAATGCAACAACCCTGAGCCTGATCTTGTGAGAGGTTATAAGGAATCGATAGTAAACTATTCCTGGAGTGTGTTTACACTGAAGTCCCTGCTCCCTGCTCGTCCAGAGATGGCGACACACACACTTGTCCTTTTAAGGGGCATGAGGAGGAACGTCTGTTTTGCTCAGGGAATATTTTGTCTTTGTTGCTGAGAAGCCAGCACATTGTTTCCAATCAAAGATGGGATAAGAGAGACAACATCTAATTATAGGAAGTACTCGGTTAATACATCATTAGACGTGGAATTAAAAAAAGTTAATTGTGTCAAGTATTGTAGAGAAGTACAAAATGTAGGTACTTTTACACCTCACTTTATACACTAACCTTTAAAGTAAACAAACCTTTAGCCTACCTGAAAGTTGTAGCTTCTAGCTACTTCACAGATTAAGACTTAACAAAAAACACGTGTAAGATTTTGTGAATGTTATATCATTTTAAACTTATCCTAGATCAAGAAAATAATGAAAAAAACATCTCAAGCAACCCTTTCCAAACACACTAGTAGGCCTACAGCAGTCAAACAGAAAACCATGAACAATAATCATTTAATTTAAAAAATAAAAGCAGAACAACTTTTTTTTATTATAGGTATGTTCAAGTTGAGTCTCTGTATGTGTGGCAATAGTAGTATGTTCAATACAACATTAGTTACTCTCCTCTCCACCACTTCTGCTCATTGGAAACAACTTTTTTGGAAAGCGCACTTGCCCACGCGATACCATGTGCAGTGACGTCACTGTGCGCACTTTCAACGCGCCCCATTCAGAGGAAAGATAACAATTTGATGATGAAAAAAACAAACAGCGCGTAATTCACTTTAAACACAACTGGGAGGCTAATTCGTGTCTATGTGAATAGTCGAGGGCGCTACTGAAAACGACGTCATTTTTGAGAGGCAGCCTCCAACAGGTGGCTTATAAAAAAAACGTGCAACTTTACTACAAACAACCAATAACAGTCTTAGTGAAAGAGCGCCATAAAGTTACCGATTGAGATACACTTACTGGCAATATATCAATAATTTCTTCACACAAATACATTTACTGGCCCAATGCTTTTCCATGAAGTTCCACTTACTTGTTTCTTGATGTTCTCCTGTCCACAAGTGTTTATCTTGAGTTTTGTCCCTGCAATGACAAGTGTTGTAATCCCATTAAAGCAGCGGAGTCCTGGTCAGTGCGGACGTTGGGCTCCACAGCGCGAGGAGGGCACGGGGGACGAGGGAGAGGGGCTGTAGGCGCCGCGCGCTTCACGGTCATTCCCGAAAGCCAGCGACTGACCCACCCTGCAGGGTTAAAAATAAAGTGGGCGCATCCAGTACATGATCTGTGCGCGAGCAGGGACGGACATTCCTGACATGAGCTGGTGACTCTAAATGGCAGAGACACTTCTGATCTACCGTGCACCCCCCCCACTTCTCTCCTCTCCACCCCGCCCACACCGGGCTCTAATCGCACACATAACACCCACCCTCACACCAAGACCCTTTCAGAAATGTCACCTCCACGACTTCTGCTTCTGCGTGCCATGTACACGCAGAACAGCGAAGGCGGTCTGGACCATAGACAAGGAGGCAAAGTCCTAGACAAAGATCCTCACTTACAAAGGATGTCCAACACCTTTCAAAAAAAGTGAAACAAAGTAGACAGTTATAACTTTGATGTATTCACTTCAATATTTTCATTCTCTGCTACTTTAACTTCTAACCCACTCCAGTACATCCAGTGAGAATTATTCTTCTTTCTAGTGCACTACATTTATACAAAAGATGTACTGGTAGTTGACTTTTAGATTTTCTTTTAAATGATCAAACCCAACATTTATTAAACTTAATGTGAGGAACTTTTCAGTTTTTGTTGATTTTTGCAGCCCCTGTGGAGTACCTATTTTCTCTTTGCTGATTTTGTCTTGTTTGTGTTAATAGTGTTTTCCTCCAACAAAAATCGTATCAACTTCTTTTAATAGTCAAAGGTACGGCTCATCAAGCATCTTTGCTGCAGAAAATGTTAAAAAAAAATGCTGATTCGGCAGTGTGCTGTTTTAATCACTTTATCTGACATGGTTTCAGGCATTAATAGTAACTATGTAGAAACTGTCAATCTGGTCGCTGGTGGTCTGGTTTATATGATGTAAATACTGTACGTAGGATGACTATTGGAAAAAAGCCTTCAAATCAAAAGATAAGTGAAAACATTTTACTCAAAATATGTATTGTATCCATAAAAAATGGCCAAACAAACTGGCCGAACAACATCTTTTTAGCAAACAGGAAGCTGGGTGTTTACAATACAAATACAACACATCATCAATTCATAAATAACAACGCTTTTTACAAAATGAAATGAGCACTTAAAAATATATAAAGACAGAAATAAAATCAGTACAAGAAGTTGTCACTCTGTTCCTTCACTCTGTGTCTTGTTCAGTATTTTCACTCTTTGGTTCCTGGAGGGATGTCTTTAGTCACACACTGAGCGCTGCAGCTGCAGAGCCAAAACACTCATGAACCTTCAACTACTGTTAATTATATGGCTTCATATCTGGATACAGCCGACCCCGCTCAGACCAACAACAGTCCTGCTTTTGATTTGGTCTCTGCATAGTTTCAACACTGTACAAAAAAAAAACAAAAGAACTCTCCAATGTGTAACATTAATGGATGCATTAATATCTCGTGCAGCACAGCAACAAGCTTTGCTTATAAAAACAACTATAAAACACATTCGACAGCATTTCAAAACAGAAGGCAAGAGGAACAAAATAAATACGACTTCAAAACAGGTGAGAACAAAAGGCTTTCAAACCGATCTTATTTAGACTGAGGGTACCATATTGTGTCTGTTTCAACAGCTTTAACAGTGAAGTAAAAGGGACGCTCAGGGGTCAGGTCCAGTTATCCCTGGTATCTGCAGTATTTTGCTCAAGGACACTTCAGCAGGCTAGATGCTCGCTCGCACTAAGGGACATGAGTCAGGGACCTTCGGTTGAAAACTAATCTGCCCACTGCTCCTTGACATCTTCTATTTAGAGGTTCTTGACTTTTTGACTTACCACCTCCCTGTTCTGCTACAAAACGTTGTGTTTTCCTACAAAAGTGCTTCTGAGAGGTTTTTAAATTTGCCTACACAGATAAGAAAGTAACGATACTTCTCTTCAATTCCTTCATTACAACACCGTACTGTCCACCACATAGCTTGAGGACAGTAGGAAAGTTACTCGAGCAGTGAGAGGAGCTGATCCTTCGATTTCACTGGTTAAAAAAGCAATTCACCCCCACCCCCCTTTTTGCCTCTTTTAGATAAAAAAGTTCATTTTCTGCAGAATGAAGGTCTTTGAGTGGTTAAAAAAAGCATGCCTGAGGAAATAAATACACATCTTATAAATCTTAGTTTTGAAGTTTTTGCTAAATCTTTGTAAACCCAATCTGGAACAAAGACACTCCTGAATGTTATCTTAAACACAGGGGTGTTTACATGTTAGTGTTACCTTTGAAAGTACACAATGCTGAACTATTGGAGTGGTAAATAACATTAAGTAAGAGTAACTTGTTGACGTACTCACTAACTTCAGTTTAAAAGTTCTGAATCTCTGTAGCTGAGCTTGTAAAAGTCTCACTTATTTGGCGTTAGGTTATAAGAGCAGAAATCAACCAACACTTTATTACTTCAAGGTTTTAAAAGGATCTGCGTTGTATCAGTGTACTTATCAGGCTAGAGTGTAAACACTAACCTGAATTAATGGATTAGGTGGGGACACTCTGGATATTTAGCTAAATATGTGTTTTCAAGTCGCTCCTTAAGACTTCTGTGAATCTTTGGTATAATGAGATTATGATTGTTACAAGCAATAATGAACATAACTCATATAAAAATACATTTTTCAATATGTAAAAAAAAACACCTTCATACAAAAAAGCTGCTTCAATGTAACAGTGCTCTTAGAATACAAAAAAGTCAAGTCAATAGTTTTCTGGTGCAAAAAGTGAAAGACAGACTAAGTCCCTGCTGGAGACAGTTTAGTCGAAGTGCTCGCTGCTAATGCGTCTTCATCCCGGGGATATACGAAGAGAGGAAGACGTCGAGGTCAGCGATGACAGACGCCTGTCTCCTGGCAACAGTGTTTAAAAGTCGCTGAGGAAAGGACGGAGTCCCCAGGTCCACCTGAAGGAGAACAACAAGATTTGGCAAAGACTAAACACCTTGCACATAAAGGATTGCCTGACAACCATTATTTGTACAGAATTACATACTGCGATGTGTGTAAAATAAAAGTTAGTTATAAATGATGATTAGACTCTTTGAAACAGTGAGATGTTACAAATACTACTCAATCATGTTTGTGTATCAAGAAAAACATTTTACAGCGGTGCATATCAGAGATTTATTTTGAAATGAGGCATTTCATTTGCTAACAAAAGTTTGAGGGTCCATGATTGATAACTACAAGGTGAAGCCAACTGGGTTGAATTAGTCCTCAGCACTTCTACATCCAACCTTTGGAGGTCAGACAGAAGTGGTTTGTTGATGTGATTGTTTTTCTTGGAGCCTGAAAAATCTAAATCATTTAGAGGAGTAAATAAACCAAAAGCCCCCTCCACCAACTGGTGGTTGAAATGTGTCGGCGTTGCTGGTGAGTACAACACAAATATCAGTGATTAGTAGAAGAGCAACCATGTCTCACCTGTAGCAGGTAGAAGACCCGGGTGACTTCCTGTCCATTACGTCTGATTGGCTGCAGGACCCAACAACTGGGCATCATCTCGCCTCGGACGGCATCCACACTAGGACGAGGCAGAGACTCCTCAAACACAGACTGCATGGCCAGCACGTAGCGCTCACCCTGAGGCAGAGAGCAAAGACAGAAGAAGAACAGAAGATGAAAAAATGATCAATAAAACAGACAGTGCAGACATTTCATCAGCCGAGAGGCAACTGTACAGTACATGGACACTGGTAAGCAACAGCTGGCACTGAGTGTTTCCAAATTCGCTGCCTCTGGGTCAGTGTTGTTTACATTCAGTGATGTTTCTGTGAACGCCCACACAGATGGTTGTAGAGGTTCAGGATTTTAAAAAAAGAAGCTATTTTACAGCGTTAATTATAGACTGGTCTTTATAAAAAGTTCACACAGCACTGTCCAGTCCAGGTTCCTTCCACAATACGTGAAAGGAAAGTGAACTTTTCTCCATCAAACTATAGCGTACAATTGTGATGAAGGCTCAGGGAGCTTGATACGAGGGGGACTAGCAGAAATAAGAGGTTCGGCTGCTTACCTCTTTGGACTCGGTGGCGATGCAGCAGAAGTCTCGCGGCTGGCTGAGGTGGCAGGTGGACGGATCTGTAAGTATGTAGACTGAACAGAAACACAGGGAGAACTTGTCACATAGGAACAATGGTGGATGACATCATGTAAATTAAAGGAAATATATATTTTCTGTTTTCTGAAAGGGATGAAAAGCATTTAAAAAAATAAACTCAGCAACACTCTACCTGTTTGTCAATGTTTGGCGATCTTTTACAATAAACTTACTAACAGTTCTTGTACAAAAAGAGCAGAACAGGTGCAGCTGGAGGGTCCCAATGATGTAATAAAGGTTTTAGCAGTCAGCAACATACTGCAGGTGTGAGTACGGAGTTGGACACACAATAAACAAATCCAGCGGAGCAGTGATGTATGGGACTGTGGACTTTATAGCTAATGATGCTGACATGCAAACACATATTACAGGTTTCCGAAACACCTCGCAAAAAATATAATAAACTTGGCAGCATAGACAAAAATATAAATATTTTCCAGAGAGTCTTCAAAAAATACAAATATGATTTGCTTGGTAAGCCTTTCCTTCACAGGAAGCGCACGTTGCAAATATCAGCAACTTACAAACGGCTTCTGCCACAGATTTTTACGTCGTCCTTATTTTTCAGTCACTGTTGGCTGTCATACGGGATTTTAGAACATGCAACAACTACACCTTTAATTTGATATTGTCGATATAATCGCACATTACAGATACTCAGTATGAACCAGAGAGAAAGAAAGAATTCAGATCTTTTCATGAAGAGGTCAAAAGAAACAGCATCTGAAAAGATACCAAGTAAAGACACATAACTGTTATCAACATATTCTTAGTATCCAGTAAACGTGCCTCATGCATGGTTCCTGACCTTTTTTAAGCTCTTGTCTTCACAAAACTCTGACGACCCCAGACATCCAAAACACATACAGCTTTCTGCTGAACTTCATTAGTTTTATATCCTGTCAAAGTTTTTCTGTGTTGCGAGCAAACATCATTTTAGAGCACATTTAGGCTTCTTCGTGTTCATTATTGAGGACGGAGGAAGAGAGGCTGACATTTCTGCACAATGGATGACAGACAGACAGAGACTCTGCAAGTTTCTTCTTTTGGCATTAGCCCACAGAAGCCTGTGTTCAATATTTTTTATACAAATTTCAGATGATCTTATTTGGATTCCATGCGACCCCAAGTGGGGTTGAGACCCAAAGGTTGGGAAGCCTGGCCTCATGGAAAAAACACATTACAGTATTCCTTTAAATGTTTGATCAAATATTACAATAAATATGTAAATAGCATTTCTTTTTTCTCGGTTAAGAAGCGTCTTTTTTTTTTTTTACACACTGCCAGGTCCAAGAAGATCCACTGAATGAGATCTGATGATTCTCAGTATTCTGGGGATAAAAACCTGATTCATCAAGAAACTTGTTGAACTACATGTTATAATAAAACAGCATGAAACGGAAATAAATCAGCACATCAACCCTGTTAAATAGCTCTTGACTCAATGTATGTTGTTATATTTTAACATCTGCATGTACATGTATAGGAACCATATGAGGATGTTAACTGTGCAGACTTGATAGCTCACCCAGCTGAGTGCTGTCATCTAGTGGTCGAGTCCAGACTGAACGGACTGATTGATTGTACATGTGGCTCTTGGACAGCTGGCAGATTATGTTCCACAGACTGTCCAGAGGTCTGTTCAGCTCCCCGGCCCCCAGGAAACCATGGACAGACGGGCTGGAGGACGGCTTGTAGTAAGCCTGGACGCCTCGTTCTTCTCCCTGATATCTGAATAAACAAAGACATAATACGTTGGCAAATGGAAGAAAGTTGGTATATTGGAGGGACTAAAGTTAGGTCTTCACTTTGCAGTTGATCAATCTTATCTGAAAGTAAACAACGAGAAAAGCCTGAATAAATAAGGAGCTGTGCTAATCCTACCTCCAGCCTGCTGTAGCCTTGCCCATCAGCAGGTTGCTCAAATCCCCAGAGGAGGCCAGTCGCACCTGAGGAGAAAGAAATTCACAATTCAACCCGTTAAAAAGATCTAAAAGAGTGGGAGAATCATCAACTGTAAAGTGAATAACATAAGCATTTTAACGGCTCGATGCTTTTACCGTACATCAAAACTGTTCATACCTCAGCCAGAGCTCGACCGAGGAGGCTGGATGTGATGTCCTGATACGTTGTGGATATCGAGGAGGAGGAGCCAAAGGAGGCGGTGCGTTGACGTGAACGAGTTGTTGCTGATGGAGTTGAAGACATCAGCGGCTCAAAAGCGGTGACAGAAGGCTCGTGGCGAACATCTAGCAAATGTGAATACAGATATGAGAAAAACACCTGGGCAACAATTGTATACATTATTTTTGTTTTTTAAAATAATGTTTAAATTCAGTTGTTTGTTGTATTTGAAGGTTTCTGAGCACACTTTTAAGCGAGTGTTTTGATCACATCTGTTTGAGTTTGGTGACTAACAGTCCAGTCCTTACCGTGGGCAGACAGCCAGACTCTCTGTGTCTTCACACTTTGAGGACCACATACAGGAGGACGTGTCCTGACCTTCAACCCTTCATCCTGGAGCCCTGGGATCTGAACGACCAGTAACAACGACAACAACAACACAATTATCCTCTGTGTGGCTCGTTGCAAAAGAAAAGTTAGGCAAACATAAAGATGAGCTATCAGCAGTCCAAAAGCAAATCAAAGCATATTTTGGTGTTGAGCTCAAGTTCTTAGATATGTCTGTTATTATTAAAATAAGTGCTACAATGATCACTACTAACCTGTCCATTTAGATGAGTTCTGTTGCCTTGTTGTAAGTGGGCAGTGTTGCCGCTGTTGTACCCTGAAGTTGGTCCAGAGGAGAGGCTCAGGCTGGATCCAGTGCACAAAGTGCTGTTACTGATTCTTGTCCGATGTCTCGGGTCGTCCTGTGAAGACGGAAGAAGATGGCACATTGTAGTCAAGTTATCTGAAATACTGAAGTGTCATTTATAAAACTCTAAAACCGCAAAGAAATAACTACGATTTTTGTATCATCCATATTTATTTGTTATAAGAAAATTGATTTGCAAATGAATCGAAATCTTATAAGATGAAAGGGGAAAAAAAGGCGTTGACTTGTGACTGATAATTTACCAAATCCATTTATGTAGAGCCAAAACAATTATTGCACATTAAAATTGACAGAAGAAATCATTGTCAACAATTTTTAACAATCTACTTAACGTTTGGGTCTTTTGTTGAGAAATGTCTGAATGTTTGCTGGTTAAAACTCGTCAAATATGAGAATTTACTGGTTTAAATAATTGTGTTAAAACTGGGGGATTGCCATTTGTTCCCTCTGACACACGTCTGAAAAAAAAAAAATACTTTAGACAAAAAACTGACCTTGGCTTCCTGAGACAGGGCCTGCTGCTGAAGCCTCTTCTTCTCCTGCTCAGTCCTCTCTCGCAGTCGTTCTCGAGCCTTCGCGATCTCTGTCCTGGCCTCTTCCCGGGCTCGCCCGTAGTCCCGCAGCAGCTGCTCAATGTCAGATGGACACTGGCCCTCTCCTCGTGGTGGGTCTTGTGTTCTGCCATGTAAGATAATTCAGTGAATTTAATTTGAACCAATAACAAATGTGATTTTCTTCCCGCATTTTGTTTTCAACACTAGGCTTGTAAACATTTTCGCATTGGATTTATTCTGCTGAGAGAACCGTGGTGTACTTTGAGAAGAGAACCAGAGTCTTACCTGGTCTCCACCTTGGAGGAGGAAATAGCCTCCTGTAGAGAGGAGTGAAAATGTTTGCTTGGACTCAGACTACGAGCTCTCCGGTAAGTCTGGAGACGGTCCTCCCTCTTCTGTCTCAAACCCTCAATACTCCTGCGATGTCTGAGAGGAAAGAGATAATATTTAGGTATTAAGTATTTTTTTAGATTTAGGACTGAAATTTAACCTACATACCTTTTGAATATCAAATAAACAGTATCTCTAGTATCAGCTGTCAAAATCAGTTACTGTTGATGTCTGACCTCTTCCTATGTTTACACACGAGTCTTCTGTTGTTTATATATGATTTACATCATTTGTATCTCACCTATCATACAGCTGCTGTTTGGTTGGTGTAGAGGTTTTTGTTTCCGGTTCTTCTGTGGACCTGGGGGACAGCATCTTCAGCAGTGTATCCGTCTCTCCGAGGCTGTAATGGAGCTTGGCCTCCGTGAGCTCTACAGTCAGCGGTGTTGGGTTCATGTGGAGGCTGACCGTCGCCATCACTTGCTCTCTCTCCTGTCGCAGCCTCTCTATCTCTCTCACCCGTCTGTCGCTCTGCACCATGGATTCTACATGCGAGACGTAACTCTCCATCTCGCACCACTCGGCACACTTCCTGCCGTTGACGTTGTCTTTGGTAAGAAATGGAGCCTGTTTTTTGGAGGGTTTTGATTGTTGGTGACTGATACCTGACCAGTTGTTGAACTTGTTGTGCATGGGTAGGTCCTCTGGGATAATCTGTTGGTCCTGACATGGGGACAGGCTGTTGATTGGTTCAGTGTTCACGAGAACATCTGTATTGCACTCGCTGGGTGCCAGGGACACCATGTCGTCTTCTTGAAGTTGAACAGTCCTGTTTCCGACCGGAGATGGATTGTAGGAATCGACGCGAAAATCTACTGACTCAACTGCAGCACTTGTGTAGCTCGTTGTTTCTGTTCGTCTAGCTTTGTGCCAATCAGATGTTCTTAATATGGGAGATAGTTGATCCTGCATAGTTGAACCTTCTGTTGAAGTCCTCCCCTCCATGAGCCTTTTGGATCTATCACCTTTATAGGAAACATTTCTCCTGTTGGTGTCTGTATAGACATCCAGAGATGAAGTTAGGCTTAAACAGCCCTTATCCGAGTCTTTGGGGCTTGAGCAAGTCATCTCACTCACTTTCTCAAGTGATATGGATTCTGATTTACAAGAGGACGCATCACAATCCTGTGTGGACATTTGATCAGCCTCTGATACAGATGTGCATCCCGACAGTTTGCTTGAGGGCAAAGTGAGGCTGTGTTCTTCAGGATAACTACCTTTTGAAGGACTCCGTGTTGATTGATCTCCTTTCTGCTTCATGCGTAATCTTGCTGCCACGGTCAGTATCGGAGATGATGCACGGTCTGTGTATGTAGCTTTCTTCAGTTCATTTCTCAGACTATTGCCGGGATGTTCTGGGTTTTTTGATGATCTACGGATGATTTCAGATGTTGTGTCACTTTTCTTGAACAGTGCCTCAGGTGAATTGTGCTTTGAGACTCTGGAAGAAGCAGATTTTACACGTCTTTGACATTCACCAGCAGGCCTCAAAGGAGATGATGGGCAATTCTCTGATTGTGAAGCAGACCTTTGTGCTGCAGAAGAACTTGTACACCTCAAGTTGGGCATATTCTGCATCTTCTCTTCTGTATCCTTACTCTTCACCAGACATTGTACATTCTTCTCTTGAGACACACTGACAACCTCAGAGCCAATCACTTTGACTATCACATTGACTTCATGAGATTTGGACTGCTCATTGGGTGTTTGATGAACGGTGACCTCCTTCTTCGCTGGTGAAGAACACCTATCTGTCTGGATTCCAACATCTATGGATGTCTGAGTTGAGCAGTCTCTCGTAGTGCAGCCATTCGACTCGCTATAAGACATGTTGATATTTGACAAGTTAAAACTCCTCTTTGGAGTGGAATTGAGGGTCTCTCCTGTCCTCATTCCCTGGACGTCCCCAAGCAGGTCTGAAGTGCTGTGGATCAGCTTTGAGAGTTGTGCAGACATGCTTTCCATACTTGCCCACGTTTGAGATTCTTTAATGTCCACTTTGATTTTCAGTGTTGTTGGTACATCTGTTTTGCTCCTTTTGTGGCGCTCTTTCCTTATCAGAGCACAATCATTGTTGCCGACATTAACCGTCTGAAGGCCGTGGTCTGTTTGAGTTCCATGTTCACACTTCCTCCTTCTTTGGGGCTGTGTTGTGCCTGCCTGAGACTCTTGTTTGGAGTAAACAAACACAAGTTCATCCACCTGACTGGAATTGTTGCCAATCCCACCAGGAGCTTCATTACTTGAGGAACTTCCAGTCACTGTTCGATCGGCCTGATGATTGCGCGTTTCAACAGATTCTTGCTGACAGGGCTGAGATGCTTTGCTCTTTTCTTCCTTATAATCCTCTATGCTGCTAAGTGTGCTTGAGAGCCCCTTGTTGGTGGCGTAAGTGCTCAGGTGAGAATTGAAAGGTGAGTTCTGCCCATTCAAACCATTGTCAACACTGCAGCATCTCGTGATTCGTTTCTCTGTGCTGTTCAGAAGCGGAGATTTACAGGAGAGGTCAGCAGCACTTCCAAATGATGGGTTTTTATAGCAGTGTTGGTTGGAGTCACCTCCCTGCCACTGGTGAACAAAAGGGTTGATGTCGCTGGAGGCAAAATGCATAGGAGAGTCCTGAGCCTTGAGTGTATGTTCTGCTTCACCTTTCATTGCATATGGGATGATTGTTTCAGCAACTGTCTTTTGTGACGTTACTTGAGTGGGTAAAGAGTGTCTTTTTGGAGTGTATTCTTTGCTTTTATCTGGTGTTACACCAGAATACGTCTTTGTTTGAGATTTGCTTGTCAGCGCTTTAGAAGAAATATCTTCAATAATACTCTCGGCGTGTCTGGACTCCTGTTTCTCATTGCTTTGATGTCCAAGTTTCACCCACTTAGATGAGAGACGAGTGTAAAACGTTCCGGTGTCTTTGTCGTGTTCACTGTCCTCATCCGATGATTTAAGGATGGATTCAGACGAAGAGCTGGGATAGGTTTGGATCTTGTACCGTTTGAACCTCTTTGACCTTGCTTTTTTAGACATTAGAGTGGAGTGAGCCTGTTTATCACCAGACGTGTTTAACTGAACCTGTCTACAGCCACTTGGATTTCTGATGACATTTTCATGGGGTATTTTATGTTTGAGCTGCATAGACTCAGTATTACTGTCTTCATAATTTGATTGTGACAATGTCTTTGGAACCAGTGCTTCAGATGTGTGGGTGAATGTCTCTTTTTGATTTTTCACAACACAAGTATGTTGGCCCTCAACTTGAGTATCATTATCAAACTTCCACAGAGAATTTGATAAATGGTGGGAATTGTTGTAGTTCTCATTGACAACACAAGTCTGACTTGAGTGATTTGAAGAAGTCTGTATACAGCTGAGCTGAACCTGTGCTGCGACACAACCTACACCACCTGTTGTGTTGTCTTTTTCACCATCTCCACCAGTGGTAACAGCAAGGCCCTTTATAGAGGCACTTTCATCAGTGTGTGTGTTCTGGCTGGTGTTGTGTGTCCCTTTAGGTAATAATTTTATGGCTTCAGATGTTTCAGGACAATTTTTTAGATGTTGAACGGTACTTGGTAGGTTTTGTTTGCATGAGAAACCATCTTTATCTTCAACACTAGGCATGACTTCCACACTGATATCCTCAACACGAATAGAGCCACTGTTTTCTTTTGTATAACCATTTGCAGAATGTGTTTCATCGGCCATTTGTTGGAAATCCTGATTCACAGTAGAGCCATGCAAACCACTGTGGGTTCCCGCTTCATTAGAACATGGATCACTGACGATGAAACAACAAGAACATCTTACTTTCTGTTCACCTGAATCATTCATTTCTTGAAGTAAAGCATCTTTCTCCTCAATGTTTTCTTGGGAAACAACACATTTTCTTGCTGGAGAGGAGTCACTCATCGAGGACAAACCAATAGGTTCCAAACTGGAGCTGCTGGGGTGCTCAGATTTTCTATGGCTGCCTGCTATCAGGTTTGACTGGATGATTTTTTGGGCAGAGAAGTTTTGGAACTCGAGGATTGGATGATCATTAGTTGGCTTCTTTGATGTTGCATCAGAAAAGTCACAACCATGGTCAATCTTCTTTATAACTTCAGTTATTCTCAGCAAGCTATTATCACAGACAGTTGTCACCTCAGATCGTTGATCTAATTGAAGGTGCCCATTTTTGTCCACCATGTTTTCACTTGCCATCCTTTCAGGTGAAATGGGATCACCAAGGATTGCTTCTTCTTTCACCTGATGACTCATATGATTTATTACTTCTTTTTCCATCCATTTATTTTCCTCACCATCACAGCTAACAGGAAATGCAGAAGATAAGGCATTCAGGCTTTTACTCATGCTCTTCCTCTCAACAGCAGGGCCAACCATTGACACTCTCATGTGCTCTTTCACCACTTCTGAGATTCTCAGATCAATGGCGCTACAAATTGCATCAGACTTGCATGTGTGTTTTCTACCTTCTTGATGTTTTCTAGAGTAATCAATTTGGCATTCTCCTCCTTTGGTTTCGGCAGCTATTTCCTTTTTTGTTACACCAATCATTTCAACCAACAGTCTCTCCCCCACAGAGGTACCATCCTGAGAACAATTGTTAACACATTCAAAGTCCTCAAAGATCTGAAAACTGGGCTCAAGTTTCCCGCTCATGGGATCATTAACTGGCGACTCCACTGAAGCTATGCTTCCCTGTCTTTTTGTGCCATCAACACAAATAAAATCAAATTCACGGCTGTCAGCTTCTACAGAAGATTGCTCCCCTTTTGAGTCACTGGTGTTATTATTGTCATCAGGCCAAATACCATCTTGGCTGCCAACTGGTGTACGGCATAAAGTTACCGACTCTTTGCATTTGGTCCATTTTGGTATTTTCAGGCTGCCCATGAAAGAATCCTGTTGGTCTTTGTTCCTCTTCCTGGAATTTTTACAAGCCGATTTAACAAGCTCCTGCTGTAGAGCAATGTACGGCTCAGTGCCTTTGGTTTCATCCAACTTTTGGTCCCTTGTAGGACAATTGGTATTCCCAGAGTCATATTTCTGAGATGTGTTTAATTTTTCTATTGGGTAATCTAAATTGCATAGTTCTTTATCTTCAGGGGACGGTTTGAAGGCACTTGCAACGTCAGAATTCTTGCCCAAAACTGGACTTTGGTTGGTAGGACCTCTAGGAAAATGTGTGACCAATTGACAATCTGATGCACACGTTTCAGCAGCAGACAACATCGTAAAGTCAGCTGCTTCCATTTCAGATTCATCTGTTAACACCGGAAGCAGTTTGACTTGTGATGCTTGTTTAGTGTGGAGGACGTCAGTAGGTAACAAACTCATGGTTTGATTCAACGTTGTGAAGGATGCTGGACCTTTGTTGCTACTGTAGTCAGAAGTGTCTATAAAGGTTTTCTGCTCAATTTCTCTTTGTTCCGATTGCTCCGCAAAACATCCCAACTCATTGAGAGTGTCATCTTTAGCTGTTTCAATTTTAGAGTCTTGAAAATCTAATGTTGCTGATGTTCCCCTTGATTTTTCAGCACTTTGTTCCTGAACTGTCATATTCACACCATTGGGGCTGGAAGACATTGAGCTACAGCTTCTAGATTCACTCTGAGAATCTGATGTGTTTGTACTGGTTGGACTTGGACTGCTACAACTGCTACTTTCAATGCCTCTAAGCACATTTTTTCTTTGGAAAGGCAGAGAATCTCTGGGACTGTCAGCTGCATCTGTGGAGGACCAAGCATCAGTAAGAGCCAGCATGTTTTCTGGCTCCCTCGTGCTGCAGCTGCTCATGGAGCCTGGGCTGCCGGTTGAAATAGTCTGGACGTTCCCAAAGTCCTCAATCAATTTGTGTACAGTGTCTCTGCACCTGGAATCTGCTACTAATTGGTTGTGGGGAGCAGTCTTCTTTGTTGCACCACCGTGAGTTGATCTTGGAGAGTCTTGTTGGCTGCAGCACACTTCTACTGGGACTACCTGAGGTTTATGACAACTGTTCCCATCTAAACTGTTCTCTCCTGTTCTATTGTGCAGTATGGATGAATGGGAGTAATCAGTCACCAACGAGTAGGTTGGCACCAACGTTTGGCTAAATCTCTCCACTGTTTTGTTTTTCCCACTGCTTCCCAAAGCCAATGAATCCTTAGACATCTGACTGTCTACACTCTCTGTTTCACTCTGAGCTGCTTCCTCTTGTCGCAGCTGCTCTGCCAAGGCTGTCGCATAAGCAGAAGACAGGGAATCAAGAGAGAAAAGGCTATCACAGTCTGATGGTCCTCCATCCCTGTCTTCTTGCTCTTCCTCCCATCCAATCAATCCCTGCCTGTTCTCCACCCATCTGCTGGTCTTGTTCATCAGAGCCTCAGTACTATGCCATCGCCTCTGTCCAATGTCCTCAAACAGAATCCTTTGGTCTAGCTCTTCACATGAGACGGCTGTTTTAACCGTATATTTGCGTCTGCTCATGTTTTTTTCTTTAAGGGTTTGTTCTTTTCTTTGTCTCCAGTTAAATTTGCTTGATATTTTCTCAAAAGGTTTGGGGTCTCGTTTTGAATTCACACCTGGTGGTGGCTTCTTGAAAACATTAGTAAGCGCTGTTTTTAACCTTGGCCCAACAGAAGAAGAGAAAGTCTTCCTGACCATTCCTAGTCCAGTGTTGGCAGTGTATGGTTGTGTTTTTTCATTTGGGCAAGAGAAGGTCTGAGAACCCGGTTCAGTAATTCTGGGTGCTTGCATATTTTCTTTGCTGACTGGCTGCAAAGAAGTTCCAAATGGTGACTTCAGACTGAACAGTGAGTTCTGATCTGATCTGCTCTTAAAAGATAAGTCTCGGTTTGGCAGCAGAGGTTTTCTTTCTGGTCGCTCCCGGCAGGGTTGAGGTCTAGGTTCATCTTTGATAGCTTGTCTAATGCTCTCACAAGAGCTTACTCTACTTCTGCAGGCTTGGCTCTGTCCTGAGAGGATCACACCAGAGCAACTTTGGGTTCTTTCCCGAGGAAGACATTCATCTGAAACCCACTTCCTGCTGCCAATGGAATCAGAGGCTGGGAAGGAATTTGATGTCGGCTCTGTGGATCTAGTTCTCTTGAGGAAGTGTCTGTGGAGAAACGAAAAAAATAAGTTTAGGATCCAAATTCGGGAAAGACCTATAAGTTGGAGGTTCAAGAAACCACAAAACAGTTAAGAAAACTTAATTGATGGATAATATGGGAGTTTATAACCACTGTTTGAAGTTCACATCATTCATTCAACTCTGAAAGTTTTACCTGAAGACAGGAGTGGGCTGTGGGTAGAGCCGGGACAAAAGATCTGCAGAAAATGAGTGTCTACGAGAGTGTCTTCCTCTGACTTTCGTTGGGGACTCAGGAGACTCTGGACTGTCCGGTCCTGGAGGAAACTCCTTTTCCAGCCGTTGTAATTCCCTCTTAGCTTCCAATAGATGCCGCTTGCGGGCGATTCTCTCCAGCTGATAGTGCAATCTTTTCCGACGGATGCGGCTCTCAGCGCGGCAAAGGGCGTGATGCTTCAGTAGTTCCTCCTGCACAGCCCTCTTCCTGGCCCTTGAAACTAGCGGTGGCCGATCGACTATCTGACTTTCCTGATACTCAGGTGCCTGACCTGTAAGTCGCTCCAGCAGGGGTGCAGGGACACGGTCAGTTTGGACTCCCAACTCTTGAGTGACTCTTTGCTCAACAGTTGTTAGGTGGTGCTTCTCCTGCAGAATCCACTGCTGGACTGTTGAGGAAAGATTTACAGGAAATAAAGGGTTTGATAGTGTAGCCCTGCACAGCATTTTTTGATATTGTACATCGTTTTATTCCATCTTGCTCTAAAACTGTAACATTGGGGATTGGCATCTGCATGAGCAGTTGTGTTTTTTTCCTCAGTGTTAGTTTGCAGAAGGAATACTGTCCTTACTCTCACTGTGCTGCTGTTGAAGATGGTCCTGCTCGCACTCCAGCTCTCTCTCAGCCCGTCTCTGCTCAGCCTGAATCTCCTGTCGCAAACTCTCCACGTAGCGTTTCTGTGCCTCCACACGCTGCCTCGCAGTAGGCTCCTCACTGGGGGAGAGACAGTCACCCAGTTGCCCTTGGAGCTTTACTTCTTCAACACTATAAAATGAAAAAAAATGTACTTATAGACTGCTCTATCAGTGCAAAAAGCTCTAAAAAGCAAGACACAATGAAAAAAGATTTTCTTTTAGCTCATTTGGGTTCAATTTCATTAACAGTATTTAAAAGTTTGCTCTTGGTGTTTTTGAAATAAGACTTTCTGTTGTTGGTTTCCAGTTCAGAGCCTCAACAGTAACCAAGCAACGGCTGAGCTAGAGCAGCTAACAGGGATTGTTCACACGGGTGGAGGCAAACTGAACACATGCCACCTCTACCAGCTGAATTAAAACATGCATGAAGCATTGCCCTATTTCCACAGCATGAACACTGGTAAAACATATGTACCTCCTATCAATTATGTATGCTGTGAGTTGGAAGAATAAGGTCTCTCTGCACCATGCAAATATGGTGTGAGGGTGGAGCATTTTGTGGTCTGAATGTCATTTCTGGGGCAGGATTTAAAAAAGTTATTATCATGTACCTGTGGTCAGGACTCAGGGGACATAGGTCGATGTAGGTGCAGGTCATGCCGCTTTCACTTGCCTGAGAACAACACAAGAAGATCAACTAATATCTACCATAAATAGACGCATCAGTCATTACTATCATTGTTCTTTTAACACACACACTGTAGAAAATTATGATTAGAAATAACCTGCGTATTACTGGCATTAGTTTACATCAATATTTTTGTACTGTACATCAATCGCATTTCCATTTTCATTTTCAGAGAGCAGCACCCACCCGCCTGCGTTCCCTGAGCACGGCCGCCTCTGCTGGGTGGTTGAAACGAAACTTATGCACTCCTCCCAAGGTGATCACCATCCCTGGAGACAGAGACACATCTTTCATCACAAGCGGCACTCATACTGAAGCATCGTGTTGATGAAGGCTGCAGGGTAAAAGAGTATGTATCTATGTTTTCGCCGTTGAAAATCTGTGCACTTCGAGCATGCATGCATATTAAATTGTACATTAACCCATATATGTTATCAAGTCGTATCTGTGTATCTTTGAGCAAGTGTGTGTAATTGCACATTAACCTACATGTGATATCCAGCATAGAGCAGCGGTAGCATGACAGGCCTTAATGCTCCGTGTCAAGTGCTGCTCAGGTCTGATGTTATGCATCATTAGATGTTTGTGTCTTTCTTAAGGTATGCCTATGATACTACTGATGTGTGGCATTTTTACTGCTATAGGCATGACGTGATTCTACGCTCATTGGTAAGGTCTCTCTATTTATAGTAGTGTGCATTGTCAATAGTACTTTGATCAAATCTTGTCAATGAAGGTATGGAGACCCCAGGACGAGTAGCTACTGTTTAACACAGAAGCTAATGGGGATCTTAATAATGAACTAAACTAAAACTAGTAACCCATTGACCTCAATTCTGAGACTTGTACTATTAGTTTTGTTCAGTTGTTATGACGCAGTTACAGTTATAGTAGTATTTAATAACTATGTCTGATATCTATCATAACTGTCTTTCTCAACTCTACCATTTGTCTAATAAATTACCATACATTTGATTTGACTGTTTTCCCATCACAACAAGTTATTTCCAGTTGTTTCCTCAAGATGTCAACTTTGTATTTGAATGTCATTATCTCATGATATCAACTACAGTTTACACATGAAAACGAGTTTGATTTATCAAGACCTCTAGATAAAGATTACATTTAAGACAAGCGTTGTTATCCCGAGATGACAAAATAAAAAAGTAGAGGTCTTGAGATAACAACCAAGATGTACTCGTTATCACGGGATAACAGCGTAAAATCAATCGTACGGATGAATGTCCTCTTAGGGCTTCAGTAAAAAAGCACCTCAGGATATCAAAGAAATAGAACTTCTAGTTACCAGTCAAGTAAAAATGAACATGAAAGTTGATACAAGTCGTGATCAGATTTTTTTTTTTAAAACCTAGCAAACTGTTTCTTTCTTTTCTGGAGGAAAGAAGCCTACCTTGAGCCAGTCTGCAGGGCTCAGTGACCTCTCTGTCGTTGAGCAGGCAGACACAGCCCGGCAGGGGTCTCAGTGTTACAACACCTCCGTGGTTTTCAATCTCACAGCTGGCATTGCCCTGCAACACTGCAAACAGGATGCAGAAACACAATCACTCACACTGAATTGGCAAGCTGTGCTGATGCTGAGCTACATATATACGTATATATACAACCAATTCTGAGCAGTCAATGAGGCATATATTGAAAATTAAGTAGCATTTTGTGAATACACGATTTTAGGATATGTTGCAGAACGCTTTTACATGTCAATATTACAGTACATTGTATAATTGAATAAGTTCATGTCTTGTCATACTCCATGTTTTGATGCTAAAAGGGATGTTTTGTCACACGCTCCCAGTTTGCTGTATGTCTTCTCTAGATATGCTGAGATGCATAATGTACAGCAGTTTAGAGAAAAAGCATGAAACATTTAGAAAAGACATATTGGGAGCTGGAAAGGGAAACTTCAAGACTGTCAAATAAATGAATAATACCTATGTGTGGCTCTGCAGACTGTTCCTGAGGTCCAATGTGGGTAACTCCCTCCTGTAAAAAAAAAAAACATGACAGCTTTATTTGAATCTGCACAAACACCAACATCAAAACAACAAGACGCTAGCTGCTGGTGCTTAAAAGGCAAGCAATGGTGGATAGAATGACTTTACGCTATGATCCTCAGAGAACTATTGTCCCTTCTCTTCTAATCTCCACTTAGCTGACAGAAAATATATCATTTGTTTACTTTGAAGTTTTATCTAATGGGATTAAAGGCTTTCTTATATGGTGTCAAGACCACATGCGTTCCCAGGTGGCCTGAGCTCTTCACATGCAGGAAACAGTGTAATTGTCAGGCCTAAGGGTATGCTTGTCATTGTCAGAATCAGGACAGCTTAAGCTCCCCTGAGTCCTAGCTTGAGAACTAAGAGCCTCTTATACAACCGAGCTTTATGCATTGCGGAAAACGTACACACAGGGAGAGACGGGAGATCGACAGGACAGTTGGAGGGGAAGAATGAGGAGAAAAGAATGAAGAAACGCACCTTTTCTCAAGAGTTTTTGTAGCAGAATAAAGACAAATAGCAGAAGGGGGAAGGAAGAGAGTCTAATGGGGGGGAAAAGAGATTTTCAAAGTTTTAGTCAAGACAGCTGACAAATCAGAAACTTGAGAGTGGAGGGGGGGGGGGGGGGCGGAAGAAAAGAAAATGCAAACAATATCAGTTTGATGGACTATCAAACATGTTCATGCAAATGTGTATTTATAGAGTAACAGCTTGTGTGCCATTGAGTGATGTGTCTCTTGGGGTGGAAAGAAAAGTACACAGAAAGAGACAGAGTTGAAGTTGAGACAGAGTTGAAATGTATAGCACCAATAACATTGACTCCTCCACTCACACTAGTGTTTCTTATTCCTACTAAACATTCATAATCAAACAAACACTAAGAACAATCAATGAAGACATAAACTTATCAAGGTGGAACAATTAAGAAACACTAAAATACAACAACATTTCTGTTAATGCATCTTACCCTGAGGTGATAGAGGACCACCCCGGTGCTGAGAACATCTCTGTCCAGAGTAACCAGGTGCGGTTGGAGGGAGTTGATGAGGAATCCAGCTCGGCCTCTGTTGATGTCCACGCTGTACTGTTCCAGCAGCTCCTTCTTGTCTGTCCAGCTCTCTGACCAATCCTTTGTTAGCTGCTCCACCTGAGGATTGTACAAGGAAAAAGAGAAAAGAGAAAGAGGATTTAGAGAAGGAATTAAACTACAGTGGTAAGTACTCCTGGTCAGATGATGATATTATGTGTTGTTCTGTCTCTAAATAAAGGCACACAAAGCCCAGATAAAAAGCCAAAAATCTCTGTAAGTGTCAGAAGGAATAGTTTCATGGGATGTATGTATGGAGCCTAATGATTAGGATTTGCCCAGTATTTCTTTATAGTTAAATTAGTGTCAGTCTGATGATAGCAAAAACTACTAAATAAACGCAATGTAACTTGATGTGTTCATGACTTTGCCAGGCAGGTATAACAATCTGCATTGATCCTGGGTTACCTTAAGTTCATTCTGTAGCACGATGTCAGACAGATTTCCGTCCCTCTCATCGCTCAGGGATGGACTGGGATTCCGCTGCTGTCAGTCAAGAGGGTAAAATATGGTCAGTCAACATACTGTGTAAAAGGAAAATGTCATTCTCTACAATGCAAATCATTTTTTACCACCCATGGGATTAAAACATGTCACAAAGACACAAAGCACTGCATTAGACATTTGGAAATGTGGGATTCTCTTATATTCTAAACCTTCTGGTACCAAAAAGGGTTATTTGGAGAGTAAAACCAGCAGGGTGTATCCCCGGGAGAGTTAGTGCAATGCTCTCAAAGTAAAAGGTCACCATACCATTTCAAAGCTGAGCAGCATGCTCTTCAGCCTGTCAATTTCCTCCCTCAGTTCCCTGATCAGCCGAACATTGGCGTCCTGCGCAGAGATCACAGCGCACATTAACCCTAATGCAAACCATTTTGATCAAACATTCAATTTTGCGGTCAGACTCTTAACAGGCTCTGACCTCATTAATGCGAGGCTTGTTGACAATATTTCTGGCGTGGGCAGCGTAGCGAAGGGTGCTGAGGGTCTCATTGTAACTGTTAGCAGAGGGTGACACCGCTGCAACACAAACACACAGAAAAACAACACAAGCAGGAACAGCAATAAGTACTCACATGTGTGTGAGTTTAAAAAGTGGGACTAGAGGACCAGATCGATGTTTGCCAGTGTGATCAAGTTACTACACCATCATTTTTCAAAGGGATTTTGTGTTGTTGAACATTTAGTTTAAGCTAAAATGATTATATGCAGTAACATACTCACGTTCTGCAAACTCACACTCATGGTCCTTTTGCAAAACTGACATTTGCCACACTTACTTGCAATCATGATGGTCTTGGAGTTGCCGCCCAGACTGTCTTTCAGCAGCCAGGTTAGGACCGAGTCTCTGAAGGGGATGAAGCAGTGTCTCCTCGCCCCTCCTCCTCCTCCAGACAGGGAGCTGCTGTGGCTACCCACCGTGCTGCCATCGCCCTCAGAGGCCATGCTGTTGATACTCTGACAGCTGTTGGACATCTGGGAGTTCTGGGCTGTGGAGGCAGAGGGAAGAAAAGGGAGCAAACGATGAGAGATATACGGATAGAGTGCTGCAGATGGAAAAATACTGGAATGATGGCATCTGGTTTTCTTTAACCATCTTCATTTACCGAGAGCAGATATGACAATGCCCAAAGTGACCAGTGACTTGTTGATGTTAGAGCCCTCTGTCAGTCTGTCCCTGCAGTAATGGGGGTCCGCACGCTCACTGGCAGAAACAACATCCAGTTACAAAGACAGAATGCACTGATAATCCCTTCAAAAACTGTAAATTAGAGGAAAAGGAAAACCTCAAGGCATTAGCTAAGATCCACTAGGGGGCAGTTTTGTCAATGACTTGTGCTCAAAAGACTTTGATGGGGGAAAAAAACAGAAGGAGGTAACAGCTTTACCTCCCTGCCAAGTCCACCAGGTTAATCTTGCTGACGGTTTCTGAAGGAAGATTGTTTTCAAGGATTGCCTGCAGAAAAGACAAAAGCAATCAAACTAGAATCAGAAAAGGGTTATAAATAGTATCACTAAAAACAAATACTGACAATATTACAATAGAAGAGAAACTCTATGTAACAGCAATGTACGGCAAAAGTTGGAGAGAGCAGATCGACTCATTAACAGACGCCTGTGGCAGTGCGAAAGGTGACTGCACATAGATAACGACCTGCGTGTACTGGATGGTGAAGATGGCGTGGGATCTGCTGCTGGCATCGTGGTTGTGGGTTGCTGCAGTGATGCGGTTGGCGATGCCTTCCTCCAAAAGATCCATGGCCTGTTTACAGTCTGAGACCACATGCTGTGAGAGGTCTGGTGATAAAGAAATGAAATGTTGAGAAAACGGAGTAAATACACAAAAAGGCTTGATCGTTAATTGACCTACTTTTCACAATGGGATGGAATCCGTGTGCAGCTCAGGCAGAGTAACTCTCTGTAGGAGTCAGTGCAGCTCAAGCCCTTTCTTTATTATATCTGTATACTAAGATTCACGTTTTATGATCATCAGGACTTGAACAAACATGTAAATAAATAAAGGGTCAAAGCTTGAGAGGTTTGGCTTTACATTTAAAGACTAAAGCTGAGCATGGCCGCCCTAGGGTTAGAGTTATCTTATAAACTAAGTCAAATGAAATGAAAACACACATTTTCAAAAGATAATGGAAACATTTTGTCAGTTTTAAATATTCACTTTATGTGATAGTTTAATACTCTGTGGTAAACAAGTAAACGTGAGGGACAGGCACTTTTATGTCTCATCAGTGCGGCCTAACTCACATGTGATTAGTAATATTTTCCTAACAGCAGTTAAAAAAAAAGGAACAATGCTCTAATTCCTGGTGTGAATCACAAACGTAAGCAGCTTTTCAACACGTGCGTGCACAGACGGCGTCACGGTGCTATAAAGTGGTTCCTTATTCCTTTTTTAAAACATTTGTACTAATGATTGTACAACATGTTGAATTATTCCACAAGAAACGAGTGATATTGAAACATAATTTGATGAACACGTGTTGATGTAATGTCAGTAATGGAGTCCTCTAAGTGCTGTGAGTGTGTGTGTGTGTGTGTGTGTGTGTGTGTGTGTGTGTGTGTGTGTGTGTGTGTGTGTGTGTGTGTGTGTGTGTGTGTGTGTGTGTGTGTGTGTGTTCTCCTTGGAACCACAAGGAAATGATCTCACTTCCTCTGGTCAACTGGGATTTCTCCTGATACAGACAATGAGTGGATGTGGGGCTTTAAACGTGGAGAGAATAGTTGAAGGAGAGGAAACAGAAAGTAAGAAGATACAAGACAGAGAGAGAGAGAGACAGAGAGAGAGAGAGAGAGAGAGAGAGAGAGAGAGAGAGAGAGAGAGAGAGAGAGAGAGAGAAGGAGAGAAGGAGAGCTAAAAGAGGAGGCTGGATTGGAGCCAGGATAGCTTATTTTGGAGCTGATCTAAAAAACCTAACAACGGAACAAAATTCCACCGCTGGCCACATACCACAGTGACTCTCAAACTAAACTTACAAGACATGAGCATTACTCAAAATACTGCAGGCCATGTTTCACATCCAGGCCCATAATTTGACCAAATTGTGTGTATGAGAGTGTAGAGACATCAGAGACAACCTCTGCTATCCACTTTCATCTTCACTCTTTAAGTTTCAAACGTTTCAGACACATTTATTTCAACACGACGAACCACTGTGGTGAGTTTGTACACATTTTACAAACTGTCATAGGACACTTCTCGAAGCTCATTGCCTGTGAAAGACAATTAACTACGAAAACCAGAAAGTTCAAAAATGCAAATATGCAAAAAGTTACACTGTGTGTCTGTGACAAAAGGTTACTGCAAGGTTCTTTAAAAGAGAGTTTTATCCCACTCTGAATGAAATGATCCAGGCAGGGTAATAAGACTCTGCAGCCTCTAGACCTCTATTTAAGGGCTTAATCAGTTAAAGTGACAGAAAATTACAGAAAGTGGAAATGATCTGTTGATTTATGAGCTGAACCATTTTTGCAATTACACCTGGAACTGTGGGGTCATGTTTGAATACAGAATTTCAATTATAAGAATAATCCATTCAATTATTTTCATTTGCTTTGTGTTTTTCAGGGATGTATTCTGTTCAATACCTATCCAGCACAGTTTGAGTTTACATCTTATGGGTATGTGTGTGAAGGTGGATCTATATGGTGATATATTGTCTGCTTTAAATCCTCAGAAAATAAAGTATGGAAGAATAAATAGCTCGTTTCTTGGAGTTGGGGGATGAAACACTCACCTTGTACATAGGGTCCTTTGTCAGGATGTTCTCGGACTCTCAGGGAGGCTCTCTTCTTCTGCTCGCCACCTCGAAGCAGGTCTCGCACGCGCTCGTTGTAGATCTCCAGGAAGCTGCAGGGACAGAGGGATGAAGACTCGGGATGAAGCAGTTAACCGGCCGGAAAAACGTTGCAAACTTGATGTAGCATCTCTGAGATCACCGCCCAGCACTATGCACCAAAGTAAAACATCATAACTGAGGGATATGATGTTAGAGGCGAGTTACTTGATGGTTTTTTACACTAGTAATGTTGTGAAATTCATGAATGCATAATAATCCTGACTATCATGAAACCCAGATCATTTCTCAGACTAGAAGCTTTAAACGGTTGCATCCCTAGATCAGACAATATCCTGCTAAGAAGACACACACTTTATATATCATGCAGTTTTATTTACATCATCACTGAGCAGCAGAACACAGGACAACATGGTCCCATTACATGATGAGGAAGTTGTTTTAGAAGAGTTGATCAATTGCATATTTGACACCATGTCAGAAAGATAACCTTGTAGATTTAATCTTTCTGGCACTTTCCCTTGATTTGAAAGACAGTACATAGAGACAAAGGAGAGGATGGTACGTGACAATGGATGTATTTTGAAGCAGGTCGTTGTCATGGTTACATGGTCTGTGTTACAGACTGGTGACCCGACCAAATGACCTCACTCAATCTACACACTAAAGTAATAATCTTCAAATCCTTAAAACCTCGACATTTTTCCTTCTGATAACATTTAGAGTTGACGATAGGCACGGACAAACCGGAAATATTTATATATGCTTTGTTAAACAAACAACACCGACAAGAAGTTTTGGATCACTTCAACACAGACAAGAAAATTTGTGATTTGCCTTGTTGTGCTGCCAAAAGCCAATAAGAAAAAATGTGTAGTCTTATTTCAATTTCAACATGAGATTGTTTCAAAAGGGAGCGACAATCACAAAGAGTCAGACACAGTACCTGATCTCCACTCTGCTCGAGTTTTGCCCGTCAGGGAAAGTGTCTTCAGACCTGAAGAGACCCTGAGAGGAGAGGAGAAATGCTATTAACTTCACACTACCAGACATTCAATGCAGTTTAATCACCACTGAGCTCATTACATTGAACGCTACGACTTGTTGACGTACCTGACAGATCCGAGGTGTCAATCCGATGGAGCCCTGGGAGCCCTTAGAAAAGGAGAAGGTAGAGGTGAATCATTTTGACAGTTATCGTGTAGAACTGGGTCACAGATAAATGTCTCTCTGAACAGAGGGTTTGCTGAGGTTCTTTTTACACCATTGCCAGTATCACAAATGCTTTAGATACCGTTTAAAAAGCATGATCAGAAATAGGGGAGTATACCATTATACATCAGATTAATGCAGCACAATAAATCACAATTTTATTGTTATTGCAATAAGAGCATTCTCACTAAACACATCGTTATTGACTGAATTTATTCCAATGAATAAGATAAGGTGTTCTCCTCACCGATGTCCCCATCATGGTGTAGGTCTTTCCAGATCCTGTTTGTCCATAGGCGAACAGGCACACATTGTAACCCTCAGAGGCTCCAGACAGCACCGACACACCCAGGTCCTGGAACACCTGAGGAAAGTGGACACACACACACACATCTTTAATCACACACACACACAAAGAGAGACAGGATCAAAGCTTCTGTAAATAACTGGGTGGGGTCAGACACGTGGATTGGCTGCCCTACTTTTTTTAAATCTTGAGATAATTAAGAAGGATGTTGATTCAGGATGAAAAACAGTTCTTGATGATGGAAGTAAAAAACACCTGCACACACATCTGAAAACATGTCAACTAAAAAGTAGGTCCTCGTCTCTATTGTGCAGATGAGAGGGCCTGACCTTGATCCTAATCGCATCGTGTTTTCACACAAGTTAAGCTTACACGAAGGTTTCATGACCACAATGCTGTGGCACTGTGCCACTAATAGAGCGCTAACATTGCTTCCTGCTTTAGGTGTTTGGGTAGAAGGAGCAGAGAGGTCAGGTAATACTCTGGGTAAACTACTTTGCAGAATGTTTTTGTGAGAGAAACGAATGTGAGGGTAAAAAGTCTTTCAAAAGAAGTGACTGGGTCAGGAAAATAAAGCTTGCCTAAAAGCATGATGCTGAGGCGGGGGGGATCCGGGGGAGTCCCAATCCAAACAATCAACTGAAGCCTCATGTTTACCTTCTCTCTGTGTCCGAGTCTGAGAGCCAGAGTCTGGAGATTATTAGCATATGTATAAATAACAAACACGTATTTTGATAGTTTCTGGACATGACTTTGTATTCATTTTTAAAAATGAGAAATAAGTTGTGAATACAACAACAAAGCAGCACACCTCCTTTAGTAAAGGATAAATAGAAATGTTCAGTCTGTTCTGGTAACTGAAATATTACTCAAATGCTACATTAGAGGAGTGACTTTTTGTGAATTTGAATTTGAAAAACAAAAATACACTTGTCACCTTAAACTATTTTACAAATCTATATTGGATTATAATAACAGGTGCTATTATATATTTCTTTTAAGGTTAGTTTGTGGGCCTTCCATGCCTCCATTCCAGACATAGGACAGAGAGAGAGAGAGAGAGAGAGAGAGAGAGTTGGGAACGACATGGAAAGAGGCCACAGGCTGGACCCGAACCAGGACCTCAGGCTCCACGCATGGGGCGCGAGCACCTCCTTAAATAAGTGGCCGATGTGGCCCACAACAAACATATAGAGACTCTTCAGGATATCTGATTAACTGAAGAATATCAAATGCCCCTCATAAGGTAAAGGGAAATCTGTTTAGAGAATCTTTTTCTCCAATTGAAATTTAAATATTTGGTACTTGCAATTCAATAATTGAATCAAATTAGTCAGGGCGATGACAAACTGCCATCATGATATTAATAAGACAATTTATCCCTTTGTACAGGTTACAATACCTTCTATAGTTACCTTTCTTTTTTTCCAGCTGATCAGCAAAAAGGTACTAAAGCAGAACATGTTCCTGAGGACATATGGCCACATCTGCAACCCAAAAGCTTCAGTAAGTCCAAGGCCAACAAATGCACTGAAGGGGGGCAGCAACCTGATCTGCACCAGACCTGAGACCAAGAACATTCCCCCCCCCCCCCCCCCCCCCCCCCCCCCCAAGAACCAAAACACAACCTGTTGATCAGCGAGGGGTCCCCTCCCCTGGCCTTGGGGCTCAGATCTGGACCACGGATACTGGTGGTTAAGTACACAGAAGAGAGAGGAGGAATGCTCCCAAAGCTACTGAAATCTCCGAGGATCAAACAGAGGAATCATTTCAACATACCTCCCGTGTGTGTGAATGTGTGTGAGCAGCACCAACCACCGTCAGGAGAAAGGGGAACCTGGAGCTAAGCCTGTGTACATAAAAGTCTTACAGAACGGTGGGAATAGGTTTAGGCTGGATGTGGTTGAAAGCTCTAGAGAAAGGTCTGAGTCTTGTAAAGGCAACCTGAAAGGATCCGGTGGTCATCTGGGTTGTCTTTAGGAGTGTGTGAATCTTTGTGTGTTAATATTCAACAGCCCTGAGTGAAACTAGAGGAACGTGAAATGAAACAGTTGAGTGAAGCTCAGAAAGATAGACAGCAGGGGATGAACGATGGAGGAAATCAAGACGCTTTAGAAACTGTAATAAAGAATACTGATAAACCTGCTTGGAACTGTAATCCATAACTCACTAGAATTTATCAAATGAGACAGTTTTTGTTCAAAAGATCCCAAATATGAGAATATGTCACAGAAAATCAATTCATGTCAACTGCTTTGTTGTTCTTTATTTAGATTTTTGGGGTGTCTTTTTGTGCCTTTACTGTAGAGAAGTGGATAGAGTCGGAAATCAGGGAGAGGGAGAGAGAGTAAGGAACGACATGCAGTAACGAAGCCACAGGTCGGACCCTGACCCCGACCCGGGCCGCCCACCCGAAGGACCACAGCCCCCATACATTGGGGCGAACCACCACGCCACCAGCGCCCCAAAATGTCAAAAGTTTACTGAAGTCTGTGGTAATGAGGACAGTGTCCAGAATATGAAGATACAATGTGACTCACAATACAGGCATTATGATCCAGTACATTCCCGTTTATCTAGATGCTTTAGGCATGGCTCCATATTGAATTATTATGTAATCTATCAATAAAGACATGGTAGTGTTGTTGAGTGGAAGATTTGTCTTCTTGCATTCAGATTACTGGAGTAATTAAAATCTGTGCCAACCCTACTAGAGCAGAAAAAGATCCCAAAAATGTTTATGGGTCTTTACAAAACACTTTGCATTGAAGTCATACATTAAGCATAAGTGCCAATGTGACAGTCTGTTACCATTACCATTGTCATTGTTTATTAGACTTGCCTCTTGGACTACTTGACAGGAAATACAAGCTTCCGAAGATGCAGTTTTCCCTGTTCATTCAGTATCCAGGCTGAGCTGTTTATCAAAAAAAGAGCTTCTCAGATCAATCAATGGAGAAAGTAGCTGTTGGCTGCAGCCCTCAAAGCTTACAAACACCATTTTTCATCTTTTCTCTGTAGCCCAGCCAACCACTGACAGACAGCAGACACGTACCACTAGTAAAAGGGCAGCCACAACAGCTTTCTCCCTCAATGACCTTATAAATCGCCCAACAAGCACCATGGCAGACGTCTTTATTCCTACACCTAGAAATCCATGCAAGGCAGCCGTTTTAAGCCTTACTTTGGGACCCAACTAAATATTAATTTCCTGTGAATTAACCCACCAGGTTCTTCTTGGTTAATAGATTAGAAAAGCCAGATCATGGTGGAAAAAATCTTTAATTAGACCAGCAGTTCAAAACCAGAATATACTCAATCTACCTGTATAAAAAAACAAGACAATGTACAGCTTAAAGCTTCACATTTGAGGACAGGAAATCAGGCATTTTGGGGTATTTTTGATTAAGAAATAATTGAGCAAATTGTAAAACAAAAACAAAGTAGCTAGCCAAACTTAGAGCAGACATTTTTTTTGTAATCTTGCAAGAACACTGCTTTTGGAAAAGAAATTAAACCATTGCTTTAGAAGTATCCTGGAAAGGCAAAAGGCCCTCCAGAATTGTATCGCACACCGTATCTATTTTTTACATTCAATGCAATGTTAAAAGAATTTGAAACTGTAGGTTTCTTATGTAACTGTAACCTCATAAATATCATCAACGTGACAGCAAATGTCAAAGTGTGTCGTCCGCTGGAGTCCAGACCACCGAGTGTTGCCCCCTGCTACTTGTCTGAATGGAGGCTTAAACATGAAGACAAAAAGCAGCGCCGCCCCTGTCTTGTCCTCATCCTACTATTCAAAAAAAACAGACACAGGCACCCTCTCCTCCCTCAAACACAGAGAATCAATACAGCCCTTGTTAAAGTTGACCCTCTTAAATTCACTCCATGGGGGCTACGACAAGGCTGAGGGTCCCTCCAGGCTTTGCACAAAGAGCAGGAACTTCCCTTCAACTGTGCACTCCGTCTCTGATCTCGACTTTCTCTTCTCTCGGTGCACTTTTTCCTTCAGTTTCCACCTGGTTTGTTTTTTATTTTAAGTCTGCACAATACTTTATATAACCCTGGAGCAAAACCACAAGAGGAAACATCAACTTTTTTCAACCTATTGAGAGAATGTCTATGAGTTGACACCGTTTGAGGAAACATTAAAACAATTCTATTGTCACTAACTTAAATCAGAACACTTGCATGCATGCCCTTTGCTATGGCTGCTTAAATCGAAGTAAAGGGGCCTCTGACACAACCTACTTTCACAGTTTGCAGCACCCTGCAGCATTGGAAAGTATTTTTGGACTAACAAAGCAGTTGAGGTAAGACGTGTTGCATTGTGGGAATGGAATTGTACTCCAGGATCAAATGGAGCAGGAGAAAAACAGCCTGGAGATAAAGTGACTGGGTCAGGACCCAAAGTAAGTGTGCAGGCAGGAGGGTCGCCTCCAAACACTCATGGGACAGACTAAACACCCCCATTAACAGGAAGGTGGCTGCCATGAGCAGACCCCTGAACATGCGTGTGTGTACTCGCATGCGTGTGCCTCCGACTAGTTTAGAGGAAACAGCACCCACAACAAGGACAAAGCCTCAGAGTTTGCTTCCCTCTATGAGAATAAATGTATAAACAATCAAACAATGAAAGAGGAAGAGCAGAAAATAGATGTTATTCTTTTAGCAGGAAATGCAGGTCAAATTTACCGGGTCAAAACAGAGAGTGAGGAAGGAAGAATGAAACGAGGCTTTGGGGTTAAAAAAGCTGGCAATGGATCCAGACTTGGCATTAAAAAGGGTCTGTAATAGGGATGTTCCAAGTGACTAATTTCCTAGTTGGTTAAATGGAAAATGAAATTCTGACTAGCAAGACAAGACAAGACTGAGCACAAGTATGTCACTTTGCAGACCTGGTAACACATTGCTCTGGTCGATTTGCCAGTTTAATCTGACAGAGCTTGCATACAACTTAATCTGTATTTTCTAGATCAAAATACTGCAAGATGATTGGTTAATCACCTGAGGAACTGACTGTGCTGACGTTAAGGGGCCAAAACTCTATAAAATGGCCACTCTCCCGTTACTCTAACTTAACTTCATACTTTTTTGCCACCCTTACCAGCAGAACAGAGAAATAAACATCAGAACTCTCTAAACGCTAAGGCAAGATGTCGAAATTGCAAAAGAAAGCCGAAGCAGAAGCCTCTGCCGTATGCAGTAACTCTTGTCTGACTAGCATAGCTAGCCGGCTAGAGGACCACAGAGCTAGCATCTCGGACGATATAGCATTTATTTTAGAGAGATATTTGGATGTACAGTACTCTCATCTACTCACACCAATATCTCAAAAGTAGGATGCATTCTCAACCTCAGGCTACGATTTACATTTGAAGCAATGCTATATCAAGAGATGGAAAAAACACAAGTTTGTGTAAACGCATTATGTGAACAGCCTAATTTCTAATGAAGTGGTGACACAAGGAGAGATGATATCTTTTAAAATCCTACTCTAGCAGCTGATCTGGAAAAAAGAAAAATGTAATCACGTGTTTGTCTAAGTTAAACCAGACCTCTCTGAGGAAAATGAGGTCTTCTGAAAAACAAGGAACCAGGTTGGTTTCATGCCAAAGATCTTGACCATGAAAAAAACCATGTTCTGTGTCTGTGTTGAAACATGGGAAACACCAAAGAGGCAGCCTTGTTTGTGACAAAATGCTCAGCAAGAGCTAGAGTACTGAAAGAGAAAGAAAGAACGATAAAAACAGACTGAGAAAAGTGAAAAAGTAATGGTGTAATGCTTCTGTAATGAGTTAAGTCTTGTAATCACTGGCTATAGAAAATGCGAGTTGCTGGTCTGGTTTTATGTGGCCTGCTCTACACTAAACCCTGGAGAAGTATTCATGTGTAGTGTGCATATATGTGTGTGTGTGTGTGTGTGTGTGTGTGTGTGTAAGATGTCGTCAGGGGTGATGGCAGCAGGCCCGAGAAGCATAATGAAGCACTTGGCCACATTTAAAAACTTCAGCATCTCGTTTCTTTTGCCAGGTGTGACGCAACCAAGAGGACTGAGATTCATTTTCCCTCCATAACTGTGTTCACTGGGAGGCTGTCTCTGAGCTCAATGCAAGCCACTGAGACTGTAAAGAAAGAAAGAAATGTGAAAAGAAATGCAAATCTCTCCCAAACTCTCAATATCCACAACTGGACAGATGCAGGAGAGTCAAGGGTCCCTCTGTTCTAGTCCCACGCTTTCAAAGTGGGTCACACAAACACAACAGCTGGGCTCTGAGCAAAAGCTAAATGCCTTTGTTTAGACACAGGGAATAAAATGTCACTGGAGATCCTCATCTGGACTTCCTGCTAGGATTTGGAGTAAGAGAATGAAAGGTGAAAAAGGTACAAAGAGAGATAGGATACAGACAGGGAGGCAAAAATCACATGCAGCGAAAAGAGACAGAGAGAGGAAGCTGTTTGGCTGGAGTTCATCCACGCTCTCGTCTGTCACACTTGGACAGAATTTGTAGGTCAAATTAGCATGGGAGGGCAGAGAGGCTGCAAGAGAGGGAGGAGGGAGAGACAGAGATATGAAGGCCAAAACAGACAGGCTGCTCTTCATTACTCAGGCCTCCCTTCACATGGGAATGAAGCTCAGTGGGAAAAAGAGGAGCAGAGGACAAAAAAGTAAAAATGAAGATGGGGGTGCTTTGGCAGTGCGGTCCCTTTTTCGGTATCCTGCCCAGGGACAACGGATGGAAATTAGCTAGTTAGCTAAATCTGGTACGAAGCATCTCTTCTCTTCTGAGACTAATGTTTTTTTTTGTACAATGTCCCTGTTTCAAATAAACTTATAATAATAATAATATACGCTCTTCTAGCAGCTGACCCAGGGGCAAAGGCTAGACGTTAAACAAATAAATAAAACCATATCTGGAGAGAGTTTGGGGATTTAGTGCCCCTCCCCTGATCCTTGTTAAAGGGGCCAAAGCACAACACTGGGGAGCTGAGCTGCATGTTACACTGGCAAGCGACAATGACTTCTCCAGCCTGCAGACAGAAAGGAGCCTCGTGTGAAATCCATAGGGTACAGTGGTAAGAGTATAGGTTCTTTAACTCGCTGGAGAATACATTGGGACAATATTAAAACAGAAAGACAAACGTTACAACCATTCTTTGATTTTTTTTAATCATCTAATTAGAGAATCCCCATTTTCCTGCTGGTCCTTCTCTGTTCAAATTGAGACAGATTGACATGGGGGCAAACGTGTTGTAAGAAGCATGTGATGTGTGATTACTTGTCTTGTTAATGACCTATGTTTCTGATCCAATTGTCAATTGGTTTCAAAATTCAGGAAGGGCTTGCATCTGCAAAAGCTACAAAAAAAATCCTTTAAAAATGCTTCTTATGGACATGCACCACGTTGACATTGTTTGGCTACAAGTCAAAAGTGAATGCAGCTGTAAGTGGGTCAACTAAAACGGTTATAAAACAGGTCAAAAATGCCCTAATGAATAGACATCCTTTAAAAAAAAAACAAGGATGCATATTGTAGTTGATTGCAGATATGCAGAGAAAGCTGATTCTTAAGACTGTACTTTCCTGCTTCTTCTTCTTCTTCTTCTTCTAGATATTCTGCTCTTAAAGAGACAGCAGAAACAGAGGGATTCAACTTCATGTAAATATTACTTCAAAAAAGCCAATGTGTTACCATTTAGTGTTGGTTGAGGTAATAACAGTGTCTGATTCATGTCTAATAGTTAGACAGAGATCATGGGCAACACCTGTATCCTATTACATGCTTGATCTTGATATTACGTGAGTACACAAACCAGAAAGGTCGGTTCTTCTCATTGATTGCAAAGAAAGCATAAACCCCATCTTAAATAACTCCATGAAGTACATGTATCATGTTTGTACTACAGTTCTATTCCTCCACGTTTAAACTCCATCTTTATGGAGAAACACTAGCATGGACTCTGGGAAAATTCAATAGTTGTGTTTTAACTTTGTTTTGATTGTGTTTGCAAATATTTTCTATGAAAGAAATGAGTAGAAAAGTGTCCGCCGAGGTACCTGGATCTTCATCAATCAGTCAATTAATGAACGATCAAACTTTGGCAGCGTGCAGATTGATTGCACTCGTCACCTTTTGTCATGCACTTCTATTGAACCACTTTTAGTTCCTCTTGTTTCTGCTCGTCTTATCCCCTGCCTTCACTGATAGAAAGCAGTGTGTCTGTACGTAAATCACAGGTGCTCTTACTGTTTCCATATGGTGTAGATCTCATATTTCTTTGTTGACAGCATGTGGTGTATTTAGTGTCCTGTTTGGAAGTTAATTCATTCCAGGCTGAACTCAACTCAACTGGGGGGGGGTTGAAATTCTCACGTGTGTGTATGTGTGGAGGATTCTTCTCATACAGAGAAGCTATTCTTTCCCTCTGTCTGCAGCACCACTGACACACAGACCTAGAAACACTGGAATCACAATTTCTATCCACTCACAGAGTAGAAGAAGAGGAGGAGGAGGAGGACGACGACGACAAGGACGAGGACGAGGACGAGGAGAAGGAGGAGGAGGAGAGGGAAAAACCCAAGCAAGGCGACCCCTTTTGGCAATAAAAAACAGCATTGTGCTCGGAGACGAATGCTCTTCAGTGACGTCTTTGGCCTGAAATTTAACTGCAAAGAATTACTTAGCGAGGCAGCTGTGCGTTTGGCAGGCGAGAGCTGGGGGCTGCAGAGGCACAGTGGACCCCCCCTGCCCATTTCCCCTCCTGTCCACCCCTCCTACTCTTGTTCCCTAGGAATTCACATCCCAACTCTCTCCTCGTCTCTAATCGCTTCTCTTGCCTGTTCTTCTTTTTCACTTTCCCTCCCCATGTTTCTTATCATCAGAAGCAATAAAAAAAGCGAGTGGTTTGTGTTCATAAATAGTGGGAAAAGCTATTCATTTGTTCAATATCTAGGCACAAAACAAAGGCAGCATTTAGACAAATAGTCCCTTGGCTGCCTGCATTAACTCAACAGCTGGATCTCATTATGGAATATGGTTCTCTTTCAAAAACCTTCTTCTTCCCACCTGATGGAGTCATTCTCCTGCCTCTCTGCTCAACCTTATTTCATAAACCGGTTCAAAGACAAACCCTGAGAAACCGAGTCCAGTAAAATAAACTGGGGAACCCTAACATATAGTTTAAGATTACACATTTTGGTACACTCTCTCCTTAAAGGGTGTAAGGGCTGAAACCCCCCACGTGAATCTGGTGTCAACTAGTAGAGAAGCATGATTATGAATGGTAAAGTGCTGAAGTGGGGAAGATGGAGGCACAGGGGCTGGGTGTACTGGTCTCTGAGGGGCTCTGGGTGTGGTGGGATAGTACTGGACTGGAAAAAAAGCAGGAGCTGGGATCCCCTTTCCCTTGTTTCCTTCCACTACAGGCTTAGACTGTCTCGTGAGGATATACAGAGCAAGACAAATTTAATCCCTACTCCGGAAAAAAAGCTGATAAAATACATTTTTCAAACCATGAGAAAATCCAGCACTGGCAAAAACAGCATCAACTCATTAACGTGTTACCAATATGTAGCAGGATACAAGATGGCATTTAGTGAAATGAGGCGGCACAACAATGAGGTCTAAAAACGGAAATTTGGTTGTGCTTAACAAATCTATTCAACTGACTACTTAGTCTGGCTCTTCATCGTCCCAAAGAGTAATTTGTCTGGTAAAATACTTTAGAGTGGCTCTTGAATTCACCTGCCATCAATCTGCATAGCTGACCAACAAAACAAACAATGTATTTTCTGCTTCTCCCGTCAGGAACTGAAGTTTTTTTAAACAGACAAAAAGCAATTTTTCGAACATTTCAAACTGTGATGTGATCAGTAGGCAGCTGACGTGGTCATCTACAAGCTTCTTTGTTTCAGACACAATTCTTTGGATTCTGGGGCAGGAAAAGAGGTCAGATTTAAATCCAGAGGCTCTGCCCTTCGCTGGTGTCCTTTCGCCCACCACAGAGGAATGTCTTGCAGCACCCAAGGCCACTGTGACTGGGCACAATTCTGCTGAGGAAAGTGTCAGAACCAGAGAGAAAAGGAAAAAAAAAAAAAGAAAGAGGAAGAAGTGTGGTGTTGTCTGTTGCTCTGCTCAGCGTGTAGGCCGTTGTTACAGCCGCTTCTTTCTCAAACACATACAAAGGCTGCTCTGACAAGAGGAGAAACAGGCAGTGAGGGAGTGGCAGAGGGGGGGGGGGGAGCCCCGTTGGGTAAAGAGGAGTAAAAAGTTACTGAAAAAACTAAGGATGCATGTATTGTTGAGAATCATTTAAACTCAGATTTAAAGTAGCAAAAACTACAAATCTAGAAACATAAATCTAAATGAATAGGTTCTGGAGAGACTTCCTGCAACACAATTATGCATCACTTCCTCTTGATCTGGAATCGGTTTCAGGTTCCAGCAACACCCTCCAATCAAAGCGACACAACAGTATCTAATCGCCCAATCAAAGCAGGGCCATGAAAAGCGAGCCGACTTTAGCCATGCCATGTTTGAGGCAACGAGACTTCTGGGTAACAGATGGAGCTGATACCATATCCCTTGAGTGGCCATCTGTGTAGAAACATACAGCACCACACAACACACACGCCCCTCTTGTTGTGGTTTGTGTACAAGGACACACCGTTTCCTCTGGGCTCTTTTCTTGGTGCAGTATTTGTGTTTCCCCAGTGTCAACTTGTGACACAAGCCCGGGTCAGCACATACTTGGTCTCAAAGCATGTGTATAAATAGTAGGGATTTAACGATTCACTCAACTCACGATACGATACGATTCACGATACTGGGTTCACGATACGATTCTCTCACGATTTATTTTGAGAGAATCGGGAGGTGATTGGAGCTTCTCATTGTGTTGTCGATTAAATGCTGCATCATGTTGGTTGAGCTATTTGTGTAGTTCCCTGTCTTGTTGCAATATTTGTACAGTTTTTGTCTCGTCTATTATCTTCTCACCTCTTAGCAGTGGAGGCAAAAATGCCTCCACTGCCATGATAACGCCTGCTTATAACAACCAACCGCCTCTGCTCTACAGCTGCTGACGCTCACGATATTTCTGCGATTCATTTTTCAGAGTACCGATTCGACCCTTGACACCTTTGAATCGATTTTTAACTGCCTCACGATTAATCTTTACATCCCTAATAAATAGGGAGAAATAACCTGCTGTCGGTAGGCTGCAAAAATGGTTTTATGTCACAAAAGATACTTAGAGGACATAAACACTTTCTGCAATCGTTTAAAACAACATTCAGTTTATATAAACAGAAAGAATGTGGATTTTTCTTTGTTCTCGTTCTCCTCTTCTTATTTCGTCTTGTGTATATCTGTGAGGGAATCAGTCGAAGCTCTCCTTATTCTGGCCCAGTTCCCCTCGGATTAGCACAAGTTTGAGCCACAGCAGCAACATCACAGAAAAACTTGTTTGCTGTCTAAAAACTTAATGTAAACCGTGATGTCACACGGCATATTAATGGTAAGATTATGGGAGTGTTGTTATAATTCAGTGAGTTCCTCATTGGAATACTGTTCTTTTGTTTTAAATAGGAAATTCCAGATCACGTAAACACTGTTCATTGAGGAGGTTAGGTTCATCATGTCTGACATGAATTTTGAGGAAAAGGATTTTGTGTTCTTTGGCAGAGTGTCTGTGAAACGGACGGCCATTTATCTCTTCTGTATGAACTTTGTTAACTGTATTAGAGGAGCTGGTGTTGCTGTTTATCTTTGTTTGTTTTGTTATATAGTACTGTGTGTAAGTGTGTATCACTGGATGTGTGTTGGACCCCAGGAAGAATAGCCAATGCGTACATGCTGGTGCTAATGGGGATCCTAATTAAAGAAAAAGTAAAGGTCATTACCTCCTCCTGCGAGGCGTAGTGAGGGTCTTCAGGGTCCACTGACCAGTAGCAGTAGTCGAAACAGAACTCCAGAAGCTTCTCCCTTGAATCTACAGCGCCATCTGTACGTCCGTCCAACTTCAGCGAGGAAAAACAGAGGAGAAAAGCACGGAGCAGTGATTTGCTATCATCCTCTTTTTGATTCGATAAACAAGAGTTAAGGCGAGAAACAGAACGTTTCTTCTGATACATAACAAGACAAGTTCAATACAAAATACATGCCAAACTACGTATAATAAAAAGCAGCTGTCAACACAAAATGGGGAGATATAATAAAGCCAGGTACTTTAGCTTTTGTTTATGAGACTGCTGTGGTGTGAAATTGCAAGCAAGCTGTTTCCATTCATTAGCGATGCATTCACTGCTCCTCCAATCCTTTAGCCGCCTCACTGCATCAACACTGAAAACAGTTTTCTGCTTACAGTGAGTGAATCCTGAACAGCAGCATTGGAACTTGTCCAGGCACAACAATTGTACTGGTGAACAGTAAATAAGCCAGACATCTCTTCCAAATCACTGCATTCAACCTACACAGCCAAGCTGTTGTCACTGAAATGACCCGAACTTCAAGGGCATGAATGAGTCCTGATACTTCAGTTACCACTTCAACGTGTGACATGCAATGTTTTTAGTGTTGTCAGATGTACCCACTTTACCTTAACCCATTTAGACCCAAGGACGCCTTAAAAAACGCCCTCTAAAACCTAAGTAACGTTTGAAATCAACCTCCCAGAACCTGAGGGTTTTCAGAAAAACTGCACAGAATTTCAAAGTTTACTCAAATCTTTGTCTCTGTATCAGATAGACATTGAAAACAAAACATTTGAAAGCCTCAAACTATTGGCTTTAACTGTAAATAAAAATGTCCTTTGCACTCATGTTCATGACCTTATGAGACGTCTCATCAGGTCTTAAAGGTAGAAGCACGTCTGCGTCTCATCAGGTCTGAATGGGTTAAAACACCAAACTCGAAAATCACATATTTTCACTGCGATAAATCTTGGCTCTATTGAGGTAATTTTTCTTCTTCAATGGCGTACTTTCATTAGCCACTGCCACTGATTTACAAAGGATGTTTTGCTCTGTGATTGTTGACATATTATTCAAATGTCAGTGTAATAAGCTAAGCCTTGGTTTTAGGTCGTCATGAATTCTGCAACATGATTCATGCACTACAGTCACAAATGATGGATTTCATTGGCTGTTGTAGCCACGTTAAACATTTGGTAATGGTTGACAGAATGTTCTGTACCTTTGGAAAATGGTGTCCCGACTGAAAACTTGGAACATCATCTACACCTTTATGTGTATATGATCACATTGTAAGTGCCTATCATTATTGAGTTATATTGCTTGTGTTACATCACCAAGTATTGTATCTCTAAAGCAATTTCCTCTCATATAAAATACTTAAGAGTGACACAAAACATGATATTACCTGAGTTTGTTCCATCAGACTCAATTGTAACTGTGCTGCAAAGTTTTTGACTTGACATCCAGGTATCAGGCTTACATTGGAGAGTAATAGTCCAGTTGCAATAACAGTGTCACTGGAGCTGGTTAATGCCCTGCTCAAAGACTTTTCAGTGATTGACGAGAGAGCTTTGAGAAGGGTCCTTAAGCCACTGTAACCATCAGTTATTTATCCAAGTGACGAATCAAATATCAATGCAAAAAGCCTTTTCATGCTCTGTATGAGATGTTGGGCAACGCTAAGCTTGGGGTATCAATTTTTTTCACAGCAATTGGTTTGCCTGAAAGCATGACTGTTTAACCCTTCAGCCCTCTTTGGGCGTCCAACAATGGGCCTCATAATGGAAAGGATTAGCCAAAACTAACAGCAGCCAACAGAGCTCCAATCGCTGATAAACGTTTGGGAAAACTGACTGGTTGCAAAACTTCAGACTTTTTCTTTTTTTCCAAACTTTTTAATTTAGTTCAGTCGTTTTTTTTTATAGCTTCCACTTCCTGCTGTTTGTTAGTTAGCCTCGCGTTTATTGTCCTTTAAAATCCATCCTCATTGCTTTCTGTCTTAGATCCTCCAAAAACTGTCCCACTTTCCATAAATAAACATTCCCAGGAGACCGACTGCAGCATGGAGTCTTGATCCTTTTCCATGCAGAGGGAGGCCATATGTGGTTTGTTTTCTGTCACATTATTTGTAACAGATTCTCTCCTCCCCCAGCAGACTTCTTTCTGATTCGTCAGCATCGAAAAATCTAACAGTAAACAGGGTGGGGCGATTCTTTATCTGCCAGTTTGATCAATATCTACAAGATCCAGATCTACCTGTGCTTGGGTGTGGTTATTCCAAAATGTGAAGTTTGAAATGAATCCAAAGCTATGTCCCTTAAGATTTTTGTAGAATTGGATTAGTTCTAAACATTTGAGATAAACTTTTTTGTGAATCAATTCTGAAGTATTTGTCATCTACAAGCTACACCCATCAAATACACACAGTTTCATCACATCAGTATGAGCTGTTGCAAACATTCACAAGGAGAAACAACATGCTCCACACTGAAACAGTAGGAACAGCACCAGGCTGTCTGGAAGGCGACGGAGCTCAACCAATCACACGAGTCTTCTACGCCATCTGACACAGCAGGTTAGTGAAAGTGTCGGCTTACACGGTAATTATTCCCAAATGTGCCGACCCTTACGGAAACTAATAAGTTCAACCAAAAACTCGTCTTCTCAGTTAACATTTTAAAACTTGGTGCTTGTCTTTGCAATCAGGACTGTAATCAAAACAGCCTAGGACCAGACTCCCTGTTAGAAACACCTCATTTAACACACGTTTGTGTTTGCTTTAGTTTTTATTTGGGAGGCTTCGCCGTCAAAGAAGTTCTTCCAGAAACTGAATCTCTTTTATTACGTGACGTTACGTTAGCTGTGTTGCAGTTCATTAGTGTGACGTGTATCAGAGTGCACATGTTTGACAGGAAGGGTCTCTCAATCCATGTGTATCTGTGTGTGTGTGTGTGTGTGTGTGTGTGTGTGTGTGTGTGTGTGTGTGTGTGTGTGAGCTCAACACATATAATAAACAACAGTGGCATCACAAAGTAAAAGGCTGCGCCAGAGCTGTAAACATCCTGTTGCTGTGATAAATAGCCTCTACTCCCAATTCCCCCAGTCCTACCAGCAACAATCACACACAAAAAAAGATGACATTCTGGATATAACTCTGCATGATGTTGTTGTTTATTTCACTCACACTCACCTTTACATTTCGAATCTTCACAAACTTGTCCTCCACCTCTACTGCTAGCCTTCCTCCATCCGCACTCTCCCTGTGAGCAGAAAGAGAATGATTCCTTCAGTTCAGATTCTCTTTATTTTACCACAAGGGGACGTTTGTTTGTGTGCAGCAGGAGCACACAGAAGACAACATAAACAACAAGGACAACAACAACATCAAGTTAGTACTCATATTAACATTAAAACGTGCCAAATGATGAACAGATGTACTCAGACAGAATTGATCAGCGTTCACTACAGATGTAAACCAGACAGAGATTTAACAAAAGTTTCACTTTGGATTCAGCTTAATGGGTTTAAAGTTCTCTTTTGGCTGATGCAGATCTAATTGAAAGGGTGTCCAGATACATTTGAACCAGTTCCACTTGACTTGAGGCCATCACATGACAGCTAACACAATGAATCCGATTGTGAGTGTGTGCCTGAAAGAGAGCCATGAAATTGCCACTAGTTTCAGATTCAAATGAAAACAGACCCCAGAAACCCCAGAGGCTTCCTCAGATGAGGCAGTCTGGGTTGTCTCCACACGGGCACGCACAAGTCTTGTGTTGTATACGAATGTGCGTGTGTTAGTGGGAACCAGTGTGTGTCCTCGCATGTGTGTAAAACAAGGTCAACTCAGCTATTCGAGCTCCAGCAGCTGGACAGAGCACATCTGATGCAACACATGCGAAACTGGAGGCAATCACAACACAGAGCTCAGAGTTTTTTCGATCTCCAGGAGCGATAATGACGGTGAATACTGCTGCAGCCAGCTTCTCGCTGTGCCTCCGAGGTGGGCTTTGGGGGGTGTGGGAGGGCAGACCGGGAGGCTGTTGTAATCCTTAGCTCTCTCTGTGCTTCACCAGGCGGGACTCATTTTGCCAACCCCAGCAGCGGCCCAACCCAAAACCTCAAACCTTCAATCCCAGGCTCAAACTAGCATGAAGGAGAGGAGGTCTGAGGTTGGAAAATAGTACGGCTCATAAAAAAACGTGTTTTGATACAAACCTAAGACGAGCAATTACACAATTGGGTTGGCACGTTTTTTGCACATGTAGGAGGCTGGGAGGGGAATGAAGCCTATTGGTCGGCTAAACAGGGGGTAGCACACTTACATATCCTACCTAATGAGGAATGCAGCTGGTGTTAATGTTATCTCTGTCCCATAGCACGCTCTTATTCAAATATATGAGTAAGGAAATACATCCTTCACTTAACAAAAAGAAACAGAGAAGAGCAGAGGACAGTTAGAGTGTCAGAGCCTGAGATCAGGAAGCACAGATTTGCATTACAGTGAACATTATGGATAAGAAATTCTTTTGTCATGCAAAATACCAGGAAGGGCCGGCTAAAAGAATCATTGTTCAGCCCTGCATAGCCTGAATAATGCTTTGTTATGGTATTGTAGTATCCTTTAGATGAAGTTCCCCCACAAAACATCCTGCAGGAGTTGAAAATAGTGCAATGTATTACTACTATAGAACTTGTATGTACTTTAACCTAAGACCCTGAAGACCCGTTAATGTAAAGGGAGAGCAAAGCAACTTTACAACCTCCTTGTGTTACTTTGCTACTTAAACAGCAGCAAAGTAACACAGCTCTGTAAAAGCAAGGGCAAAAACTATTTTCCTTAAAGGCCTCTCACTTTACAAAGCAAATGGCTTTACAATAATAGGTCGACGAGGATTGATTTCTGTTTAATCTGAGAGTGCTGCTGACAGAGTTGATTATTTGTTCAGCAGAAAACAAAGGCTCAAAGTCCTGAAGAGTTTGAGTTGACATAATCTTCTTTCCATCATTTCCATGTTATGAAATTAACCTCCTCAACCCAACATCATCTGAGAATAAACTACTTAGTCTGCCCAGGAAAACTTGGACAAAACCCACAGAAGGTTATTTAAGATTAAAGTGGTGACCCCAAATGTTCCAAAGATATCAAAACATATTGGAGGAAATGTGCAGACAATGATCTACATAAAATGTCCATTTGACAGGCCAGAAAAAACTCCAGCATTCATTTATAAACACTGTAAACATTGAGTTCAACAACAAAGAGGTGAAACAAGCTGATACACAATATACTGCATATGATACTGTATGACAATGTGGAATTTGATGATTGACATTTAAAGGTTAAAATTAATTATTAAGTGTAAATAATTAACAATTTGTTATTACACTTAGCCCAGCTAATCATAAATATCAGAGAAGCAGGATATATGACTCAATCAATTATTCAATCATAGAAATAGTGAAAGATCAATTATCATATATGTTTGTGTCAACTTTCATTTAGGCTCCAACGTGTTTTCAACCTTTCAGTAATGTGGTAGAATAAGAGAAAACTGAACACTATTGGGCGGACATTGTCAAGCTTCTGAAATGACCTTTACTGATTCATACGGAAGACGAATAGGGACAAAAATTAGAAATAAATAATGTTAGGAGGAAGATTGTTTTACCCATTATGCACCTTGAGAAAAAGAGTCAAAAAGATGAGCAAAAAGCTGCAATATTGAGAAAAAAAATGTCTAAATGTGGGGAATAAAGTTGAAATACAATTACGAGAACAAAGTTGAAATGTCAGGAAAAACAGTTAAAATTCAATTACAAGAAAAAAGTGAAAATGTTGAAAATTAAGTTGCAATGTTGTGAAAAAGTTTTGATGTGGGGAATAAAGTTGAAATGTTCAGAAGTAAGTTGAAACGTGATTGCGAGAATAAAGTAGAAATGTTGAGAATAAAGTTGAAACATGATTTAGAGATATAAAGATGTAATGTCTGCAATGAAGTTGAAAAACAATTGCATGAAATTTTGACTCATTATTTTCAATATTTCAATTTTATTCTCGACTTTTTTCTCAAACTGCATAATGACAAAATATCTCCCTCATCTCATTATTCATTTCTAATGCCTGGCCCTAATCGTCCTCCGTAGATTCATCCCTGGGCAGTCACACAAAGTGGCAGAAATTTGTTTTGGAAACATCGCAATTAATTTCTAATTGTAGTTACACCCAGTTTGCCCATGTTGATGGAGTTTGTGGAAAGATAATTAGCTGCACCTTTAACCTAACTCAGCTACAACTTGTGTACATTACTCAGCACCACACACACACACACACACAGTTGTTCAACACACAAGGCGGTCAGTCAGACAACACCACTGACAGCCACAGTTGTCATTATTCCCCATGTGCACCACTGCACATTGAGTTTCTCTCAGGAGCTAAACAGCTAGCTTAGCTTCACGTTCGTGTCTGTTACCATGGTTATCACCACCTGCCATAACGCAAAATGACAAACGCGCTAATACAGAAAAGTAAACACATGAAGCTTGATGTAATTTGTAGTAACAAAAGAAACAAAGCAGCTGCCAGAGAGGACAATGGCTGGCAACAGCTGAGGCATAACGTGAGATATGAAGGCAGTTTGAATAAAGTAGCTCTAATTTATTAAACCGTTTAGCCGTATGTTAGCTAGCAGTTCTTACCTTGCGTTAGGAGGGCGAACACGAACCGCAACTTTTACGTTTGCCATGACGCCTTCACGGTGATTGTTTCACTGCACTCATCGGTTCACCAACTCTGAGCTGCTGTGAAATAACTCAACGTTGTCCTGTGAATGCATATTGAGTCTTCTTTCGTTTTATTCCGATATAGGTTCAGGGCTGAATGAAAGGGTTTAACCATCCGCTGTCCAAGTCATCTCTGTCGGGCATCGGCCGAGGGTTCAACACCGCCCGCCGCCTCTCTCCAAAAGTCTCCACAGAAGTGAAACTTCCTGTTGGACAGAAAGGGAGGAGAGGGAGGGGGGGATGCTCCTGGATACTCCTCCTACTTCGCCATATTTACATCCTTTTCTTTTTTGCATGTCTGTTATTATTCAAATCCCCACCATGGATCTAAAATGAAAATTAGGGATTGTACCATAGACTGTAAATATTGGATTGTACGGAGCCCCGAAAAGTAAAAAAAGTAAAAAATAAAAAAAACTTATTGATACCAGCGTCAATAAGTAAGGTTTGCCTAAGCGCTTCAGTCAAATAATTTTAAAATCACCCGTTTTCTAAAAGTTATAGAATTGTACTGTAACTTAATTTATTAACATGTACACATACAAACATGTGAACACAGTTTTTTTTTCTTTCCAAGTACCTAAATATCACTGTATAACATTCCTATGTTAAAGTAAAACTTGATTTGATGAGTTATCTCCATAAGGATGTATGAACTGAACTCTCTTAATTCAAAATTAACTTTTGCTCACATCATAATTAGAATTATTTTGTGCGCACAAGTTTTTGTTTGTTTTTTACTTTTCGGGACCTAAGGGGCTCCGTAGATTTGCGGAGTGTTTTTTTGAAAATTAGATCTCCACGCCGGGCAATGACAAGATAATTCAAGATATTATGAATCTTCAAAATCCTTCAGAGGCGATCATAAGCCAAATCAGTGCAAGCAGAATAAAGCAAAAAGCAGTTAATCGATTAGTTGCCATCTGTTATGATTATCTTTTTTTTCTTTCTTTTACGAAATACGAATTTGGGGATTTTTTCAGGAAATTAATCACATTTCTTTGATTTCAGCTTTTTTAAACCAGACTATTTTCTGGTTTCTTTTCTCAGTTAATAATCCACTATTGTATTAACTTGAATACTTAAGAGTTTGGACATTTAAGGCCCTTTGCTTGGGCTTCAGGAAGCCCTGATAATTTTTTTTTACAATTTTTGACTATTTACAAGCCATGCAACTGATCAAGAAAATAATTTAAGACTATAAATAAAACAACAACCATTAGCTACAAAGTCAGAGCAGATTACATCTTTATTGTTCAATTTATTTTACGGCAACATAAAAATATTTGAGTTTTAAAAGCAGCAGGAAATACAACAGTCGTTCAACATGAACAAAAACAAATCACAAACGCGGTTTGGCATTCATGAAATAAACATGCAATCACTAGTAGTTGCGGTCAAAGGCAATGTGTGAAAGTGCTGTACTAAAATGAAGACGTTAATTCTCCACAGAGTGACTTTAAAATCAACATTTTAAGTCTCGATAGATTGAACTATGGCTTTTATAGCGGTACCTTACATGTGAAAATTTAGATATTAATTGCATGTTGAATTGCCTAGAGCTAAAATCATTAAGTGCTAGACAGAAACATACAATTGCATATTCTGATGTTCACCCTTCTTATGTCTATGCTAATTCCTTGTTAAAGTCTGGACCTTTTGATCTACTAATACTTCCATCAGACAAAATCATGGAACAGATTCAAAGTTCAACATGTATAAGGTTTGAGATGTTGTGGTCCCTTTTTCTTTCTGACTGGCAGGGCTTCACTGGTTTTCACACTGGCACCTTACCAAAGAGGAATTCATAAAAGGCTGCTGTCACTGCACAGGTGAATAACGAAAGTCTAAAACCAGCAAGTGTGTGCAGAGGCTGACTGGGGTGCAGCTTTGATGTGCTGTGCAGTAGAAACTCAGAAAATGGTCACCAACAAGAATTGACACAAAAACGTTCCCTCTTTCTTGAGGGACACACTGACAGAAGTGACATAAAACACTGAGGTGCTCAGAGAAAAGATGCTGTGGTTTCACTGGAAGTATTACTGTAGTCATGTAGCGCCCTCTACTGTCTGTTGTGACACCTTCAGCATGTCCAGATGGCTTTGCAACTCAGCCAGAGGCAACTGTGGCTTAATACTCTGTGACTGCAGCTGAAAATTTTCTATTAGCTCCTGAAATGACACAAAAACGAGAGAACAAAGTCAGGAAGAGGCAGATAGAGGAGAAGAGTCAAAAGAGGTCAGATCACTGCTGAAAGAAAATCACTTCAAAGGGAATATGTGATAACAAGAATGAAGTGAGAGCTCACCGCGGGCAAGGCCAAGTTTGTTAATTTCTTCCAATGAGATACGACCTCTTCCTGGCTCAGGACTCCTCTTTCAACCAGCTTTCTGACCAGGAACAGGTAGTTGTTCCACTACAAGGACAAAGACATACATTACAAATGGTTAAAAATGTACAGAGGCTTGAGCTTTCAGGGAAATAAGCAGTCGAAGAAAAGCTTCAAATGCACTCACAAATCAATCAATGGATTAGTTTAGTAGAAATAAATCTCACAGAATTATTTTTACAGCCAAAAATCAAAAAGTATTGCGAAGGATTCGAGCATGCTGGTGGTTGAATGGTTCAACTAAGAACATGGACCTTTGCTTTGTGCTTTTCTGTATGTCTCTTTACTGCCAGATGTCCAACAAGTGCAAAAAAGCCAGAAAGTTCCTCTCATATAGAATCTATATTATCTGCAGAAAACTAAAAAGCTCCTTTTTGGAGCATAAAACAGGTAAATGTGCAGATTCAGGAGAAAAACACAGAATCAAAGACAGTCAGACCTGCTAAATCTAAAAAGGATCATGTTTTAAACATGCTGAAAGTCTGTGAAATGGTATTCAAGTGTCATATTTTAAGCTTTGTATTTAAAACAAGGATTGATTTCAATGTTTGAGCAAACATTTCTACGCCTGTTGCTTTAAAGCATTGATCTACAATCCTTACAAGGTTTAAGGGGGGCTTAAATATTAAATTCAGGGTGTATGAGGGGAATATCATGTAAATGTAAAGCTATAACAAAGACAGAATGAGTCAAACTATCATTGAAACTTTGGTTCAAGTTACAGAAGATTTAAGAGACACACCTCAGTGTCGCTGGCCTTCAGAACAGCAGCGACAAGGAGCGGGGTGAAGAGAAGGTGGAGGGGGGCGGAGGAACAGCACTCTCCTTCCCACAGCTCAGCAAGCTGCTCCAGCAGCGCTCCAACTGGAGGCTCTGACCCGGAACCAGGACCCACAACAACCCCGTCACCTTCGTTGCGCACCGGAGGAGGCAGCACTGGAAGCTCTGCAGACACTGAGCAAATACACACACGACTTATAGCTCTTACTACACATAGACTTTAAGTTGATGAAGTCATTTACAGTTCACACACTGCATGCTATAAAGACATAGTATCCCTTTCAGTAATAGTCTATAATTCATGGCTCGAACTCTCTTACCCAGTTTGCAGGCTAGTAGGACAGTTGAGTTGACCAGCATCTGCTCTGACACTGCAGTTGAAAACTAAGTGAAGAGAAAAGAAGAACACAGTGTTGTGAGTACTGGCAAAATCCGTAAATCCACCATGATGAAGTGTTGCTCTGCACTTGTGTGTCTCATGTACCTTCCTGCAGGCAAGTGTTTCTCCCACTCTCTGTAGCAGGGTTATGATCTGAGGGCCAGTCGGCAGCTCCTCATCAGTCCTGGGGCCGACTGCAACACTCAACAACTCCTACATTGAGTTAAAGCAGACATCACACATGTTTAATTCAGTGAGAACTTTGGTTTATTATTAATTATTTTTTCTGCGGAATAACGTCATTGTGAAGGTCTATGCAGTTCCCCTTCAAGTATTTATAATAACGTCTTCTCGTGCAGACAAACCTTCATCTCTACGAGGACATCAGAGGGCAGTGAAGCCCGGTGGGTGCAGTCTGGAGGGCAGGATGTCACTCTCTCGCTTCCTTGTTTCCTCTTGGGAGTTGTCGACTGCTCCTGAGTGACATGCTCGACCACATCACTTGACTCTGGGGCCGCTGGGCTTCCCATCGCCTTCATCACACGATCGTACCTGCTCTTCCACTCTCGTCTAATCAGGGCTGATTAACAACAGAACACAAAAAAATTGTCTTTTAAATACTTGATTTTTTTGGGAGCTGATATCAATGTAACTTAATTTGATTAAAGGCACAGTATGTAAATTCCGCCACCAGGGGGCTGTCAATCAACACAATAACAAAAGATGATGTTGAGGCTGGCGGGGAATCATGGGAGTTCTCTCTTCCACATACAGCAACAGTACGTAAGCTTTTAGTAGCAATTCCCACTTCTTTATGTAGCGGTCTTTGACGTAACATTTTTCCACAGTGTTTCCATGGCAACGATAAACATGTCGAAATATCCTACTGTGTCCAAGGAATCAATTTATCCTATTTACATATAATAGATATTATTTACAGTGATATTGTGGGAAAATGGTTTAACAAAGGGAGAAGGCAAAATATGATTAAACACTGTGCACTGCATTCAAAAATGTATTTCACAGAATCAAAGGCATGGTGCATTCATGACGCTACCTGTGATGTTGGCTGAGAGCCAGCTGCAGGCTTTTTCCGTCGCGAGACGTTTGGTGATGTTTTCAGATGTGGTCAAGACCTGCAGAGAGGTAGAGAGTACAAAACACTGAATTAGCCCCTTTTTCTCTGTCCTGCTTAATAAAACATTGAGAAATGAAGTGTTTATTTTTACATGATTTTTGCAGAACTTACAGCCAACGAGGTCTCATCGGGGAGCAGAATTCGTATGGCTTCAGGACTTTTCTCATCGCAAAATCTGGAAAGTCACATAAAAAAAGAGATTACCATAAAGAAGAGAGCACAACCCAGAGGAGAAATAATGATGGTATTTGCCCAGAGGGGAAAGTTAATTAACCATTAAAATAATCCTCAAATCAATCAAAAAGCAACTCGCTTCACTCATGCATGCACACAGGCTGTTAAACTTTGTTGACATGTCCTGTTAAATCTACAGACTTATAAAAGAAGCTGTGGTACCTGGTGGCTTTTGACAGCGCCTCCAACCCAGCGACACACAGTTGAGCACAGATGGAATCATTCAGTTTGGAAGGATTTGAGTTTGGTGACTCCAGGCCACCTTTCAGCATCTTCTCCCCTCGCTCCACCAGCTCACTCACTAACGTCGCCCTGGGGAGTAATCAAACAGAGATAGAAACACATTAATGGACACACACATGAACAAATATCTCATGTACTATTCTGTTTTTATTATGTTCAAAAATAGGGTTTGATACAGGCACTTAAAACTACATGTTGTGTTGAATTCTCTCCTGCCACCCCCCAAGTGCTGATAAATCTGGACTGTTGAACAGTTACTAGCCTTTTAGGAAGGCAACCAACCAAAGTATCAGGTTTATTGCCTCCTATTCTGAAAGTCTTTTTCAATTCTAAAACCTAATTCAGTGGCTGCTGAAGGTTAAACAAAGAAATGTGATGGGCACGGTCGATTGGAAAGATTTTAAGGGCTTATGAGCACTTCTGAGACTCGGCTTTGAGATACTAACTTCATATGCTTGACGGCGTTGGATCCAACTCTCTCGGCCACAAACTCCACAGTGCGCCGCAGCGACGGGGGCTGGTTGTGGAAGAAGGCTTGTTCGAGGTCGACCTGTCACATTCAAAGAAATTGGTTGAAACGTTTGCGCACAGGTAATCCGGTGATGTCACGCCATATTCCACTTGATCGCCTGTTGACTCACCTGTAGTTTCTGCTGCGACCTGTTGGCGGTGGGCGCATCCTTGAGCTCAGCAGAAGTGGGTGTGATCTTGCGAATGATTCCTCCACTCTTGGCCGTGCTTCCAGACACAAAGGCAGCGAGAAGCTTACGGAACTCACCTGGACAGATAAAAAGCCAGCTCAGCCTCAACAACTAAATGGTACTTAGTGTGCACATTTAGGGAAATAATATACAGGCTTTAAAGCCTTTTAAATATCCTATAGAGAACAATGTCACTACAATATTACTAAATACACGTTAATAATTAATAAAGTGCCAATAATCCCAGAAGGAAATGAAAAGATGTTTTTTTCCCCTCACCAAGAAATGGACAGCATGTATAGAGAAGCTGCTGATCCACCAGAGAAATGCAGTCCTGCAACAAACCAAGAGATAGCTCAGTATAAAAAACGAGCACAGGTGGACATAAAGATACCCGAATGAATATTTCACTTACAAGCCCTGTAGCACTCGTGATGCTCTCCTCCAGCTTTGCCACCTCGGTGAAATCGTTGGTGAAGAAAATGTCCTCGGGAATCACCGGGATCTGCACAAGTTCAATGAGAACTACTTTCAGACAAAAGTGAAGTGAGCTCTGGATGTTAATTTTGGTTCTATGTGCCACTTTACACAAATAAAAAAACAACATATCGGCATTGTTGCGTCTCACCTGGAAAAGCCATCCCAACACAGACACCATTAGCAGCTTGTTCAGGTAACACACTTCTCCACATCTGTCCAGCAGCATTCTCCTGCAAGAGCACAGAAGAGATATTTCATTAGTATAGATAAGAAGAAGGTTTTTTACTGGATTGGAGCACAAGATTAACAAAAATAAAAACTACGTGTGTGCAAAGTTCTTTGAATACATTTTGTATGCTTTCATTGGATTCAGTCTTTTTTTTCTTTACTTCTTCTGTCCTCTTGGTCCTTGGCCTGCACATGTTTCATCAGCTCTTCTGCTGCCTTTTCAATTTTGTTTTTCCATTTTGTTTGGATTTCCTGTTTCCCAGAGTCACATTCATTGTATGTGCAAACATTCTTGGCCAATCAAGCCGCTTCTGATTCAGATATTTGCTTGTATTACTAGCTTGGTTGTGTGATTTGTCTCACTTGGTTATCAGAGCACTTTGTGAACTCCTGTTTTAACGGATTATTGATGAATGTGCCATTCTGTCACAGCTGATATTATTTTCATACTTTAGGGGGGACAAAGACAAGCTTAGGGTGTTTCTTATAGTATTTTTATGTAACACTTTAGATTGGATGCCATGTCTTGATAATGGGGAGGCTGTGGCTCAGATGGTTGTCTCTCAACTGGAAGATCGAGGGTTCGATCCCGAGCTCCTGCAGCCACATGTCCGATGTGTCCCAAGTTGCTCCTGCTGCTTCGTTGGCGGCGTATGAATGTGTATGAATGGAATTAGTTACTTCTGATGGACACTTTACATTACAGCCTCTGCCATCAGTGTGTGAATGTGTAGGTGTGAATGGGTAGGTGTGACCTGCGGTGTAAAGGCGCTTTGAGTCCATTTACCATTTGCTTTAAATTGTTAGTTTGTAAGTAAGTTTGCAGAAATGGAAACACACCTGTACAGCAGAAGCAGTGTGCCCAATACAGTTCTATAGCAGAGCAGCAGAGGACCAATGAAGTCCAGCATAGAGAGGAACTCCACCAGCCAGGGCACGGTCAGGATGGTGCGCCTCCTTCTCATACTGTTGCTCAGCACAGCACACACATCCAGCACGGGAACACTCTGAGGGAATGAAGAGAGAAATGTCTATTGAGGAAATGAAAGTGAGTTTGTAAATTAAACCAGTTTCCTTCATTAGATATAAACTGTACAGAGGAAAAAGATCTTCTAGGTTGAGCTTTTTTTCCTTCTCTACTTTAAATAGGCCATGTAAGTTATTACTCTCATTTAATTATTGATACACATTCTTCTTCTTCTGTTCCCCTCACCTTGCTGCGCAGCTCTAAAGCAGTCTTCTGTATTTCCCTGGATGGCCGCTCAGCTGTTTGGTAAGGCAGAAAAGTTATAAATCCAAGAAACTTGGCCAGAAGACGAGCGTGAAGCAGCACTGAGGTGAACCGCTGCTTCTCATCCTGTTGAGGTGAAAAGGAAGGAGAGGCTAAGGTTTAAACAATCATCATATAACATATATATTACGTCTGTTCTGAATCTGGCACGTTTGTCATTAAATTATCTAAGGGTTGTAATTCTCCTTAGGAAAAGAATGCTTTAAAAAAACAGTTGTCAAACTAACTTGATTCAAAGATATTAAATAAGATCCCTGTGTTTGACTCTGACTGCATACCTGCTGCTCCATGTCCCCCTCTGCCTCCTCGTCGCCCTCCCCGATGGAAGCTTTAGGGCTCAGGATGGACACCTCATCCAGATGGAGGAGCTGCTGGCACAGACTGTCCTGCAAGTGCTGGTTCAGCTGACAGCTGGTGTGCAATATATTAGACGTGTTAGATCACAGAAAGACCACAGACACTGCAGCTTTTAGCTTTGACCAATTTGTTTGGGGAAAAGTTCTTTAACTTAAGAAAAAGCGTCTGCTAATTAAGGCACCGCTAGCTAAGAAAATGAAATCACTGCTCTAACTGGCCTGTCAGGTTAGTTATCACTTAAACTCATTTTACTTCTAAATTCAAGGCGTTAATGTTGTGTGTTTAGTTTAAAAGGTGTTATGTCTCACCAGCTGGCTGTCTGCAGGAAATCTCTGAAGAACTCCTGGTGACCAGGAAAGGATGGAGGAGGGCAGGGACCCGCGACTCCATGAGGCTGAATGAGACGCTCTTCAAGACGCTTGAGACGCCCCAGGCTGTCAGCTCCCAGCATGCCTAGCAGGTCAGCGTCAGGGGTATCTCCAGGAGAGCTGTTCACCCGAGGGCCTTTACACATCTAAAAGAAATAGGCAGTTTCATTGTACCAAATGTGAGCTGCATGTGCCACAACATGTGTTGAGAAAGAGACTTGTGGAGGGGAAAACAAAGTCAGGAGGCGATTTCATGTGACATGACACAAAATATCATTTATGATTGATTAAGTGTGAATGAGATACTGTAGGGTACCTGAACAAGCTGCTTAAGGAAGAGACGGGAAAAGTGGGAATGGTTTCCTGCAGAGGTCAGTTGACTCATCATTCCTCTAAAAAAAAAAAAAAAAAGAGGAAGAAAAATAAATGAATAAATGGCACAGAGAAAAAGTATTAGTTCATTTCTACACCTGGAGCATACGTTTCAAACATTTAAGTAATAACCGCACCGACCTTATCCGACTCCCGAGAGCAGAGTCAAAGTTCCACCCCGGCTCCTTGTGAAAGTCCTCCCATTCTCGTAACACCTCGTAAAAAATATCTCTGAGAAGACGACAAAAACATCCAATGCAGAGGTGTTACTGATAATAGAGACGGCTGCCTGAAGTGTCACACATTCTGTTAACATTCAGCTATCACTGGGGGACATACCTCTGTTTTTTAAAGGTGTGGAAGGCCTTGTCACTACCGAAGTTGGACCGGTTGTCAGTGGCGGGTTGGAAAGAGACCGAGTGAATGAAAGTGGAAACTGAAGGAGAGAGCTGGAACACACGAGGAGAAACACAAACATTTTGAAAAAGTAATCTACAATGGTTTTAATTAGAAAAGAAGTGTACTATGAAGAGGTTAGGAATGTTTAACAGTGAACTAAAAAAGGAATACTGATAAAGGAAGTGACCTCTTCAATTAATTAAGCTGCAATACATATTGTTTGATTATTTTATAAAAAAAAACATATTTATTTTGGTCTACAAAACAACAAAAATCCCCCCAACAACACTTGTAAAGCTCAGCAAAACATTCAGTAGAGCTCAAAAGGTAGCTGTAGTTAATATTCCATTATCAAAAGATTTCACTATCTCTGAACATTAATTCCAACAATGGAATAAAAGTACATGTAATTCAAAACAGGTACTTCCTTTACACAGCAGGGTATTCTGGGATCAATTTCTAATTATATTTCATAAGACTGAGCATTTACAGCTAGAAAATGTGACTTACTTTGGCTGTGCTTCTGTCCTGGGCCTGAGTCAGACGGTCCCTGAGATCCGGAGAAAAAGCTGCCACCCGTTCGTTCTCTGCCAGCAGACGCAGGGTACACTTGTCCAAATGAGCTACCAACCTGCCAAGAATAGAGGGTCAGACTCAGGGGACATGGAATCACTTCTGAGAGACTAGAGGACTTTGGTGTCACGTAAGTGGGGAAAACAGCTGTTTGCTATTAGATTTTCATGTCGGTAAAGAGGAAAAGATTTAGAAAAAAAATGTGACGTAAGCTATAAAAAACACTCACTGAAACTGATTCTCCAGTACCTTCACCGCAAAATACACACAGTTGTGTACTTGTCTCAGGTAACATCTCTCCAGAGCATCTAAGAATGTGAAAAAGGGTCATACAAATCATAAGAAGCAAAAAAAAAAAACATATTAAATGTGACAGGATTTAAGCATCATTTAGTTCATTCATACCTGAATTCCCTGCACACAAACTTCCCTGTTCTTCATCATCATGAGTGTGAGGAGACCGAGACGTTAGCAACTGCACCACAAAGAAAAGCTCCAGGAAAATGTTTGGCACTAGGTTTTCTGTAGGACATGAAAACACAAACTTAATTACTTTCTCTTTAAATCTCTTTAAACATCTTAATAAATGACGCATCAAAATCTGTCCATTTTCTGACAGCTTCCTTCCAATGGCGCATTATCTCCACCTTGTGGTTACTCACCAGAGATGCAGGTACAGTACAGCTCTGCTAGGAGCTCTAGTTCCATTGAGAAGGTGACTTTGGAAGGTTCAGGACATGGTGTCTGCAGATCTGGTGTAACTTTAGATCCTGTCCTGAGCCCTGACTTGGTCGGGGTGCATGGGTCCAGAGAGGTCGTCAGTGGAGAGCCGACCTGCTGGGCACGCTTTGTCCTGAAAGAAAGATTCATGGATTAGTGTAGGTAAACTAAGTGGAAGAGCAATTCTTGCAATGGAGACGAACACAACAGAAGCTAATATTAACACTAATAATGATAAAGTTAAAATACCAGATCAATATGTGTAGAAATCTGACAGAACTGTAGAAATCTGAGACTTCTAATAATATGCTAATGGTATATTGATGAAGAAATAACGCCCATCTCTAACATGGAATGGCAAACAGGGATAATCTAATGCATTTTGGTCACATTTTCAGTTAACCATTATCAGTGAAACAGTGAATGGTCATCATGTGTGTCAGAATAAGTAGAATCCTTTTGTGCATTCACTTACTTTTCCCTCTTCAGAAGCTCCCTTTCTTCATGCAGGCTCAGAGGACTGCCCACTGCCATGGACCCCTCAAGTGCCTCCACAACTAATGGCGGAGTAGAAGGTTTACTGAATGGCGTGGAGGTGAAGCAGGTTTTTGGTTTTGAGTGAGGCCGCTCAGCACTGACTGGTGTTGGGTTTATTCTTCTGGATGGTTTAGATGCCCTGAAAGAGACAGGAAACTGTTAGACAAAACAAAGCACAAAAAAATCAAAGATGGAAGGATTGTTTACTTTTGTTCAGCTTCACTCACGCAGATGAAATGGGTGATGCCCCGACAGGAGGGAAGTCCTCCAAGTTGCTGAAGTTGAGCTGCCCCGCAGATGGAGGGGACACCTGCTCGCTTATCCTGCTGTGCCCTCCTCCTAAGCTTCCACCTCTACCTGACCTCCTTACCCCACTCTCCCAGTGTCCAGTGTCATCACTGTGATGTCCCCCCCGCCCTGCTCCATGTTTCCCTTGTCCTACTATTGCCGTGCTGCCGCCACTTCTCCTGCGGCCCTTTTGAGACTGGAAGTTTGGGCTCGGCTGGTGCTCAGGAGGAGAAACCATGTAGTCCCCGAGACTAATTCTACTGCTGTGACGGCGCTCATTGCCTGAAGGCCTGGAGGCAGGACTCCAAGCTGTTGTAAAAGATGGGCTGCTGAAGGCGCTGACCCCACTTAGACACTGTGATCCAGACTGTCCAGCATCCAGCTCATTTCCAGGTGACACCGAGGAGGCAGGAGAAAACAGCTGGACCCGGCTGGCACCCCGAGAACCAGCTCCACCACTGGCAGATCTGTAACCCCTTCTGTCGGTGAAGCCCTGTGTCTGTACAGCAGGTCTGGGGCGGCTGGGGGTCTTGGCGGGCGTGGCAGGGCCATGAGTGAGTGCCTGGCTGCTCTGGTCTCTCAGGAAGTTTAACAGAAAGGGGACAAATTCTTGTTTGTGAACCGTCAGGACAGGTTCACTGAATGCCAGGCTGTCATCTTCCTGTTAAAAGAGAGATATAAGTGTTGCTAAAATGAACTGGGACGTATGCATTTAAAAGGCTGAGTGGCACTGATGATCAACACTTTTATCCATGAAAGACTCAATGTAGAGATTTACTAGGGCAGTGACTATTTTCCTGACAGCTTCAAGACATTACCTCTGAAAAAGCAGCCACATGTACAAACGTTAGCTGTTTATGCGCTGATTTATAGCTGCTGAACTGCCCCGTCCTGTTCATTTATCAATACTCATGACATTACCAAGCCGATATGCTACGTTATAAACTGCTTTAATGATCCATGTCACCCTGACTGCGTGAAAGTTGACAACACAGCGTCTAGCCTCAAATCCATCCGGGCTAAAGCTAGCCTAGCTCACTAGCCATCCAGCTAAAAGTTTTGTTTACAAACAGTTTACAGCTTTGTCATCTCAAAAAACAAATCATATGAGCACGGGCTTTTCCAATATGGTACACTCATGTGGCTCTTTATCATTCCGGACCAACCTTTTGATTTATTAGCCAGTCCAAGACGGTTTTAATATCCGCTTTCTTCGACAGGATGGATTCCAAAAGAGCCGCCATTCTGTTCAGGCGCTGCGCGGCTAGAGGACTGAGGGGAAGGGGGCGGGGTCAGCGGGTACGCAGCGACGTACGCGTAATGCGTATGACGTACTATTGGCGACTAAGCGCTCAGCTGGCTGTGCTTTGCAGTAGGTGTCAGAGTAACTGTGCTAAACTTGACTCTAATGAACTGTATGTTTCTAATGGATGGATGTTATGGAAGCGCTTATAAAGCTGTAAATCACCAAAATTACCTTCAAGCTTCGTGTGTTTCCTTAAAGCTCTTGTGACGAGGTTTTTGCTATTTATGAACTTAATATGTACAGTCTTTGGTTATGAAACAGACTGAAACTAACACTCGTGCCTCTTTCAGGGGTCTTTCATGATATTATGGGTCTTTTATACACAGGTATCGTCTCCAGGGCCCTTCTCACATACAGTGGCGATTCTAGAGTCTGTTGGGGCCCTGGGCAAAAATGTACAAGGGGGCCCTCTAACCAGCGTTCATCACGTTATAAATAATAGGTTCCACTATCAGCATTTGGAGGGGGCACTTTATCCTTCTCTTTTACTGTTGTCAGAACCTAATTAATGATCCAATGTCTTGCTTTCTATTTTACCCTTTTTTTCACTCCCAGATGCATAACTCCTCCTCAATTTTCTTCGTCAACTTTGACAAACTTTGGTTTACACAGGAATAATGCATGTGACGCTTAGCAGCACAATGAGAGTGACTGCTTATAGATGGGGCCCTCTTGGGGAGGTTTCCTACTGTCATTGCAAAAGTTGCACATTTTTGAGCCACTGCTGTGATTTAAAGTTTGTCAACCCTCAGGGGGGCCCCTTGCTGGCCTGGGGCCCCAACCAGTTGCCTGCCTTGCCTGTTGACAAACAGCACCTCTGCTCACATATTTTATCTATGTGGGCCTTTCTTGCATAAGAGTTCTGTTAACTCTGTCCTCTTTTCTCTGTGAACAGATTTACTAATGCTTAAAGTCAATTTGAATGCCTTTTACTGATGTTGCCAGGTCGTTGTCAATCAGGGCGATTAACAGCATACTGCTGAAACAGCATTATTCTTATTCCTTTTTCACAACAAAGATTCAAAGTGAGCTCAACATTGAAAAGAAAGTATGAGGAGTTTTTAGGTCAGAGAACATTACTAAAGCATGTACAGGACAGCGATAGGAAGCTCTTCTTTGTCTACAAGAAGTCACAAAGACACAAAATTAAAGTTCCTCACAACATCTTTAGCACTAGTTACATTCATCTATAATATTCCCACTGTTTTGTGGTAAATTGGCTGTAAGTTTAGAGTTGAATTAGATTCTTTTTCCTGATATTTCAACCAGTTATGTCTCCTGAGACAAATTGGTTATCTAAATAAAGATTTTGGAAAAAAAACGTTGAATTAGTAAAAACTTTGACAATACCCAATCATAAACTTCTTGACTAATATTGTTTTCAAGAACAAAAAAACATTTCACAATATTCTGTCTGCATGCGGAATGAGTATTTTATTTATAACCAGTTTATAAAAATAAAATACAAAATAATTTTAAACAAAACAGAAAAAAATAACACTGTACAAGGCATTGATATGATACAAATGATAGAATTAACATAAATAATTACAGTTATATACAATGCAAAACTCCCACTTGTTACATTCTTTCCTTGAGACTGTACAGTTACATTTTAAAACGGTGACATACGTTACAACACAAAATATCGACCATTAAAAAATCCCAACAAGTGAAGTCAAATAATGGATGGGCAGAAAAAGCAAAATGTTATAATAAATAATTTCTGTCAAGTATTTATAAGTAAGGAACGAGTTATTGGATGACGTGACATGACGAGTGTACCACTGTACACTAAAAGTTTTCACTAGTTTTCATCTCAACCTTCAAAATAAAACAGCTGGATTTGTTCAGTTGGCCTATGAGTATCTATATCCGCAAATACTATCAAGCTACAATAAATATCTCTATAAGGAGGCCACTTTAAAACGTAACTAAGAAAATCTCCTCTGGAAGGTTTCACTAGTACTACAACCACACGCCACGTATGTGCAATATTAAAGGAAAAAACATGAGAAGAAATCTGATTATCTTTTAAAACCAGCAGCACTTTTTAGTGTTTCTTCGTCCCTTTCACTCACACTTGTTAGCATTAGAATTTATGGTTTTACGATGATTATTTTATTTAAATAATTACTTTTAGTATTTTACAGGTATATATTAGAAAAAGGCTGCACTACAGCGTACTGAAGTATCTGGTAATCTGAGAGTCTGATATAGAGCACTGAAAGAGGGAGAATGCGAAGGTTGATTGCTGGCAAAATGTAGGAAATGCACACACCCCTGTGTGAGAGCATCATACTAACAAACACACCTTGTACAGTATACTGCAAGATGGAATTCCCCACCAGTCCATCGATTAATGGCCCACAAATTCTCACAGAAAAAGTCTGATAGCAGTGATATCTGAGGGGTGGTATTTGAGCCCGCTGAGATGCACGGTAGTATGTGCCTCAGCATGGCCCTAATGGTGGGAATGATGTCCAACACAGACAAGGCTCAGTCATCCCTCGCTACGCACAGAGGGGCAGAGAAGAGACATTAAGGCGGCTGACTGACTGAACGCTGTCTGCCTTCAGGATGAGTCATCATAGCTGCTCCAAGAAGCTAGCGTAGGTATCTGCAAGACTCAAACAAACACAACAGATTTTATATTTACAGAGCAATGTGGCCATTCAACTTCTATACACTTCCATATTTGTTATATCTCAAGTTAAACCACATACTGCAAAATCTATCAAAATATTTGGCAATGGGATTTTTTGTTGTTGTTGTGTCTCATACAGACTCTGAGTGCCATTGATTTCTCAACATGTGTTTTTTTCACACCTTACAAGTGCTCGAAACACAGCAAACTCTCAATTTTTAGTATCTCTAGTAGTTTCTTTTGTGCATCTTCTCAGCTACTTGCACTGTAAAAAAAAAATACTCTCATGTCCCAGCAGCACAATCGTCAGTGCAGAAACTAGTCACACACAGATTAACACAAGTCATCCAGCAGGTAATGAAGTCACAGCTGGGTCAAAATTTGCACAAGATAAATACTACGTGATGGAAGCGTTGTGTAGCTTTCACTAAGCCGTTGTTTTTTCTGTGTTGAGCATGCAGAGAGTAGCACTGGGAGGAAGCTGGAGTTATTTTACAGTATCTTACAAGCAGAGGAGAAGTGAGAGGAGGTGTCCAGGTCAGTTAGGAATCCTTACTTAATGAAACACAAACAATACTCGGATTATTTTGCTTTGTGAACAAACATACTTGTGTGTCGTTATATAAAAACATTCTCCAGTGGAGGAGGAACAAAAACAAGGAAACATTCTTGCACATGGAACATCATTTGGTGTGAGATCAATATGTACATATGGCCTCCTTCTACGTAACATTTGACAAAATGTTTTTTGAGGTCTGAAATTCACATTTGATGTTTTAACACTGACCTGATATGCTAACTGTGTACGTACTGTGTGTATACACAGGACAGGTAAAGGACCAGAGTGTAGGATTTAGTGTTGAATATTTAGATTGCAATTGTTCCCCTCACCTTCCCCTTTCAAAGATGCAGAAAAACCTACAGCAGACGTAGAATTACCCAAAAGCTAGACAATGGATTGTTTATTCTGCGCTAGCTTAGAAACGAGGCGCTGTAGTTGGAATCTTGTCTGTCAAATCAGAGTTAGTTTACTTTAAAAAGCTTACAACAGACTACTTAATTAGTGTTTTAAGTAGTCACATGCCCGTCAGTTTGAATCATACCTTTAATTAAACCTCATGAAGGAGTTTAATCAGTTAGTGAGCTAATATTAGCTGCTGCTTGGCTAGCACCTACTATAGCTTGCTGAAGAGCAGCAGAAGAGTTTTTATGATTTTTAAAGCTTGTTTTGTAGAAGAGGTGGTCTGTTCAGATATCTGTGCTCCCATTTTAAAACTTTCAAACAATGACCAGAGCACGTACAAAACCTAGTAGGCTACGTACAAACAAGCTAGCTGCAGCTCTGCTCACCCTCCTGTCTCTTGTAACTGTTGAAGAGCATCAGAGAAACACTGATTTTTAACATGAAGCCACATAATTCCATGTATTTTTGCTAGTTTTAATCACCAGTTCAGTTTGTTTTTTAGAGGAGGGGAGCTTAACAGATAATTCAGCCCTTCTTAAAACCTTGTAAATGACGGTTAAGAGCCATTTAGAGAGTTGTTTTTAAAGCTAACAGACTTTCCATGCTGCTGCTCCTGCATTGCTCTGTGTGAGGTGACACCGCTGAAATAAAGATCCATCTAAATCCCACACGCTGGTCCTCCAAGTCAGGTTTCCCTTGAAATCATTCCTTTTTCTTCATTCCAAATATTAGCTACTGTCCTCAGGTAAACACTTGCTCAGAATGTATTTGATTTACAAATGTTTGAGTTGCTACCTTTTTATTTTTTTACATAAAAGACTATTAGTTCAAAGGGTTCTCTTATAACTGCTGGCACAAGTCCTGTTTTTGCTCCTACGACAATAAAAACAAACCAAAGTGAATCCTCAAGCTGCCCAAAGTGCCAAGGCACATGCTGAGACAAACATCCGTGTCTGAACATTACTCTTCAGTAATGCACCTTGTGTTGTTTAAGCTTACTACTACTGCTACTACTACAACTACCACTTCACAATCCTAACATCGTTCAGCGTGACATTTTTATCCCCTCTTAGCAACACAGTAGGCACAAAAAGGTGTGTGTCCTCACGCACTTTACATGATTGATTGTACAAAAGGTTCACTTTGGGGTGTTCCCTCTGATTAAACATTTTTAACGAATGTGAATGACACAAAACTATACATCCACTATCACACAGAGGGGTGGGGGGGGGGGGAGTCTTAAGCATCGCTAAAAGCATCAAAATAAATATCTCAATAAATACAACTGTTAACAAATTCCAGCTTTATGCATTCACATGTAGCATAAAGTTCATCTTATACCCTGCCTGCTGTCTCCAAATACAGAGAAGAAAACAGAGTCAACACCAGGCCCTTATTTAGTTCAGTTGTGTTCAACTATACTGATATTCCATCAGTATAATCCAAGTGCATTAATAATGGGGATTAATAAATTACATTATGTTGTGGTGTAAGATGTAGGACCATTAATAAACTGGAAACTCATGTATTCATGTGCCCACAAGCTCATCTCACCACTGATTATTATATAGTATTATAGCACTGCTCTACTATGGAAAAAGAATGTCTTATTTTGTAATTAATGTTATTTAAATCTACAAAATGAGGATCCTAATATGTCGTTATCGCTATCGCTTATCTGAAAAGTTATGGGAAAAAAGGGGGCACTCCAATGATTATGATTTATCTAACAGACATTATGAACTAGAGATGTGGCGTTCCAAAGAAAATGTAGAAACCAGCATTTCTGTAGCTTAAGGGTCTAAAAGTCAGGATATTTCAGCTTCTGCATTACACCTTTTGACAACTCTTTGTTAAATCTGGCTCCCCAAAATGTAATGGAGGTGCAATAATAAATAGCTGGAGTCCTCTTTTAAATCAGGGCACATAAATAAATAACAAATGAGCAGTTGGAAGGGGTGTGGGGAACTTGCGAGACAAGTGTAGGATCAGACTGTCGGCAAAATAAGGGTGAGATTTGTCTAATTGAACAGGAAGACTCAAGCTTTTATCCTGAATGCATTCTACTCTGTAGTAATTGGAGTCTTCCTTTCCTCTGCTGTGGCAGCACAACCTGCAGGGCGACTATCTGCTCAACTTGCTGGAGCACTTGCCCTCTCGGCTACATCCCTTTCCTCTTGTCAGGTGGAAGGGGCTCGTGCGGGCCTGGCGGCTGCAGCATGTATCCTGGTGATGAGGATAGAAGCGGCGGGGGGGCGGCGAGCCAGAGAAGCTAGGAGGTGAGCGGCTACGGCCAAGGCAACTTACTCCCACACCGCCACGATGCTCGTGGCGAGAGGGCGAGGAGCTGACGGAACGCTGCAGGGAGGAGGAGCTGCGCGGGGATGCACTAGAGCTGCGATGGTGATGCGGAGAGTTGGTCAGGCTGCAGATGCCCATCCTGGAGCCGCCATGCTGGGCAGAGGAGCGGTGGTGGAGCGGGGAGCCTCGGGAACCGTGCATCAGCTGTGCAAGGCATGACAAGAGGTCTGAGTCACTGTTGCTGCCAGCTCGAATGCGGTAACGCCTGAGCCTGAGTGGATACAAAAAGCAAGGAAGTATATAAACAACATCAAGGTCATATATTGCATAGCAGAGCAGGAGCACCGGTGATGAATGAAGATTTTTGCTTAGTTAGATGAGACAATCAGTATCCTTCTCCTAGGCTAAGCCAGCAGGTTGTTAGCTTAGCACATCTAGCCCTGCTCAAAATGAAATGATACATATGCCAACACTTCTACATTTTACAGTATTTCCATTGTGCTAACCCACGATAATCATCTCCTGGTTCTTCCTTTATATTAAGCATACAAACATTAAAAAAATGCGAATCAGCGAGTTACCTGCCCTCCACTGTAGAGCGACAAGGTGGTTTTCCAGGAGGAGGGCGCGGCATGAACTGTGCGGCCAGCTGCTCAGCAGAAGCAGCTGAATGTATGGGACGAGGAATTCTGCTCTTGCGGGACAGAGGGCTGGACGAGGAGGAGAGGGAAGGAGCTTCATCTCCCTGGCGGTCAGACCGAGAGCCAATGAGGGAGTCCTCTTCCTGAGAGCGGTCAGATGCGGAGGACAGAGGGTCCTTGGCAAGCGAGGCCACCATGGGGCCACGCCTGTCAGAGAGGGAGGGTGAGGCAGTGGGAGAGGGGACCGGGCCCTGGTGATTGGCTTTCTTCTGCAGAAGTTTCTCCTTAGCTGACCGTGCAGGGGGGAGCTCCAGCAAACTGGACGGCTCCAGGACTGGGATGCGACTATGCCTCCGGTTGGGGTCCTTACGAGGGGCAGCCGGGGAGGAGGAGGAGAGGCCACTGGTCTGTTCAGGAGCCTGGTTCACTTCTCTGCTCTCCTCTTCCATTAACTGAGGCTCTGTGGCAGAAGGAGTGAGGCCATAATCATTGTCAGGGTCTTTCAGCTTAGGGAATGCTCCGTTACTCAAATTTCTTTGGCCGTTAACAGGAGGGGAGAGGTTGCCGTTGGCAAACAGGGGGCTGCTAGGGGAGCGAGGCGAGCGTGGAGAGGAAGGTGAGCGCAGAGGCGAATGTGGAGAACGAGGGGAGCGCGGGGAAGACGCACGGCTCGGCACAGGGGTTAGGGCTTTGGTGTGGTTGTTTCCATTGACTTGTGCCTCAGCAAGGGGGTCTGTGGGCGTCCCTGGGTGAGTGGGCACATTGTCCTGTGGGGAGCTGTTGTCCGTTGTAAGCTCCTGGACATTCTGAGCCACAGCCTCAGCTTCACCTTGCCTCTCCAACAGGAGGCACTGTGGGGCACTGTCTGATCCTGACTGGGAGGACAGCCCGGAGGGACGCTGAGCCGTCAACTAGAGGGGAGGGGGAGGTGGAGACACGGGAGGGAAAAAAAACACACACAGCTGTTACTAGACAATAAACCCCACTAAAAATGGGAAAAAATGCTAAAATTCAAAGGCCTGTTGCTGATAGACTACAACATGTCGAGTTGTGCTGTAGTTCTGTAGCAAGAGCCTGATGCACATGTGTGAAAAGAGAAGAATTTTATAATATGGGGTAATAAATGGTGATTAGTTTGGCAACAGCATGCAGTACCATAGCTACCATTATCAGACCGAAACACACAAGTGCTATGGCAGTGTCAGTCAAGCTGTGAGTACTAAACCAGCAAGTAGGACAGGAAACGTTCACGCAACTTCGCAGGGGGCTTCAGCGAAGAAAGGGTGAGGAACAAATACAGCGAGAGAGCGAGGAAGAGAAAGATAGAGAGGACAAAGACGATCTGAAACAAAAGAGACCATGCAACCTGTGGTCATGAGTCGACATTCCAAACACACATGCCACAATCAGACAAACACACACCCCTATTCAGATCACAAGAACACATGTCCAGACACAAGGACACATCTGACCCATGCTCTGCCTGGCCTGCACAATGCCCCTCGTGGTTTTCTGGAGAGAGCTGCCTGACAACAACACAAAAAGCAAGCCAACTGAACAAAGAAGCCAAAATAAACAAGTTAAACTAAACAAAAGGAATGAACAAAAATGTCAACAGCAGGTGTGTTGCTACTTATGCACAGGAAGTTAAATGGAGGTTTTTTTTTAACGGGACGTGATGGTCTCATCACCTGCTGAAGCTGGGCGCGGGTGATGCGTATGACTGAGGGGAACTTGGTGTTGGCAGCACCAGCCGGGATGGCCGGCAGTTTTCGGCGACCGGGCGAACGTGTGCCAGGGGCGGGGTTTGGTGGTAGTGGTAGGGAGGCGTGGCAGGAGGAGGAAGAGGAGGGGCGCTCCTGTTGCGGCTGGTCGACGGACTGGCTGCGCCTCATGCCCGGCAAGCGCAGGTGCAGCGGGTCAGACAAAGTGGTGAAGAGAGTGTGAGGGCTGGGAGAGCGCAGAGGGATGGGGCTGGATGTCCGGATCGCAACTTCCTCAGGCAGGGACGGAGGAGAGGTGGGGAGCTAAGAGACGGGAGGGAGAGAAGTGGGAGGTGGAGAGAGGAGGGGTTGTGAGATTGTTGAGGGAGTGAGGAGATGGAGGAGGTATAGTGGAAGTATTGTGAGGTGGGTAAACTATGTTGAACTGGTCGGGTAAATGACGAGGAGTTGTTTTCGAAAAGGTAAAGCAAGGGGATGATTACTAAGATAAGGAGGTTATCGGAGGCTAAGGAAGAAAAGAAGAGGTGAGGAAGGTCGATTTTGGGAAGGCAGTGTACATTTTGAACTTGGAGACAGATGGTCTGGTTGTAGGAGAGAGTGAGGGGACAGTTATTCCTCTTGTCTTGCTCTGCTATGCTAAAAGAATCAAAGACTGCTGAGCTTGTAGGATTTTGGAAGTCAGTTTTTAGGGAATTTTGAAAAGGAACAAAAGGTATTTTTAAATAAGCAAACCAAAGTATATTTTGAAAATAAACAATCCAACTCGTGAAATAAATAAAACCAACCAAAAACATTGCAAATGTCTGCAAATAAGATTAAATTATACATAGCATATTTTGCAAATCAAAGTGAGGCTCTCCTTTCCCCCCCCATGCTGTGATCTGATAAACAGCTCTGCAGTTGTGACACAAATATCTTTGTTTTCTAACACAAGCAAAGAAGCGTGAAAACACAGAGCAGTAACATTTAGACTGAAACTACAACAAGATGCAGCTGGTGAAACTCTGACTGTTGTATGACATTAGCATTGAGGGTCAATAGCTAGAATGCTGTGCAGCTTTTTTAACTCTGTAAAAATGCTGACTACAGTCAGTATCATGTTATGTCATGTTGAAAGACAACCTTCAAAATAAAAGGGCTTACCTGAGTGATAACTCCCTCAGCCAGAGCTTCAGCTGGGCTGGTGGGAGTAATGGGGGGGAAGAGCCCCCGCAGGGCCCACACTGAGCTCCAACTTGTCCCCTTTAGCACTTCCCTTGGAGGAAGCCATGCTTTCTTGTTTAGCTTTACCAGAGCAAGGGCTTGGGCTGCCCTTGTCCCATCCAGGAGATTGTTCCCCTGGCTGCAGCACCTCTGGCTCGTCATCCTCCTCCGAGGGGCTGGAGCTAACTTTGGCTCCTGGGGAGCCGCTGGGCCGCTCCACCATTACCCACTCCTTTGAGTCAAAGTCCTGCCTCCCAGAGCTCAGATTGAGGGCCACAAAGCCCCCGCTGCTGACTGCCCCCTCTCCCTGCTCCAGAGATCCACAGGATGCTGGCTTAGGTGAACCGCTACCAGGCCGAAACTCCTCATCGTAGTGCCAGACGCGATCAGGGCGCTCCCCGACAGGTACGGCCTGACCCTGAGTTACTGGGATGATTGCAGCCCCATCGGCTTCTTTCTCCTGATGCTGGGGGCCGAGCTGCTGCTTAGTTGGGCTGAAGGAACATAAGACAGATGCAAACAATCAACTCTACTCTTCCCAAAGAAACATTTATGAATTAAAGTATTCGCTTTAGACATACCAGGCCTCCATGTAGCGCTCTGGACTGGGCTTGGACTCCAGGCCCAGCCTCTTCTCCAGCTCAAAACTGTGAATGTTGCGAAGCTTCCTCAGCAGAGATCCATCGCGGTCTGCAGCCCCCACCTCGGAGTGTTTGACTGGGGAACCCAGGCTTGGCCCAGCGTAGGGGCTCTGGTGTCCTTGGTTACCCTGGTTGTTGCTGTGTTCCTCCTCCGTTCCCGCCTAAGGAAACCAGAAATGTTGTTATCCCTTTCAAAATAAATCTGTCTGGATTTCAAACAAGCTATCAGTAGTCAAGGGTTTACCTTCCACACTGCAGTCCTGATGCGGTTTCTATTGCGGTCAAGCTCCTCCCAGACATCAGCCTCTTGGTTGCGGTGTGGATGAAGGGGAGAGCCTAATAGTCGTTCTGGTGCGGGGTTGTTCTCCCCATCGCTGAGCTGCTCATCCTGCAGAACCTCTTCTGTGTTTTCTCTCATGAGGTCGCCAGGGATCAGGGAGGCATTGGCCATACTGGAGGCAACAAAAAGTAACAAAAATGACTTCATTTCGAAGTCTTTAAGGATAAATCTAAAGCGTTAAACGAAATGAAAATGTACCCCATGTGTGCCGGAGTGAGGCGGGTGTGATGTTGCGGTGTTGTGGCGGAAGCACTGATTGTTAAGGTGCCATCTGTGCCAGTCCGCTCCCAATCATAAGGGTCATTCTCCACCACGTTGTAGGTTTTCATGCTGTTGTCAAACACTGACATCAGCAGCTGCATGAACCAAAAAAAAATACATCATTTACCTTTTTTGTAAGTTTTATTTTGAGACTCTAGAGGAAATGGATTTTCTAAAGACAAAACACATGAGCAGGCCGTTCACGATCCTTCTGCATACCTCACTTTGGTTTTGATTAGGAGAAATAGTAACCTTGATTAAAATGTGCACATTAACGCAGTCAGAGAGCTGAAAACCTTCACTAATCCAAATGAGACCCCTGTGTCACCTGGTAGTCAGGCTTTGTGAAGTAGTCTAGACTCGAGATGTGTTCCAAGAAGACTCCAAACTCTGCCGGCAAGTGTTTGAGCATCAGACGATGGTCGTACGTGTCCTTCAGTTTCCCCACATGTTCCTAGGAATGAACAAACACACATGCCTGTCACATCTCATTTACTCACAGCTACTAGGAGAGGCCTGAAGCTGAGAGCTTCACAAGAGTAATATAAGTATCTCCTTACTTTGTCCTTGATCTTCCTCCACGGCAACTGCCCGACCAGAAACTCCACTAGCATGTAGAAGAGAGACCAGAGGTCATCATGTCGACCCATCTCCTGCAGAATCACACCAAGGTTTGGTTATTTTATTAAGTCTAAATCAGTTCATGTTCAAAAGAGGAAGAAAAAAAAGCACAAAGCAGATATATACTGACCTTGTTCTTGTGTGCATTGACAGATGCATAGCGAACTGTTCCCCTGAACCCCGCCACAGGACGGGGCTGAGACAGAAAAACAGCCATTTATAATAACATATATCAGTCAAAAAAATAACAAAATAATATCCTTTCCCAATGACATTATTGGCAAACATTCCTTTTGGCACATAATGCAATCACATTCAATTGAATAATTCATTTGTTCCTGTTACAGTCTAAATGAGAGACACGCGCCCTGCACACAAGATGATGATTTTTCACTGATATTTATGGTCTTGGTCTCGGAGCACTCTGGTCTCGGGTATGTCTTGGTCTCGGTCAGTGTGGTCTTGACTACAACACTACAAGTGTTGCTGCAGCTTTCTGACCTCTTCATGTTTACCACATGTTGCACTTTTTTTTGTTTCTTTGTTTCTGGGTCCAAACAGGAAAGCTGTCGGTCATCATCCCAAGTTTAAAGAGGCTAAAAACATCCCAATGACCTTTGTTAGTCTAAACATATTAAAAGGCGTAGCTCTGAGCTCAGTTATTCTCAGTAAGAGGAGGGGAACACTTACAGGTCGGACCTCCTGGCAAGAGTTGGTGAACTGGCGAGCTAAACCGAAGTCCAGCATGTAGCAGGTTCGACATGTACTTGGGAAGCGGCCCATAGCGAAGTTTGACTAACAGGAAACAAGGGGCAGAGATTAACAGCATGATCAAAATGATTTACGTACGACTGTATGAAAATAAACAGTGAATGAAAAGAAAAACATCAGTGGCGATATTTGCAGCCAATAAAAAAACGGGCTGGGGTCACAAAAACTACCCGGACAACGGCAGCAAAAATAAACGTGTGTTTTAACAAATACAGAAGGAACATGAGTGCTAGGTGATGAAAATAGCCGATCAGGAAAAAAAGGCTTCTTTTGCATCCCGCTCGCTGTGACTAACCGGTTTGATGTCACGATGCAGGAAGCCCACAGAGTGGATGCTCTCTATGGCCTCCAGGATCTGGCGCCCGAGACGCAGCGTGGTGCTGATGCTGAAGGTTCCCCGTGTCATACTCCTCCGCAGGTCAGCCAGGTTTCGACCCTAAAAAAAGGTATTGTACGTATAATCAGCTTCCAAGAGTAACTAAAGTGTGACAAAGTCCTGCCTGCTAGCTCACAGCAAGACCTCAGTCTGCTGCCAAACACGTCATAAAGGCACAAAAAAATGTTGAATGTTAATTTGTTAATTGACAGAAATGTTTCACAGTGATGATAGTCAAATATGTTGAGCGGACAAACACAAGACCGCAGTAAGAAAAACTAAATTCAGCTATAATTCGACACATGGTGCGGTCTGGGTTCAGATAAATATGCACAAATGTGACATCCCTGTGGGTATGGTTGTTGTTACAAAACCAGACCACTTCAAAAAGCACTCAAACCTCATCTGTCAGCAATGTCTCAGAATTGACTTTGAGTATTTGTGATCTTGGCTTTGATATAACAACACAGGATGTGTACTGAATACAGGACATGAAGCTAATTTGATGCGTCTGTGGATCACAGCAGGCGAACAAAGGACATGAAAACTCTGCGGTAGTGTTGCCTGGATCCCTTCATGGAGGGGTATTGTTGCCATGAGCCAGGGTGACTGAGTGATGTTAAAAACACAGGATGGATCGTCATGACATTCATAGTCCACTGAGTGAGGAGTAATCCCAATTACCTTCGTGACCCCCTGATGTCTTCTCTAACAACAACACCAGGGTTTTACTTATCCTGTATAACCACTGAATTTAATGGCACAAAGTGCAGTACAGGCAGTCATGATCCTCAGAGGATGAACCCTTAATGACTGTCGTGATTCTCCAAAATGTCTTCTTCTAGTGTCATCATGAGGGGAAATATTGTGGTTTTAAGTCAACAACTACCAGATGTATTTTCATCAAATGTGGCACAGCTATTCATGCCCCCCTAAGGATAAACAATTAAATGTTTTGGTGATCCTCTGACTTTGTGTCAAATGTCATCATCAGGTCAAAATGTTTGATTTGTCTAATCCTTTTGTTTATGCTTAAATGCATCGCATGCTATGATGGTTAACATACTGAACATTGTACTAGCTTATCAATAGCTAGCTTGTTAGCATTTATGCTCTGAGTATGTTCAGTCTGTAACTTATTGATATTGCTGTAATGTTGCAGTATTTTAAATGTATATGGCTCGGTTTCTTGTAACTAACAGGACTTTTTTTTGGCCCTTTTTTCCTGTATTAGCAAGGACAGCTGAAGAGACACAGGAAATGTTGGGAGGAGAGAGCGGGGGATGACATGCAGCAAAGGGCAGAGGTTCGGATTCGAAACCCACGGCCGCTGCGATGACGACTATAGCCTCTATAACCCACATAACCGCTAGGCTATCAGCGCCCCGACTAACAGGACTTAAATGAATATAAACAAGGTGTCACGCTGTTGATGGTTCAACGACAAAACAAGTACAGAGTAATGACCCGAGATGGTTTGACACTGGACTGAATTTGTGTAACATTTGGCTGAACATTTGAAAATGTAGACCAATATGAGATTTTTTTAGCAAAATGGAAAATACTTTAAGTGTAACAGTGGCAGAATTAAAGAGCAGTCAGTGATGTCCCTCATATAGCAATACTTCAGAAAATATAAGCTACTAGACACTACCGCTAAAACCATCACAGGTTAGTCTGAAGCAGTGTAACTGTTGAGTGAATAGAGATAAGCAATGGTGAGAATAAGTCGTTCTTGCTGTCGCTTATGAGAAGTAATAGATTTAATGTTTCATAATCTGACTTGAATTGATGATTCATTTGATGATAAATCTGTTTATTTTGTCTGATACCTGTAAGCAAAGTCACCAACAGTTTTCAGAGCACTAAGAAACATCGTCAATGCTTGTTTTGGAAGATTTCAAATATTATAAAACAGAAAAACACAAAATCCTCTTTAAAGAAGATTGAACCAGAAAACTGACTGAAGAAATCAATTAGTTGTGAAAATGTTTAATTATTGCGGATTCGATCTGCACAAGTTTGAAGTGTCACACTTGGCAGAAAATGTGTGTGTATGAGGCACTGAGTCCTCTGCACCAACCTGAAGCTCCATCACCACGTAGTTAAATCGGTCATTGCGGCCACATCCGACGAAGCGACACACGTGGTCTTTACCTAAGAACACGAGGAGGACAAGAGAAGCTCTGGTTACTTTCTGATTGGAGGCTGACTTTGAAAAATCCATGATATTTTTCCCCTGCTGTGCATCTGATCTGTCTGTCAAAATACAAGCAGGAGAGAGGAGAGGTGTGTGTGTGTGCTGCCAGGCAGAGTGCAGGAGGAGCACGCGTGTTTTTTTTTTTAAAGATTTATTTTTATGCCTTTATTGGAGAAACAGGAAAGTTGATAGAGTCAGAAATCAGGGAGAGAGAGTGTTGGGAATGACATGTGGGAAAGGAGCCACGGTTTGGATTCAAACCCGAGCCGCACGCTTTTGAGGACTTTACCCTCTGTACAAGGGGCGCGCGCACTAACCACTAGGCTACCCCCTTGCTAACTGTTTTATTTCACAAGAGGGCAACTGTTTGCAAAAAGTAACGACTAAAGTGTAAAGACATTTCATTTCATAGACTAAAATGTTTTGAGTGGTTGATGACTAAAACTAGACTCAAACTATAAAGCATAAAAATGACTCAAATGTGACCTAAACTAATATGCACGTCATCTAAAGACTAAAACTCAATCTAAAATAGCTGCCAATATTAACACTGGAGTGAATAATGATGAATTTAACATCCTTATTTGCTGCCTTTCACACTTTAGTCACAACAGCTTAAAGCCCACTCTCGCTATGACCAGCCTTCTTGTATGACTCCCCTTCTGAATAATTGGACACGAAGCGAACAACAACCGGTTCACACGTGCTTGAATGCCTTGAGTGTGTGTGTGTGTGTGTGTGTTTGTGCATGTGTGTGTCTGGGAGATCTGGTCGCGAAGGACATTGCTGCAGTGGCAGCTCGACTGCAGCCACACCCCGTTCCCACCAGCACACAGAGAGAATGCAAACTATTTCTTACCAAACCACCACGTTCAAAACACTACGTTTTAAAGTACAGTGCCTACTTTCACCATATGCTTTCACAATAACTCAACTAATGAAGTTAAAGGAGCCATTATCAGCTCCATATGAACCATTAGTCCTCTCCTAAGGCTGTGTGGGGAGGATGTTGACTCTTTGCAGCTGGGCTGGTCAGTGATGTTTGGTGTATTTGAGTCCAGCTGGTCTTAAGTTACATTGCTGGTTCCCTGAGGAAGGAACAAACACATGATGCCCCAGGCCGCAGCCATTAGACAGCAAACACGATCCCAGCCCATTGATTTTCCTCTCAGGGGGGGGGGGGACGTGACAGGGGTAGTGGTTAGAGGGAAGGAAGGAAGAGGGGCGGGAAAAGATTTAGTTAAAAAAAGACAGAAAGGAGTAAAACTGTACAACCACTCTGTAGGTGTTTTCTTGTAACTCTGATGTGAGACACTGGGAGCGTCCTGGCACACAAACACCGCCTTCCTCTCAAACTAACATTATGTCACTGTCAGATGATGCTTGTTTGCTAAAAGTCCCACGATTAGAAGATGTTAGACACAGGATGATCGATCTGCTTCTCATGCCTGAATGAACGTCTGTGTGTTTCATTTTATAGATGAAAGCAAACTGAGCTGAACCCTGGGCCTAACTATGTTTTCATACGAGTCAGGTGATCCATATCTGGTCTCAGAGGGAGAAATTATTACAGCTGCCATCAATGGACAAAAGTCATCCCTGCAGTTTGTTCTCGTCTGACATTTCCTTAATCTGTCTGATCCTTCACGATTTTTTGTTGCAATCCGGGACAAAATATTTCAGTTTTTCCTGCCACCAACAGTATCCACTTTCACCGTCTTTTGGGGAGATTCAATAGATCAAAGTGTCAAGGGAGGATCAATCGATCAGTCCTACGAATGTAACCAAATCCAGAGCACCCATTTGGACTCACCCTGGAGCTTCTTTAGCACGGCCACCTCCATCTTGAGCACCTGTTTGGGCTGCTGGGCCGACTCCACCTTCAACGCCACGCTGACCCGCGTGAGCAGGTCCACCGCTTCGTAGATCTCCCCAAACCCGCCACCCCCAATCTTCTTGACCTAGTGGGGAAAAAGGGGTGAATGAATAATGAATGAAAACTACTTTTTACTACTACTATAAGATTTTGCTATTTCTTTACAGATACATGTGACAGATGTTGACAAAAGTAAAAGCAAAGACAATAAGTAGTGCTACGATGCTTGATGAAACACAGACTGTTTTCTTTACAAAGGCACATCTAACTGGTTTTTTTCGCTTTTTTAATTTCAATCAGACTTTATGCATTAGAATTGACCACTTTTCCTACATTTTGATCAGAAATTGTCATGCTTTGCTATTAATACTACAACATGTCGAATCTTGATCATGATATGTTTCGTTTTGTCACTTTCCTGCCAACACAAAGGTCCAATGTTTGTATCTAACTTTGTGTTTGAACTTCTGAGCAAGTGGGAGGGGCTGGTGACGTTTATTCACTGCGGCCGTTGCATGCCCATAGATTGTATGCACGCAACTGAAAATGGAGTAAATAAAATAGAGCCCGACCGATTAATCGAGCAGCCGATAATATCTGCCGATAATAGCATATCAAGTGACTATCGGTATCGGCTAATTTCATCGCAGATATGCGCCAATATGACTACATTTATTAACCGGTCAAATCTCATTTTCATTTGAGTATCATTGTTTTTAAACTAGCAGTTCTCTTTCTGGCTGTCACCAGCAGAGGGCGCTTTATGGATTACAACAAGCATTATCACTCTCCAGAGTGTCAGGCAGGGACGCACTGACATGTGCAGTTACCTTCCAGCTAAGTGACCATCTTGTCTTCTTTAATTATCTGTACACAAGTGTTTGATTACTGCATTTGAGGCATCAACGCAATAAACGTGTAAAGAACCAAGAAAGATATCGGCCAAAATGTTGGGATTCGATTTTTTAAATCTCTTTTATCGACATCGGTATCAGCCCAAAATAATCCCATATCGTTCGGGCCCTAAAATAAAATGTACAGATGTATGTTGGCTTTGTGCTTCCATACTGATCAACAAAGAATATTGACCAATAACTTCAGTTCTGCATGACAGTAAGAGGCATTAAGAGCTCTGTACTTTGTTTTGTTTGAATCGATTAACCAACATACTGTAGTTGCAGAACACAAAATAAGAAGTATGTAATTGATGTCACTTTTCTTTCTACTTCTTTTTTCCTCATTCATAAAGCACCCGGTGGTTGTAGCTTTTCAGTCTCAGCACTCGCAGAGCTTTACGTTCCCACGTGTCCTTCACTGTCCTCCATGCACACACACACATGCACCGCCTTGTGTCGCACTCTGAGCTAAAGTCGTAGGATTAGCTGCAGCACTGTTATGTAACTCTGCTCCTTGTTGGAAGACAGGAAGTGGTGCCAGGCTGCCAGTGAGGAATAACAGGCTCACATGGCACCCCGACTGGCACAGCAGAGAGAGACATGGGCCCCTCAGGGAACGCTGCTGCTGCCGCCTATAGAACACTGCACTGCCACAAATAGCTACACAGGCTAAATTTAGACCTCACACACTGCAGCAGCCCTACCTGGACAGAGGGACTTGACCCCAAACTGTCCAAAGCACAGGTGAGATACATTTAAGAGAATAGCATAAAGATTCAAAGGCTGGGGGAAAAAAAGCATTCTTTGATGAACAAGGAGTTGTTGTTTGTGGGGGATAGGCAGCGACAGAGCTGGAAACACACGCCGCCTATTGTGGCCAAATAACACGTCACTTACCACTTTCCATCGTTCCTTGACCAGGGAGAGCACGCTGAGGATGTCAGCTTGCTCCGCTCCTCCGCTCATCCCGTCTGTGGACCTGGGACGCTGTCCTCACTGCTTCCCCCCCTCGACCAGTAACCTTAGACTGGGCCGGGCATTTCTAGTCTTGATAGAGAACCCTAGGGAAGCCAACGAAACACAAACATGCCAGAAGATGAGAGATTATTCTCGAGGCAATCATCTGAATTTTTGTTAAGATTGTAAACTTAAGTATCTTAAACTACTGCTTCTTTGTGTTGACCAACCAGTAATTGTATACAATAAAATGCCTGTTTTTAACCTGGTTGAGCTCCATGTAAAAGTTCAAGAGTCGACCAAGTTAAACCCCTGGCTTAAATGCTGGAGCTTTCAGATACCCGACCGTCGCTGCAGCTGCCACACCTGCTGCCAACAGCTGTTCTTGTAGACAAACTCACTCCACCAACTGGCAGGCGAAATCTCTGCGCCTTAAATTACAAAAAAGCCTCGTCTGACTCGGAGTATCATTTTTATCTTCTGGCCATTTATCTTCTCCTGTGTGTGACAGCCCAGCAGCAGGACTAATGAGGACAGCGCTCACAGTCTCATCAGATATAATGAGACCGTTTATTCTCCCTAATTTTGCATTAGGAACAGCTGAGGAGTTTTGCATCATGACGTCATACCTCATGGGGTTGTCACTCGTCACAATACCAGACTTTTAAACTTAGATAAGATACCATTCAAAATCAAACCAAAACAACGAAAACACAGTTCCTATGCATCCATTATTGGGTCATTGTTGTGTCAAACTCCTGCACACTGTCACATTTTGGTACCAAAACGCTGCCAACGTATTCGTGTAATTGAGACAATGCTCTGTCTTTAGCTTGCGTCAGCTTTGGGTTAAAAATATGACTTTTTAATACTATAGATCATTAGAATAACAGCAAGTGTATTGTATTCATTACATGGTACTGAACAGTATCAAAATGTAAAAAAAAAAAAATCTGACAAGCTCAATAGAGCAACTTTACTTAATCATCAATAATTAAACCAGAAGTTATAACCTACAAATCCTCCATAAATAAATAAAGCCCAGGCCATGTAGCGCACGCTTCCTTTACATTAAAGCAGACTGTCCATACAAAAAGGATGGAGTGGAGTTTCCTCTTGATAAACTGTGCTCTCCTGTATTATACAACATCCTTGGGAGAGATAAGCATACCTCAGGAGAGAACACGCTGGAAACTTCCGTTAGTCTGTCTTCAAACACTCGAAGCAAGCCCAGCAAAAAAAAACGACTTTCGATTTATCTTTCTGCACACGGCGCCCGGGCATCTACGGTTATGCAACCAGCCGTCAGAATGCTATTTGGTTACAGGGCATGATCCCGACATCAAGGAGGCAATCAATCCCATCATGCACCAGGGTGGGGTTGGGAGATGGAAGAGGGATGCGTGGTCAGACTTGATGAAAGTAAAATGACTCGATCACACGATGGGACGAAGTGTCTCAGGATTATAAATCTCTTCCTTAAACAGACAATTCAACTAATTAAGTCACTTTTCCTTCTTTAACCTGCTTTATGAATTACTATGAACACACACATTCCCTCATTAAATGTCATATATTATAAAATAAATGTGGGATGTCAGAAATATCAATACATGTTATTATGTTGGTTTTTTTCAGATTTATTTTTGGGCTTTTTTATGCCTTTATAGGGCGCCACAGGGTGAGTCCTAACACCCGGAAGTGAGTTAGCATTTGAGCGCCATGGGGTCTATCCTCTCAAACTCAACGTGGATTTTGAATGGGTTTGTGGTTAGACGCCTGAAATAAGGTCTGTGGTTAACACAAGCTTAAGAGATGTTGGCGTTTTGTTAGACGAGAGGTAATACTCTCACTTGTGAATTTTAAAGTTTTTGCTCGTCCTTAAAACGGCGGTTGCTAACAAGTGGCTAAATGAGACTACAGTGGTTGTTGGGGACATTAAACGTCATCACGCCAGGAACTCTCTCACTAGTCCGCCTTCCAGCCTCTAGCCGTGTTAATAAACAACTTATTAAGCTACGGTTTCGCTAGCTTGGCAAAACCGCTGATTAGATCGATAAAGCATAACGGTAGTGACGTCAAAATCAACCGACCGTGGTGTAGTTCGCTTGTAGCATAGCGTTAGCTTTTTACTTCTCTCGGCTGCATTTACGCTTCAAACTTCATAAAAGTGGTGTTCATTTGTAAAGATTATCCTGCTGAACAAAACGCCTACGCATCAGAAATGTGTGTTAGCCACAGAGCTTATTTTCTGCAATGATCAAAAATCCAATGCAAAAATCCCATAGGCGAATTCTCAATAGACCCCATGGCGATGCTACTTCCGGGTTGGCCTACAAAAATATGTCATTTGGTTTGTTCTCTATTACAATAACGACCTGATGAAGGCGGCCCAGGATGAAAAGTAAGAGGGTCAACGTTGTCATTAAGACATCCTCTTGGGATCATGAATATCTGGACAGAATTTAGAACACTAATGACCACCACAAAATCAAAAAGCTGGACCAAATCTCTGCTGTACAGAAGCCTCTTTTTGGAAGTAACTTTTGTCAATATCCGGCATGTACGCCGCATCTGAGAGTTCGCAAATCTTTAGAGAACCAAGGCAAGTGGAACAACAGCAGTTGAGTAAGATGACAGCAGCACATGTACCCAAGACAAATCGTATCATATCCTGTCGTATCATATCTGGTGTGGTTTGGTATCGTACTCTGAAACACAGAATATGTGTTCAAAAACACGGAAGAAACATGCTGATCGAAGCCATTGTATCCCTCTGTGGTGTGGGAACTCCACTGACTATGACATTACCCCTCTTCTTGGGGTGTCAAAACCTCAAGGTCACCCTGTGGTCATCCTTCTCGGGAAAGAAGTTATACTTTTTTTCTATCCCTTCTGAGTTATAATGTATAAGACATCCTGTCTCACCGTGTTAGTCATTTGTTCAAAGTTAATCAAGGAGGGAAACAAAACCTACGTTGGGAGAAAAAGAGGAAAAGATGGATGTTTGAGAGAGGCTGTCGTTACCTAGCTTAACCTTTACTTTTAGGGGTCAACACTCCGGAAAAGTTTACATTTTTTTATCCCAGAAAATAACCCATGGAAGTCAGGATAGCAGAAGAAATACTCAGACTCTACCAGCCATTCAGCTTTTTGTCTATATCTGACAAGCTTCAGCAGCTTCTCCAACACACACGCCCTCACATAATGCATAAGCGCACACACCTATGCACAAGCCAGGCTGTCTCACGCTGTGACTAATCTCACACCTCAGAGAGAGGCCCGGCTCTTCCTCCTCCTCCTCCTCCTCCTCGATACTATCCACCCTCAATGAAGAAAACCATCACCGCGGGAGGAGCTGCAGACCTTGGACTGAAGAAATTATAACCAATCTATGATAAATCAGCTCCTGTCTGATCATGAATCATGCTTTTCTGACCCCTGCACCATGGTCTCCATAGCGACCATGGTGCAGTGCCATTTTCACGTGCCGACTGCAGCTCGTGGTCGCCTCTGCCCTTCTGGTCTGCTGGAAGCTGCGAGTTTGCAGCTACGTAAAGCAGCATGAGACGTCAATGAGAGGATTCCTCCTGCTGCAACATTTGGAGATAAATTCTGCAGATGTCTGAATATTACTGAAGTCTTGACCAGAAGCAAAATCTATGCATGCTTAATATCTAACAACTATTCATTCAAGTACTAAAAACATTAACTTCACGTTAACTATACAATAGGTTTAATACGTGTGCAATACCATTATTCTAAACTTTGATACAGTACCAGTAAAAATCAAACCACATGAGGTGTTTTTCGGATCAAACAGTTCTGGGAACTTGTTGAAGAGGAACTATCAACCAGGAAGTTCCCTGAGAACTACACAACATGTGGACTTTTTTCTGTCTGCATTTGCACTGCCGTGGTGATAGCTAATATTAACGTTAAAGTGGCGTACGCCGGCTGACAGTTGCTAGTAGAGGTGGGAAAAATTTTTGATTTATGTACAAATCGAGATCTTTTCTTCTGAGATTTTAAATAGATTCATAACTTCCAAAAATCGTTTTTTTGTTTTCTTTTGGGGGGTCAGTCACTCCCTGCTAAGTGCTAAGGCTAGCTCTTTAACTCAGTAAAATGCCAAATAGAGCAACAATAAATTCAGCCAGTCTCACAGACGACTGGAGTAGATCCTGAAGTATGTACTAATTCAAAAATAGACTTTAAATCCATGGATCCATGAATCCTGAATTGTTTTGAATCGAAAATAGATTCTGAATCGAATCGTGACCCTAAGAATCGAAGTCGAATCTAATCGTGAGACACCCAAAGATTCCCAGCCCTAGTTGCTAGATGAACGTCACTTACGCGACACACCTGAAAATATGAAGGAGCGTTGTATTTCCTCCGTTGCATAAAAATTCCATTATGGCAGGACTTCATTGTCAGTCCACTTGTCAGTTTTGTTTTGTTATGATTTAAATAGCTTTAAACGACTGTTATTTACTGTTATTATTACGTTTACTGTGGGATTTAAAAAATGGAGGTTGGTGGTCCTGGGTTGGCTCTTGTGTTGGACCAATCAACGTACGATGATGTATGGCTCAATCACTGTGCACTTACATCTCTCAAAGTCCCTCTGGAGCTGGGAAAGGTTCCTCTAAACGGGTATAGGAACTAAAATAGTTCATAGTTCCTGAGGTGCAGAATCAGTAAAAGAGGGGGAAGGTTTCAACAGTTCCTAGAACTATAAAAAATGTCCTGCGGTCCAAAAAAGGCCAAACTGTTTTGATACGATGGCAACTAATACAGAAGTCCAATGCACCGGATATTGGGTCATTTCTTGTTTTTCATTCACAAATTGCAAGCAAACTCCTGCAGTAACATTAGAGTATGGACCAACTCAAATATGACTGAAGATCTGAAGTTCTTTCTGTAGAGCTTTGGTACTTTTCAGCACTACTGATCATTAAAATAACAGATTGCATTGATTAAGTGGTATCAAACATTATCAAACAGTTTCATACTTAGCTGCTACTTATCTTTAACAAATGTGTGTACAATAACGTACAATATTACTTTTTTATTTGTACTCTAACTTACATAGGACTTTAATGTTTAGTACTGTGTATGTATAGTGAGAAACTTTAACCATACAACTTTCATATCGGATCAATAAAGCCCTTCTTAATCTGATTCTGATTTAACAACACGTGGCACAAGGGACAAAAACTTCTTCTGGTACATTTCTATCTAATCTGAGGCTGACCTACCTCAGTAGAAAGCCACAGGGAGACTTGTTGGGCTGCTGCTGGGTGAGATCTGTGTTTTGTCAGCCAACGCCAGCCTGAGAAGAAACCTCCACTCTGTAGTTTAGGATTATTCAATTACTTTAAAAGGGCCAGGTTTGAATTTTAAAAATGTGGTTTATCAAGGAGACAGAGATAATGTATACCTTGTCCATGTCTGAACTGTGATGTCACTCATTTAAAAGAGTACATGCATTCATAATGTGATGGTTGCATTTAAATATTTGAACTGTTTGAACAGCCTTGTGTAACCCCTTTAATTACTCACATTACCTTCTCTGGATGCAGCTGCAGCATGGTGGTTAATGTAGGTTTGATGAAACTACTTTTTAATAATTACCTTTTTTTTATATCAATATGTTTTATAAATGAGTAAGGCTTAATTGATATGGTTAAAGGGTCCCAATTCTAAGAGGTAGGACGAACTAGTGTGTGTTCAATATAATAAACCCTCTCTACTATCAAGGCAGCATGATTCATACTAACTTCACACAATCAGAGCCTGAACTTCTCATTTTAAGAGTTATTTTTGCAAGAAAGTCAACACAACACATCTTTGAGTTGTTTTCAATGACTAGTAGCAACCTGCAGCAATGTCACAAACATGCTCTAAGCTAGCTGCCTGTCATGCTAGTCTGCACAGTTTAAAATCAGATATGCTCCCTGCAGTGGACTGGCTTCTGGCTTTGCTGTGGAAAGCTGTTGCATAGCGAGTTGGTTGCCACAGCAGATTTATTCAGGCGCGTCCACGCACACTGGCCGTCCACAACCACGGGCCACACAACCTCATCCTGACTGGCGTGAAGCTGCTGATACTGTGAGCTCTGACAACAAGCTGGATGACTAACTCTATGCATGTAGCAGCTAGCGGTGGGAATGGGTTGTTATTGCGATAGAAAGGGAACGAGAGCAAAAGAGGGGAAAGGCACAGCACGGCCCCCCGGATACTGGATGCTTACCTCGGATCTTCGCTGCCAATCCTTGATCCAAAGCAGAGCCGGGTGTGGTTACAAAAAATCCTCTACGTATGGAGGCGGCGGGGTCGACATTAAGCGGTATCCCATAGCGAGCGAACTGTCCATAAGAAAAGGTGGAGGCCGTCGTGTCTGCGTTTGGAAAAAAATTAAACGAGCATGAGTGAAGTGGGAAATATGTCTGAATGTGATCGTCCCTTTTCTCCTTCTGCCTGTCACCTCAGCATCTCTGTCGGTCGCTGCAGATCCGTGACGCGACGACTCTGTGATGATCATCAGCCTTCCTGCGCGCGCGTCCCCGATTCGATCACCCCTCGCAACAGCTCTGGGGCGCGCGACAGGGTCTTTAAAGCTCGTTCCCGGGTAAACGTTCTGCGCGCTCCCTGCACACAGTCAACGATTTCTGTGCATGGGCAGTGGGAACCTTTCTGCAGTGGATTGCAACATGCGTGTGTTATGTGATTGTAATAGAAAATGTATAGTTTTTAGATTATGCTCAAATTCATTTGCTGGATGCTGGAGGATACCATCTAATTTGTTTGGAACGCGGCCACCGACAAGAGGAACAGTTCTCGCAAAGACCACTAGGAGGCGACATTCAGCCAATGATGGCCGATGTGATGATGGCATGAACATTTATAAAGACTATTTGCGAAGATTACACATTTCAATCATAGACTGTTAATAACATATACATATACAGTCTATGATTTCAATCCCCTGGCCAATTAGAATAAAAAAAGAAGCATCAATTACGGTGGCCCTGAAGGCCAATTGCACAAATATTTCATGAGCCTACATTAAAAAATATGTATATTTAATGCTTAATATTTACAGTCTATGATTTCATGAAGCATCACAAACATTTCACTTAGGCTACTGCAAAAAAAATGTACCTGCAAAAAATATTATTTCACCTTCTTAGTATGTTTGGCAGTAAGTGAAATATTTTTGATGTTTTTGACACATTTTTACATTTAGAAGAAAAGTTTTTGCGTCTGGTGTTTTTTTGCAATCATTTAATATTTTTGCAATTGACATTCAGGGCCACCGTAATCAACACACAGTTTCAACAATAAACAACCAAACTCATTCCGTAGATTCATTTTTTTTATTATAAGCTTAAACCCACATAGACACGTCACAAAATATTTTACCAGACTTAATATTCAGGTGAATACATTTTTGCAGTTTAAAATCAGTCAGTATTGTTTGAAGCAGAAGGTGCATGGAAGCTTTCTATGCCAATTCAGCTAATTCGGAACAACAAATTACACAAAGAATATCCAACGAACATGCTTGTATTTACTTGATAGGGGGAAACTGGGACTGACAACCCAAGGCCCTAATGGAGGAAGGGGTAGTTTTTTATTAAGGTGGGACTTAAAACTCAATGTTTTAAATTCCAGGTGAGATGATCAAATTCTTAGTGTTAAAAGGAGGAACGTAAACTAAGAACTGAGTGGAACTATTTCAACATTAAAGTGAAGACAAGGACTGCATCAGATTATTTGTTGTAAGATATTCATTATTGTCAGTAGATTTTTTCATTCAAGAATCTAACAAAAACATTTTGACAAAAAGATGGCAAACTCCTTGCTGCCAAAGCACGTGTGTTGTTTTTGTTGTTGTTTGCACTGAGCATATACGGGACTGAAGGAGCCAACTATCTCCACGGTGATTTGTTAGGGGGACTCATCTGTGTCAATGAAATGAAACATTAATCAATATACAGGAGAGCAAGGGACGTTATACATGATCAGATAGATAGATAGGCAGGTTGTATAGGGCTATTTGATATTTGATGAACTGTGATACAGATTTCTAGTTGGTGAGGTTATTCATCCCACAGCACCAGTCTCATTGGGTATTTCAGAGATAGCAATTGAATCAGCTGTCATGTTCTTTATATTGCAGCTGATGGTTATTTTATAGAGGAAGTTGTTGAACAAATTGGGGTCTTGACACGTGCACACATAGACAAAAGGGGTTGCCATTATGCCCTCTGGCATCTAATATCGCAACTTGTTTTTCTAACTAGATAGCAAAGATATAAGGATCTTTTGTCACAAACAAAACACTAAAATATATATGGTGAATATGTAGCAATGGTTCATCGTGATAGTTGAGGATTGTGGGAGATTCAAGAATTTCTTGTGTTGAAAGACTGTAATGTTGAACAATTTTGAATCAACATTAGGGCCTAAAAGTGTGTGTGTGTGTGTGTGTGTGTGTGTGTGTGTGTGTGTGTGTGTGTGTGTGTGTGTGTGTGTGTGTCCTTCTCAATACAAGACTTATCATTTTTGTTAATGTTTAACATGATAACAATAATGCTAATAAATGATATAACATCAATTTAGAAAAATATGTTTTAATTTTAGGATTACATGTCAAAATGTCTTATCAATAAATTCTGGATTCTCGTTCTTCTAAATAAATAATTAAAAATAAACCGGTTACATTACATTGTTGTGTTATTCCTAACTATCAGATGCGGTATGATTGCCTCTGATTGCAGTACCCGGAAAACATGTCAGAGTGGGTGATCTCTCTACACGTATCCATCCGCTTGTGACGTTTCGCGATCCAACCGGTCAGTGTGCTGTGTTGGTAGCTGGTAGGTAGCTAGCTGCTAGCTAACCTGCTGAGCTACCTCCTCCGCCTCTGAAGGCAGCTGAACGGAGCCGTGAATGAACCCCGCACATCAATGCATCTCCTGGGGCCACGATGGCAACGACAGACACGGTCTGAGTCATAGATCCTAGCCATGTAGCTAAATGGTTCACTATATTTGTAGTTCATGTTAGTGTGATTCGTGCCCCCTTTTTAGCTATTTCCACCAGTAGCTAGCTTTTTTACTGTCCGGGACAGACGGCGGCAGCTAGCCCCCTCTCTCGCCACTACAGGAGGATGCTGAAGCTGTTCGGTGTGCTGGTTATCCTCGGACTGGCCCTGGCGTGCATCACCTCCTGGGTGCTGGACAGCTATGACACGGCTTGGCACCCTAAACGAAGCGTTCAGCGCCCCACAGCCGGCGATGGAGACGAGTCTGAGGGGAGTTCTCCACCATTTCCCGGCGGCGAGTTGAGCAATATATTCTGGTTTATACAGGTGTGCTTTATTTGTACCGTATTGCTAGCTAGCTATGTTTTGGCTTGTAAGCCTATGGCTGTAGACATAATGATTGCGACCAGGTTAAATTGATCTGAATCTATTTATATTTGATGTTTCTATAGTTCTACATTTAACAGGAGTAGATTGTCTTTGGCTTTGCAGATGTTTTTAAATGAGGCTAGCTATAGTAGTTCACCCAATGAACTCTCTCAATGATTGACAGAATGGGGTCACTGACCACTGAAGTGTGTCATTGTCAGGTAAAAAAAAAAAAAGAAAGATCAGCAGCACAGTAAGTTGAAGCTAGACTTTGCACCTTTTGTGTTTTACAACTCTTAATACTGCTGTGTTCAAATATTGAACAAAACAAGCTTGAATCGAGACCTCTTTATCTTGTTTGTATTCCTGATTGTGTGTATATTTTATGTTTGGTTCAAGGTGTCTGACATTCACATAAGCCGGTTTCACGACCCAAGACGCATTCCAGATTTTGAAAAGTTCTGCACTGACACAATTGAAGTGATCAAACCTGCTCTAGTGCTGGCAACAGGTACAGTAATCCCCCATCTTTAACCCGTTTAAGAATGTAAGGAGTATTTGAATGATAAAAAAAAAGGCTTGTTGGGTGTGGCCCCCATTTTAATGCAGCGTTCAAACAATAAGCCACCTCTCATATTTTGTTTCTTCTAATCTGTGTCTTTTTTCCACTCTACACAGGAGATCTGACAGATGCCAAAACAGAGAGTAAGGTAGGCTCCCTGCAGCATGAGGTCGAGTGGCAGGCCTACCACAACGTCCTAAAGAGGTCCCGCGTGATGGAGCGCACAAGGTGGATAGACATCCGTGGAAATCACGGTAATACACCGCAGCACTTTGTTATCTTAATGTTCTCTCCAAATCCACTGCTTCAATCAAACGCATCCCACAGCTGCCAGTAAGCTTTCTGAAGAAGCCATTAAACTGTGGTGCATTTTATCATCGCACAGGAAATCATCTTGCCCCTCCTCTTTATTGTTTCTTTCTCCTCTTGTTATTGGATCCCAAGCTATTAGATGGGAAACCAGATACTTGTAAGTGTTAGATAAAAGACAGCTCATTATTGTATCTGTCGTTTGTCTGACAGCTATTTGGCTGTTATTGATGCAGCACGTTTTTGATGTTAGTTCATCTGTTGGTGGGATCTTTGGTAACAGCAGATTTAGTTCAATAATGTGATTTGTGGATTACATATTTAAGGCTCTGAGGGGATTTTCTTCATAAGACATTCTGGTCTTTAGCAGTGATTCTGTAATCTTGCCGATTAAGTCCTTTAAAATTGTACGCTCTCTTCATTACTTCATTTTTTTTGACAGATGCCTTCAATATTATATCACTGGACAGCACCAACAACTATTACAGGTCAGTATCAAAATGTCAATGCTACAATAAAGGTCTGATTTACACCCCAGTCTACTCCTGCATGTCTCAAAGCAGCACGCTGAGTGTGAAGCTGATCAGAGCACGTAGTAACTTCAATGCTTCTGAAACTTGAGTCGCTGCAGACCTATTTATTGACAATAACCCAAGCTATCTGAGCTTCCTGAAGACTAAAATAGAAGCTCAAGCTACATGAACAGACCGACTCTCGTCTTGTCTTTTGACACAAATTTTGTTTAATGTGACATTGTCGCTTCCGTTAATGCTGATTGATCTTTCATCTTCCTCATTTTTTTTGAATGCTGCGGTCATGCTCTGCGAGACAGAGTCTGTCTCGTACGAGCATCTAATTTATTAATTCATTTAAAATACATTCAATTATCTGAGGACTGTATTAGGAGCCGAGCTGCTGGCTCCATCCCAGACCACAGTATCTCATTGCTCACAATGACTTTTTGTTCGATTTCCTTAAGGAAATACTCGGCCAATCAGAAAGTTGGCTCTTTCCACTACGTTCACAAAACTCCCTTCGGCAACTACTCCTTTGTGTGCGCCGACGCCACTCTGACTCCAGGACCCAAGAGGCCGTACAATTTCTTTGGTATTTTAAACCAGGTAGATCTGTCCCACACTTTTAATTTTCAGAACATAAACATTTGCTGAAATGTACACACAATTCAGAACGCAGAGACACCTGCTGCAAACTCTGGTTCTTATTAAACCTGGACTAGGTAAAGATAAGAGACTTGAACCCTTGACTGTCTAATAAATATGGACGACGCGTCTCCACCTCTGCCTCCTCCCCTTAAAGAAGACAAAATATGCATGCCATGGCCCCCCACCGAAGCACACATTAAACTTACTGATAAATGGCAAAGATCCCTCAGGTTGCTACAGCCCACGGCAGAACAGATTCTCGTGTCGGTTTGAAGCACACACTCACAGTCATGGAAAGTTCAATGACTCATATTAGTCTTTTTTTACATTTCCTCTCACTGTTTCTCGTCTACTTTGCTAATCGAGTGCACACAGAGGCTGTGTATGTCAAGAGCTGTCAGTTATGACAATACATCCGCTCTTTATGAGCATTAAAGAACTAATTCAAGCTAAACTTGGACATAAAACAATATGAGAAGAACTCATATTAGTGATGTAAACCGTATTTGGAAAAAAAACAAAACATGTCCTGTCTGTTCTCATGGAGGAGGCGGAGCTAATGAACTATACTGCAGCCAATCAGCAGTGGGAGCTCCAAACATTTGGCTTCACTCTTGGGGAGCTGTTGTGCTGTCCATCTTTTTATACAGTCAAAGGTCAACTTGTACTCTTCTATAAGGAAATGCCATTATGTAGCAAACAGAAAGAAAAAAGTAGTTTATAAGAGAAATAAGCAAATAGGAGATTAAACGTACACTGCCACTTTCAGCACATGACTTCCTATTTCCTCACACTCTTAATGGTAAACATTAAGGAACATATAGTTCATCATCTTTGTTGTGTGTTCAAAGGAATAAGAATTGCTTTTAGTTTAACGTCACTGAATGTAGTGCACAGAACTTGTAGTTAAATAAGAGTTTCTCTCTCGATGTATCGTAGACTCAAATGGACTTGCTGGACACGTTCAGAGCTGAGAGTCTGAAAAGCAACCAGTCGATCTGGTTTGGCCACTACACCACCTCCACCGTCGTTTCACCTTCTCCCGGAGTTCGGGACATGATGAGGTAAGAAAAACCTTTTGTTTGTCGTTAAAGTCTTCTGCACTGGGTGTGTATAGATATATTTAAAATTAAGTCCTTTCCATTGCTTGGATGCTCTGGGATTTTTAATAATATATTCAAATCCAAGTGATGGTTACATAAACTGTAAGATGACAGGTTTTTTCTTGTATTTGTTGTGTTTAGATCTGCAGTTGCGTATCTGTGTGGCCACCTGCACACACTGGGCGGCCTGATGCCCGTCCTCCACAGCCGACATCCTCAAGGTACTCTGGAGCTTGAGCTGGGCGACTGGATGGATAATCGCAGGTATGACAGAAGACGAGATGACTCAATATATATATTTCTTTAAACTCCTTTTTTTGGTTAATATTTGATTTCGATCCCCTTACATTAATATCTCCACAGCTGTTCAGTCATCTCCCGGGGTATCTGCAGGTCTTAAAGCAGTCTTCAAAACAAGTTTCTAACAGAAGAGCTTTAGAAGTTATTAAAGGGATTATCTGTTATTTAGACTTCTCTACTTTTCCTGCTGTATGAAGCTACATTAGTCCAAAACTGATTTGTTGTCCATCATTGGATGTTGGTAGATGTTAAAAGCTTATAAACTATAAGTGTAATTGTTTTTTACTTGGTAAATGGACTTGAGCTTGTAGAGCGCTTTTCTAGTCTTCTGACTACTCAAAGCGCTTTAACACCGCAGGTCACACACTGATGGCAGAGGCCGCTATGTAAAGTGACCATCGGAAGTAAATAATCCCATTTATACGCATTCATACGCCGCCGACGAAGCAGCAATTCTGTGTTAAGTGTCTTGCCCAAGGTCACATGGGTCATGTTGCTGCAGGAGCTGGGGATCGAACCCTCGACCTTTCAGTTGGGAGACGACTGACTCACTGAGCCACAGCCGCCCCTTAAGCATGCAGAATGCTGTTAAACCTCTTGATGCTGCTTATGAACCCTAGCTGCATTATCATATTACAATGAATCATATTACTAGGCCATGTCAAGCGTTTGTGTTGGATTTTATTTATTACGGGGGGAAAAAAATAGTCCTGCTGTAACCCCGCCCCACACATCTGTCTCCAGGTACAGGGTTCTGGCTTTTGACCACGACCTGCTGAGTTTCTCTGACCTGAGGTTCGAGCAGTGGCCCGCAGTGCTCATCACCAACCCCAAGGACGCGCAGTACCTGCACCCGGGAGTGGAGCCGCTGGGTCGTATACGGAGGTCCACACACATCAGGTGCCTGTTCAGTTGTTTGTTGATCCTTAAGGGCTCCAGTGGCTCTACTGCACATGCTTCCACAGCACATGGTTTCTCTGATGTCCTGCACGCACATTTCTGCAGAGCACCTGCCCAGGGTATTTTTACAGCATTATCATGATTTGTTGTCCTGGTATTAAAAGACACATAATAAGCAGAGATTTGGGGTTCATCATATACTGGAAAGGAGGAAACAGTATGGTGAATGCCACTATCTCTTTTGCAAGTTGTGTCTGGATGAAGAGCGCTTCCAGTCCTACTTTCGCTAGTCATTCTTCTTCTTCGTTGGGGAGAAAGTGGTTAAGTAGTAAGGCCCGCCTCTTGATTGATTTGATTGGCTGCCTGTGCCAAGTGTGACATTGACGAGACGTGCGACTCTGTGCCTTGGGCTGAAAAGTTGAGAATATTTTAACTTTTGCGCGTCTAAAAAAAAGCTAGAAAAACGCGACGCGCAGCATAAGAAAGGAGCGCACGCCAGGCGCACTACACCACATGAAAATAATGGTTTTGCTGGCGACGCGCTTCTGGCGACGTGCTTCTGGCAACACGCTTCTGGCGACACGCTTCTGGCGATGCGCCTCCGTGTGATTGGGCCCTTAGTTGGCGGTTAGACTCGAACCTGGGATGGCCGCCAGGACTGCAGCCCCTGCACATGGGGTCTCCAGTGCATGGCCCCCAGCTTTCACAATTACAACGTCGTATATTTCCTTGTTTTCAATAGGATCTTGGCCTTCTCAGAGGCACCAATCACGGCAGTGCACGTTAGCGTGGACGGGGAGCCTCTGGGGAAATGTGACTCTGCTGGAGGTCCTCTTTACGTTCTGCTGTGGGATCCATCTCTCTACCTCACTGGACTGCACACCATCAGAGTAAAAGTGGAGGTCGGTACACTGAAACGTGTTCTGAGACTTCTGAATATTTTATAGGTCCTGATTAAATGTGTTTGCTTGAGTTGAATTATGACTCAGTTGGTCTCGTTTGCTGTCTGGGAACTGTGGCTTTGATTCACTACTTACACACATTTACAGACATAACAATTTGGTCTTTTCTTTTGATGTTTTGTGTGTGTGTGTGTGTGCTTCAGGACGCGGCAGGCCGGTCGTCGGTGCGGGAGCAACACTTTACTCTGGAGGACGACCTGACTCCCAGCTTTAGTTTCGTGCAGTCCTTCATCCTCCTCACAGACCACTACATCCTGGCCCGAGTGGTCTTCATCTTGACGATGCTGCTGAATGTCGGCGTGCTGCTGGCCTTCAGGTTCCTGAGTGTTCCCTCAGGGAGAGGTGAGCTTTCATTTTCAAGTTTCAAATTACAGGCAATTTAAGTGCAATTTGCTTTTGTCAAATTCTGTAGAGTCTGATTGTAGACAGATGGATCATGGCAATTTTGTCAGTGAAAAGATTTTGGTGTTAAAAAGGCAAAGGTAATCATTTGAAGTATTATTATTGTTTTGTCTGTTTTTTACAGGATTTTATTCTCAAGCGTGCATGTCACTCCATCATGTCAGTACAATGGACACCTTCTTCTACTCTCTGCTGCTGTTCAACCTGTGCACAGCCATAGGTGAGTCAGGTTCTTTGTCTTGTTCCCTTTTTGTCTCCTGCTCAAAGCTTAACACTCTTTTACCTTCGAAATAGCTTTACAAGTGAAATACACGTAGGTAATAAAAAAATAGATATCTTGATGTTGATGCTGTTTTTCTCTACATGATGTCCTTGTTTTCTTGCATATGTTCCTGTATAAATAGCTGAACAGTGTGTGATGTTTCGACCCCCTCTCAGGTCCATGGTTTATAGGAGAGCTGATAGATGGTCACAGTGGGGCCTGCTTCGCCTTTGGGGTGTTCGTCGATGGACATTTTCTGGAGGGCAGTCTCACTTATGTCGTTGGGGTCGTTCAGGTATGAAAATGATTGATTACACATCTTCTTCTCAGCAGCGTGTGCAAGAGCAAGACTTTCTGCAGATGTGCTTAAGGATAAGGATAAGGATAAACTTTATTGATTCCCCAATGGGGGAAATTTAGTTGTTACAGCAGATCAAAAACAGGAATATAAACAGCATCAGTAGCAAAAAGTTAAGAAAAAACAGCTACGAGCATTATGTGTGCTTTATGTGTGATATTTTTTATGTACAGGCTTTAAAGTCCCCATGGAACGTAACTTGGAGAGTATCTAACTGCTGTGTCGTGACGTATTTCCATCTGAAATGGGAAAGAACCAATCACAAGATAGAAGGCGGGACATAACATTGGGATGAATTTGATTGGATCGTTTGCTTCGACAAAGCTTTTTAATTGGTTGAAATTTTAGTAAACTCCACTGAGTGCAGGATGAGTCATCAGGCAATTGAAACGATTTACAGGAAGAGAAAATACCGTTATTATGATGTAAGAAAACTATTAATGCTTTATTGAAATGTGTTAGCAGATAAATGAACATTAAACACAGGAATGATGGATTACAACTAGGATAATATATATTTAATTTCATGGGGACTTTATTTTGAAATGTGTCGTATACTTTTTTACTTACTCAGTTCCCCTCAGCTCTGTGGAGCTTTATTGCGTCTTTCAGCTCACTGTTTTTATTAACTGGCTCACAAGTTTACTGTTTACGTTCGCTCTGGTAGCTTTTTCATCACAAATCCCTGAAACACAACTGTATGCTACCTGCCCATCAACTAATAGCCGCAACTGGCAACTAGCTGGGAAAGCATTGGGCTACTGAATAGTGAGATATTTCACTCACATAAGCACACATGTTATTCTGCTCCATATTTGATTAATCAGGAGACTGTTTGCTGTCAATGCCAGTGTTGTGTTTAAAGCTTGTTTCCATAATTAGTTAGTAAAACTTTTTATAAGCTAAATATTTCCCTCAGGCCTCCTTGTTTGTTTTTCAGTCTGCATGACATCTGTACCTTTACCTAGTTTCTCATGACTCGGGCTTCTGGATTAATCAGAGAAGGAAGTGTATCATTTGTTACAAAATAACTGGCATGTTTCCCAGCAATTATTTCATTTTGAGCTTTTTGTTAGAAAGATAAAGAGTTTTTTTTAACTCTTAAGTTTAAAAAAATATTAGATTAAATGATCTGATAATGTCATATCACAGTCATGGTTCCTGTGGGGTCACAAGCCAAACAGGTATCAAAGCGCTGCCTAATGCCCGACAGATAAAAGTGTTATCAGCCTGTTCTGTGATATCCATACTAATCACATTTAACTTGACTTATTTCATCCGTGCCAGATGCTGTTCTTCAACATGCCCCTCACCTCTTACCTGTGCTGGAGCCTCCACCACCGTTGCCGCGGCAACACCTTTCGATCCCACTTCCTGCGGCCGGGCTGCCGCTGGCGGACTCTGGCTGTGCACGTCTTCATGCTGCTGCTGCTCACCTGGCAGGCCCACTCTTGTTACTTCCTCCTGGAGACCTACGGCTCCATAGCCTTTTTCCTGTCTCCTGTCCGCACGTGGGCGCTGGCCCTCAGCCTGATATTGGTCTACCGCGCTTGGACAGGCCCCGCCCCTCTTCTCCGGGAACACAGCAAGAGCGTCTCTCCCTCTTGACAGTAATTGCACTGTACCACCACCACAACCACTTCCACGATTTTCCCTCGATCCTGACTCGCAGATCTATTTTGCTGTCTCTATCCATCCTGGACACCTCAGTTTCCTTCCTTTCTTTCTTCTCTCTTTCCAAATCCACTTCACAGAACATCGGTCACTCTCCTGTTTCTAGATAGTATTGTTTACTTAATATGCATGTTATTGTAAAGCACTGGTGAGCACATTTCTGGCCATATTCATAGCAATGTGTACAGTGTAAGAAAAACGTTGGGAGACATGAGGGTAACTGGCTTAATTGAGCAATGTGAGGACTGTTGAATGTGTGCTGCAGTTGACAGTGCACCGAATAAGAGCTGCGGTAAACTGTATGCTGAGTCATTTACTTGAGCTTTAGCACTTTTTGGAAGTGTTGCCTTGGCTGAAAGCCACTCCACCACTGCCAAATGATGAATAAGAAAGATTTTACCTTTTATTCCTCCCTCTGAAAACCATCATCATTCACTAAGATGGCTGGACGTGCCAAACCCATCCTCCTGTTTCCTGTTTACCCTCCAGTATACAATTCATGTGAATAATAATAAGGAAGTGCGTACGCCTCGTTTTGTATACTGTGAGCTTTTCCTAAGTTCAAAACGCAGTGCAGTAGTTCCAGTCTCTTTGGTGAGAATGACACGTGTAATACAGCCTATGATGTTCATTATTTCAAGTTTATCCTCCAGATAATTACAGGAAATCGACAGAAGGGAAAAAATCTATTGTGTACTGTAGTTAACGATTTAAAGTGTTTTTAAGTAATTACATTGCACACGACTGCCACTTAAAAAAAACTCTTGAATTTTGCATTGAGTAGTCATATCAAATACTTCAATGCCGTTTTACAAACACTCACAATAAAAAAAGAAGAGCGAGCCGGCCTAAGTGTACGTGCTCCTTCAAACGTGAACACAGAAAGCAGCTGTTTGTTTCTCAGGAATGTGAGCACTCGAACAACACGCTGGTCCCCGAAGTATTTCAGGACAATGTTTTTGTACTCCACAGTAGCTCAGCGAACTCAAACATCATGTAAAACAATCGAGATGTGTGGTGGCGGAAAAAAAAATGAATGTGTTCAAGATGTGGTGAAATGGGATGAAAAGTAATACGCTGTTGTTGTTTTTATTTATTGATTCAGATTGTATCGAGTGGTTTCTTTTTTTTTTCTCCCCGCCCCCCACTTACATGTTATATTATATCTGCACTGGAAATGCCTGCCTCTCGGGGACATGGAAAAGATGATAAAAGAGCATTCCCAGCTTTATGTGTGTGAAGACAGATTTGTCTGTGTTGCCTCAGAATGATGATTCCTTAATTTGTGTGAGGAAGGTGGGAGAGCAGGTAACTGTTAAGAGTGTTTTGCTCTTTTAATTAAATCCTTTCTAGTCTGTAGAAGAAGGTATTGGATTCCACAAGAACAAAGCGCACTCATTAAAAAAAAAAGACAACCAGGGTGAAGACCACATTTATCAAGTCTTTTAATAGAAGCAATGTTCCACTAAAGTTTTTTTTTGCTTCAAACCATACCCTGAGTGAGTGAAGAATAATTGCTTAGCGCTGTGATAAGACAGTTTAATATTAGAACAGCTGAGAAAATTAAATTATGTGCACTCACGCTGGCAATGGTTCAATAGCCCCCCCCCCCCCTCTCTTTTTTCACAGACAACTCTATTTTAATGGGAGCATAACCAAGTATATAAGTCCATCATGAAGACAGATACTTCAAACGTGGTTTTAATGATGATGCTCTTACAAGCTATGTCCACAAGGAGTCAGTATTTGACTGGGAGGGTAATCGGGACTACTGCATTATATTTACATCTCTAAATGATCAAATTCTGCATGTGTTTTCTTTTCTTTTTTTTTACAGTAGCGCACCAAACATTTGTCTTGAGGAGACTGTTTTGATAGTTTATTGGTGCTCATTCATTATGTTTCATCATTATTCTGGTTGTGATTGTTTTGTACTGTACACTGATTTGGCTATTCACAAGAAGAAGAAGAAAAACATCCACTCCAATACAAGTACAATCCTGAAGGAATATACCAGTAGTGATGAAGTGGTGTTCACTTGACTTATTCTGCATCTCTTCCTACGTTCAATCACTAAAGTATATGAATGAATTGATGATTTTACACATGCCACATATTTTTCTCGTGACAACTAAAATCAGAGCCAACCACTATTTTATTTTATCAATGGTTTATAGTGCTGTGGAATAAAATGTTCATTACAGTATATCATATACTTTGTGTTGTTTTTGTCTTCACATCATTGTTAAATAAAGGAACACAGTAGAGAGCAATATGGAGTTAGACACTGACAAACGACAGTCAAACATAATCAGATGAGTTGATAAAAACAAAACAAACCAGTACATGAGATAAGTTTAGTGCTGTAGCTAAAAGTTGAGCTGGAAACACAATAAGCTTGCTATTGCTACTTAAAAAATATGAAAATAAATCAGCATGATGAAAAAACAGACTAAGATATCATCTACACAATGTCAATGATACAGAAAATCCAGAACTTTTTTTTTTAAACTTTGTTTTAGCTAATTCTGTTGCCTCCTTCATAATTACGTTAGGGAAAATCTGCCTTGTCGGTTAGCTACAGCTAACTTTCTTCATATAACAAAGAAAAGCCTGCTTTCTAGCTTAAGTACTTCAGGTAGTAAGCTAACTGCTAAACATTGTTAGCTAGCTAAAGTTGCTTCAAAATTCATTTAGTTTCACATTAGGAGAGACAATAAATCTTATCTAAACAATGTACAGGATGGCACAATAAAGTCAAAGACAAGTAGTTCAAAATGACAGTGGTATAAAGTTAGAACAATGGTGCAACCTTTCAAGTGCTCTTACTAGCTAACCTTTGTACTTACTAACAAGCCAGCCTGATGCTGAACCATTAAACAGTATATAAATATCATTACGCACACAGGGAGGTGTAATTTTATGAGTAAAGCTAGCCTCAGTTAGCTAAAAAAGCTAGCTAAGAGGCTGTTGCTTTGTGGAATAAGCTAGCATTGTTTTCAGTTCAGTTGGTTAGCCACACAGTTTTGTGGATTAACCCATCGATGTAATCTATCACTGCTATGAGGTTAATGATTTTTATATAGGGTACATTTAATTGAAATAAATCAGAATTGTAATATCAATGGTCTTTTTTGTGTGTGCAGTTTTTGGTCTTTTGGTCTGGACTGTTGAAGAACACATAATACTTTGATTATCATCATGAGGCAGTGCTCTAATATGTCACCTCACATTGTTGACTGCAGCACCTAATACCAAAAAAATAAACCAAGTATTGATGTTTAAGACTTCACTAGTACTCATAGAATATTATTTTATTTTCGACAACATTTCCAGGAACATATTTTCATAAAGTAACCAGCTGGTGTTAGCTAATCCAATGCAATCTCTAACCAGGGTTCATTAGATTATTATTGATGGTAGTGATGAAACAGGCCACTGCTTATTTTCCCAAGGTATCTGGAGAGAGCAGTCTCTCCTGAAGGCTACAGGTTGTTTATTCACTCTGATATCTTTATAATTTGCTTGCCAATGTTTCCCCCTTTCATCATGGAGCAAAATGCATCTGCAAAGAAATGGAAAAAAAAAGGATTTAGCTCTCGCCAAGCCAACCTAAAGGTCATACCATGAGGTAAAAGCTAAATTTATAATCGACATACCTCCCATGTTTTCAATGCCTTCAACCACAGATTCCAGCACCTGCAGAGTGGAAGCAGAAATCCGACAAAATGTGAACATACAGATAAGGAAGAAGCCTGAATTTTGCAAACAAGGACGCCTACACAGTCAACCACACATTATCATAACTTCCTTGTTACCTTGATTTGGCCTGATTTAACCCACTGGCTGAGCTCACAGAGGGCACTGTCGGCTTTGTTCATGTAGTTTAGCACCATAAATCGCTCTCGGGTGATGTTCTTACTTCGCAGGGCTTCCTGGATCTCCTCACTCAAGGGAGGAGGATAAGGCACATCCTTGTTGTACTGTGAGATCTGCCCACACAGGATTACATGACCTCCGGTGTTCATCTGAAGATGAGAAGAAAGGTTGGAGGTCCTTATGTGAGATTGATTTTTACAAGACACAAAACCCTCACTGCTGAAAAACAGCCTTGTCAATTAGCTTTGCAAAAAGAATCTTGACATTTTACAGCCAAAAAATATAAAATAAAGACTTTAGATTTTCCTTGGACAGGCACAACTGAAGCAGTACCTGTGTGATTACAGTGTCACTGATGTCGCCACCCACGTTGTCGAAGTAAACATCTATCCCATGAGGGCAGCTCTCCTTGAGCCTTGCAGGAACGTCCTCTTGACGGTAGTTAATGGCTGCATCAAAGCCCAAATCTTCCACTAAAGCTCTGCACTTCTCGTCAGAACCACTAATACCAACCACTCTCACACATCCATCCAGCCTGCCAATCTAAAAAAAAAGAAAAACAAATAGGGTAAAATACTACAATCAGGTATAGGATGTCTTATACTGTGTATATAGTCAAAGCTAACGTTAAAATCTCCCCAGAAACTTTTGGTTTGGGTTGTATTTACCTGTCCAGCAATGGAGCCACAGGCCCCAGCTGCACCGCTCACCACCATTGTTTGATTTCCCCCTTTGGTCACATTACCCTTCTCCCGTACTCCCAAAAGTGCAGTGAGCCCTGTTATGCCCACTGCACCCAAAAAGTACGACAAACGGCCATCAACCAACTGTGGATGAACCTGCGATAGATAGAAGGTAATATCAGAATTTTTAAGGCTTTCTTCAAATATGACAAATCCCACATATCATAATATCGTCACATAGTTAAATGCCCTACCTTCTGTAAGAGGCTTCCTTTCATAACAGCATAGGTCTGCCAGGGCCAGTTGAAGTTTGTGACCACATCTCCCTTTGTGCAACCAGCACAGCGGCTGGACTCAACCATACCAACACCTCCACCATCCACACACTCAGACAAAAGCCATGGAGTCAAATATTCTGCACCAGTGTCTTCGTTCATTCTGCAACGCTGCAAAGAAAAGAGAGAAAGATGAGAAGACAAGATGATGATGACATTTTCAGCGTGGACACCAGATTGTGACATATTTGTATGTTCTTAGTTTCAGTGAGATGTAACAGCTGGAGTCCTTTTTTCTAACCTGAACTAAAACATGAATGCTTACAGGGGGACTAAACCCACAGTTTTGTGAAGCCAGTTCCTACAAGACAATAATCGAAATGGAAAAAGTACAGTAATTTAAAATGTAGGTGCACTCTGGCTGTTTTAATACCATGTATGGATCGACTGAAAGGTAAAGCGTCCGAACAAGAACCTCCCCATCTTCCAGGTCAGCTGTTAAAGTCGTATCCTCCAGCCGAAAATGTTCAGGAACTGGGGTCCCGTTTTTACCTGCACGCATTTGTGCAAAAGTTAGCCACGTGGGTGCAGTAATGTTCAAAAGACAAACAAAGGTCATCTGCCATTATGACAAAAAAAGAAAAATAACAAATTTTCCTACCTGGTCGCGAGTTGAGAACCACTCTCTGCACCTGCATCCTTGAAAAGTAACAGTTAGCCTTGAAATCTACGTTAACTGGTGCTTGATCTTTGAAAAAGACCTGGCGATAAACCTCTGCCCTCTTTGTGTGCTACGTGTTTAAAACTTTAAGAAAGCCCAAGTGTTTTACATTAAAATGTAACACACGTAAAAAAAATAGCAAACTTGTTACACAACCTTTTCTTTACAGTGTGTTTACTCTGCAGGCTAGCAGAAAGTCAACAGACCACTGACAAAGTCTCATCTGTCAAAAAGCGAGAGAGTTCACTTCCACAACTTCCGCCTTCGCCCAAAACGCGCTAACAGCTGCAACGACCTTACTATTAGCTGGGAGACGATAAGCATATCATATGTTATACTCTGTGTCGAGAAATTAAACTAATTTAATGCAACACTAGACAAGCCTCTTGTGGAAACTACTGGCGATATGTCTTTCAAGGTTTTTATGCTTGGCAGGTAGCATTCATTCTGCGCATGCGTAATACAATTATTTAAAATGTGTGCCCACTCCATTAAACGGATATTATATATTTATAATATTAGCTCAATATATGGCTACGATCTTCATTAGTCTATGGTATGAAAACTTGTGTCGGGAAGTTGTACAATGTGCGACAATATTTGAACAAATGTCCGGGTATGAGATGCTTACTATCTTGCCCGTCATACATCGTCTTTGATCCGTTAAGGCAGCTACGGCGAACCAGAAAGAACGCGCCCGGAGAGCACGCTATTTCAATATCCCAGATCATCAATACTGCAGCTATTGTACATAATTCAGCCGCTATTAAACCCGCATGTACATTCACAGTCGGCCTTAGCAATGCAATCCGTTTCTCGTCATCAGAGACAAGTTACATGGGTAGGTCCCATAGATAGTTTGAAGAATCGATTGCTAGCTGAAGTGTCTCAAAAGTGACTCTGGAAAGTGAAGACTTGAGGAGAAATCTGAGAAAGTGAAGTTTGCACGTCGCCACAGTTAGCTTACACTCAGAATTAGCAACTGCAGAAGGACAGCGTCACAAATAGGGAAATGAAGACGTGTGTGCCATGGAGGGACAGAGTTTAATGTAAGTACTGCACGGCTGTTTGATAATGCATACCAACTTATGCTAAGTGCTTTGTTAATGGGGCAGATGATGGTTAATTACGCAGTTGTTAGCCTTTTGACAGCTGACAGTTTATGTGGCTAGCTAGCCTGCACCCCCAACCCCCTCCTCCTCTTCACGTACACGCGCACGCACTCACGCGCATTCATGACATGTCAAAATCCCCAAATGTCCCATTGAAAAAAACACCTTGTGTATCATTCATTGTACTTTGTGCTGAAGAAAGTATTCAGGTTCATATATATAGGGCTGGGCGATATGACCTCACATCAATATCAGGATTAATTGAACATTATACCTGGATTACGATTAATGTTGTTGTCCTCATAGTTCACTAACACGGTCTCTACTGTAAATATGATCAACTATTAAAGCTGGGATAGTTTTTATAATGAAAGAGTGCATATCTGAACTATTTTATGGTTATTAATTGAATATTTCGAACTGAAATCAAAGCATGGCTTGAAATGAAAAAGACACATTTTAGTTTTTAAAGTAAAAATTCTCTAAAACAGTAGAATAACTTGCATTTCTTGCAAACTGTTTTTCCGCAGTGTTTACATTTGACTTCTTAAAAATGTGTCCAAACAACGGACATTGCTTCCATGTCGCAGATTGGACCTGTCGTCACGTGACTCTGCCCTGAAAATAATCGAAATAATCGACATGGGCTCCAACTTTTACGTCGGTTTAAGGTTCTGAATGTCGGTTTCGATTCATTTTCGATTTCGACAAAAAACGAAATAATCGTTGATTAATCGTAATCGAGGTAAAATGTTCAATTAATCGTAATATTGATTTGAGGTCATATCGCCCAGCCCTATTGTCTTATCAGTTGATGGTTGTTTGTGTCTGTGCATCAACTAAATGATCAATCGTTCCACACTGATTCACAGGAGGTAGACATCTGACGTCAGACTCAAACCTCTTGTCAACTGTATCTATGAAAGTATTCAGTTTATTTTCAGGGCCAACAAGCAGGAGGGAGACTGGTGCCCTTCAGAGTCTGTCTGGCACATGCTTGGTGACGTTTGTGCTCTAATAGTCCAATGTCTCCTACACTGTTTGATAGAAGGCTGGCTGTATGACTTACTATTATGATGGGGTCCTTTTTCATAGCAGACATTTAGACCTGTAGCACAAGAACAGGTGTTACAAACAACATTAAAATCAGGACGGTTCTATTCAAATGTCCCAGTGAGCTGTGACAGTTTCACACTGCGTCGTAAAGAATGGCAATGAGCAGTGATTTAGATTTGTTGCACTTCTTGTTCCTCTTCTCCTTTAAGGTCAATGGGTCTATGAATGGGTTATTGTTTTATGACTTAAAATCAAGTCAATCAATCGATACATCTGTATTTGTATAGCATAAAGTCATAGCAAATTTTATTTCCAGACACTTAAAAAAGCACAGCACTAAGCAACATTTAACAAAATAACAGTGGCAAGGAAATACTGTCTTTCAACAATCAGAAACCTCGAGCACAACCAGCAACTCATGTTGAACAGCCATCTGCTGTAACTGTGTAGGGCTTGGAAAGTGGGTTAGAGGGAGATGCAGATAAAAAGGGATGGATAGAGAGGTGTTGACTTAAGCAAAAGAAATGTTCATGCTTGTATGACATAAAACAACTCAGTAAATAGCCTGCTCAAGAAACTGTAATTCTTTAACAAGTGTTAAAAAAAGACCGTTGCTAACAATTGGCTCAATGCGGCTAAAGAGGATGTCAGCGAGTTTAAATCTCATTATGACAGACATGGACAAGTTGAAAGCTTGGTCACCCCGGTGAACTCCAATGACACTGTGATGGTAAGTGACCACCACGGTGTTAGCTTTGGTTGAAGCCCTTCAGATCGTTTTCTTCTGCATAAAAAAACCCCCCAAAACAGTTCCCTTTGGTTAATTGAACCCCGGTGATGCTGACCTCTGGGTTCCCTAACTAAAATCCATCACTCCTGTAGCACTCTTAAACCCGGAGTCTGAGACTGGAACAGCAGAATGGAACTCAGCCATTGTTCATTTTATTACGTACACCTGCCCTGTGCTTCTCGTTTTCGGGTCAGAGTCAAAATGTCTGTTGTGAAAGAGTGAGTCGTATAAAGAAAATGCACAGGAAATGATTCATTTAAAAGCTGATTGTTAAACTGATTTAACAGCTGGCTTTTAATCAGTGGAGGAAGATTCATTGAGCCATTGTTGTATTTGTTTGTCATCACATCATTGAGAAGGTTCAAGATTGTCTTGCAACATCTTTGCATGGTTGAGGATTTAACAGGTAATATTTCATCCTAAAGCCGCGTGTACAAGGGTGGAAACAGACACTTGACAACTACAAGTGAGATCAATTCCAAAGCAGGAAGCTGTCCTCCTGATAGCAACTCAAAACAAGGTCTAGCTGAACCAGTCCACTTGATAAATATCAAGAATAGAAAGTGCTAACACTAACTTCTTGGTGCCAGGGTGTCTCTGACAACAATAATGTTTGCTCTATAGGGCGTCTTTCACAACACCAATGAATACCAGCTCCTTTGCTCACCTGAACGAAATACAGCCTTTGATGATGACAAGAAGCTAATACGGACTCATGACACTTGATTACTTTGTACTTCTAGTATAGCCTACATTTGGATAATTGTCTATATTTTTTTAAAGTGCACTAAAAATAAAATGTGTAATTTCAGGATGTCATTGTTATGAATGAATTTAGTAACTGTTTGGTTAACTGCAGTCAGCAGCATTTTTTTTTACTTGAGCACCCAATCTGTGTGGCCTTCAAATATCCGGGAGCATTGGCCTTAAACAGTTGTGCTTTTCCTTTTGCAAATTCCAGGCAAGATAATCAAGTTGTCCCTCCTCTGTGCCGGCATCAGAGGTAGTAACAGAGGCGTTACAGGGGCAGGACGGGAGCACTGTAAGACCACTGGGGGGAAACAGCCGTGTCTGTGTCTGTGTGCATGTGGAGCCCTGTCTTTGTCTTTACATGTCATGCTTCTGCAACACGAAGCATGACATGTAAAGAAAACATGTCACTGATTAACACTTGCGATAGCTCCTCTTGCTCCCGTATGTGGTTAACTAAAACAGCCTCTGTTGGGAGGATGGATGGATTGACTTGTGTCCGTGCTAAGGAGTTGGCTATAGCTAGCTGACAAAATCCCTGAAAAGTTTCCCATAGAAAAGCTTGTGTTTAGCATCCAGAAATGTGTACTTTTCAGAGATAATACTTTCTGAATCCCAGGGGGAAATGTTGCCATTACGGTTGCTCTTTAACACAATATGTAGCAGCAGGAAATATAGAATATAAAATACAAATAGTAGAAGAAGCAATAAGAACCAAGTGAGAGTATCTGAAGAATCATTAGCTATGAATAAGCACAGGCAATTTAATAAATGAGCAGTATTTACAAATGAGATAAGATAATCCTTTATTGATCCCCGGTGGGGAAATTCAAGAAATATAAATATACAAAAATGTGCTGTATTAAACCGTGTAGATGTTGAACTCATTACAGGATAGGTTCATTTGTAATGCATGTGTAGTTGTATTTTATTTTATTGTGTTCCAACTATTTCAAACAGCTTCAATTTAAACAAAACTTTTTTCGATTTGTTATTTTAGCTCTGGGTTCATTCTGCAGCTTCCATTTATAACACCCTGAATGCTGTGTCATATGAAAACACCACGCGGGCATTTCCAGAAGAATTCGTCAGAAAAAGGAAGTGTGTGTGTGTGTGAGTGAGTTGGAAAGAAAAGTGAATGTAAATCGGGGTGTGCCCTTCTCCATCCTTCCCCACGGTCCTCCCATGTGTGTCGGAATTTCCCGCATGGACTGAGAGGGATCTTGCTCCGTAAATTACAACGCCTTGCGTTTCATAGGAAGACCTTATATGGGCATGGAAGTGGGTGTGGCCAGCGAACTGATGGCTGGGGAGAGGAGGAGGAGGAGGAGGGAGGGGGGTCACAAGACAAGCAGAAACACGGAGTGACTCGATGTACACCAAAGGCCGCATTGCCAGTGAGTTTTTTTGTGTGCAATCCTAGTGCAATAATGTGCAACATACAGCGACGGCATTGAGCTTGCATCTCTGCAGATTATCGCTGCGTTTCCGGTTGGGACGAACTCGTGTTTATGCACCGACCCCCTTTTTCCTCTTGACTTTAAAGCGGGAGGAGGGGGGTTAGGGGGGGAAAAAAAGTACCCGTGAGTGAGGTCAGCAGCATAGCATGAGTCAACCTTGGGGATGAATGCAGTCATCGTCGCGGGTCTGTATCGTACGGGCCTGCTGCTTCTGCTGGCTGCGCGGAGCTGCGAGCATGCGATCCTGCGAGCTGAGCTGCCGTTAGTAGCAGCTTTCATGACGAACACAGTAAGTATCGGGGGCCGACAGGACTGGAGCCGTGCTGTCGATGACTGTGGGGTTGTTGTTGTGGTCGACAGTGCATGTTATTGTGGCGCACAGCTCTGCTGACAAAGTTTTGTTTACCTCGCAGAGACGGACTGGAGCACGCGCTGCTGCCGATGAAGCCTCCATACGGGAGCTCTCTAGCCTCTTTCTGTCTACAGTCACTGTTTTTAATGTCTCAATCAAAGCCGATCGAGTGCACAGAACAAGACGTGACGTATTCACCTTGTTGACAAGTTGAATCGATATGTGGTAGGTGTTAATGCCATACAGACTACATTGTTGGCTCGTTTTGTTGCAGCGGGGCATGTAATCGACTGGATAATCCGTTCCTGCAACAAAATAGGTTTCTCGTAATTTGCGCTGAGCTGGCTGACCGCAGAAAGGGATGTAGAGAAAGGAGGGAGGTCCAGGAAGAGTCTTGTCGTGGACGGACTCAGCATGTTGTCTTTATTTGTCGTCTCCTGCACGCTGCAGGCCTTGGATGCCCGCTGCACGATGTGCGCGCCGTCCCCACACGGGTCGATGTAAATTAGGAAACGGCGGTGGATTAGGGCGGCTAATGGCGCTTGACATTTATTGTAAGCCAATTTAACGTGTTGCTTTGTTTATTGGGCTAAACCCTAGGCTTGTGTAAGGTTGCACTTGTGATGCGTCACGATGATCCCTTTGCTCACACAAGCATGGTCGCTCAGTGATCAGCAGTAAAAATGTTTCTGCTCCAATGCAGGGCAAGAAAATATCGTTTTCGAAATGCATGTTTTTCAGCATTGCTATAGGCATGTGTAGCATCACGTGGTATAGCTGATGCACAAACAAACAAGCACTATTTGTTAGACACATTGCATGGTCATTCACTTTCCTTGCTCTGTGGTGCCATGAGCCAATGCAGGATCTGAACAGCTGCAGCTGTCTATTTTAAGAAGCTTGTGTTTTACTAGGCCACCGGAGTAAAGGGTGATGAGTGTCAGTCACGTCCAAGGCTGCCAAGTCCATTTGTAGAGACTAGTATTCATTTATTAAATCAGGATAACAAATAGTTTTTAATGTGCTTTTAATACATTGACTTTAGCTTAATAAAAAAGTCTTAAAGGTTTTTTGGACTGCTGCACAACAGTGACAAGATTGAAGTCTATACAGACGGAGCAAGAACAGAGAGACACAGTGGGTATCTGTGTGCATCCTGCAACTTGGCAGATTGCACTGTGTCAAAATCTGCTCCAAAACCTTACCATCGAGTATTTAAAAAAAAAAAACCATCACAGGTTGCCACAGCAATTTTCATCATTACAGCCTGCAAGGCTGTTCTGACTTTTTCTCTGCTTTCTTTTTTTTCCCCTCATGCAATGATTCTGTCATCGTGACTCATGCTTGCTCACTTTCAGTTGCCTTTTTTGAGTGTGCATTCACGTTCAAATGGCACGGGTTCCCCTTTTTTCTTTCACCTTAGATGAGTCAACGTTTGTAAAAACGAGAGGTTTCACCTTCAACCTTTTGCCTGTTCTGGTAGTTTGGCGGGAAAGAAAGCATGCATTCCGTTACTGATCTGTCCCAGTCGTAAATGAGTTTTTGATGTAAGAAACTTAAGTGATGAAACATTCTCAGGGTGTTTATGTCCCCCATCATTAATTTTTATGTATTACTATCCTGTAATGACATTTCCAGGGTTTTTTAGCCATCTATACCCTGGATCAGGTGTACGTGTTCAGCTGCAAGTAGGACATTATCCCTGTGTCATGTGATCTTAGTGAATAATGACACAGTGTAGACCTGCCCCTCCCCTCCTCTATTCTCACACCAGATACCTTTCAGTAGAGGTCTATTGTTGAAAAAGCAAACAGCAGGTTTTTACATGGTTGAGGCGGGGTTGATAATGACACCCCCCCCCCCCTCCTTTCTCCTCCCTGTGGGGACCCCTTTGGTCTGATGGCTCAATGCTTGACCTCTCTCTCGTTTTCTCTATACAGGGTGTTGCCCATGAATGAGCAAAACACGTGGACTACTTCAGATCTGCTCACCCCAGGGCCAGCAACCTCTGAGTGGGTCACAAAGGACTTCAGAGGGGAAGAGAAGATTAACTTCGCAACTGCTCACTCTGAAGTCAACATAGAATTACAGCTTTAACTTAATGTGGGTGCCCTTTAATTTTTGGTTTGATATATATTTACCAAGTAGAGCATTTATAGCTGGTTTTGCTGGAAATACTCACCTGGTTCGGCTTATTCATGCCCGTCATGAGCGTACCAGCCCAGCAAAAACCCAGCGCCAAAAGAACGGGCAAACGCATCACATTTTTCAACGAACAAAGTGTAGCAATGAAGGAAGGTTCTCAGCACCCTGAGGGCTCCTACTATGTTGCGGGTGGCACTGCCTCAGACCCTGGACAGAGCGAGGCTGCAAGTACTGTTACCTCAAACCCAGAGGGCCCTCACATGTACCTCAACTCGGTCATCTTTAGCCCAGATAAAGGAGACCAGAGCAGGGGTCATTATCAGCAGACTGTGCCGATGAAGTGGGCACACCAAGAGCCCAGTCAGCAGCAGCCATCTCTGTCCCAGCAGCAGAGAGCTGCCCCCTGGAATGCTATGACAAACTGGGGACAAAACATTGCTAATTTCATTGGAGGAGTTAATGTAACAGATTCAAGGACCCAGAATGCATTTGTGAAGTCCATGCATGACACTTCTGGCTTACAGCCCCCAAATAGAGCTGCAGAAAAGCAGCCTTTGGGAGCGAACCCTGCTGTTGAAGTGTACAGAGATGCTGTTAAGGCTCATGGTCTGGACTGGGAGCAGCAGCAATCCCAGGCCTTTCAAGAGACCTTGAAACCTGGGGCCCTCAACCCCCAGCAGCACAGCGCATTACACCCAGGAGGAAGCTCAGTGCTGCAGCCCTTCCAGTTGGCCTTCGGTCAGCCCAAGCAGCACCTGCCAGCCTACTACCAGACCTTTCAAGGCAACAGGACAACCCTACCTAACCCACCCATGTATTCAACACAGGCAAAACCCCCACACCAGTTGCAGCAGTTACAGAAGCAAGAGCAAATACAGCGCCAGCAGCAGCAGCAGCAGCAGCAGCAGCAGCAGCAGCAACAACAACATCACATAATCCAGCACCAAATTCAGCAGCAGCACCATCAACAAATGCAGCAGCAACAAATCCTTCAGCATCAACAGCATGTCCAGCAACAGCTACAGCAGCAGCAACAAATACAGCATGAGCAGCAGCAACAAAAGATACAGCAACAGCTCCAAATTCAGCAAATGCAACATCAGCAGTTGCAACAACAAAACCCTCATGTGCTTGACTTTTACCCCGGTACACAAAATGCACAACCTCACCCGCTTCCACAGCCTGTGGTGGTACACTCCCAGGAGTCCTCTGCTCCAGCTCCCCCAAAGATCCAGGAACCAATCATCCAGGATATCACCCCAGAACCCCAGCAGCCCTCAGATCCACTGCTACCCCCACTCCAGACTGAGCCTCTGTCACAGTCACAACCCCAGACACAACTCCAATCCCAAACGCTACGCAGATCACGGCGGCTCTCAAAGGAAGGAGGGGCGCCGTCCGACAACCCTTTTCTCTCTGTTTCTTCAGATCAGTCCACCTCAGGGGTTCAAGGGTCCCAGAACGGGGCCCGGGACATCCAGGCAGCCCCAACAGGCGTCATCCAGAGTACCCGCAGGAAACGCAGGATCTCCCAGGAGGTCAATTTGGAGACCCTTGCTCAGAAAGCATCCGAAATGGAGTCCCTACCTTCACATGTTGTAAAGGTAAATACTCAGTGAAATGTTTAAACTTTTCTTAACTGTCTTCTTTCATTGTCTTTCTTTCTTTATACCTTTTTTAATATGCCTGTCTGTTTCATCTCTGGCAAAAAACAGAACAGAAATAACCTTAAACAGAAGAGGACTGAATGTTCTGTATCCTGATAGTTTTATTGCAGTTCATTTCTAAACAGCTCACCCCAAGTCCCCTGGAAGTCTCTATTTGCAAATATCTCAGCAAGAGCAAAAAAATCAATTTTTTTGTGTTATCCTAGGTTGTAATTGCAGAGGGACTTTAGCTCCCTTAACAAGAGCGAGAAGTCGCACAAACTGCTTCAGGCAGCTGCCAGGCAAACTGCGCCAAAACTTGTGTTGTTTGTGATTAACGTGCTGCAGGGAGAGATGCTGAATGTAATCAACACCCGGTGAAATAGAAACCACAGAAATTAGCTGCTTTGCTCTTCCTCATAAGGGGAAAAGGGGAGTTAAAACTACTTGCATAGTGTGTTTTTCCAGGTTTATTTTATGAACTTCTCCAACAGCTTCTAACACAAGTCTTCACCTTTTTCTGGTTCATTGTACAAACTTTAGAATTTACCTTGAGTGTAACATCTGAAGTCATACGCTTATCTATGTTTACGTGCTGAATGTCTCGATTGTGCAACAACTTCTGTTGCCAAACAGCAGTGAGTCAGTAAGTCTGTAGCTCAGCATGGCTGTGCCCTGGCTTTGCCTCGCAGGTTAGCTGAACATACTGAAAGTGTGTTTAGTTACATGCCTGCACACCTCCCCCCCCATCCCATCAAAGGAGAGAAACTCCAGCCTGGCCTCGTCTGCCCCGTCCCTCCCCCTTTCCTCTTTAGAGGGAGAGGTGCAGGGTTGCCCTGCTTGCAGTGCTCAGCAGAATATCTCTCCACCGCTCTGGTGTAGGGGCTGGAGTTTTCCACCAGCAATAATGAGAACAGATCCAGCGTAGCCACACTGCTGCATGCCTGTCTGCCCGTGTAGATGCAGCATGCAGCGACGGAATGAATCTTTCTTCCACTGGCCTATGATGTGGTGTGATAGATTGCTTTGAAGTTGCTTCAGAATTGATCATTGCTCTGAAGCACACTGGTTGCTGAGGCCCACTCATTATGGTAACTCGAAGAAAAATGCGAAGAATGCTCTCTGTGCGAGTTAGTCTTTGTCACTTAAAAGCAGTAACAGTTCTGCATCAAGGTGCAGATGTGCAAAAATACTTTCTTGGCGAGCCTTACACCGAAACAGTCAAGACACATTTCAAACTGAACCGTACGTGTTTTTTTTAGGGCCCGAAGCACTGACAAGTGCGTAGGACCCTATTGGATCCCTAGTTTTGTGCTTATTTTTTTAAAGCAGTTTGTGTTTGAGAACATATCTAATGCTTGTTTAATGCTGTATTGACCTGTCTGTTAACTCTCCATTTGAGTATTGACTTACTTTTCTTTTTTTATGGAGATACGTTATAGGATTCTCCTTCAACTATTGATCAGAAGGAGGGAACCTACAGAGATGAATTAACATTTACCAAAGAAAGAGTTGAGATTTGTTGTGATGAGGTGTGTTAAGGTCCAAACCTTAGCATCACTGTTAAAGTTATATTCCGTTCATGCGTTTGAAAACATTTCTCCTTAAAGTCTTACTGTGACCAGCTTGTGAGCTGCAGTTCTGACTGCCAGCAATAACAGGATGATGAAGCGTTCTTTGGTTTTTGCCTCAAATCTGTCAAAAAAGTCACAATCGGCCAGTTTTAGGATCCCCAACTCCCCGAACCAATGTTTGCACAGCAGTACATGTTCAGTTTCTCTTGATGTTTAATATTTTAGAGAATTTTGAATGTTGCTTTGTACATTTTTGAAGATGCTTTGTGACACCTCTTCCATTGTCTCCATCAGGAGCCTCACAGGCCGTGGAGTCCCGGTGAACCAGAAACGAACACCAAGCGACCCCGAGACGAAAATCTCCTTCCGCTTGTCATCCCAGTGTCCGTCCCAGTGCGAAGGCAGGAGCCCTCCTCTCCTGGCAAAGATGAAGCGACGCCCGCCTCTCACTGGCCCCGCAGGCCTACAAACCCTCAGGACCTTGGCCACTCCGACCACAAGCCCTCGGTCATCGTTACCCGGAGACGCTCACTCAGAAACTCTTTATCAGAAAGCTCAGAGCAGGTGGGTCCACGTTGATTCTTTGCTGCTTTTTCTGTCTTTTTTTTGCAGTGAGTGTACTTTGACACTATTTTATTAGTTGGTGCATTTGTATAGTTATGTATATATGGACATATATGGAGGTGTGAGGACAGTATTTCAAGGTTGTCTTCTGTCTGTCTAAACTCTGGCTGTTAAATCCTTGCATTAGTGCCACAACTCCCCCTCCCCCTCCACGCTTATTGTCCCCCCTGCCCCAATTTCAACCATCCACACTTTTCTCCCTTTCCCTGTTTCATTTGGGGGGGATTTGTTGAACTGGTTGCCCTGTCCCAGATCAGGCAGATTACCAGGGTTTAGCAGTGCCATACTGTACATAATGTACAATGTTGTACAACCGAGGGTTAGGGTGCCTTTATTTTACTCCAGGATTTCTTTGGATAGATGTACAAAAAGCTAATTGATTGATGATCAAGTTAAATTGAAACTAAAAGTGCAGTCAGAGAGTCTTGTGATAAATTGTTATTTAAAACTATTTTTCCTCCTTAGAATGGAGCCGACGGGGAGAGGGACGATGATGGCAAAAAGTCGAAACGGCGCCCCCGGCCCGAGCCCCTTTTCATCCCGCCGCCTAAACCTGGTTTATTCATCGCCCCTCCTGTCTACTCAAGCATCACACCCTACCAGAGCCACCTGCGTTCCCCTGTTCGCCTCATCGACAACCCACTCACCATTCCTCCCTACACGCCTCCGCCAATCCTCAGCCCGGTCCGTGAGGGCTCTGGCCTGTACTTCTCCACTTTCCTGTCCTCGGCTGCAGCTAGCAGTCAGGGCCTGCCGCCTCCCGCAACACCCAAGTCTGCAACACGCAGCCTGTTGCGCTCCAGTAAGTGAAAACATTTAGCACGTAGGACTTCCCTGAATTATCCGCAGGACACATAAACTGTGGGAATCAGTTTCTGGCAGTAATTAACACGTGTTATCTCTGTGGATGATTTATAATTTCCTCCCTTCGAATTGTAGAATGAAGTCTAAATCAAGTACCATTTGTGCATCACATATTCTTGTTTTTAACCCTACAAGTCTAAGTCCTGTGATCACAACAGAAACCTTTTTGATAATGTCATTGAGAGGATTATGTGTTCCTGCTTCTTTTCAGACAGCTGTGACATCACGCCACCAGTTCTGACTGCTATGAGCGAGGCCACTCCAGTCAGCATAGAGCCGTGAGTATTTCCCTCCCAGCAGCCACCAAGTCATCATCTTTCATTATGGGATGGAACTTCTGAGGGGGGTTGGTGTGTGTTCTTTTCAAAGACATTAACATTATCATCGCTGAAGAAGCAGTTCTGCAATCAATTATTCAAACCATAACACCGGGCTGAATCTTGAGAGGTCTTGAAAAGAGAGCACAGACTTTTTGAAACCCTAAACCCGTCCTTTAAAAACTGCACTCCTCTCCACCGCTGTCACCACTGGAATCTTTTGCCCTGTCATCCAGCGAGCATCAATGCCAACATTGGTTTTCAGATTTAACTATGCAGCCTGATGTCTATCTCAATGAAAGTGCATCCTGTCATAACAGTTCCATATCAACTGTCATAACAAAGCCTTAAAGCCTTTTAAAACCTAATATCACTAAGTACATCAGAGGCCTGTTTGTGTGCTCTATAAAACATATCTGGAAATTGATTAGAGTGGCCTGATATCCAGGGTCAAACATCGTGCTATTTGTGGCTTTTGTTGATACCAAAAATGTAATCTTTACGGTTTAAAATCTCAGTGATTTAGGGACTCTTAATAGTTACCGAGGCAACAGTAAGTGCAGATTAACATAAAGGCAAGGACTCATTGAGCAGCTATTTTGACAGAAGAGCAACTGGTGTATCTGTTCACAGTGCAGCCAAACAGACTTCTATTGTTGCAGTAAATCAAAAGCTCAGTGATCAATTTGTCTGCAGTCTGCTACCAGTTAGCGTGCTGAGGAGATTGAAATTAAAAATGGTAAAAATGCTGCACTTCTGGTGGTTGCTTCCCAGTCAAAGCTTCCCTGTGTTTCATAACTTTAAACACTTCATGTGAAGAAGCAGCAGTGTGAAGCTCATTTCACAGTTTTAATAACTAAGTACGGCTCTGGCACTTTTTAAAGAGCATCGCTGATATATCTGTTGGATGTATTGTATGGTGGAATTGGCCCTATCACCATAGACCGTATAAAACTTTGACGTTGTCTCAGTGACAGCCCACGTTGGTTTCTGAAGCACATTTTTGAAGCCCAACGATGGCAGTCACCATATTGGAAATGTGTCTCAACCAAACCTTGGTCTACGTAGTCACAGGCACAGAGGTGGAGCTGAGGCGGGCCGTAAGCCTCCTGACAAACAGGAGGTCTTCATAAAATCAAAACGGATAAGTTATGAAAAAATGTATCCCCTGTACTTGGGATGTAAAGATTAATCGTGAGGCAGTTAAAAATCGATTCAAAGGTGTCAAGGTTCGAATCGGTACTCTGAAAAATGAATCGCAGTAATATCGTGAGCGTCAGCAGCTGTAGAGCAGAGGCGGTTGGTTGTAATTAGCAGACGTTATCATGGCAGTGGAAACATTTTTGCTTCCCAAGACAGAAAATGAAAGAGGTGAGAAGATAACAGACGAGATGATAAATGTGCAAATATTGCAAGAAGACAGAGAACTACACAAATAGCACAACCAACATGATGCAGCATTTAATCGACACCACAATGAGAAGCTCCAATCACCTCTTGATTCTCTCAAAATAAATCGTGAGAGAATCGTATCGTAAGTTGAGTGAATCGTTACATCCCTACCCTGTACAGTGTGTGCTGATGGAGAAATGATCTATTAAGACTCAGTTTGTTTTACCAGGCTGTAAACGTGTTTATATTTGATGTCAACATGGACATTTTAATAAGGGGTTTGTTTTGGACTTCCAGGTCTTTTGGAGTCTTTGAGTGGACACTCGTGCACTTCCGCACTGGCTTAATCTTTCAACACTGGAGTTTGCTGCTTGCCTTACATTTTTCATGTTTACATGCAGTTAAGTCGAGCTGTGGTTATTGCTCAAATAGGACATTTCATCGGACTACTGTCCTTGTCCCAGTGTACAAGCACTGAGGGAGAATCGATTTATCGATGGAAGTATCCACTACAGGCCTGCAAACTGTGGAGCAGAACGCCTAGGCCAGTTTGGGGCCGAATGAGGTGTACACATGTAACAGTAAATTATGTAGGCGTGAAAGTCCGACTTTGAATGCAAGTCAGTGGGACTAACATGTTTACATGCATTTTAAGTCCAGTTTAAATCACAATAAATCTACTTTTTTTGACACCATTAAACGTACTGACAGATATATTAGTATATTGTTGTATAGTTTTGCCAATGTGAAAACTTTTAATGCAGAAAACAGTGCCCAGAGTTTTAAAGAAAAGGTGTCGACCAATAGTTCTGTCGAGCAGAGCTCACTCAGACTCTGTCATTTACAATACTCTCAGCAGAGTCTGCAGCAAATGTAGCAGAGCGTCAAAGCTGAGCAGACATTCACATTCATAACTAAAGGTCTAATTTCAATCCAGCTCACACGATAGATATATTATCTGACATGACAGTCATCAGTGTTTTTCCACCTTCATAGTTAATAGCAGTATCAGCCTCAAAAGTCCATACTGACCTGTCCCAAAAAAGTATTCTGATTTCCATGCTGCGTCATCGCCCACATGTTGAAATGTCTCCTGCAATAGGAACCATTGCTGCAATGGCAGACTCACTACTAGCAAAAAGAGCTTGTTGACACAGAGCTGTAGAAAGTATCAAGAACTGGTTTGATTTTGTCATATGCAGTGTATCAACGGTGCGCTTAAACAACCTTGAGATAAGTAAGACCCAAGTAAGAACATGGCCAACATCCAAGCCACTCCATAAATGTAAACACAGCCATTGATTGCTTTATGTTTCTGAAATCTGAGCAGCAAAGACAGGGGAGCATTAAGGGCACACAGACACTAGCTAGTTAACCTTTAAACTGTTAATCAAAGATTCTTCTTTGTTGTTTTTTGCATCGACTGTGAGGGCAAGTCTAGGGGGGTGCATTGTGAAAGCTGTTGAGCAGTTAGTCAGGGGTCGAGCCAGCGAGGCTTTAGATAAATCACACTTTCAGCTGTGCCTGGTGCACTCCCAAACACACCAGAGCAATCCCAGTTGAACTTTTAGCAGCCCACCTTCCCTGGGGGAGGCTGCCAGAATACACACACTCATCTGGAAACACTGCAGGCCCACTGGAAATGCAGGGGAGGGAGGGGGCATGCTGGAACAGGATTGTCTGTTAATGTAACACTGCATCATTTTCACAACTATAGCACTGAGGTTTCTGGTTTCAGCTGACGTTCATGCTTAAAAGGATGCATGCACTTATTGGATTTTGAGTCTTTTTCTTTGTACTTTAATGTGACCTTTATCCCACCTCCAAATGAGGATCCATTTACTTTTTGTTCTATGGTTTTAAGAAGTACACTTTACACATTTGATTTATCAGGCTGAGAGCACAAGAGAGCTCCGTGACCAAAATAGAATTCGAAATAGCTCAAGATTTTCTGTGCACAGAGGCTCAACAAAAGTCTGATGACTTAAACACCAGGGCTGAAAGGAAAGCCAAGAAATAAATAACATGTGAGATTGATTCTTGATGTCTGGATATAAATACGTATTGGTGAATATGATAAATTCTGTATAAGACGATTCAAACCGTAGTCACTCACACCGATGTCCTGTTCCCAGACGGATAAATATTGGGTCTCGATACCAGGCGGAGGTTCCAGAGCTCAGGCAGCGGTCAGCTGTGGAGTTGGATCGTCATCGAGCAGAGCTGGTCTGGACTCCGCTGACTGAGCTGGAGGAGAAACCGGATTTTCAGCAGAAAGGTAGAAACAGCATTTCAAAGTTGTTGCATCACCTGAAATTGAACACATAAATACTGGAAGTGAAGGAGCCAAGTTTCAACAAGTTTTCCTTTTTTGGCCGTTTTGATTAGAGTTAAAAAAAAAAAAACGTCATCATCAAGCTGTTGCAATTCAGGAGTTCTCTACACGTGCAGCACTGTTAACACACAGTTCAATATATGGAAGCATTCTATTGGTACAAGACAATATGTTCTCCTCTGTATGCACAATAACAATTAGAAAAGTGTAGTTGCTCTAAACTCGGTCTCTTGTCTCTCTCAGTGGAAAACCTCATGCAGCTGGCCTGCTCCAGTGTTTTTTGTGGAGGAGGCACCAACCAGGAGTTAGCCCACCATTGTCTGCACGAGTGCAAAGGGGACATAATGGTAAGCAGAACAGAAAAGAACAATCCATATTGACCGGCAAGTCGGGGAAGTTGTTTAGTTGTGAAATGAGCCGGGAGCTGTGTTCTTCTCTGGTTCTCTTCTAACCCACACATGAACACCGACCTGCATCTCCTTAAAGATTCCTCTGACACTCGGAATTCCTCTTTAAATTTCTCGATCCGCTATTTTAAAAATGACTTAAAGGCTGTTGAAATCTGTGTCTCTAAGTGATTGTGTAATGCAGTCTTTTTCTGCCAAGTTTGAACTTTCATGCTTTTAAGCTTAGACACATCAGTGTTTTTTGTTCTTCTGTTAAGTCTTTCTTTAGAGTTGATTCCTCATCAGCGCTGTAACAAAACTCTGCCCTCGTTACTTCTTTGTACGTTCAGAGAGCGTTATATTTAAATTGCGTTGACGGTGTTGTGGAAGCACAGCGTGTAGAGAGACGGCAAGAGCTCCACACACTCAGACATGTTCTCCCCCGCTGGCTTCGCCGATCCCGTCTCACCCGGCGGTACAGAGGTGGGATCACTTCACCCCCCCATTACGCCTCTGACACTAATAGTGAAGGCGAGACGGCGCAGACGCATAAATATCGCACATTGTATGGGCAGTCTCAATTGGGCTTTTGTTAAGTGGTAAGAAAAACATCCTGAATGTTAAGGCCCCCCCCCCACAGCCACCGTCCAACAGAGATAGTCTCTTGCTCAAGATTTGAGAGTTGGCCTGCCTGACATTTTCTAGACATTTTCACAAGTGCATATGTGACAACAGTTATAGTCATGTGACATTAAGCAGCAAAAAACAAATCAGTACCAGGCGGTTGATTTGTCTCAACATGTTGTCACACTGAAAGTATGCGGGGCTGTGTAAAAAACTAAATGCAGTCAAAAAGAAAATCTTCAAACTGACCGGCTGCATGTAAACCTCATGTTGAAATTAATCAGGCTGTTGCAGAGCACGCTCACTTTGTCCCACTTCCTGCCTGAGCTTGATAACTTGCACTAACCTGATTCTTTTAGTGCATCTAAATGTGGAGATCAAATGCCTTCATTTGAGCTCTCGATGATTACTGAACGGATGTGACTGAACTGTTGACTTTCAGTATGCTATAGATTGAAACCGTGTGGTGACCTGAGATGACTGAGACAGTACCATCGGTTTAAGATGTTTATCCAGAGGCAGAGAGATGTATGCCTCTTTTGTGATAATATGCAGGATACCTTTTGGTTTGGGACTGCTCATAGCAATCCAAAAAGACCTTAGAAGATTTCACAGAAGGATTCAGGAACCGTGTGTCACTTACCTTTGAATAAACACCACACAAGAACAATGAAAACATATGGAGGGTTATCTTTTTTTAAACACTAAGTGTAGTCATCTTAATCCCTCAGAGCCACTGCAGATTAATCAGAAACATAATCCGTCAGGGATGTGATTCTTTGGGATGAATCCTGAATTGTTCTGATACCAATCACATCCCTGATCAGGACATAAAAGCTGCAATCACGTGATGTCAGCATAATAATACAAAAAAAAAAAAAAATCACGTGAAACTCACTTCAAGTCTAAACAACTTGGAAACTAAACAAAACATTTTGGATTGACGTTAAGAAATGACTGCTAAAGAAAATGATCCTAAGTGGCAGCCTCTTTTTGACATCTTTGAAGATGAGATGAGATTCTTACAGATACAGGAAGTGAAGGTCAGGGCACTCAAAGTTTGATTTAAAGTACGGTAACTTGAGCGACCAAAAGTATTAAAGTCGTTAATAACCCTACGGAAAGTAAACAACAAAAGAAGAAAAAAACAAGCGATGACATTAAGACTTCTGATTGGTCAGATATTACATCACTGGTTGTCGTACCTTTTGCATCCCTGTCATGACTCGAGTGACATCAGAGCTCGTCATCGGGACAGTGAGGACGTAACTCATTCAGATCTAACACAGCCGTATGTAACAGCCATCTCAAGCACTTTGCCAGACTCTGATGTATCAGAGAATTAAATAATGAAAGTCACTGATATCAATGGAAATATTAGGAGCAGGCTGCTCCGTGCTGACTTTGGTCATTGTCAAACGATATGAAGGCAGCATCCTAATTGGCTCTTTCCTGATCTCATCACTCCCCATAGAGAGAATAAAGGATGCTGGCTACGTCTTCTTCTATTGAATGAAAGAGAATCTGGAATAAGCAGAGAGAGCGTTAGGTTATCTTTAAAGGATGCCAGGATATTCAAAGTGAAAGCTTAACATTTTAGACAAAGTTTCCCTCACTTGAACAGCTTGTATCTTAATTGTTAGTGAAGTTTTATTAACTAAATTCAATGAAAATGATAACAATACTTGGCTGCGACTTGCACGTCTTTTTTTTTCTCTCTCCAGATTTTGTTTTCTTAAGAACATTATATAACTCAATCTGGCACTTCATTTAGTTGGCTAGGTGCGTGAAACAAAAGAAAGACACCATTACAGCTTTAATAATAAGGCCTTAAATCTGTAGACACATCATTTATCATGCAAAGAAAATAAAAAGCAACACATTTGAGTTACAGAAATGATCCCATCTCAACCTGCATTAACCCTCCACTGAAGCCACGCCCCATAGATGTCATCATAATAATAATAATACCTTTATTTGTATAGCGCTTTTCAAAACAAGTTACACACTTTACATACAATTAAAAGTCAATAGGCAACAGGTTGTAAAACACAATATGTGGAGATAAAACAACAATAAAAAGCTTGTCTAAAAGAGTGACTTTTTAAAAAGCGACTTAAAAGAAGACGGTGTGTTTGCTTCCCTGATCTCCTCCGGCAGGTCATTCCACAGAGAAGGCTCGCTCACCTTTAGTTTTAAGGTTGGTCCTAGGTATAGTAAGTAATGACCTACAGGAGGATCTCAGGCTGCATGGGGGCTCGTAGGGGGGTCAGGAGGTCAGCAGCGTAATCTGGAGCTGACCCTCTACAAGCTTTTAAAAGTGATCACAAAAAAAACTCAATTCCAAAGCGGACTAGGAGCCAGTCTGTTGGACCTGCTTATTAATCTGGCTGCAGCATTTTGGATCAGTTGGAGTTTGTTTATGTTATGTGAGTACAGTGACTTACAGAAATCTAACCAGGATGAAATAAATGCATGATTTGCTGTTTCCAAGTTACTAACGGATAAAAACATTTGTGAGTTTTCTTAATTGCTATATCACATACTCCACATGCAAACAGCGGGCTGAAGACGCTTGCAGAGTCGTATCTGTCATTATTACCGTACCTTGTCAGTCGACATCGATCATGTAGCTTCTCGTAACGTCTTTGCCCGCTTTGCACGCTCTGCTTGTAAACAAATGCACGTTGTCTCAGAGGAGGAGGCGCAACAGCTCAGTGTTTGTTTTCTTGCAACAGCTGGGCTCAGAGAACTTCTGTGGGTATCGCTGCCCACCGAACTGAATTCTTACATATTGTTGCTTTAAACTACTACTGCAGGTTTGCACAGGTCAAAAACAAGATGAATTATCCGTAGATCCGCTCATCAAATCGTTGTCATTGCTACAATAATGATAATCATTGTGCACTTTAATGATCCAAATGAACAAAGCAAAACATCTATTCATCTTTAGATATTGGAGGCACTAAATCTTTCCTAATATCACATGACACATGTTAAACCCATCGACTATTTTCTGGAGCATAAGAAGACCTGTGACCTTGGGTCTGATTACAGGTGGATTATTTGATACTATAAAAAGAATCTTTTAATAGTGACGTTGAAGATGCCCAAGCAGAAGTTGACTGGTGGAGTAACATTAGAGCTGTCAGACTGCTCTGTAGTGGCCCTGGTTGAGATTTTTAGACCCCAGCGACCAGCTCTGGTCCAGTGTTGTCAAGGAAACTAAGGAGGGGGAGGGGGGGGTTAAGACGCCCACTCTCCACAGCAACAGCAGTCTGGCTCAAACTGCCATCTTTGAACATGCAGGCACAGTCAGATGGTTGCCTCTCTAAGAGCACAAAGTTGATCCTTAATTAGCCGGATGTGATGATGATATCAGTAGAACAAAGTTATCTCACTCGCTCCCTGGTTACCTGTAAGATGCCCACTCATTGTTCGGCTCTGTGTGTTTGTCACGGCTTTATCAGCACAACTGGAGAGCAGCAGGAGTCGGCTCCCTTGGCAGGAGCTACCTGTTTTTTAAAGACTAATGACAGTCACAGCTGTGCGGCTCCAACGTGCCCGGTCAGTTCACTTCCAGGGCAACATTTAATTGATGTTTGTTTTTCAGGCTGCGCTGTCACTCCTGATGCTGAGGAATCCAGTTTTATCAAAGTCTCATCATCTGGCCAGCTACCACTACTCGGGTAAAGAAACAGCTTCTTCTTTTAAGTTGATTGAATTAATGAATGGCTGAAACATGGAGGTGATTGGTTTATAACAGAACGTAAGCATCAATTGTTTATCAAGGAAACACTTGATGAAGCTCATACAGCAGCTTTAAGAGTTCTGCAGCATCTTTTTTAGCGTTTAAGGCTGCTGACTAGCAGAACATGAATACAACATTAGTTTAACTTGTTGTTGTTGTTGTTGTTGTTGTTGTGTAACTCTTTCCTGGACCTAACAGTTAATTGATCTATCAAGAAAAAAGACCAGTTTAATCGATCATGAGCATCAATCTCAGCCCTAGATTTTCTGCACAAATGGTTATACGACTTTAAAGTTGACCACTTGGATTTAGACGTTAACAACAATTGTTCATAATGACTTGGGTATCCTTATTTCACCCCGTGAGGATGGACTTCCTCTAACCATCACACTGTAACTCTCCAAGCCTCCCTGGTCCCGCTTCAAAGCGATGGCAGCTGCAGGAGTGAGAGTGCCCGGGTTGTTTTGGTGGGGGTAGCTGGTAACTGTGGAGGATTGTCAGGGTCAATGTGATGAGGGGAGGGGAGGGGGAGGCAGGGAGCAGAAGGGTGGGTTAGGGGGGTTTACAGCATGTGGTTAATCCCAAGCAGAAGACAGGAGAGCCATTGTTTATCGAGTGATTTGAATGTGTGCATGTGTTTGGTATGTGTGTGTGTGTGTGTGTGTGTGGTATTAAGGGTGGGGGGTGGGCTTGAATTAGTCAGGGTCTGCACACACATGCAGAACATCGTCTCAAACTTGTTGCGTTTTAATTAGTTTTTAAACGGGCCATTAACATGCTGCTTGTGTCTCTCTATATTTCTCTCTTTTTCTGCTCATCTTCTTCACTACCTCCCCAAACCCTCCCCCCTGCACACACACACACAAACATACCCCCCTCCCCTCAGGATCAGACAGCTGGACTGCAGCTGAGAGACGCCAGTTCAACAAAGGGATCACTGCATACAAGAAGGACTTCTTCATGGTGCAGAAACAGGTATGTTGTGGAAAACGCACATTCTCAAGGCTTCTGAATCCTCTTGCTTTTCCAGCAGTTAGCCACCCCCCCCCCCCCCCCCCCCCCCCCCCCCCCCCCCCCCCCCCCCCCCCCCCCCCCCCCCCCCCCCCCCCCCCCCCCCCCCCCCCCCCCCCACACACACACACACACACACACAAACACACACACACTCCCACCCAAAGAAACGTCCCACAATATTTGACTACGGGTGGGCGGGGAAAGCAAACAGTCACTCTGAAACAATGTTTCCTTCTTGTTTTATTACTTGCAGCGTAACAGTCAATCATTGCTTTTCCACAAAGCTGCAAAACGGTTTCATTGCTTGTTTTAACCCCGAAGTTTGGAAAGGGAAGGAAAAGTACTTCAGTGTTTGTGTTCAACAGCCGACTGAAGAGACATCATGACACTATTTTCATTCAAGTAGCAGCTTCAGATTCATTTTAATTGCACACTGCATCTTTACTAGAATACATTTTTATAAGACTTTCTTCTGGTTTTATAAGTTAAGGTAAACGTGTGGCGGCAGCAGCTCAGTCTGTAGGGACTTGGGTTGGGAACCTGAGGGTCGTCGGTTCAAGTCCCGGTGCGGAACCAAAATATGGAAGTCGGTCTGGTAGCTGGAGAGGTTTTCAGGGCACTTGAGCCGAGTACTGCTGAGGTGCCCTTGAGCAAGGCACCAAACCCCCAGCCGCTCTGGCTCCCTCCCTGTGTAGCAGCCCCTCTCTGACATCTCTCCACTAGTGCATGTCCACAGGTCCTGTTAGTGCATGTGTGTATTTCAGGCCTGTGTGTGTGAGAAGCATGTCTCTCAATAACAGAGTGTAAACAAGAATTTCCCTCAGGGATTAATACAGTAAATATATCCATATTTCAAACTTAGAGTTGACTATAGTAGTAGTGAGTTTCCCACAGGTAGAAGAAATTCAAGAATGATTTTCACAGCATCAATGGAGAGACACTGATTTCTTATATTTTGCAGTCTTTGATGATGGAGGTTGTGACTGTCTGCCTTATTTGTTGCTCTTAAACAGCAGTTGTTAGAGGCAGCTGATGGACAGTGTTGCTGTGTAGGCTTCTCCTTTGAAGAAGAGAAAACAAATAGTTTATTAAGATGCTTATTAAATACTGTATCTAATGGATGAATGACTGGCCTGCTCACTGATAATAACCGACACTCGGAGCCATGAAGGTAAAAGAATCCCAAATGCTGCACTGGAAAAACTCAAATCTCAGCAAGTGTACTTGTATTATTTCAGGTTTAAAAATATCTCCAAGTGTCTTGAAATAAGAAGTACTAACTTAGATAGTACATATTTTAAGACACTCAAATTGCTTGCACCATTGGGAGATATTTTGACCTATAACAAGCTATGAAAGCCTTTTTTTGTTGTTTTTTAAATCTTGAAATGAGACTTTTATCTGGACGTTTCAGGTAAATGTGGATTAAAATAAGTGTTACGAGATTCTTTTTAACATCAAAATTAGACAAATACACTTGCTCAGATTAGAGTTTTTGCTTTGTGGTCTTAGTTTCTTTTCTTCTTTTACACTACAGACATAATGGCAGAGGCAATGAGACCAATTAGACGTTTAGAAAGTGAAGGCAAGAGAATGAATGGTGAGCCAAAACTGTTAGACCACAAAAAGAAATTAAGAGAAAATGTGTGTGTGTGTTTCACAGGTGACGACTAAGTCAGTGGCACAGTGTGTGGAGTTCTACTACACGTACAAGAAGCATGTGAAGATCGGCCGCAACGGGACGCTGATCTACGGCGAGGCTGAGCCTCTGGAGGGAAGGACCACTGAGGAGGAGACCAACAACAAGGTCAGTTACAGGATTCATATCTGAGATGTGTTCTGTGGCTGATACAGAGATGTCAAACTGGTCATGTAGAGTGCATCAGGCCTGACGTGAAACCTGTCCAGACACTGCTGTGCTCCAGCACAACAAAAAGGCACAAATGTAGATTAAAATGGATTTCCACTGAGCTTCAGCGCTCATGTCTCTAGAGCAGTGTAAGCCGGGCCTAATGGACTGAGTGTCTCAGGTTAATGTGGTTAGAAATCAGCAGAGTGAACAATCAGCTGTTTGGCTGCAGAGTAATGTGTTCACACAGAAATCAACACATTTTTATAAGGAACTGAAACTGCAAAGTGTCATTTCAGAAATAAAGCATGAAGTGAGAACTTAAATGTCCACCTCTTTGAGTATTAAAATGAGCTGAGTGAACAGCTCAAGCTATTGTTTTGTCCTCAGTGTTAAAGCAGACAGATTTATTTGAACACATTGCAGGGTACAGTTTTCACATGTGTTGTTCTCATTAAGACATCAAGAACATATGATCTAAAGTTCTAGGTTAATCTTTAAGTCATTGTTCCCAAGATGCCCTTTGCATGTTATAATGTGTAATAAAGCTGGTGTTTTTTCCCCCCCCCGGTGTGTGCCTCACATTTCCACTCTTTTCCTCTTGCCCAGCAGGGCTCTCACAAATTGGAGCCGCAGCGGGAGGAGGACAGCAGGAAGTGGGAAGGGTCAGCTGACAGGAAACAGGATGTCGGTCCCACCAGGGTGACACACACGCTGCAGTCCACAGAGAATGTAAGTGTGAAACTAATTACCCGCTCTGCGTGGGAAAGGAACCCCATGACTGAATGAATGAGTAGAAGAAGTATATAAAGGGATGAAAGGCAGAACAGTTTGTTTGTGAGACGGGCTCAAATATTGAATAGTTCCCCGTTTTCCACACCTGTTTCGAAAGACTCTGTGAGACATTTTCTGTGTGGAAAGTTTCCAGGATTTTAAGATAGTTGGAGGATAAGAACCTCATCCTGGAAGTCATTTTCTCATTATCCTAAAAATAAAGCATGAAATACATGTGCCCATGTGTGCAGCTTGTTTACACGCACAGTTAAGTCGAGCTTTGGTTCAAGCTGGAGTAGGCCATTTGTTGGAGTACTGTCTTTGTCCCAGTGTAAAAGCACCAGCGGAGAATCGATTTATTGACAAAAGAACGTCCGACTCCGCTACAGTAGGTGACAATATGTCCCCCATCAGCTAGTTACAATTGGACCTTCCATCGGTTGATCTCTTATGCGGATGCAAAACAATCAACAAGAAAGTTAGCAAGTCGTTACATAATAGACATGTGGCGCCGGATAGCCTAACGGTTATGTGCGCTCCATGTATGGAGGCTCTAGTTCTCGTCGCAGCGGCCGTTGGTTCGAATCCGATTCGGCCAACATCCCCCTCTCTCTCTCTCCTCCCAACATTTCCTGTCTCTCTTCAGCTGTCTTATCAATATCAATATCAATCTTATCAATAAAAGCAAAATGGCCCAAAAACTAAAAAAAAACATACAAATGCACACACATAAATACAGACTCAGCCACTTTGGTTTTAACTGAAGATAAACCCTGTGCAGGAGAGGGAGGAAGCTAAGAACAGAACACCTAGACCTCTTCTAAAAACAGACAGGATAAAGAGGATGACAGGAAGCTGGACATTATTTTGGAATAAACCTCCCCATCGGCCTGCTCGCAGACCTCACTTGACCTAACTTGTTGTGACACATTTGTCCTTTTGAACTTTGCATGACTTACCCTGTTTGTGGAAGGGTGTTGGATCTGCTGCCCCCTGCTGGATGTTTAAGGAGGAGATAAGTTGGCTGACGTCCACCTCCCTGGATTGTGCAACCCCACTATGTCTGCTAGCAAACAATGACTCAACAAGAAACATTTATTCCATTACTCGCTTTGCATTGCACCAATTAGCACATATAATACATTGTTGACAGAAAAGTTGGACTGTATGTTAACTGTTTACACTACCCAACTTACAGGGTGCTCATAAAGGGGCTTCAGGCTCATTATTTTTCCTCCTTATTGCTCTTAGTGAGTGTGTTAAAGACCTTTTTAGAGCTTTCATGCTAACTTCACCTCTCACTTTGATTGTGTACACAGCCTGGGACCGTTCTGATCATGAAAGGCCAGGAGGACGCAGCAAGGGACCAGCTGCTTCCCCGGGTCATCCACCCTCCTCATCCTCCACCTCCCAGCTCCAAAACACGCAGCGAAGGCAACGCACGCAAGACCAGCCCCTCGACAGGGAACAAAGGCACAGTCGCTCAGGAGGGAGAGTTCCCCTGCAAGAAATGTGGCAGGTCAGTGATCAGAAATATCACCCGTCAGTCACTGCTGTTGTGTCGGAGATGCCTGCATGGTTTGTGTTTACTTCTTTAGAGCTGGCAGCAGCGGTTACTTATATAAGAGGACTGCACTAGCTAGCTCTGAAAAAGACAAATCCAGCAGGAAATGTTTATTCAGCCATTGCCCACTTCGAGTGCATTTTTTGGTAAATAAAGGCAAGTTTATTGTGGTGTTTGAAAGAGCTAAACCATCCTGTCCTGGTTTGATTAAATAACACTCAGTCCTCTAGCAACATAGGGCCTGTTATTGCCAACTGTGTCCTAGCAACTAGAAACACAGTAGATGCAGCACTTCTCGCCTCTCTGGACTGCAACCCTACCCACTGACATGACAGGAGCTTCACTCACACTTTAAAATACTCGGCTCGCTCAAAGAGTGCTCGTTACAGATTAGACAACACTCCACAGTCTCATTAATGATGTTAAAGAGAAGCAAAATCAGTGGTGTACTATTCTTTCAGAGAGCCTCATGCAGCTATGAGCCTGCTGCCGTGTCACATGGTGTGATGTTTACTGTCATCACCTACCGCACTTTAATCACACACTTGATGAAGAGGGATCCAGAGAGCACAAAATAAGGAATGTTTACGTCTGACTGATTCGTTATCTAACCATTTACAATTTTCAATTTTGATTGCGGGGAAAAAATGAGCCATAACAGGTTTATAGTGGGAACACAGGGTTTTTTTTTGTGGATTAGTGAATTGAATAATAAAACATTTTACACAGTATATATTTAATGAATACCAGAAATCAACTGAGGCTGGCCATATGGTGCTTATGTAAGAACTGTGTTCCTACAGAGCCTGGCTGATATTACGGGGTTGGATGACATTTTTTGAGAATCACAGATTTATGAGCCTTGGCATTCTTGGTACCTGACAAAAATGCAGATTTGAAAACCTACAGATAACATCTAACTTAAAATACCGTTAAGATTCAGTGTAATAGGCACACCTTTAAAATCTTTATTCCATCTAAAACGTCGACTACGTCTTTTTATTTTGGTGCGACCCGTATAAAATGATGAGACGCGACATCATGACCACGAGTGCAGCTGCTAGCATCAACCACTGCACGCTACCTGAGCCAATAGAAAACTTGCCCCCAGTTATTGTGTGTTGCAGGTGGCCGCTTCACTGCGCCATGATCATGCACTTATAGTGTACTGTTAAAGAAAATAAAACTTTTAGAGTGCATATCAGTGCAAAAAATGGCGGACACTTCAGCCACCATATCAGGCAAAGTTGAATCCTTCCCCTCTAAAATTTAAACCACTGTTTGTCTCAGAAACCTCATTTCTGTCAGGCTCCTGTTTCCAACCTTAATAAATATTTAAAGACGTTACGACTTTTGTCATTCCCAATCACTCAGCTCTCTTAAGCTCCAGCTTTGTCTCCTGATTGTAACTTTACCATCTTAATGAAGCACGATGTTAAATGTTCCTCAGCAATAACCTCCATTCCCTTTTTCCCCACACAGGATTTTCCCCAAGGTGAAAAGCCGCAGCGCCCACATGAAGAGCCACGCAGAGCAGGAGAAGAAGGCGGCTGCGCTGCGCCAGAAGGAAGCTGAGGAACGAGCAGCAGCTGAGGCCGCCGCCATGCTCGCTGCGCGTCAACATAACGGGACGCGGCAGGTGGGCGGGGACAGCACCAACGACGACTCGTCAGGCGGAGAGGACGAGGACGATGAGGACTGGCAATAAAATGAAAAAGGCCACGTACACTGACTGTAACATGCAGTGTCACTCACCCTCTGTGATTGGAGGACGGACATTTTACAAGGAAGAATCCCTCCTGTGGACTTTTATGTACATTTGTGGAACAAGAAGACTTCTGTTGCTTGGCACATTCAGGGACAGATTGATACCCATGTATGTGTTTGTGAATGTGTGGACTGAGTGTGTGTGTGCCTGTGTGTGTGTGTGTGTGTGTGTGTGGGTGTATCAAACTCAACAACGCCCCCTTTACTCTGCTTAAAAAGCTTTTTAAAGAGTTACCTCTCTTGGTCACAGGGCTCTGTCAAATCAAAGCCATGCCGCCTCTCCTGGCGCTGTCACGCTGTCCTCGCCAGGCTGCCGCCTTCCTCAGCACTTCAAGTCTTGCCCTGCGTCCTTTGACGGGTCGTGGAACTCGTTGGATCCCCCGTTTTTTTCTTCTTTCTTTCAACTTCTCTCTCAATGAGCCACAGTATGAACTACTTAGCTTGCGTCCCATCCGGATGAAGCTTTGGCAAAAAATTGTCGGCTAAAATCTGACAGCAGGTGGAGGCGCGAGCTGTTTGAGTCTCTGCGCTAACACAAACGACGGGTCGTTCCAGATGGATGATGGATGGATTGATCGATGGCATGTGCAAACTGTTGCCTTTGTTCCCGCCGCTCGTCTGCACTCAAGGCTGCCAAAAGCTTTCTCTTCTCAGACGCATGACGTGCACCAAACGAGTCCATCTTTTTTTCTCTGTGATTTGCTGTTCATTCGGGCTTCAGTTCTGTGTATTCCCCCCCTTCAGCCCTCGTCACTTCGTTATAGTTTCAAGTTTGTTCCCTCACTGTTGATGCCTTGGATGTTTTGATGCTTTCTATCTCAAAATGACAATCAATTTTACACTGTTGTTGTGTTTTTTTTTATAAATATATCAATATATATGCAGGTGAACGTTACTTTTTCTGCCTGTGTAGCTCTAAATGGTTCTTGTTGTTTTTGTGAATATTCTTGTTGATGATTATTAATATTATTATTATTATATTCTGGTTTTGGCTGCAATTGAATTGAGCGCTTTCTGTACGTGTCCTTTGTTTGTTTGTTTGTTTTTTATTTAAACAAAAACAAAAAATAATGCTACTCGCTGCCTGTTTATAACTGTGAGATATTTTTTTTTTAAGGAAGCCAGAAATGAAGAAAAGGCAGAACTGATGTGCAATAGAACAAGTTGACCCCCTGTTACCTGAGCGTCCAAGCCCTCCCTCCCTCCCTCATGTTAAGACTAGCTGCTCTGGATGCCTCGCTGTCAACTCTGTAACTGATAGGAGGAACTGACTCGGACTGTTGAAGCTGCAGGTCTCTATAGATACACATAACAGAGTGAGGGGGGGGGAAACAAACAGCACAAACTTATCCCAGACACACTTGAGAATATGCTTACTTCCCCGAGATCTGAGCCAGGGTTTACTCTTTTCGTACCGTGTTCCAAAAATAATAAACATTTCCTGAAACACATTAGTGGAACTTGAACCTGGATGATTTTTTTCCGTTTTTTAAAAGGAGATTAAATTGAATATTCAGTCAGAGGATATGCAAAGAGAACATCTTTACTTTATGGTCTCTGAAAAATCTAAATATTGAAAGTTTCCACTGACCGTAACAACAAACAGGCACCAAGTGGAGCAAAAGCTTCTTTTTTTTTTTCTTTTTTTTTTTACTGGAAACAAACTTCACCGTGATTTAGCAGATTTTACTGCAGCCAAAAGACAGTTTTGTGACTCTCCACTGAAGCCCAAACAAATTTAGAAGAACGAATATTCTCTAAAGCCTACGTGAGAAGTGTCTAGATAGTTTGGGTGTAACATGCTCTGCTGAAACCTCGGCTATGTGACTCCGCTGTAAATGAAGGGCTCCTTTACAACAACATTGAGGAAACTGTTGACTTTTAAATGAAAAAATGGAAATGTAGTCAACTTTGATTCCTTAATGATGAGGTGCTTTGACAATATTTCATAACGTTTAAGTTGGGCAGGCTGCCTTACTGTTATTAAAGGATCAATATTTCCCTCCCTCAAACCCAAACATGTATCTATGGAGGACTTTTTATTCTGTTTACCTTTTTAATGATAGCAGCAGGCACTGAATGCAGCTGTGGAAACAGCATGTTTTGATCCGTCTATCTCTTCATGTCTCCATGTTAATCCCTTCGGCCCTGAGTCAGCTTCTGTTGCCATAGCAACAAATGGGTAAAAGGGTTATTTGCCCTTAAAGGACAAATCACAGTGAGGATTTTTCAGTTTGGGAGGGTTACAGGGAGAAACAGCTCCAATCACCACATACTCCACAAGTTCAAACCTGGGTCTATGCATCGACGACTGTGTGTGTGTGTGTGTGTGTGTGTGGATATGCTGTTAAATGTGCGTGAGTGGTTTAAAGGTTCAATGTTGAATTGTACAGAAGTCAGTGGAAAAAAACAAGTTTGCAGACTGTTCACATGTTTGGTATGTTAATTTATATTTCCTTTTTATTTGGGCTTGTCTCAAGGTTCTTCTTGGGGGGGGGGGGTCGAGGGGGGGTCATGAAAAGGTTTTTCAAGCTGTTTTTAAAAGAATTTAAAGATTAGATCGAGGAGGCCACGATACAAACACACAGCTGTAAACTTTCAGTATCTAATCGAGTTGATTAAGGGAATTTTAAGGGGACAAGAGGTTTATTTAGCTAAAGATTACAAAAATATATATGAATGAAATTCTATGTTTGCATACTTTTTATGCTATTTTCATATGGGGTTCACACTAAATGATGAAAACAGAAAGGAATCTCAACTGCTTTTTACTACGGTGTAACTTATTTGTTCCGATTTGATTTTTACCACCTGTGTTTTAGTAATGATTTATGAAGCACTGTATATTAAAGTTTTAAAGTATTCCACAAGCTCCTGAGAGTGTGATCAGTGAACATGTTGATTCAGCATTCCCTTTTTCATTCTACAGGATTTATTCCTGTGTTTTTATTCTTAGCTGCTTCTTTATACTTTTAACAACGGAAGCCATGCATAAGCTGTTTGAGGACATGGCTTTGGAGATTTTCCCTCCATGACATCACAAAGGGCAGTAACCCCTCCCAGAGGTGGGTGACACTCCCACAGCTGGGTGTTTTTTTCTGCACTCGAGTCCACATTCTCACCATAAACAATAGGGCATGTTGCGAGAAGGCCCAAGACTTCCCTGATTCCAGAGGGGCGTGGTCAAACACAGCTCATTTGCATTTAAAGCTACAGACACAGAAACAGCCTGTTCTGACCCGACATAAAGGGGTTTATAGGCATGATAAAACACAGGATCAGAGCGGATCTTTGGCAAGACACTTCACAGACATTAGACTTATCTAAACTTGTTGAAAAGGATGATAATATGTGACCTTTAACAATAAAAACAGATGGGAAAAATCTTTAACTTAAGTCAACTTGTAAGTGCTACAACTTCAGCAAACGTTCGCATACAGACTTAATGGTTGCCCGGACTTTAAATCTTTCACGGTTTTTATATTGATCACAGTCTACGTTTTAGGCTTTTTCAGCCCTTTTCAGATTTTGAGTGTACCGCACAGAAATACAGTATGTGATGTCATCGTTAGAGTGCAGATGTTAAAGATAACTCTGTAATCCTTTAAACGTTTCAATCTGCTCCAATGTAAAAATCAGACCAGGAGTTTCCGAAGCAAACAACATGTGAGCCTTTGATTTCGCAAGCCTTGTTGTCACATTTCTGGCACTAAACTGACATAAAGAGCACATGACTGTGATCAGCAGGCTGATGCCTCTGATATGGTCCTTTTGCAAATCAGAGTACAAACCTTGGCCTTACAGCCGAAAACTAGGAGGATGATTACATCTTGAATCTCACCATTTGAAACTGAAGCCAAAAGAAAAACAGAAAAACAAGAAGAAGATATTTGTGTCAAGATATTGATGCATTTGGTGAGTAGTTCAGGGTGTAACAAGGCCGTGTAGAAATATTTTCTACGTCAGTCTCTTGACTGCATGTCTCTGCGCTCTGTGACTTGTGAAAATGAGTTAAATCAGAAGTGGGATGCTGAACTTTGAAGGAGCTAAATGTTTAATTTACATTGTTATCAGTTCTGTAGACAGGCTAGCTAGTTTCTGTGCTAAAATAACAAGCTGCCCTCTTGTTGTGTAATGCTTGTTATGAGCATTGATCAAACTTTATGATTGACCAGTAGGCCTACAATTTTATGTCTCTGTTAGCGCAAGAATTAAGGCTGATCATATTACGTAATAGTTTGAAACGTAATAGTTTGAACCAGACAGTTACTCGCTCTTTTTATTCTGACATGACTTCCTTATAGGCTCTGCTCCTAAAATATTTCCTACATCAGTGGTTCTCAACTGGTGGGTCGGGATCTAAAAGTGGGTCACAGAGCCAGTTTCATTGGGTCGCAAATATGTGCATGGGAAAAAAATGTGTTTTTGTCTCGAATATGCTTTAAAACGTGTCTTTGTTTTTGTTCCATCTCTGTTTTTTCTGTCACATTTTGTTTGGTCTGAGGTCAGAACTGCACTACTTTTCATTAAATAAATCTGAGTGGTTAAAACATTTCATAAATTTGGGTCACAATTTCCATTTAAGGACTGGGTGGTGGGTCCTGAGGCTAGATCAGTCGAGAACCACTGTCCTACATACACTATATGTTGCTGCTCAAATGCAAATAGTGGATCATTCCAAAACACCAACAGTATCAACTCAGTGGACTTAGAGGTACACCTGGACCCTTACTACTATTCTGTCAGGATCATTTGTAAGACGACTTAAAGGGCTGATAACATCCCATGATGCCATGATGCTGGCTCTACAGAGCGATTTAAGCTTTAGGTCATGATTTGGTTTTAAAGGTGCCACACCAATTATTTTTGTTTTTTGAAGATATTTTCTGGGCCATTTTTGCCTTAATTAGATGAAGAGAAACATTTTGGGAGGAAAGAGAGTGAGGTCTTGGTTGCTACTTTATCATTTATCTAGCTACCTGATGTGCCACGGTGAGCAACAGCTACCGTAATTGAAATGAGATCATCTTTTCAATCACCCTTTATGGCTAATGTTGATGTTGTTAGGCAGCGACATCTAGTGGCTGTAGTAAGTATGACAGCTACCTAGGAGTGACTCAGACTTTAATGGATTAATTCCTACATATTTAGTTTCCTACTGTATTAAATTTGATCTTAACTTGTATTACAGTCGTTCCTGTTTTATCTGTTTTTATTTCCTGCCTGTCGTTCTTTTGTGAAGCACTTTCGGCTGCATGCGTTTACGTAGGCTATGAAAAGAGCTAGGCCGATATAAATAAAGTTGAGTTGAGTTGAGGTGATGTGCCGAATCACAATCTCCACACTCATGCACTTACATCCTGCATGCCTGCCTCTATTTAGGTCTGTGAGGGTTCAGTGCTTGGGCTTTAGGATGGAGATCTGGATTTGGCTTTAGTATATAAACCTGCGTAGGGAGGAGGTCACAGTGGATCTATTGGTCAAATTCAAGATCTCTATCCTGAGACATGTTATATGAAGACAGGTTTGCATTGAGATAAGACATCAACCTGTCAGTACTTGCTCTAACCAAGTTTTTGATGGACCATAAGGTAATGGAAAATAAGTCAGCTTAAGACGTTACAGACAACAAGAAGGCATGGTGGTGTGGTGGCTAGTTCAGAACAGCAGGAAGGTTATGCATTTGAATAAACCCAGCGTGGGCTGAACAACTTGCCGGTAAATCAAAATAGCTAACCAGTGCCACAACATTAGTGGAATTGTCCATTCACAGTACTGCCGTCATCCATTGCATCTGTGACAGTTATGCAATACTAAAATAAAGTTTGCACATAGCTGAATTAATAAGCAGCAACATATGTGCCAAAGGTTACATTCGCACATTGGTTCTGTGCCAGAACATCAATCAAGTGACTTATTCCAGTCCCATCAATCAGTCCATTTTTGCCAATTCAGAACAAATGCTTTCTAAAGACAACACCATAAAATCAGGTCTAAACTTTGCTATTTCTTACATTATTTAAAGAGACTCCACATAAATCCACCACTATCCCTGGCATCTTACGAAATACCTTTTTACTGATCAGAACTCTACAAGCACATAGCTCAGTGGGTAAGCTGCTGCCCTGTGTGTCAAAGATCGGTGATTCAATACTGACTGGTGCAAAAACATCCCTCTAATAGACTATTCCAGCTCAACATATTTAGCACCTGACCCATGTTTCAGAGACTGTATTCGCCCACTGGCTCGATTCTGACCCGTGCTGGAACATCAGTCAAACTGCCATTTCAAGGATCGTCATTAACCATTGCATCAACATGTCAACTAATGGATCGAGTTCCTGCATACCAAATACTGCATTAGCCCTTTGGTTTGATTCCTATTGAGTTTGCAATGACACACTTTTCCTGTATTTGTTTATTTCCTTTCTCCCATATTTACTCTAATTCAAATTAATCTCACAGTAAACTTTAAAGAGTGTTTCCAGGATGTTCTGCAGTCAATCATTCGAACAGCTTTACGTTAAGTTACGTTTCTACATTAAAAGCAGTGTTGTGAAATGGATTTAGATTTTTTTACTCAAAGCAAATGTCATGTGTATGTTGCTGGTAGTGTTTCAAAAATTGAGGCAGCACAAGGGGGCAGCATTGTTGCAGAAGTTTAAGGAACGCAGTACCTACAAAGACCTGGTCAGGGCGCTGTTGTGACACTATCTGTGCTGTGTGTCTAATGTACACTACAACATACGATCGTTTGGTGGAGACTTTTGCTACCATTATGAGTAATTGTTTCTATATATGTCAAATAAATTGATTGCATTGAGTGTATTGTTTAGTGTAAAATAATGGGTGGGTATTAGAGTCTATTCTGTATCTTTCTAGTGTTTTTGTTGTATCCATAGGGCCCAGTATACTCTTCCAAGTTGTTTATAACCTGTACTGGTTGAGGCCTTATAAATTAGAATTTAAGTTCATATTTAAAAATCAATAAAAGACTTTGAGAGGCAAAAAAACACAGCTTTGGACCTTGGACTGAAATAGTAAAAGTCCAAATCAATGACTGGAATCATGGGTGACTCAAAGTAGACTCTTGGTTCCCTTTTTTGAAACGTCAGACCTAATATTTCAGCTAGTTGAAGTGCACATTTTACTGGCCAACATGCAAAGTTACTTGAAACACCAGAAATAAGGAGAAAGCAGTAACAGCATAGAAACTGAAAATAATGTGGCTTTTGTAACCGCTGTGTCTGTGTGTATGTATATATATATATATATGACTGTGAGCGTGCAGAATGGTTAAGAGATAACTGTGGTGCAGTAAGTTCTGAAAGTGGAGATTTAACAATGTGGGCAAGTACCAGCTCCCACTAGCACAGGCTGAGCAGCAGCATTGGCAATACAGTGTGCGGCTCAGATGTGTCCTTGTGTACTCTTTATGCTTGTTTCAAGCAGTGGGTGGAGGAGGAGGACGAGGAGGACAATAAAGAGGGACGGGAGTCAGGAAAGAGAGGAGAGGAATCGAGTGCAGGAACACAACTTTATTTGACCATCTTACAGCCAAAGACAAACACAGATCTGAGTAAGGTCTTTTAATGACAAACACGGAATCACAACTTTGCATGAAAAGCACATTCTTGTCCTCTCAGTGTCTTTGAGGTGCACTCCTCTTTGACCCTCGATAACAAAACTCTGTAAAAAAACAACTTCTGTCAACATATTTCAGAAACTTTTTATTAAGATTTTCAGGTAATTTCCTAAAATGTCAAGCAAATTCAGAGAGTTTTTAGAATTTCTCATGAAAAATACTGAGAAGATTAATGGAATTTTCAAAAATGTTAATGAGCTTGTTTTTTTTTTTTTTAAAGGTGACATTTCTGGAATTTTCATGGAAAAATGTTTCTGGATTTTTTTTTTGATGGTTTCTTAGAATTTCTTTGAAAACTTAGCGGAACATTTCTTGACATTTTTAGACATTTTTCAGGAATTTTCATGGACATTTTGAAGACTTTTCATGCCAGTTTTTAAGGATTTTCATGTGAATTTTTGAAAACTTTCATGGTCATTTGTATGAATGTATGAATCACTGACATTCATTTTTGGGGAAATTTGATAGAAATGTTTAGGGGAATTTTTGGAAAATGTCAAACTTTCACGGAAATCTTTTTCAGGATTCTAATGGAAATATTTGTAAAACAGCAACACAGCAAGGTGTTTTTAAAAGGTTTTCATCGTTTGATTTTCATCACAGCCCTCGTACAATCAAACTCTCTCCACATCACTCTGAAGTTCAGATAACGTGTGGATAGACAACCAAACACATGTGGCCAGCTGTTCTCCTCGCTGTGAGAGAAGAGGAAATGAATGTGGGTTTTTTCATCTCTTCACTCACTTGGCAAAAACATTAATCACCTCCGTCATCATGCTCAACCCACGTATGATACTCTCTTTGTCTGCGCCTAAAATGAGGTGTGATATGAGTACCAGCCTGAGGATAAGATCCTTCAATAGTCAGACAATAAAAAACAAGACCAGGTTTAGTCCATCTTACATTCAAAACAACTTCAAAAGGTAAAACATATGAAATCATAGGCAACATACAGAAGCACTTTCTTACATTTAAGAAGCACTCAACTGGTAGAATTAAGCTCGAAGCCCCTCTGTGAAAGAGTAAACGGTGAAAAATGAAGTCATTATGCAAGTGGCAAAAACTGCAGTTCATGAAATGACCACCAGGGCTGTCTCAAAAGTGAATAAATCCCCATACAGGCTCATATTAAAATACTCAACTTTACAGCAGAAATAAACCTGTATTATCCAGTCTATGTTTTTGTTCTATAAAGCTAATTATTTCTGATTTATGCCAATCGTAATTTGCAGGTATGGTCGTCGGTGTGCATAATACGTAGTTTGCGTATTATGCTGTAGCCAGTCAGCAGAGGGAACTCACATTTTTTTGATTTCGCTCCCCGGCAGAAGGTGCAACATCCATCTTAATATACAGGCTACACACAGAATAGCTGTTGATCTGATATTGAGGTTATTTTATCGTACAAGTTGTCGAACAAGCCTGTCACTCATGTATTGATCAGTTTGCCTTTAGAAATGCACAATCATTCCAGTGGTCAAATCAAGAACGATGTTTGATTTAACTTGTTTAACATCTCTTTATTTTTAGTATGACCATTGCCGTATCGCTGCTGTCAGATCTCTAAATTCAGGAATCTGAACATGAAGATCATACTTGGTGTCAGTCCTTGTCACACCACAATTAGTAGTATAAACACATTTTTTCTCATAGTCACAGGTAAATGGGGGTGCAACATGTCAACAGCAGCGTGACTGATGTCAGATGTTTAATTGCATTTTAATGGGAGACTCTTGTTATTGTAGCTGCTGGACGCCTCATTGGAGGAGAAGAGTGTTTTCTCGACTCGTTTGCCGTAATGGGGGGAAGAATGGATGATGCACCAAGAAGTTTTGGGAAATCCAAGCCCATGCTCAGAGGCCTGGCCACCTCATTATCTACCCCAGTGCAGAGGCTTCCTCCTGGGCTTGGAGTCGTTGATAAAGCCCCTTCCTGTGTGCAACTTTGGGAAGCTGGCTGCAGTACAAACCCTAATGGTAGCAGCTCGTCTTTTCTGCACACACACATTTGATCCTTATTAGCAATCGTAACACGAGAGGCCTATTTATACACATCAGAGACAGGGAGCCGCAGTGGAAAAAGATACATCCAGCAGCACTCAGCAATTGCAGCCCAGACCAGGGTACGTAAAACGACAGGGAGGGTGGCACACAGGAATATAAAAACAAAGGAGGTATAGCGATGATTTGAGAGAAAAAAGGAGGAATAAATAGGAAAGGAATCAAGGAGTGAACACAAAGAGATGAACAGAGGGAGTATTTGGGACAGCTATGTTATTCAGTTACAGAAACAAGAACCAGATTGTGCTGGGTAACAGCCACGACTCTGCTCCCTCTAACGATGAATTGCTCATCTGCTGCTAATATAACACTGCTGGGGCCTCTGGATTGATACGTTCCTACAGACTCCAACAAGACGCTGGGGAGCTTGAACCACAGAGCTGAAAGGGCTCCCTGTGTTACTATTTCTCAAGACAAGAAGTTACGCAGGCCATGTTTTATATACGTCCAGAGCGGGGCCATTGATAATAATGTTAAGAGTGTATGACAGCATGAAATGTTTGGCCAATCTCATATTTTAGTCAAGTGTTATGTAAAATATTTAAGATATGATGACAAGACAAGAACAGAACTTTATTAATCCAGAAGGTAACTCTTGTGCCAGGTTGCACAGGGAACCACTTTGGAGACAGCTTATAGAGAAATAAACATTTAATTAACAGGCAGCAGCTCTGGTGGACATTCCTGCTCCACTTGCACACTCCCTCAAAACTTAAGCCATCGTTGGCATTGTGCAGTGTGATCAAATTGCACATTTTAGGCCTTTTGATTGTTACCAGTTTAAGGCACACCTGCGCAATAATGACGCTGTCTAATCAGCATCTTAATATGCCACACCTGTCAGATGGATGGATTGTTTCTGCAGAAGAGCAGCGCTCACTAACACAGATTTAACACACATTTCTGAATAAAATTTAAGAGGAATAGGCCTTACGTGTACAGAGAAAAAAGTCTTGATTTCAACTCGTGAAACATTGGAGCAAATACTAAAGTGGGGCGGCTGTGGCTCAGTTGGTAGAGTCGTCGCCTTTCAACCGAAAGGTCGAGGGTTCGATCTCCAGCTCCTGCAGCAACATGTCGGATGTGTCCTTGGGCAAGACACTTAACCCCGAATTGCTCCTGCTGCTTCGTCGGCGGCGTATGAATGCGTATGAATGGGATTAGTAACTTCTGATGGTCTCACTACATAGCGACCTCTGCCATCAGTGTGTGAATGTGTAGGTGTGACCTGCGGTGTAAAATCACTTTGAGTAGTCAGAAGACTAGAAAAGCGCTCTACAAGTTCAAGTCCATTTCCAAAAAGTGTTGTGTTGTGTGTCATTTCATGTTGAAACTTGTTTTTTGGTTCTCTTCTATCCTGTCAATCATCTTGTGACCCCTAAAATGTGTATTGCGACCCTTCTAAGAGATTCTTTTCTCAAGATTTGAAACCCTAGTTTAAAGTGCGCTAAAAACATCACTACTCTCACTACACTGAGTTTTATCCATGCAATTCATTTAAAACTTGGGCTTCGTTACCGCCATCAGTGCGAGATGTGTCCTTCATATTAACGCTTAATACTGTAGTGAGGGGACATTCATTCATATTCATTTACATTTGTATTAACAGATAGTTTTAAATTGCGTGTAGAGTGTAAAGGTGATTAACAGGAGTGGAAACTCTAAGTGGAGTATACAGTGTGGTGATTGTAAAGACCTTTTTTTTACAATAAACTTTATCACTTTAAGTGGTCAACATTAAACACATTAATCATGTAGGAAAGACAGATGTTCCAGATAGCATGATAGATGAGGCATGTGTGTGTTCACTGGTTTGTAATAAAACTGGCAGGCCAGGTTTAATGACTTCCATGCTTCACACATCTGATACAGTTTAAAGTCTTACCGTTGTGCTCCAGGACATCAAGTCGTTTTCCTATTCTTTAATTGCGTTGTGTTTTCTCGTTTTAAAATAACAGCAGTAAAGATGGTGTCATAAAATCAGAAGGAGCAGACCTGCTGTGGGGAACTCTTAAAAGGCCAATGGATTGTCTTTTATAAGCGATAATGTGCCAGCTTAAGTAAACACGTATTCACTAGAAAAACAGACAAAAAAAACTATCTTTTGGCTTATAAAGTCTTTAATTCTGAAAACATAGCTGAATAAGATGACGCCCTCGAGCATGAGCATGAAACCAAAACAAACTGCTGTTTGTCGACGCCTTTGCCATACTGAAACCTCCGCTCTCATCAAGCGGCACACCTCCAACCCCTCTCGACTCAAGTTTGCATGAAAATTATCTACTGCCTTTGCTCAAGCTGCATTAGCCTGAGGCCGGTGTTGTTGTGTTAGCTGGCTAATGTTAGCACACTTTAGTTAGCTCGTAGCTTCACATTGCATGAATATTGACACGGAATGACCGTGATCCAAAAACGCTTATGTGAAATCCAAATAAGCAGTATGTTGTTCTTTTTTTTCTCTAGTCTTTGAATAAAACAGGTTTTATATGCAACGAGAGATCCATGTAAACCTGATGTAAACACGGCTCCTACAACAACACAGCCAGCGAGACTCGCGCTACTCACTCACTGTAGACAGTCATGACTCAGAGAGACATTTACATAGGATGTGTTTAGAAGCATTTTTTCTTCATTTCTTTACCATACATATTAGTAGGTGTATTAAATGATCTGAAATGAAATAAAAAAGATTACAAATCTGGTGTCTCTGGCTGTAGCAGGTTTGTAAAACCTCTGTCCAATCACAGTCAGAACTAACAGACCTGAAATAACCTGATAACTTACCTTCCCTGCACTCAGCACGTGAATGCAGTCTTCCACAAGCTGAAGCTTGCTAGTTGCAGCTGGTTGCACAAGAATGGCAGGGAAAGGTAGTTATATGAAGTAAGCGATGACAACTCTGCTTCTTATACCAACACACTCTCTTGGCCTCGTCATGCACCGTGAGACAGTTCAGTGTTAATGTGACTGGGAGCCACTAAAGGGGCGAAACTCACCTCAAGGAATGTTTAGAAGGAACTCCAAGAGTTGTTTTTTTTAATTGGAAATTTTGGTGGATCAGGCCATTTATATTTTTTGTAATTATTTTAATACAGTAATGGAAGAAGTATCTTAGTCTTTTTTTACTGAGCAGCACTACCACAGAATTTAGAAATTCTTTCAAATAACATATTTCCCAAATGGCAAAGTATTTGGTGTTTGATCTGGTAAAAAAGGAGATAATTTAAAATGCTTTATAATTAGGAGACTAAACCTATAACACAGGATACACAAAAAATAAAAATAAAAATCCAGGTCATAACTTTTAGCAATAGTCTCTGAATGTAGAGACAACAGTGACTAAACTTATCAAACAAAAGTTGTGAAGAGACTAACAGATCATTTTGGTAATAAAACATATTGGTTTGTTGAATGTTTCTACCTGAAGCTATAGTCACTCTAAACTTTCTTTACATGATGTAGCACAACATAGACTTTTTTCAAGATGACTTAAAGAATCATGGCCGCCCAGCTCAGCATATGCATGAGCAATAACGGCTGTTACTCTAAATGTATTTTCCAGCTTTTAATAGGTTCATGGGTCTGATTTTACAGCTTCCTGACTCAAGGATTCTTGCTGAGACAGCAAGTCTTCATTTTTAAATGACTCCAGCTTCTTTGTACTCCTGCTCTGCAGACTAAAAAACAACAACTAACTTGTAAGTCAGTGTAAAAGTGCTGACAGCCTTTATTATATTGTTTCTATTTTCTTGCCAGGAAATCCTCAATTTAAAACATTAAGTAAGTAATATCTCAAATCAAGTAGCCTTTATACTGTGAGACCATTAGCAGCTAAAGATAACCTTCTAATTGTGAACTTGACTGATTCTGCAGGTTGCACACAAACATCCGGATGAATCACCATGACAACCAAAACGTTGGTATTTCCTGTGCAGAAGCCTGAGTGAGAAAGAGCTATTTGCACTCTCAAAATGTAAGCTATTATTATCACAGGATGAATCTTACACACTCCACCAAACCATGTCAAAACAGTGAAACACTTCCCTTCATTTGAACAATCTATGCACATGTATTTCATTTTACAGCAATTAAAAAGTGCTTTACTCCCAAACATCCTCTGTATGTTTTCAGTTGCCTTGTGTCGGTGGCCTTAGCGGAGCGGATTCCTGTGACAGTGAAGGTCTTTGTTGCAGAGGAGAAAAAGGGTGACAGCCAGACCGACAGGCCCACTAGCTGTCTGTTGGGTTTTGTTTGTGTCTGTTGCCATAGCAACTCCAAAGGCTGCAATGGCAGAGTCACTGGCTGAGGCGGGCGGCTGCTACGTGATTCAAACACAATGAGGGTGGCCTTGCAGAAAAAAGATTTGGCAGAGGAGCCGAAAAGGAACCAAAGAGGAAGCATCTGGTGGATCTGCAGAGACTCAGCTGTTCTGGGCCAGTACCCACAATGCAAGAGCATGAGCAAGGTTGATGATTATGTTTTGATCGCTGCTAACCACTGCCAACAAAAATGTACTTGTGACACTGTAAGATATTCCGAGCAGGATCAAGTCAATTAAACCTTACTGAAGAGCAAAGGTTTATTCCTGATCCTGGAAACAGTTGGGAAAACAATCTCATCACAAAATCAATTTACTGGCTGATCTGGAGATTACAATCCTAGAGACTCATTTTCCTCAGCTGATGGACTATGCCCAGTTGTCATAGAATGGATGTACAATAAAAAAATCAATTTTCTCCCCATGGTTTCCAAGGTCAACATTCAGTCATGTTATTGTCAGTTGCCATTCCTCCATTGCTATCAATATGGGACATTATGTACTAATTTGTAGTATTTCAAGGGATTGTGTTCTTTTTTCATACTGTTGCTACAAAAAACAGCGTGATCTAGTTAGCAGAAGTTGACCAATACAGAAAGGACTTTAAGAGTTTAGCTTATCGCTCTTTATAGTTCTAATATTTAACATGATGTGTATTTCTTAGAGTTGTGTACTTACATGCTTCCAACGTTTTAAAACCAAGAGAAATCCATGATGTTGTCAACAGCACAAAAAACAAAACAACTCCAATGTAAAGAGAAACCAAATCGGCAAAATCAACAAATTTAAAAAGTTTTTATTAAGATTTTCCACCACAAAAACAGGAAGAGACTAGATGCCAACCTCTTCATCATTGTATCATGGGAATAACTAATCCAACTACATAAAACAGAGATCATCAAGACAGAATTAAAAGTCATGCAGACAAAATGTTGCTTCTGAATGAGAGCATGTTGGTTTTTATTGGGACTCGTGTGAGACTGTTGGCGTCTTCCATCCATCTAGTTTCCAGGCAACATTTCACTGCACCTACAAATGAGACATCAAGCAGAACAAAGTACAATGGATCTATATACTTGGAGTCCACGTCTGTCTTTATCTAAACAAATGTTATGCCAATGAATGAGACAAACAAATATGTGCAAATGACTTCATAAAAGATCTACCTTTCTACTTAGCAAATGTGTGACTCTCTGCTCCACCACGTCCAAATCCTTAGTGCAAAAAAAAAAAGACAGGAAGAATTACATCAGTTAGGTTACTTTAACATCATTAACCGTGTATCAAGGGAAAATTAACCAGCAAGAGGATGGCCTAGCCTACACATAGAAGACTTCAAGTTTCAGGAGAGATAAGAGAAATTAATGTAGAGATTATGTAAAAACTGCTTCACTGAGTGTGTGATTTCTGTAGGTGATAGTGTGTGCTTTGATAGGGACATTTACAGCCTCGACAAAGTCAGATAAAAAAAACCTAACTCTCACACAGGGCGTTGTTCCTGGCAGAGAGCCTCAATGCAAAGGACTATCATTCACATCAATACATGTCACGATGTAACTTCAAGTTAAAGTTTAGACATTTGAAGTGTCAAAATGTTAGCGTGAGCTCATTCACTGTGCCAAAAAAAGATGAAGGAGAACAATGCTCACCTTTAGGTCCAAACAATGCACTGTAGCACGGGTTGTTACAGTATGGTTTGCCTTCATGCTGCAAGAAGCAAAGACTCATCAGAACTGTTTTATTTAAAGTGCACTCAAAGAACCATTAAAGTACAAATGCTGTATCCTTTTAAAATGTTTTTTGATGGCTCATCATAAACACGGGGTCTTATAGGCGACATACATTTGGTCCAGGAAAGCTTTGAGGTTGTTGGAAACAGCCCCTTGATCTCAGGTGCCTATTTATCGATTAATGGAAATATGATCTGACTCTTCCATCAACTAGACTGCACTTGACTATTAGCTTAGGGGTTGCAGTTAGCAGAGTAATATACTGTAGAAGGAGGTGGAACTCAGGGGCCTAGACATGAATTCATCTAAAAAATATGATTATTGGCCGAGGCCAGACATACAATGTGCGAATTCAGGAGGCTCTTGACCCGATTTTTTGATTGCATAACTGATTTTTAAATGGGGCAGAATTGAATCTCGATCACATCTTGTTTGACATTCATAGCCCCGGTCTACTGCAGAAATTCATCTGCTGACCGGTCAGAAGAATTTCTGGCTTGTTTGAAATTTGGGTCGTACGATTGGATAGACTTGCACAGTGAGAGCAGAGCCACAAGCCCATTCCCGAACTTAATGTGATGGCGCCTGCGTTAACTGACAGACATAATCTGAAAGCACCATGGCAACCACAGGCATACCAGCTAGATGCATCTTCATCCTTTAATCACAAAAGATATGAACGAGAGAAACATTGGCAGGAATTATCTGCAGACTTCCAGCTGCCATGCAGGCAATATTTGTTGTGGTTTAGCTTCGTAGTTTGCTTGTGTTCATTTTTTATGCTGAGTGCGTGTGAGAGAGTGAGAGAGTTTTTGATTGTAGTTGCAGTGTGAACAATTCACTTGTACAGTGTACGATGACCTTCCACCACAACATTTTTCATAAACCTACAGTGAATTCATGGCCAAACATGGCCAAAAATGATCTTAAGCTGGTATTGAGATTTAGCTTGCGGGTTGTAGAAATGAGCAGAGCGATATCATAGTAAGAGGTGATGTAAAAGCCTACACTCTTTTTGATTAAACCCTGGGACCTATACATAAAACATGCATTTCAGGTGTCTCACCTCTGCATGTGAGCCTGCTGTCAGTGTCTTGCTGCACTTCTCACACTTCAGACAGGGCCTGTGCCAGTCCTTGCCCAGTGATGTCACCCTCTCGGCTGCAAACCAAACCAAAAGAAAGCAAATTAATCATGACCACAGAAAAATCACAAAGAGAGCTACTGTGCTCTGCAGACAGGATGCAAGTGTCACACATTGATCTAGTCTGTGGTTCAGTTGATGAGTCTCACCAAAGTATGAGCTCATAGTGCTGTGACCAGATATCAGTTTTAGATGAACAACTTCATGCCTTAGCAGATAACTTTGAGAACATTGTTTGGGTGTGGCGCTTGAGGGTAAAAGAGGACTGATTGTCCCCTGGGAATGTCTCCTCCTCGTGCCTCATAAACTCTGATAAAGACGGTCTTTATCCGCAGGGCTGATCTGCACAAACGCCCATCCGTGGGACTGTAAAAGTAGAGAGGTGACTGACTAAACATCTTTAATGGAGTAGATGGACACCAGTTCAGATTACTTTTGAGCCTGATAACGAGTGAGAATCTGGCCAAGAGTCTACATGCAGTTGAAAAAATAAAAGGTACTCAGTCAGTGAAAGCATGAGGTCACAGAGAGCAAGCACAGGAAATGCTGAAAAAAATGGAGACACGTTAAGAATCGAAGCTGTATCTTTCTAACCTATGATGCAAATGAGGAGCATGAAACTTCATTTACATAAACAAATATATATAAATAAACATCAGGAAGGAGTGCAGATGTATACAAATTGCAACTTCATCTATTTTCATGCCAAACCCCTGGTCTCCAAATGTTCCCACAATATTAGGATATGATGAATTTTCTTTCCTAAAATAGCCTGATGATGAGATTATGCAACAGCCAACGGAAACAAGGGAAAGTGCTCCAGGGCGAGGTCAACCACTCAGGCCACTGGCATGAAAACATTTCAGCAAAAATGTGGTGTGGCTTGGAACAAAAGTCTAACCCGTAATAATTACAGTAGTTAACTTAGAAAAACAAACTACTAAGAGACTGAGCAATCAGGAGTCCTGCAGTTTAAGCTCAAAATCCATTCTGATTAAGTTGCGTTGATGCCCATGAATGTTGTTTTGCTCTTTCTTGTGTCTATATTTAATAGAGCATGGTTTTGTGCAAGGGGAATGTATTTAACCCAATGAGATGACAAGAAATGAGGTGCGACAGACGGGAGAAAAATGGGATCTGCTCTCTGCATCAACTTGCACTGTCTGGAGCATTAGGGATGGAGTCCAAAATACACAAACAGATATGAATGTGAATGAATAAACGCACTTGGAAGTAGGCTGTTCAACTATTTGCTTCATTTTATCCCAAGAAATATTCATGGAGATTGTGAAACATTGTTCAAGCTAAATAATGTTAGGTAGTCTACACTAATAGTTTTTTTTTTTTAAAGATTTTACAATACATAAAATTGTAAAGAAATAGTCACCCATTCAGGTAAATTATCTTTCTGGTCAAAAATGTAATGAAAAATATTGATTTCACACTCATTTCTGTACATGGAGCTACGACCAGCCTGTGAGCTCAGCCTAGCTAACAGACCGGAAACAGCTAGCCTAGCTCTGTCTGAAGACAAGACGCTAATTTGAGGCTACCAGCAAGTCAGAGGCTTATTAAATCAATATTCTTCTTGGGTCTGGGGTCTTTATATGTGCTGATCCAGGGTTGAATAACCTTCGGACTGAGTTGCTAGGAATCACTACGTTAGATGTGTCCCAGTGGTCTTGGTCTGCACGTTCAGCTAAGCTCACTAGCTGCTGCCTGTAGCTTTAATTTAAATAAATACTTTGGCATGTCTTGAAATCAGGCTCATTTTTATTAGTTACTGAAAGTAAAATAAAAGAACTCACACTAATTTTACATTTGTTTGTCTGTAGCCTAATTTCAATTCTTCTTCAAAAGAGCAGCCTGTTAGCTTATTTCTTAGCATTAGCAGAGAGAAACAGATAGCAAGGCTCTGTCAAAACTATACCAACTCTTCTACAACAACTTAAGAAGCAGTTTGATTTTTTGTGAAATATGTTACTAAATTTGTGTCTTGTGGAGATTAATATAATTAGTTTAGCAACAATTTCAGGTCCCTTGAAGCTACAGCAAGAAGACCTGAAAGGATTAAACTAACATTTGACATGCTAGGTTTATAAGCGGGAAAAATTGGTTTGCTTTCAATGCTTATCTGAAGTCAATTGTTCTGCATAGGGGCTGCAGAGTAAACGCAATAAATCAAAACGTTTTTTTGTATTCTGCCTTTTGTGTTTTTGGAACTGGACCAAGTTCCCCTTCATCATTAAGTGAGAAAGCAGTAGTCTGATTGTTTCCATCTGAGAGCTTAAAGATATTAAGACAGATGAACAGAAATCCAAGGGGAGGATTGACGAGTGAAATGTGGAGGCATGATGCAGAGTAAAGTTTATGAGGGATGTTTGCTGGGGAAATTGATAAAGACAGACGTTTCCCTCTGCTATAATTTTTAGAGAAGAGCATTTTTTCTCTCATCCTACGCAGGAAAGGAAAATATTGGTCAGCTTGTTCTGGCCGAAACAAATTAGGCTACTTATTTTGGCCAGGAGGAGGGAAATGTATCCATGAAAAAAAAAGAAAGGGAAGCATGGCTCTCCAGTCTCACGGTCAATTCATCTGACTGACAGTCCAAAGAGTTGGCTTTGTATTCTGTTTTGGCCTCGGCCTCAGTGCTCCTCTCTAGGGAAGATTTACTCCATTGCAGTACTGAGATGCAGGCAATGTGGTAAATGGATTAAGACAAGATCAAAATGGAGTTGTCCCTCTTGCTCCCTGGATGCAGTAATTGCGCCCTGCTTTGATGGTACCCTCATGAGACAGAGCTATAAGATTGGGAGGATGGAGTCATGTATCAGGACGGACCGAAAAAATGCTTCATCTGCTTCATGCAGACTTTATGTCCTCGTCATCCAAACAGAAAACTGAATTCCTACAGAGTGCAAAAACCTTTAACTCCAAAGTAACTCAATATCAAGGAGGCTTAAACAGTAAAATAATCCCACTGCAATACGCATTTTAAACAAGGCTAGATAAGCAATGTTTTTAAAATGCTGTGCATTTGTTTTTACCTATCTAGAGTACTTTTAGCTATCTATAACCTAATGTGACTCTTAATGTGAATGTTTGTATGTTTTTATGTTACTGAGCCTCAACAAAAGGTAATTTTCTGTCACGATGTGATAGACAATAAAGTTTTTTGAATATTGAATCTTGACTTGAAATACATTTTGAGGATCTGTCAAATACAACAATACAAAAAAATGAATGTCTGTAACTTCCTATAGGCTTATTACACTTCATTTTATAGAGCATTTTTTCTTATTAAGTCCATTGCTATCTATAATAATTTTGTTGTACAATTGTATAATGACAATAAAGGCATTCTATTCTATCTTTCCCAATGACAGAAAAAGATTGCATTGCAAGTTGTGATTTCACAAAAATAAATAAAATATTCAAAGCTTTATCAGCATTTTTAACAGTTCTGCTTCATTTAAGGCTACTGCGACATATGGCCCTCTATGTAAGAAAAAGATCAGCTTTCACAAATTTAAAACTCTCCACAAATAAGACATTATTTATTTAGGCCTACTTCAACGTTTTATTAAAGTAATAATATGCATTTACAATGCTTACATGCAGTCATGTGCTTGTCAGCATGTCACTCAGCTTCCTGTTTCCTCATTTTGCAGAAAAGCCGCTGTTTTTCATGAAACAGGAAATGTTCTCATGCAGAAACACGATGAAGACAACACGCAAAGTAGTGAGAAGATATTTGAGACTTACCGAAGTAAACTTCCTTCTGGCACTTTGGGCACTTCGGCATTTTGAAGCAGATGTGTGTGTGTGTTAATCTACCGGAGAGAAAACACGGTGATGTTGTAGGTATCCTGTGGATGAAGTGTGACTGCAGCTGCACTGACTCGCCCACCTGTTAACTCTGACTGACCACGCCTCAATCTGAAGTGCAGATGTGCGCTCTGCCTGTATTTATAGCGACGAGAAAACAGCTCAACTTTCTTTCTTTCTTTTCTTTTCTTTTCTTTTTTTACGGTGGGAGAGGCTTGTGTCCAGACTGTGCGATTCAAAGAGCAGGCTGTTTATTTTCAAGGAATCTCATTCTTCCTCATCTGTTGAAAGAAGCTAAACAGAAATGATTTGAAGAGCTAATTCTAACATCTGTTATATTTAAAGTCTAAAGTGCATCTTAATAATGGATACTGTATAATAGCCTAACAATTAAAATAATGACTGTGACTACAAGCAAGTGTTTTATCCTCTAGTTTACTACCTTAACAGCTCCTGCACAATGCCCTTATGGAGTGAACACTACATTATTGATACTTTGCAAAAGCTTTTTGTTCATCTGTTTTTATTTTTTTTTGTTTTTACATCTGGCAACTTTATGTCTGGCCTTCCCCAAGTTCAACAAAGAGCTGTGTGGACAAGTTTATGCTTCTATTCATGATCATAAGGTCACCAGGGGTCATCAGCTTATGGTTTTTTTCTTAGAGTTTTACCCCATGTCATGAAGATGATAGAGCCACACTGCTCCGCAAGATAGATGGCACATGTCCAAATGTTAGCTATTAAATTTTGGATTTAAAAATGTCTAAAAATCTAGATGTTTAACATGTAGGCCTCAATGCTCAAGGTATAAGTGACTTTAATCAACATTGAAACTGTTACCAATAAAGTAAGTAGCTGCCAAGTTGTGATCCTTAATTATTTACATTTCGTGTGTTTATGACACCAGTAAGTGGACCTACCTGCTGATTTGTTATAATCTACATGATATGTGACTCCACCAATCAATTGACTGCTGAATGGCAAGATAACCACCCTGATAAATAATCCAAGTCAAGGTAAATTAAAAAAGTAAGTTAAGACAACACGCACACACTCCTTTTGCGTGCTGTGGAAGTCTAGAGTTTGTAACTCTATACGTTCATTTATAGGCTAGTACTACGTAACAAAAGAGGTGATACCCCAGTGACACCTAACCAGGTGTATTTGTACCATTCAAGGCTCTCCAACTTAATGCAGTAGTTGATAAGAATGTGAAGCAGCTGGACTGTTGTATAAAATAGCATATAAAGATTGATTTAGATGTGCAGTATATCAATATGTTGCTTGACCACCTGGATATCAAATGTTACATGACATCTAGCAAGAAAACAAAGAACAAAATAGCAATTAGCTAACGACAATGGGTTTAAAATTAAGCAAAAGGTAGTGGATAAATGGTTAAGATACATAACAAGTATGTGTTATAAACACTGAGCTACAATTTATGAATAAAGTGCTTAGGCAGCTTAGCTTCATTAGTAGAAATAGTGTAACAGGGCAAGGCTAGCTTCTAAGCTTATGGATTAAAAGACAAAAATAATGGATAAGTTGTTAAAAAATGTATCTTAAAGTCGTTTATTTGTACAAATCCTGAAGAAACATATTAATAGATTAAGCTCTAAAGTTAAAATGAACAAATTAACAGTTAAGATAGCAAAAACGAATGTATAAATAGTTGAAAGCTAGCTAGCTGTAGTCATGCTATATGGTAAATAAATGCTGAGGCTGCATATGAATATTTAGCTGAAAGTAATTGATAAATGGGAAACTGACAACTTCATGAATTAACAGAAACTGAGCTAAAGTTAGTAAACACTGATAATAGTTTTGCTAGCTTAAAGGTTAAAGCTAAACGTTGTTAAAACAGGTTATTGTTAAAGCTCCTTTGTGGAGTTTTTAGCTGTTTATGAAAGTGAATGAAATGAATATGGTTTCTCATTATGAGCTACAAAAGCAAAGGAGACCATCAGGAAGAAGATTGATTATTTCTATAAAGTTATTTTTAATGCCTGAAACTACTGACGTATAGGGTAGGTGGCAGTAGCAGATTTACAGCACGCTGAGATTTTCTGTTTAATAACACAACCTACACATGGACAGGACAAGATCGGCAAAGAGGTCATCGCTTTGTCCACAGGGGGGCGCCAAAATCAACACAACATAGAAGTTCCTCACAGGAGCTTTAAATCACCGAGATAGAAAAGCGGCTCATGACCATAGCTCGTGACACATGCCAGAACACATGAATATGCCGCTTGAGGAAATGCGCTACTACACCAATCATATATATGCCAGAAAAAAAGGTTAACACCGTGTTGAAGCCAACAGATTATCCATAAAAAGTAGTGCATTTCCTCAAGGTGGAGGTTAACATGATGCATACAAGTGGGATCACACTTTCCACCACGGCCACTGACGAATGCTGATGTTGCTGTATTTATTGTCACACCATGTGTCACGTATCATTTTTCGATCTCTGTCACTCCAAATAAGTGGATAAATTGTTGAAGATTATCAAAATTTTTAAAGTTAAGATTTAATGGTTGCAGAATCACAATTCAGCCACTCAGAGCGATAAGATTAATTCCAAACTTTATCATAATTATCTTTTGGTTAAATCAAATCAACACATAAAGAAAATAATATGACTAATCCAGCACATACTGTAGCCAGCAGTCTGTTGTTGTTATGGTAACAGTTGGCATGTTATGCACCATCGTGATAATGATGATGTCAGAAGTCTCTCTGGGTTGGACACTGTTTTGACGTTGAGCTCACTTAAAGTGTAATCTTTACAACACAAGCAGACCACACCTTACACGTACCTCCATGGTGACTTTGACCTGATCAGTAGTTGAAAAGGTGCTGAATCAGATACTCTCTGCGTGTACATGTGTTTGTTATTTTGTTATGGTAACTTTTTTTTACGCTGTAGGCCTATGTGAACGCTGCAGACGCATACAAACCTTCAGAATGAAACAAGTTCCTGTCTGTTTTCTGTCACAGTTGAGTGATTTTCCAAAGAAAACAACCCTCTGAGGATCTCTTTCATGTTATCAACATGGCAACCAAACAAAAAGCTGAACTTGTCTCTTTAACACTGACCTTTGATTTATTTTGTTTTGCTCTTTTAAAGTCGACTGAATCATGATAAATTCCAATTCTTCTTTTCAATGTTTTACTTTGACTGAAGCAGAAAGTTAACTATTTCTACACTTTGAAAACTTTCTCAACCTCTTTTTTTCAGACAGGGAACATGGGAGTGTTGCAATTGAGGGCTTTGTTCCTTACTCAAAGAACCAGATAAGATGCTTTAACAAACAAAACACTCAAAGAAAACCCCTCTTACGTGTTTTTTTTTTTAATCCTTTTTGGCCATCCTAGCAGCATTACGCTGTCGATGGTAATGTGAATCACTTGGTTTTTGGGCTGGCACCTTGTGGAAACATTTTACGACCAAGACTAAAATAATAATGTTCAAGCATTTTAAGCTCCAACTCTTTTCAGTTTGAGTTTACGGTGACAGATTTACCTGCAGGTTTTTCGCTGACTCAGAAGAATCTTCAAACATCTTTGGTTGAGAGCGTTGCCTTGTAATTTTCTTTGTGGAATGGTTTCCATTAAATCAGCGATTGCCAGGCAGCTCTGCACATTAATCAGAGAGATAATCTCTCTCAGCCACCCAGGTACTCGAGGGTCACGCCTCGGCAGCCCCTGCTCTGTTCCCCAGGTCATACTGGCTCTAGTCCGGCCTGTGAGGTTGGCCGCTGATGTTTCTCTGTTACTGCCTTGTCATTATACAGTATATAGCTGCTATCAACCCACCTCCCTTAAATTAGACAAGATTAACATGATGGTTTCATGTTCAACATCACTGAACAAGTACAGTGAGCACATTGACGGCTCCCACACCAGGACTTTACTGGACACAGTGACCAAAAGAGACTGACAGGAACAAGCTAATGCTACTTTTTGAGACATGCAAGACGACACTGTGGAAGTGTTTATTCAACAATTAATTCAACATTTTGCACTTATAGAAAGGATGGAGGAGAAGGCTCAGATACCGTGCAGAACTTTAGTATAAAATTATTTTTTTGGGGTGATTTTTTTAATAAGGTCTGGAGTGGTTTTAATGTCTTCATAAATTGATTACTTGTATGAATGAGCAAACTAAACAAAGAAATTGTCTTTGAAATTATGCATCAAAACATTTAGGTAAGAAAATGTGTCGTAGGTCCGTTGTCACTGCGAGCTAGGCTTCATTTGACCTCTTAAAAAAGTCCTGTGACCAGGTGGTCGTGTGTTTGACCTCTGGAAAAAGGAAGGACTCTGTTTTAGTTCTTAACTCCTGTGGGAACTACTAGAGTCTGGGTGTGTGTGGAAAGGTTCAAGGAGAGATGACTGTCATATGGCTTGTCACTGTTCCTCTCTGCAGCAATATTCCAGTGTCGCTCTGTCAAACAACAAAAAACACATATTCATAATCAATCATTAATAAACTGTTGAGTCAGAAATGTACATATACTGTATACTCAAAAGCAATGCTTATAAAGATAATAATACCAATTCTCATGTGACTTAATGTGGCAAAGTCAGACTATCGAAACAACACATGGAGAGAGAAATGAAAGAGAGCAGACTGACCTGTATGAAGTCCCATTCAGAGTCAGGGGGTTTCTTCAGTAGCATGGAGACATGTTGACTGCAGGAGACTTCTTCTGGATGATAACATCTGTCTTCTTGGAAACAACCTTTCAACCAAATCAACAAGACATGTTAGTTCAGATACAACAGCCAAAGTGGGCCTAACTACACTTTGAGAGGAGGGGACAAGGATGACACTTAAAACTTGAAGAGTTTGTAAAACTCCAACAGCAATCTGGCAAAACATAGTTAAAATTAAGTGTATTTGTATACGTTCTCCTTTGCCACTATTGTGACACAGTTATTAAAACAGACCTGACAGGGGAACATTGTAATTGTTTGATTTAAAAAAAATATATATATATATAAAAATGGTTTGGCTGTTATTCAGATTGTCAGTTCCTTTCCATCAACAAACATATCATGCATTTGTCTTGATCTGGCTAAAATATGTCAGAAACGGCCTGAAAGGTATTTTCTTGCTATTTTTCAGTGCCATAGGGCGCCACATGAATGAGTCCTAAAACCCGGAAGTGAGTTAGCATTTAAGTGCCATGGTCTATCCTCCAACCAGGACAACTTCAGTTTTGTTGCTATTGAGTTTGAGAAAGTTTTGCGAGAACCAGGATTTAACTTCAAGGAGACAGTCTGAGAGGGATGAAGGTGGGAGGGCGGAGTTGGGCTTGAAAGACAGGTAGAGCTGGGTGTCATCCGTGTAGCAGTGAAAGTGAATACCAAGTTTCCTGAAAATGTGTAATGTGATTAGTACAGACTGAAAGGAGTTTCCACCAGAACATCACAGCAGAGGATCCACTTCCTGTCAGAAGATCCACTTCCTGTCAGAGCTTCATACTCGAGTCTCCAGCAGGATTTTCACAATTGCCAACTGGACATTCAGAACTGATTCTGTAACCAGTAACACGACTTTATGGGGGTCTGTTTAGAGCAGCCTCCTCCTCTGCTTGACACAGCTTCTTGTCGCTCCGTGCTTGTGTTGTAGTCTACGTTGTGAGTTTGACACCGTACCACATGCCGCACGCACCTCACACTCAGCCGGCACACTGACTCTCTGAGAAACACACCTCACTCCTGGTGTAAATGGTGATTACTATTGGTACATTTTGTATGAAACTTTTGCACCGTTTTCTTTGTTTTAGGCCTTAAGAGCTGGCTCATGACAACATGAACAGATCTCTTAGTGTATGGTGGCTTATAGGAAACATGTTTAGAAAGCTAATTTCTGTCTCTCTAGTTCTTCATGAAGGATGAGGATCAACAGGCTGTTGAGTACTGATCATGGTCGCAGTGGAATGAGTCAATCCAGGAAGTGAATTAAAGATTCCCCGTCACCATCGATATCACAATATCATATCATAAAACCATTAATTGTTACTAATTGTAGTAATGATGATGGTGGCAATAATGATGATGATATTGTGGACGAATATTAGTATCATTGATATAAAAAGTAATTTTTTTTAAATACATTTTTTTTATGTTTATTTCTTTTCCTCTTTACTCCCATCCATTTTTTTTTCGGCGATCTCCCGCGGACCCGATCTGACTCCCAGTCTCCACCCGGAGGAGAGCAGGCGAGGGAGCGAGAGGTCGCGCGATCTCCCGCGGACCCGATCTGACTCCCAGTCTCCACCCGGAGGAGAGCAGGCGAGGGAGCGAGAGGTCGCGCGATCTCCCGCGGACCCGATCTGACTCCCAGTCTCCACCCGGAGGAGAGCAGGCGAGGGAGCGAGAGGTCGCGCGATCTCCCGCGGACCCGATCTGACTCCCAGTCTCCACCCGGAGGAGAGCAGGCGAGGGAGCGAGAGGTCGCGCGATCTCCCGCGGACCCGATCTGACTCCCAGTCTCCACCCGGAGGAGAGCAGGCGAGGGAGCGAGAGGTCGCGCGATCTCCCGCGGACCCGATCTGACTCCCAGTCTCCACCCGGAGGAGAGCAGGCGAGGGAGCGAGAGGTCGCGCGATCTCCCGCGGACCCGATCTGACTCCCAGTCTCCACCCGGAGGAGAGCAGGCGAGGGAGCGAGAGGTCGCGCGATCTCCCGCGGACCCGATCTGACTCCCAGTCTCCACCCGGAGGAGAGCAGGCGAGGGAGCGAGAGGTCGCGCGATCTCCCGCGGACCCGATCTGACTCCCAGTCTCCACCCGGAGGAGAGCAGGCGAGGGAGCGAGAGGTCGCGCGATCTCCCGCGGACCCGATCTGACTCCCAGTCTCCACCCGGAGGAGAGCAGGCGAGGGAGCGAGAGGTCGCGCGATCTCCCGCGGACCCGATCTGACTCCCAGTCTCCACCCGGAGGAGAGCAGGCGAGGGAGCGAGAGGTCGCGCGATCTCCCGCGGACCCGATCTGACTCCCAGTCTCCACCCGGAGGAGAGCAGGCGAGGGAGCGAGAGGTCGCGCGATCTCCCGCGGACCCGATCTGACTCCCAGTCTCCACCCGGAGGAGAGCAGGCGAGGGAGCGAGAGGTCGCGCGATCTCCCGCGGACCCGATCTGACTCCCAGTCTCCACCCGGAGGAGAGCAGGCGAGGGAGCGAGAGGTCGCGCGATCTCCCGCGGACCCGATCTGACTCCCAGTCTCCACCCGGAGGAGAGCAGGCGAGGGAGCGAGAGGTCGCGCGATCTCCCGCGGACCCGATCTGACTCCCAGTCTCCACCCGGAGGAGAGCAGGCGAGGGAGCGAGAGGTCGCGCGATCTCCCGCGGACCCGATCTGACTCCCAGTCTCCACCCGGAGGAGAGCAGGCGAGGGAGCGAGAGGTCGCGCGATCTCCCGCGGACCCGATCTGACTCCCAGTCTCCACCCGGAGGAGAGCAGGCGAGGGAGCGAGAGGTCGCGCGATCTCCCGCGGACCCGATCTGACTCCCAGTCTCCACCCGGAGGAGAGCAGGCGAGGGAGCGAGAGGTCGCGCGATCTCCCGCGGACCCGATCTGACTCCCAGTCTCCACCCGGAGGAGAGCAGGCGAGGGAGCGAGAGGTCGCGCGATCTCCCGCGGACCCGATCTGACTCCCAGTCTCCACCCGGAGGAGAGCAGGCGAGGGAGCGAGAGGTCGCGCGATCTCCCGCGGACCCGATCTGACTCCCAGTCTCCACCCGGAGGAGAGCAGGCGAGGGAGCGAGAGGTCGCGCGATCTCCCGCGGACCCGATCTGACTCCCAGTCTCCACCCGGAGGAGAGCAGGCGAGGGAGCGAGAGGTCGCGCGATCTCCCGCGGACCCGATCTGACTCCCAGTCTCCACCCGGAGGAGAGCAGGCGAGGGAGCGAGAGGTCGCGCGATCTCCCGCGGACCCGATCTGACTCCCAGTCTCCACCCGGAGGAGAGCAGGCGAGGGAGCGAGAGGTCGCGCGATCTCCCGCGGACCCGATCTGACTCCCAGTCTCCACCCGGAGGAGAGCAGGCGAGGGAGCGAGAGGTCGCGCGATCTCCCGCGGACCCGATCTGACTCCCAGTCTCCACCCGGAGGAGAGCAGGCGAGGGAGCGAGAGGTCGCGCGATCTCCCGCGGACCCGATCTGACTCCCAGTCTCCACCCGGAGGAGAGCAGGCGAGGGAGCGAGAGGTCGCGCGATCTCCCGCGGACCCGATCTGACTCCCAGTCTCCACCCGGAGGAGAGCAGGCGAGGGAGCGAGAGGTCGCGCGATCTCCCGCGGACCCGATCTGACTCCCAGTCTCCACCCGGAGGAGAGCAGGCGAGGGAGCGAGAGGTCGCGCGATCTCCCGCGGACCCGATCTGACTCCCAGTCTCCACCCGGAGGAGAGCAGGCGAGGGAGCGAGAGGTCGCGCGATCTCCCGCGGACCCGATCTGACTCCCAGTCTCCACCCGGAGGAGAGCAGGCGAGGGAGCGAGAGGTCGCGCGATCTCCCGCGGACCCGATCTGACTCCCAGTCTCCACCCGGAGGAGAGCAGGCGAGGGAGCGAGAGGTCGCGCGATCTCCCGCGGACCCGATCTGACTCCCAGTCTCCACCCGGAGGAGAGCAGGCGAGGGAGCGAGAGGTCGCGCGATCTCCCGCGGACCCGATCTGACTCCCAGTCTCCACCCGGAGGAGAGCAGGCGAGGGAGCGAGAGGTCGCGCGATCTCCCGCGGACCCGATCTGACTCCCAGTCTCCACCCGGAGGAGAGCAGGCGAGGGAGCGAGAGGTCGCGCGATCTCCCGCGGACCCGATCTGACTCCCAGTCTCCACCCGGAGGAGAGCAGGCGAGGGAGCGAGAGGTCGCGCGATCTCCCGCGGACCCGATCTGACTCCCAGTCTCCACCCGGAGGAGAGCAGGCGAGGGAGCGAGAGGTCGCGCGATCTCCCGCGGACCCGATCTGACTCCCAGTCTCCACCCGGAGGAGAGCAGGCGAGGGAGCGAGAGGTCGCGCGATCTCCCGCGGACCCGATCTGACTCCCAGTCTCCACCCGGAGGAGAGCAGGCGAGGGAGCGAGAGGTCGCGCGATCTCCCGCGGACCCGATCTGACTCCCAGTCTCCACCCGGAGGAGAGCAGGCGAGGGAGCGAGAGGTCGCGCGATCTCCCGCGGACCCGATCTGACTCCCAGTCTCCACCCGGAGGAGAGCAGGCGAGGGAGCGAGAGGTCGCGCGATCTCCCGCGGACCCGATCTGACTCCCAGTCTCCACCCGGAGGAGAGCAGGCGAGGGAGCGAGAGGTCGCGCGATCTCCCGCGGACCCGATCTGACTCCCAGTCTCCACCCGGAGGAGAGCAGGCGAGGGAGCGAGAGGTCGCGCGATCTCCCGCGGACCCGATCTGACTCCCAGTCTCCACCCGGAGGAGAGCAGGCGAGGGAGCGAGAGGTCGCGCGATCTCCCGCGGACCCGATCTGACTCCCAGTCTCCACCCGGAGGAGAGCAGGCGAGGGAGCGAGAGGTCGCGCGATCTCCCGCGGACCCGATCTGACTCCCAGTCTCCACCCGGAGGAGAGCAGGCGAGGGAGCGAGAGGTCGCGCGATCTCCCGCGGACCCGATCTGACTCCCAGTCTCCACCCGGAGGAGAGCAGGCGAGGGAGCGAGAGGTCGCGCGATCTCCCGCGGACCCGATCTGACTCCCAGTCTCCACCCGGAGGAGAGCAGGCGAGGGAGCGAGAGGTCGCGCGATCTCCCGCGGACCCGATCTGACTCCCAGTCTCCACCCGGAGGAGAGCAGGCGAGGGAGCGAGAGGTCGCGCGATCTCCCGCGGACCCGATCTGACTCCCAGTCTCCACCCGGAGGAGAGCAGGCGAGGGAGCGAGAGGTCGCGCGATCTCCCGCGGACCCGATCTGACTCCCAGTCTCCACCCGGAGGAGAGCAGGCGAGGGAGCGAGAGGTCGCGCGATCTCCCGCGGACCCGATCTGACTCCCAGTCTCCACCCGGAGGAGAGCAGGCGAGGGAGCGAGAGGTCGCGCGATCTCCCGCGGACCCGATCTGACTCCCAGTCTCCACCCGGAGGAGAGCAGGCGAGGGAGCGAGAGGTCGCGCGATCTCCCGCGGACCCGATCTGACTCCCAGTCTCCACCCGGAGGAGAGCAGGCGAGGGAGCGAGAGGTCGCGCGATCTCCCGCGGACCCGATCTGACTCCCAGTCTCCACCCGGAGGAGAGCAGGCGAGGGAGCGAGAGGTCGCGCGATCTCCCGCGGACCCGATCTGACTCCCAGTCTCCACCCGGAGGAGAGCAGGCGAGGGAGCGAGAGGTCGCGCGATCTCCCGCGGACCCGATCTGACTCCCAGTCTCCACCCGGATCTTTCCCTCTTTCCCTCTTTCCCTCTTTCCCTCTTTCCCTCTTTCCCTCTTTCCCTCTTTCCCTCTTTCCCTCTTTCCCTCTTTCCCTCTTTCCCTCTTTCCCTCTTTCCCTCTTTCCCTCTTTCCCTCTTTCCCTCTTTCCCTCTTTCCCTCTTTCCCTCTTTCCCTCTTTCCCTCTTTCCCTCTTTCCCTCTTTCCCTCTTTCCCTCTTTCCCTCTTTCCCTCTTTCCCTCTTTCCCTCTTTCCCTCTTTCCCTCTTTCCCTCTTTCCCTCTTTCCCTCTTTCCCTCTTTCCCTCTTTCCCTCTTTCCGACTACCGGTTCAAAGGGGAAAAATGCAAAAAAAGGTTTTGAAATATTTATACAAATATAATGACATTTTATTTTACTTGTTTCTTCTTAACAGTTTAAATATTATGCCCATTTGGAAAAGTGTGTGTTCACACGCACAAGTGAATACACTTCCAACTGGGCATAATATCTAAACTGTTAAAAAAAAACAAGTAAAATAAAATGTCCTAAAGGAGGCCTACCTCTTGATTGGTAGTGGGACTGCAACTGTTGACAAAACACTGAAAATAATAGAAGCATTTTGTATTTTTCATTTAATCCGTTTATTGTGACATGTATGATAGCCTTGCAAAGTAAATATGTTTTTAAAAAATGTAAGAAAGAAATGCATCCAAATAAAGTTACGTACCTGTTCTCATGCAAAGTCTCTCTGAAGCATCTGACGATGACAGACGAAATCTCCCTCATGCCTCCTTGAGAACCATAATTATCCTCCTTAAAAAGAACAACATTAAAACATAGGTCAGGGTATGTAATAGAATGCCAAAGTAACTGCACTTTCATCGTTATTCCAATAAAAGGATTTGCAACAAACATCGCAATAGTCAGAATTCATCACAAACAGTAACAATTTTTGATAAGGACAAGCAATGCTTTCTCACTCAGCATGTTTACATACAGACTGTGCAGACTTCTTTACAAACACATTTCAAGAGGCTGAAAAGTCTTGCCATTACATTTGAGCTGAATTTAGAGTTAAGTGTCTGGATGACTGTCCGCCTGTCTATCTCAGCCTTATTGTACACCAATAAAATATATATTAATGTGTGATTCTGGGAAGAGAGACATTTTAGGATTTTTATTTATTGAAACTTTATTTTGATCATTTTCTCCTGTTTTATATAGTATTAAATAGAATAAAAACAATTAAACAATGCTTTTGCATTTAGAAAGAACACAACACAGGATATACATTTATATACTTTAGATATATAAAGCCTCTCTGAAGCATCTGACGACAGAAGAAATCGCCTCTCCTCGACTATCTGTTGAGAAACAAAAGAAAAACAAAGACCTTACTATTTTAAAACTTTTATCATTTTCTTTAGTAGTTATTGGGGGGGGCAAGGAAGCAAAACATAACTTAATAAATCCTTCAAACGGGAGCTTCTTGGTGTGCAGATCTTGTTTTGCTTTCCTTACCTATTTTTTTTTTTGGATCCAGCACCCACTGAGGGATGTGTCTTTCTTGATTTTTCATCGTTATCAAGCAGCACATCAAAAATAAAACATATCCTTCCTTTCTGGGTTCTCACAAATGCCGTCAACTAAATAAATGGTATCCTGAAATCAGAAAGAGTAAAATATGTTACTTAAATGTGCAGACATGTATTTATTTTATGCATGCAAGATCCATTTAGCACTGTAATAAGTGTTTATTGTTTACCATGTTTATTTTTGTCTGGACGAGACAGGACACTGAAGACACATCCAGAGAGTACGGCCATCGAGGGCAGGAATTGTATTTGCAGTGAGTTGATCTGAAAAATCATTAAGCTTTATGTTGAATTCAGAACAGCCTAGTGAAAATCACATATCACAGTTCTTTAAAAGGATTTGTACAAATACCTGACAGCTGTCTTGTTTGGTCAGTGTAATCATCTTCATGCTGCTTTTGTCTTGGCTGTGAAACAGATATTTCATCATTACTTGAGTCCCATTCCTCTGTATAAATCATAGCTGTAGTATGTTTTAAAACACTGATACATACGCCACCATGGAGGCAGAGCCGCACTCATGTGGTGAGTTCAAAGTCATGAATGACCAGATCGGGCCAACCGTGAATCATGACAAGGAAGTGAAGGTCCCAAAGACTCAGGGTATCCTTAAGCAGAAGAGAAGACAAAAAAAAAGGCTTATATACTTGCCCAGATGTGTATCACAGCTTCAAGTGAGAGCACAGAACTCACCTCACTGTCAGGAACATACAGGAGATTTTCCACCACCACTATCGTCCTCTCTCCTTTAAAGCAAACATAGACAGGGAAATTTTTCAACAATCGTGACACAATCTTTTCCAACAGGCCTTTTAACTTTGTGCAACTGTTTCTATTTGTTTTACCTCTCTTTTACCCATTAGCTTTGTTTACAGAGCACTTACCAAAAACCAATGCTACAAAGTTCTTACATAACATACTAATCCTGACGATACACAAAAATAATGTCTCAATAAACCCGTCCATGTAAGCCCAACTCCGACAACAGGACACTTGGGCGCATCTCACTCATTGTAGACAGTCATGACTCAGACATTTAAAGAGACTAATTTCTGCTTATTTATGTGTGAAATGTTGCACTAGCTCCTTTATCGAAAAATGTTTTTTTAGTTTCAGTTGGCATACACATTAATTCAGCTTACATGTGTTGATTTGAGGAACTTATAAACAGTATATAATATGTTTATCAGAGACAATCATTGTAAGAAGAAGATAGCCTTTATTAATCCCACAGGGGGAAATTACTTTTTCACTCCATTACTGAGACATGTTACACACACAGGCTGAAATGCACACACAACATGCACTAATAACACAGTAACTCACTTTTACCCAATGTATCATAATAACAGGCGGGAAAAGACATTGACCCCAATCACCAAGTGGATTTCATGGCCCACACTGAACATCACCGCTGTACTGCAGCCCTCGTCGTGGTAATCCTTGGCTGAGCAGAAGTCTATCTTGATTTGAGACTGGAGCTGAGTGTGTGGAGAGGTGGAATTAAAATTCTGCTTATCAGAAAATAAAAATTTGCACTAACATTAACAAATTAGCACAACCTACATCCATTATTTATACAGCTGCGATGACAAAAAGAGGATTTAATGTTTCATTTGGTTAACAATGAGGCTACGATAAAAATCAAAAATCTCTTTGATACACGTCTCGATCTTTGCCAATGCAAGGTTTGAAATGTGGAAAAACCCGCCCTTATGAGTAGAAACGCATTGTATATCCCTGTTGACAAAAACAATAACATGTATTACCATTACTTCACAGCAACAAAACCGTGCAGAGCAACGATTCAGAGAATAATCCTGAAACAGAGACGTATCAGATTCTTAACTCCCCCGTGTTACATTGCACGGCTAATTTTTTTAATTTTGGTACAGAGTTTTCTCAGAATCATATAAAAAGTTTACCTTCAGATCCCTCGTCTTTCTGTGTGAGGAGATAGCCGTATGTTTTCTCGTCGCCACTGGATGGCTTCTCTGCCAAAGCCTAAAAAAGAAGAACTCACATCTTAATGTAGGTAATGAAATCCATTTGGATTATTACAACTGGTGACATTATCGAAGCAAAAGGTGAAATCAGAAAAACATTTCATGGCCAGACACAGGCCTTCACTTGTAGTGTGCCTTATGAACTCTCTTACCGAGATGAGAACGATTCTCTTGCGGGGTCCCAAGCAGTAAGGGACGAGACACAGGAGTAAGTTTAAAGAAAAGGTGGGTTTTTATTTAACCCAAAAACAGAAAACCAAGTTTAAAAACCAAATTATAAGAACTAGACATATAAAAGAGGTCAATTTAATATAACTTTAAATCAACAAGGTGAAATCAAATTGAGAAACTGAATTCAGGTTCCTGAAATCAATGCAGTGTGGTTACACCACTCGCTCTTTAAAGCCTCGATGATCCCAAGGGACAGCATCGGGTCAACCTCCCTCCTCAGTGAGGCCAGCAGCGCTCAGGGATCCTGTAACTTAATCTTCTCACCTCTCATCTTTGCACCTTCTCTCACAACAATGTCATGTTCAACAATATTTGTTCTCCCAGGATTCTCCTGGAAAACGTCTGATAAATCTCACCTGAAGCTGTTGGCCGTCTGAGATCATGGTCTACCAGGTTACTAGAGAGGTAAGTATTGCTCATCCACTTCTTCATCCAGCACACATCTTATTAGCAGCACTTCTATCACTAGGTTGGAGCACCAGCACTTTCTGTCCTGGGTCGAAGGTTCTCCGCCTGGCTGACTTGTCGTAACAGGACTTCTGTTGCTGCTGGGCGTCCGCCATGTGCGATTGGGCCAGCTCACCCATTTTCTCCAGCCGCTCTCTCATCTGGATGACATAGGATACAACGTTAACAGATCCCACCCTCCCCTTGCCTCCTTCCGATATCTCTCTCAACAGTGCAAACGGGCCCCAAACTTTATGTCTATACAAAAGGAGAGAAACCAGTGGAGGATTGTGGTACTTCTCTGTATGCAAAGCGGTAGGGCAGCCAGTGATTCCAGTCTGTGGCAGTGTTGTTTACAAACTTGGTCTGGTTAAAGTGCTCCGTTAGCCTTTCCGTTTAAGGATGATATGGTGTGGTCCTCCTGAGTCTCCTGATACCAAGTAACTGGTACACCTGTTTCAGCAGAGAAGACATAAAGTTAGTTCCTTGATCAGTTAATATTTCACAAGGGAAGCCCACCCTTGAAAAGAACTGTACCAAACAGAAAGCAACTGCTTCTGCCTTTATGGATTTCAGTGGAAAGACTTCTTGATACTTGGTGGAATAGTCTGTTATAACCAGCATATAACGGTTTCCTGCTTTGCTTCTCTCTACAGGACCTACAATGTCAATCCCAAGGTGCTCAAATGGGGTGCCAATATGGGTAGTGGTTGAAGTGGAGCTCTTGGGGTGTTTTAGCAGATGTTATTTGGCACTGAGGGCAACTTTTACAAAACTGAGCAGCATCTCTACGCAGGCCAGTGGAAATGTTTTTTTAATGCAAGCCGTGTTTTTGTGTTTGCCCAGGTGGCCAGCCCTGGGAACTGAGTGCCCCAAGGCAAGAATGGTGTTTCCAGCTGCTTGGGCAACCACTAGCTGCAACGCTGACTGTTGTTGACAATAGAGGATGCCATTTTGTAGGATATACTCATCACTTATGATGTCCAACTCAGCTTCTGGCTCCTTCTCCTTTGCTTTCTGGAAAAGAGAGACTAGATGGATCAGTTTTCTGCATATCACTTATATTACCTGGAACTTGAAACCCTAATTGTAACTCTGGCTCAGTGCTGGTTGATGGTGTCACCACTGTCTTTTGGAATTTCTCCTGCCTTCTCTGTCTGCAGGTTTTCCAAGACTTCCCAGGTGTGGTCTCCAACTCCTCATTGAAAAAAGGGCAGGGCACTGAGAATTGCGGAGGGCTCATCGGATTGCATTCTGGTTACCACACCATTACACTTTCTTCTTTGTTCTGGCTCCAACAAATCAAAAAGAACTGGTAGGTCTCTTCCTAGAACAGCATCAAAAGGCAGATTATCAGCAACCCCAATGTTCAATAGGAAAGTGGTACAAAGCACATTTGTGCAAGGCAAGATTATTAATATAGCACATTTCAACAACAAGGCAATTCAAAGTGCTTTACACGACATCAAAAGCATCATGTCAGAGAGAAAAAGAAACAAAAGAAATATTAAAATAAAAAATTTAAAAATCACTAAAACAAACAATTCACAATCACAGAGAAGAACCATTTGGACATTCCTTGGCATTTTTACTACCTCCTTCAGATCCCAGATTTGAAGGACTCATGTGAGATTTTCCCTGAATCCTGAAAACGTCTTGACAGGATGCGTATTTTTAAGGTTGAACGCAAAACCTCCAACTGTTTGTTAACTACAACGGTTGTGATTTTATCGGAGTTTTTCGGGTACATGGGCTAAGTATGGCCTTAAGTCCACATAGATAACAAATTAGCTTTTTGCTAGAGGGTTTTGTTGGCCTACTAGCTGGCTGGCCCTCCCACATGAGAGACTTACCTGCACTGGTTGCTGCCCCCTGTTGGCACTGTTGGGCTGGTTTGTGGCTGTCCTTTGTCGTCCTCCATGCATTGTAGCTCCATGGTTGACCCTTTTTCCGTGCCGCCACAAAGACCTCGGCCAGCTTGTCAGCCAAAACAGATTTATTTATGATCTAGGTTGTCCTAAAACTGCACCAAATTAAAACAAATAAAACAATAAAATTGTCCTAAAATGTCTTTGCTAAAAGTTGGCTAAAGCAGGAATAAAAGTCAGGTAAAACAAGGGATACAAAGAAGAGCTAAAAGTCCAACACTTATCACTCAGCTCCAACAAAATAAAACAATGAGTAATTTGTCATGATCTTCTGTGACTGACCACGCCTGCTGCTTCCTTCGCAGGGTCTCCTCAAGTCGCTCAGCAAGTACACAGGCTGCAGGACGGGCACTGCAGAAACAAGAAAATACCACCAGGATTGTGCCTACACACACAATCGCCGTACTTCTAAAACCAGAGTGTAACTACTGTCCCAAAGTGATATTGACACCGCTGGCAGAGCTCCTCACTGTGCATGCAGAGGCGCTGCTTGTCAACAGGCAAGGTAAGCAACTGCTTGAGGCCCTAGACCAGTAGGCGGCCCCTGAGGGCTCACGAACTGTTCTGGCTCCTCATTTAGCAGAAAAACTGTCCGTTAAATCAAACAAAGCTACACAGGTGCAGGTAATCTGTCATTAGTCACACCAAGGCAGAAAGTTAACTAATTCTAAAAACATGCATAAAACCAAGAGTATTCATAAAAACACAACAATGGCAAACAATAAAACCAAATCATAAATATCACAATATGAATAAAACCAAAAATATTTAAAAAAACCTGCAGAGGCCTCAGCTTGGGCGGAAAGATAGTGCATTAATACATTTATTTTATTTATAAGCGCTTTTCACAAACTCAAAGATACTGTACATTTGTTTAAAAAGACAGGAAGGTCAGAACAGTAAGGACAAACAACAGACATTGCAACAATTACACATAAATCAAAAAGACAACATCAAGGTACGGATAAACAGAGCACACAGTCATACATTAAAAGCTTGTTTGAAAAGGTGAGTTTTGGTCAGTGATTTAAAAGAAGGGTCAGTGCACTGTTGAATATGTGTGGGGAGTGAGTTCCAGAGGGCGGGGACAGCTATGGAGGAGGATCTGTCCCCCCAGGTTCGGTGCTTGGTTCTAAGTGGGGGAGACAGGAGGTTGTCGTTGGAGGAACGGAGGCTGCGTGAAGGAGTGTGATGGTGGAGGGTATCCGTGAGGTAGGAGGGGGGCCTGGTGATTAAGGGCTTTATGTGTGAGGAGCAAGATTTTAGATTGGATGCGGTATGGGACAGGGAGCCAGTGGAGATTTTGAAGGACGGGGGTGATGTGGTCATGGGATCAGGTGCGGGAGAGAAGGCGTGCAGCAGAGTTCTGGATGTATTGGAGTTTGAGGACTTTGGATGATGTTCCGAAAAGTATACTATTGCAATAGTCGAGTCTGGATGTGATAAATGCATGGATTAGAGTTTCAGCAGCAGAGAATGAGAGTATCAGAAGGAGATGGGCTATGTTTTTGAGGTGAAAGAAGGCGGTTCTTGTGAGCTGGGTGACGTGGTGATCAAAGGAGAGGTGGCTGTCAAAAATGACTCCAAGATTGCGCATATGAGTGGAGGGGGATAGAGTGGAGTTGTCTATTGTGAGGCAGAAGTTTTGAATAGAGTTGGTGAGGGACTTGGGGCCGATGATTATCATGTCTGATTTTGCATAGTTGAGTGAGAGGAAATTGGTGTGCATCCATGTTTTTATTTAATTGAGGCAGTTTGTCAGGGTGGAGCGGGTTACAGTGGTGATAGAATCGGTGGAGATGTACAGCTGGATGTCATCTGCATAACAGTGGAAACGGAGACCATGTTGGCGGATGATGGTTTCTTGAGGATGGGGGATGCCGGTTGGGATGAGGAGGGGACAGTGAGAGTGTTGAAGCTGCTGTAAATGGTGTCAATTTTGGATTGGAAGATTGAAAGAAAAGCATTGCATTTGTCAACTGTGAAGGAGGAAGAGATGTTATCGCTGGGTTTAAGAAGGGGAGGAAGAGATTTGCTGGTTATAGAGGCTGAGAGAGCTGAGGGGGTGACTGATTTTATGTTTCTGAAGGAGATTTTTTCGTTTCAGCTTTGGAGTGGAGAGAGGGATGACAATGTCCATGGATATGGCCAGATGGTCGGAGATGTTGAGGTTCAGACTTGATAGTTGTTGGATTGTGAGACCAGTGGATCAGACCAAGTCCAGAATGTGACCACGGTTGTGAGTGGGGAAGTTGACGTGCTGCTTGAAGTTGAGGCAGTGCAGTAGGTCCAGGAATTCTTTGGCAGTTTTACATTGAGTGTCATTGATGTGGAAGTTAAAATCCCCGAGGAGCAGAACAGAATTTGAAATGGAGCAGAGTTGGGTCAGAAAGTCAGAAAAATCACTGTTGAAAAAAAGGGTTTGGTTTAGGTTAGTCTTTCCAAAATGACGGGGACAGTAGCGCCAGGGAGGCAGAGAGTTGTGACACTGAAGAACCGAACATTCCTTATTATGGAATCGCCGATTATCAGAGTCGTGGGAGAGAAAAGTAGACGAGGAGATGAGGCCGGAGTGCTGACAGTGCAGGCCTGTACACGTTTAGTGACGTCGGAGCGGGGCGGACTCACCAGCTGAGGAGGTGCGGTCAAGGTGAATGCTCTGATGAAGGGGACCGTACCACCTGTAGTCTGTTTACAGCTTCCCTCAGCAGCCTTTTGGGGTGGGAGGAGAGCTTTAAGTAAAAATATAAAATGGGACAATTTAACTTGAACATCACACAAGGGTTATACAGCTAAAAACAGCCTGGGGTCAAATTGACCCCAAAGAACACCGATGCGTACAAAATGTGTACAGGACATTGAAAACATATCATCAGGTTAATTTTATGTATACCCAGTTGTCCGCCCCAAAAAATGGTGTCATATATTTAGAGATGTTAAACATTGAATAGGGTCAAATTGACCCCAAAGATAATAGGAGGGTTAAAGCGCTGTTCTTGCCTTGCAGTTAGCTCATTATGCCCTCTTGTTGACCCATGTGGGCCTGGAGAATGGACATCAGGTATGACAGAGTTGGCTCCTTACCTTTACACTCAGTGCTTCCTACAGTCCCAGATGCTCCATTGTCTTGAGTAGAATATTTTAGTACTCTTTACACCTCTGCTGGCTTGCCTTTCCGGGGTATTCACTTTGTAAGGATGGCCTAGTAGCTTAGGCCCAACAATGAGGGAAAATTCAAAAATGCAGTGAAATAAATCAAGTGCAGCAATATGTACAGTGCAGGCCTGGAGAAAATGTAAAAATGAAAAATAATATTTGCAAGAAAAAATAAAATAATGCAAAAAGTGCCAAACAAAAGAAGAGACTGAGCTCTAAACAATACCAGTCTGGGTCCTTCCAGCTCTGTAAACTCTTTGATAAGTTGTTGAAACTCTCCAGCACTGTGCCACTCCAACTCCAACCTCCAACTACCTAAGAAGCCCCCAAGCCTCCTCTTATATAGGAGCTGGCACCTACCAAAAGGGGTTGGAAATCAATTTACTCTCAGGTAAGTATTACCTGTTCTACAAACAACACATACTATCTGCAATAAGGCTGAAAGCATATCAAAATACATTTCTGTTAAATAAATACTTAAACAGCCTTTTAAATAACATTTTTAATCTCAACAACCTAAACACCCCTCCACTTCTACCAAACATGGCACCTTCCACTTGACACACCCCCATATAAACCCAAGGCAGGCTTCAGCTCTGGTTGACACTTCCTGGTTTAGAGTGCAGGCAAGGCTGTGGAGCAACAGGTGACTAACAAGATATATTTGATGTGTAACAATGAATAAAATGTTTTAATGTTAAATAGTCGATGTGTGTTTTCTTTTGGTTGAAAATACAATGTTTGAAGTCAATGAGTTATTCTTAAGATTTATCAGAAGTTATTCACACAAAGTACTCGTTGCTAGTCATGCTAAGCTAACATTAACACATGCCTCTCAAATTGTTTTGTCACTCTGTTAGCATGTACTTGCAGTATTTATTGGAAGTATCAGTATGTACTTAAGTGACTATGTGTAGCGTTAGCATTAGCCTTGATATTATGTGTCATGGATTTCTTCTGAGCTTCTGATGTAGCATAGCACATTGCTTAACATTAGCATTAGCCTTGTTGTTATGTTTTATGTAATGCTTCTGAGGTGGCATAGCATGTAGCATAGCATTAGCATGTCGCATAGCATTAACATGTAGCTTAGCATTAACGACAACTAAGCATTCTTTTTGTTATAGATTTGCAGAACGTCAGCATTGATCATTTAGTTAATCGTTTGTATTTCTTTATATAGACCTTTGATATGACAGTAATCTGTGCATTTTGTCTTGTAGTTTTCACTCCTTTTTTAATCTGGTGAATAAATCAAAGAGCAACTAACTACCTGACTCACTCATCATTGAATGAAGTTTGGCTGACTGTCAAACTACATACATTAAACACGTAGGGAGGCCTGTTACAATAGGCTTCACTTCTCCACTTAAGCACATCAATTATATTCATTTATAATAATTCATTGCTCCAAGCTTAGGCTGTCTTTAACTCTTTGAGTCTTAATGTTTATGCTGTACCTATTTAAGGATGTGATATTATTAAAGCACAGAGCCATATAAGGCTAGGCCTGTATGTTTTCCTCCCTCTGCCTACACTAACGAGTGTGGACCTCTGACCGTTAGGCTGTATTAATTTTAACCTAAATTCAACAACTAAAACTGCCCAGAAGTCATATTTTTACACTATTTAAATCTAAGCCTCACTCGTAAATTACATGTTAAAATCAATAGCTAGACAACCTAGTGCTACAGAGGATCTGTTGTATCAAACATCCTCTGCAATATAAATGTGATATTAAAAAATAAAACAAGATTTCAATAAGACCTACCGTCTAATTTGTAGTTTCAAAATCCGATACATGTTGATGAAGCAGGTCTCGTTGATGTGTAGCACATGTCCTCCATATTGTGTGTCCTTCTCTGAAAACTGCTCTTCAAATGATCCTCCAATGATTCTCCATTCAGGAGTTGATGGCTTTGGGTATTTTATAAAGAAAACTAACTGAGAAAAATAAGCAGTAGCATATGTTTAGAAACAAAAAACTAACAGCCTAACGTACCACACTACTGACCGCGCTCCAAGTTCTCCAGGCAACACCCACTTTTTCAAAAATACTCCTGTAATTTAAAACATCATTATACTGTTTAGGGCCTTTGTCCTGTTGCTTCAAGGTGAGCATCCCACAATGCATTGCTAACTACAGTTCTTAACTGTTTTAGATCAAAACAGTATTTTAGTGATGAAAATTGGCCGCAAATTAACAGCAATTGCTGACAGTGTGCTTACAAGTTTGCCATTTCAACCTAGTGTGTGAACGCAAATGGCTGTATTTTTCACCTGGACTCTACCCAGGACTTTTAGTGCCAGTTAAGTGGGCGGCAGTAGCTCAGTCTGTAGGTACTTGGGTTGGGAACCGGAGGGTCGGCGGTTCAAGTCCCGGTGCGGACCAAAATACAGAAGTTGTTCTGGTAGCTGGAGAGGTGCCAGGGCACTTCCCGAGTACTGCTGAGGTGCCCTTGAGCAAGGCACCGAACTCCAAACTGCTCTGGTGTGCTCCCTCCTTAGCCCCACTCTGACATCTCTCCACCAATGCATGTCCACAGGTCCTGTTTGTGCATGTGTGTGATTCGGGCCTACGTATGTGCTTTTAGGGAAGCGTGTCCCTAAAATAACAGAGTGTAAACCCGAATTTCCCTCAGGGATTAATAAAGTATTTCAACAAAAAAAAATCTAAAAATAAAAAAAAGTTGGAGTGAACTGATGTGAGAACGCTGCAGGAAATATTCAGACAGATCCACTGTGAGCAGGGGGTGATGATGTTTACATCACGCAACCATCACGTTTTCTGAAAATTTCCAGGAGTGAATGTGTGAAAAAGGCTTACATATATCTGTTTTGCAGTGCACTTCAGCTTTATGGGCATTAGACCCAACCTATACTAAATTGCACATTGAAGTCTTTCGAAGCACTTCACAGAAATACTAAGTGAAAAAATGATAGCAAGAAAAGGTTACTGAATCGGCTCCAAAATATTGGAACTTAAAAAAATACGTCATTTTCCCTCTAAGACCATATTCACTCCTTTTTGTGTCTTTCATGTACATTACTCAAACACACTCTTGCACACTGTGCCGTGACCTTTGACGAGTGGATTCGTGCAATCCACAAACTGTGACTGCTTGGTTTACATTTCTCAAACACAAAGAAGCTTTTGTACAAGCAGCTCCTGTGAGCGACTGTCAGATGTTTTACTTCAGGATACATAAATTCGGTAGCATGACATCATAGCTCGCTACAGACATTTTTTTAAATCTGCTCTCCCTCCTCAACAGTGGTTCATCATCCAATAAAAAGAAAGCATATCATTCAATGAAGCGTTTCATTTTCAGTTGAAGGAGCATCATTAATACAAAAGAATGAAGTTGGAGAGACGTCTTTATTTATTGTCAGTTTAATGGGAGAAAGTCAATAAATGATTTGCAGATTAGCTAAATGAGCCCAATAAACTTACTGTCATGGCTCTCAAATTAACCCCTGCTCTGCTTGTTGTAATTGTGACAGTGTTTTCAGGGTTTTGTTTTATTTATGTGAGCAGAACTGTAATTATTCACAGTGGATCAGGGGGTCACACAGAGCGCAAAACAAGCAAACATGATCTGTTGTAGAAAATCAGGGAGTGAAGTAAAACAATCCCGAGAGGAGTCTCTCCCTATCACTCCTACAGATCTGTCAGATGGAGACACAGAGGAGGGAGGTTAAGCTGGGAGGGACACCACAGCCTGTTGAAGGAGGACACTGTGTCCATTCAGTGAAACATGTGCTGTCAGAGCGGCTCAGTCATGGAGGGAAGTGCTGCAGTTTCACATACTACGGAAAAAAATATGAACATGCACTGTTCAAAAAGCTGCTTTAATCAATACTTTTTATGCACAATGGCTTACAGGATTACTTGAATGCAAAACGCTTTTTCTTGCAGTGATAAACTATATGATGTGACATGCATAAACAATATGCACAGCCCAAAACAGTCTTACAAGACACCATTATCAATACAAAGTAGACAAAAATAATAATAATACTAACAAAATAAATCATCCTGACGTTTCTTCCAGGCTTTAGAGACAAAAGTTGCCAGATTATAAACATTGAAATTAAACAATCGTCATCGGTGCTCCAAAACATTTCAGGATTTTGAGCGTACATTTCATTAATCAAAGGTGTTCTTAACTCATCATAAAAAGAACAATACCAAAGAAAATGAGATTCATTCTCAACTTCTCTCAAGTCACATAGTTCACACATAGTCTGTGTTCCTCCGGGATGCTTTTAAATCTGCCAACTTCAAGAGCGAGAGGAAAGATTCCTGTTCTCGACTGTAATGAATTATCACATTAATCTACAGCTTAACTCTCTGGAACATTTCAGCATCTTGTGGGTTTGTCAGGTCTATAGTAACATGACTTTACATTGATTTTAATGTTGTTACATACTGTATCTCTAGCTCTGGATTTGTAAGCAGGCATCTGTTTGCAAATTATCAATATCAACTAAATCTGCTTTAAACTGGGGTGCAGGATATTTAAGGCCTGTTTACACAATGATTTCAGACAAACATGGTAACCATTGGTTTCGTTTTGGATGCCTGTAAACACAAAGTTTTGAAAACGGCTTCCAGGTTGCAAACTTTTGAAAGCGGCACCATCTCTGTTGTCGTGTAGATTGGCAATATGCCGTTCCTCTGAAACTGTAATTGTTTTGTATATGCGTCTATGCTACAATAGTGCGAGAATGTGGACTACAACAATAATGGCAGACTCCAGGGTTCTGTTTGTGAAAATGTCAACTAGCATGACTCCCATTCAACATTTTCTTGAAATTTACTCGCTCTGTAGTTTAGGGTCACTTGGAGTAGTAACCCCACCTCATACTCCGTCAACACAAACATTCATGAGTTAGCCATTGTTGTATGTTTACACCACACCGCTCATTACTAAATCATGCCTGGTATGTATACCAGTATTAGGCCGCCAAGTAAATCTCTATATCTGCAGAACACAAGACTTGATCTGGTATCTGAGGCAGATCCCACATTGGTGCACCACCAGTGATGGGTTTTATCAACCAGCAAAGATTGGTTTGCCATGACTAGTGGGGAGAGCAATTTTGTGGGACCCATATTGACAGTGAAGGCAACAGAATCTTCGAGCGATTGCCAAATAAACAAAAGGAAAGAGTTGAGATTCTCCAGATAAAAACAGAAACTCAGTAGAGGAACAAGAACTGTGTAGACATTTTAAAAGATGGGAAAGACAAGAGCTCCACAGATTTAGAAGATGATAAAATGTCTTTGTTCTCTTTAAAGTTTGTTCCTGCCGCCCACTTTCTACCTCTATTTCTCTCTCAGACATAATCCAGGTTTTTTTCCAAAGCAATACATCCACTCTTATCTCTGCTCGCTCTGGTGCTCTTATTACATCCTCACGCTCCACGAAAGTTTCCTTTGATTTTTGCCCAACAAGGAAACACCGGAGCATCTGCACTTTGGTGTGGCTTATTGGGTCATTGGTCATCTTTGGACTGATTTCTTATCCCCACATCAGAGACTTGTTTGGTACTAGTTAGGAGTCAAATGTTTTTAGGTATGATAGCAACTGTGCGTATTGTATTTTGACCAGAAAATAGACATGAAAAATGCCATATGACCTGAAATGATTCTTTACACTTACCCTCTACCCTCTGTCATCTCACTGACATGTTAGTAAAGTCATTTGTCATGCACAACCTTCTCTTTCAAGTATCCCTTCTCTGTCATCATGCTGTTCACCCTCTGATGAGGTTTACTTAGTTTGTTAGAACACGCTAAGTGGTTGCTGACGCTGTAGGATTCATCTCTTTGGTCTCATGAAGGATAATGAACACAGGGAAGATTTTCTGGGCCTTCCTGGTCCGTTAATACTATCGAAACCAACCTCTGGTCTTGTGAAATTAAGCCAATGCAGTTCCTTGAGTGTCCGCGTTGTCATGACAACGTGGTATGTGTAGCCATTTGGAGCAGTCAGTTGTTCTATACTAGTTGAACTACTGTTATAGTCAGTAAGTGTATATGCACAGTAAAGTCGAGCTACGATTACAGCTCAAATAGGCCATTTTACAGGACTATGGTCTTTGTCCCAGTATACAAGCACCACAGGTGAACGGATTTATTGACAGAAGAATGTCTGACCCAGGTAGGTGACAACATGCTGACTTTCAGGCTGACCCGTGAAAACAGAAAACTGAACGCGCACAATTCACTTTTGGTACAAATGCGATGCACACAATTCCTCTAGTTAAGATGATATCCGAAAGTAAACGAAAACACTATTTCTGCTATGCTACGCTGTTATGCTGTTCGACATCTGGGTCGAAGCACGATGCAGGAACTGTGTGGTGCAAGCACAGAATGCCTACGCCAGTTTGGGTCCGATTGAGGCATAAACATGCACGAGTAAATCGATCTCCAACCATATTATCCAGGTGGTTTAGTCCGACTTACATATTAATATGCATTTTATTATTCCAGTTTTAGTTGGACTTACCCAATATTCATCTTTCTTTGTGTGTGTTTAGGTTAGAGAATTGGTTAAAATGAGCTATTCTACTTCATGAAATTCTTACGGTTAATAACTTTTATGTATAATTCAAACCACTCTCACATGACTCGTTGAAAGTTGCTCTACAAATTAGTGTGCCTTTGATAACGAATCATAAGAGTGGGGAGAGCATGCCCCAGATTTGAACAGGCAACCCTATATGTGTGAGTTTGTGAACAGGTTTTGTGTACTTTGGGTCTTCTTTTCTTCCCATGGTTGCAAACTGTCAACTAAATATTCCAGAGCCTCTGTGCAAGAAGTCAGAGATGGCAGACAAGTTCAAGCCATGTTTGACTTGGACGTCTTTCAGTTGTGGCCCTCTTATCCAAACAAACACACACACACACACACACACACACACACACACACACACACACACACACACACACACACACACACAGATGCATGCACAAACACTGCTGATTTGATTAAGAGCAGGTCAAGCATTTGGATCTTCATGGGAACTGTCAAGGGAGGAAAGCCCAAATTGAGCACAATTACGAGAAAAAGATCCCATGAAAACCAGTCAGATTGTAAGTATTCAAAACTGCATCTAAACCCGCTGTGGTGCAGTAAACAATTACCATTAACACTCATTTGATGCTGGGACCTGGCACTAGCCTAACTATTCAGTGGGTAGAGAAAGGTTAAACTAATAAACACTGTGGTAAGCCGCAATTTCCTTAGCAACTGGTAACTGTTTGCCAGGAAGTTTGTTTCAGCTGCTATGGCAACGGTAAGTTCCTCAATAACAGGAAATGAGGAGGTTTTGTGTTTCTGAGGATTCAATGTGATCATATCCTTTAAAAGACATGAAAGAGAAGTTCAGTGTTGAGTTCATTATCATTAAAGAAGGCTTAAGGAGAGAACAAAGTAGCTAGCATGGTTGCTAATAATGTGGTATTTTTGTTCTTTAACCTTTGTAAATTTAAACTTAACCAGGAATCAGTCAAACAGTGAGTTTCTCTGCTTGTACCCTGCAAACGTCAGCATGTCCAGCTAACTAGCTTACATCCTATTGTGCATTGTACCCTAACCCATTGATACCACTAAGGTCAAGGAGCATTCATAACTAAACTGTTTTGTTAGGTTAAAGGTTAAAGGTTAAAAACACATTGGTGTATACAAATTTAAAGTAGTTACACATTGAAAATAGTATCTACTGTAAATCTGTGAAATAGATGTGTGATTAAACAAACAAGTGGCCTGCTACTTGGTTGCTTTAGATAATATATTTCACCCAGGAGGGCCTCTATACCATCAACATCTGGTTTTGCTTGCAGTATTTAGCTTTGCAGTTTTCTCAAGAGCCCCATTTTCATACCCTTAGATTTATTAAACATACTTGCCTATTTTGTTCCACTGTAACCTGCTTCACATAACTTGTAACTGACCGAAGGGAAACATCATATTTCATTCACAACTATGTAGTCTGTCTCGGGATCGCAGTCGCAGCTCCACATTCATGTAACTATCACAGGGTCTGATATTTACACACTGCCCGTTTGTTGTTTACGAACAAATTCCAAACCTGTTTCTTTGCTTATTTTAGACCCACAGTTTTACTCTACCCCTTTAAATGTACTTCGGTTCGCTGGACCTCATTGGCTGAATGACACCCAGCAGGACGGTATTCTGGATCTCGTTTTTTTATGACTTTTATTTTCCCCAAACAAATGCTTTGCATACATGGCAGTGGGCCTGATGGTGGGATACTATTTTGAATGAAAGCACAGTGGAAATTTGTTCAGAGACTATAAAGAAATACTGCACTGATTGATAGTATTAGTGGTATTCTGTTTTGCAAGATTGTCTCTTTTCATAATCATTTGTTCTAAAAGTTGAACGAATCAATATTTTTATTTTCAAGTAAAGAAAGAAAATTAGAATGGCTTATACCACTGGTATAGAAAAGAGCCCTCAGAAAATGAGCTCTTCACGCAGTTTCTCTCCACTTTAGCCTGGAGCTACTTTTAGCGTCTTTCAGCAAAGTGTTTCGGTTTTAAGCCAACAACCCTGCATTTGCATACTTTTCACAGCCTACCCAGTGAACAGCACAGAGAAAACATTACTAGCTGGTAAATGGTACAAATGACCCTGTCTACATCGATGTATAGCCTAGCTTTCAAACCTGCACTCTGAATTTTCTAAGTAGCTGGGCCGAGCTGTCCGGCATCTCCTGTTGGCAAATACACTTACCGTACTACCCACGAGTACTTTGAATAACCTCACTTAAAGAAGATCTATCCCTTTACATGACCTGCCTGCTGTAAAATGAGTGAAACGTTAATAAATGGAGATTTAACAAATGATTATTTGTTATATTTTTGCGACTACTTGATCACCATGTAGACTTCTTTGGCCAACATTTCTGATTGCTAACCAGTGCAATCAGGATTCCATTTGTATCCACAAATAGACAGCCGAACTGTGTCAAAAACCCTGTCAGATAAATGTTTACATTTTGTTTGGCTTAGCATGGGCTTCCTCCCAAACCTCTGTAAGACATCCAAAGACACAATCCCTTCTTTGTTGCCCTCAACGTATTCTGCTGTGTTCAGTCACTAAATCAAGTTTCTCTCCTCTGCAGCCGTTTATTTAAACCAGCAGACAAACCTTCTTCCATTAACCTCCACCCTCAACACAGATCATTCCACTTTTCACTAAAAGGTGTCAAGTATCTCCTGACCATTGCCCTATAATTCATCACCTGATGACAGTCTCTCGGTTGTTCGTGACTTTCCCTATGGTACCTCCGAAACTCTGAACGTGTGCTCCATTAGAGCCTTGGAGTGGCCGCGATCAACTCATGCTGCTTCATTTTAGCACCAATGAGCCTATAAAAGCAAAGAGATGGTCTTCAGCGAGATTTATATACATTTAGAAATATAAATGGACACACATTTATGCAAGCATGGGATTTTCACTTAGACTCATTTGTCAGTTTGTAGGAACTCAGTGGGTCTTGTCTCACCTCATTGTAGACTAGTTGGCACACATTCAGTACAATCACAAGTCTAATAGCGTTTCCCGCTGAGCAAAGTCATGCCTACTTTCTTTTCTTTTTCATGGCCTCTTTAAATAATCTTTAACAGTAGTTGAAAACATGTTGAACTGCTTCTTCAGGCCTTCACTTTGCACAAAGCTGGCTCGTGAATCTATCTTATGCAACACTTGGAAACCATTTGTATGTCAAAGATTTGTTACAGTGCCAAGATGGGCTTTGATGCTGGATTTCAGGAGCAGAGTCTGCGGAGAATACGCAGATTTTTTTGTCTTGCTTCTGGTTACCAAAACTGTTTAACTGTAATGCTAGTGGAAGTGTCTCTCCCACATATTTAGAGCTGGACTAGCAACATTCAGTCATTTACTATTCTGTGACTGAGCGACTCCGTCTCTACTCAGAGATGAGCTCAAATGCACCACAACCTTGGCTACTTCCAAGTCAGAATTAAGTTATCCTGCAAGACTTTAGTTTTGTGAACCACATATCAATACTGACTTTACTCAGTTTAGGGTGCTAAAGTTGGATAATCAATTTTAAATATCTTTTTAATGGATAATGTGGGCGTAAAGGAACTCCCAACAAGAACCGAGAAGACACAGCAAATGACCATTTTTCTGTGAGTAGTTCGTCCATCACATAGGGTCTTGAAAAACTTGTCACTTCTACATTTCTCCTGGCACAAAAAGAATGAGCTTTTAAATTGAAGGCCGACACCCGTTTAGCTATTTGTTGTTCCTCTCTGCTTCCAGTTTCTATGCAAAGTCAAACCTTCCTGTAAGAAAACAGCTAAAAAAGAAAAATGAGACTGAATCAAACTTTCCCCCTCAATGGTGAACTAAACTTTACGGAGGAGTTACCACACACACTTTGACAAGGTTAGAAGGTCTCCACAGCAAGTCTGGAAATTTCTCCTGCAGGAACTTCCCAATCCAAGTGGCTGTCCTCATCCACCGCTCCCAGAAGGCAATTTTCATCACACAGCGGTTTTCTTTTGATTCTTTTAAAAGCTGCATGGTTGGTTTCCATCTCAGCTGAAAGTGCACTTAAATCCTGATTATTGTGAGCAATCCTCGACCAGAAGGGCTTTAAATAGTTACATTTCTACCCCGTAAATGCCACATAAAGTCCACTTTAATCAATCACAAGTCTAATGATTCACAAAGTGCTCCAAAATTACATGCTCGTGCGTTCCCTCTCCTCGTAAGTCATGTTAAGGAGAGGCAGCAGGACCGGTGACCAGTGGCAGATTGTAAATTTCAATCACTTCATGACTATTTAATAACTATGTGTAGTTTATTAGGATGATGAAACATATGTTGGGCTTTATTAATCACATCATGTCACACGAATACTGTTTTTTTCACACACAATGGAAAATGATTGGCAGAATGGACTCATTTTGAACCGTGTAGTTCTTTTGTTTGAGTTCTGACAATCAGTGAACACAACGGAAGCAGTATGGATGTATTCAGAACTTAATGAGCCAGCTGTGTATGCAGTAACACCCACAATTAAAGCCATTAATGGCACTTAGCTCAATCAAACTTCACCCTGAAGGAATGAGATTTTCTAAATTCTCTTGTTTGATGTGACCAATTGTGTAATTATTATCGGCTCACTCCCTCCCATGTGCTGTTTTGAGGACATGTTGGGTTCAATGACTTAATGCTGGTATGTGGAAAATATTCTCTATATAATGTGTTCTGTGCAGTATGAAAGTAAATGGAAACAAAGACATTTCTGTGGCTCAGTGGTAGAGTTAGTCGTCTTTCAACTGGAAGGTGCGACAGCTCCTGCAGTCACATGTCGAAGTATCTTTGGGCAAAACACTGAACCCCCAAATTGCTTCCACTGCTTCACCAGCGGTGTGTGAGTGTATATGAATGGATTAGTTAGCAGCCTCTGCCATCACTATGTGAATGTGACATGATCACATAAGTATGACCTGCGGTGTATAGAAGACAAAAGCGCTATACAAGCTCTCAAGTCCGTTTACCATTGCATGAGATTTATACTTAAACACTGTTGGAAAAGCTATTGGCCTGTCCTTTGGGCAAAATCTAAGAATGCAGTGGATGTCAAATCACAGTCAGAGATCCATTTTTCATCCAGAGTGGAAGTCTGTGTTTCCATAAACCCTTCTAAAGTTGGTTTAACATCTGAACGGTGTTATACTGTAGAGAATTGGCATGGTTGAGGGTTTGAAACTGACTAAATGAAGGTATGAGTTATAACAGAAGAATGGAACAAACTGGACATTTTATGTTTCTGTGTCCCTCGTGCACCATCTAATTTCAAATCCACAAGCCATAGTTCTTGTGTGTTGCAGTTTTTATGTATCTGCAACCCTAATGAAATACACAAAGTTTCAAATAATTTATGGAGCCTTGAATCTTAATGTGTATATTTTGTTTCCAAATTTATTTCCACGCGTATGGTGGGTGGCCGCCTTCTGTTTAAGTTAGTCGTTGTTCTGTTCATCCAAGACCAGTAAATCAAGGGAGGGTTAGAACTGTGTGATTTAGTGCAGTAATTCAAAACATACACACAAAGATGGTTATTTTGCATCAAGAAAATCGTTCACAGAAAAGCATCTGTGAGTCCTGCATTGTGTTTATTTGGTTGTCAAGGTTTTGGTTTTAAGTTATTGGTCTGAAAGTACGCAGAGCAGGAAGGCTCACCTCAGTAGAACCTTTCCTGCCTCTGAGTCTATTGCATTAGGCTCAAATTGGATAAAGAAAGCCCAAAATCTGTGCTGAAGATTTGGTAATTGCCGTGAATGATGCAGTCCACATGTGGCAGGTCAGCGAGGCCCCCCGAGTGCGCTGTGTGTTTTAGCGAGGGATCGAGATATTACACTGAACAGAGCACCAGAAAACGAGGAGTGTTTTGAAGTGGGTGTAGATGTAAACAGATTCCGACAAAGCTTAATGTGCAAATGAATCCATCGTGTTGTGTGTTTTCCCTTCAATTATCCAGGAAAGTTTGAATGCACGTGTGTGCTCTTTTTGCTTGATGACATCATCATTTACATCAGGGATGTGTTTTTATCTCACGAAACCACTGTGCTTGCACATGGGGGATAAAAACTGAGGAAATGAAGATGGCACATGAGGTTACCACATTACAGAATCGCAGAGCCTCGATCTGTCCGTTTTTTCACTATTATATAAAACCCCATAATGACAAATCCAAACCTTGGCAGCCCTAAAGATGTCATGTTACTTCCCAGTTACGACAAAGTAAATAAACAGTAAAAAGCAAGCTTATGTAAAACATAAGTATCAAGACTAATCAGCCTCAAAAATCCTCACAACATTTTCCTATAAACATTGCAGTATAATTTTTCTCAGGAAAAACCTCTGCCTTGCATGGACTTAAAAAATCCTGTGGTTTTCCAAGGTAAATTTTATCTTGGACCCGATCACGGAGTTTTTGTGGAAGGGGGATTTTTGAACCACAACACTACACCACGATAACTAGGTTGTTCAACCACAGGGCAGTGAAAAATCAGACACTAATAGCACGTTGTTTCTATAAGATGTATCAACCTAGAGACCTATTTGCATCTGGTGCAGGAAATATTCATCCCACTTCAGCTCTCTTTCCTGTCCTGCTTTCACATCCTCTAGTAAGAGATGTGGTCATTCTTTAATTTCTGCTTCTAAAATGTGTTTAACCGTAAAGAGGCCGTTCTAATTCTAAAAAAAAGTGAGAGCTGATAGAAATAACTTGGAATGCTGCTCGTCTGAGAAAGCCGGTTCTCCCTGGCAACCGCCTCCCCATAACACAAACAGGCCCCGATTCACTCGCCAGGCAAATAAAAGGCGTACGCAGAAAAATGTTTTCTCAAGTGATAGGCTCCAGAGGGTCCCTGTGGTGGGCTTTCACTATGTGGGAATGCTCTGTGACCACTGAAGAGATCTGTGGAATAATATCAGAGTAACAGATGGGGCCTTTGCAGCAAAGAATCGAGATCCTGTTGGTGCCCTGGTTTGCTTTCCAGCTGTTGTCTCGTGTACTGGAAGTGAGGCTGGCATAAAAAGTGTCAAACAGCAGACTGCAGAAGGAACTAAATTAAAGTGTCTAAAATGATACAGCAACTACTGTGCATAATATTTTTTTTTTTCAAAAGCTAATAAAGCTATGCTGTACTTTCTCAACTCAAATACAAAATTATCCAGTAAAGTCAGAGTTTTCACATGATGTCACACACTAATGGAACCGCCCACCTGGTGAGAAAGAAAGACTTCCTTACTGCTGCACCCTACAGAGAATTTGCCGGTCTCAAGTTGACACCTACTTGTTTTAACTCTTTTATTTTTCTAACCAAAAACAGTTGTTGCTCAGTCGGGTGCGCTGAGGAGGAGAAAAGCTAAAGTTTTACTTCTACAGAATCCCATCTTAGAAAGGACAAACAGAGAGGAGTAGATTGTGAATTAGACAACTTCAGAAATCAATTTGGGGGTCCTCCAACCAGTGTTCATCAACATTATGGCTGTTTTCGAAACCGCATACTATACTAGTAGTAAGTACTGATTTGGCCAAAATGCAGTATGCAGTATGTAGTATGCGAACAACTGCGAGATTCGCAGTATGACAAAAATACCAGGATGTCATACTGATTCAGGAAAAATTGACAGTATGCATCGGACCAGTCTACGTGGTTTACTGTTTCCCACAATGCAAAGCGCCAGGACAGAGATCGAAATGCCGGAGCGAAGCTGTTTCAACTCGTGTAAATTACCACCTGATGGGCTGTTTTTTACATCAGCCTTCCAGGACTGGAAACCAGTTTAACCGGGTCAACCATACTGAAAAATAACCGCCGACTGGCAGTCATACTACATACTACTGTTGAACGCAGTATGCAGTATATACTGCATACTGATTTCGATAGTGACACATATTGACCCAGCCACACAACAAAAATAAAGATGTCCATGGTTTTGTAGACTTTAATCCTGCATGGTGGCTGTGGCAGGGGAAGGATTCCCCCCTAAATTGCAGTTGGCAAGGACTTTGCTGTATTCGCGGGTGCTGTCTAAGGGTCGGAAGTTCTCAAAACTTGCAGTTAATCTTAATATATCTGTTGATGCAGACATGAAATTGAAAATACTGTGCAGCAGTTCCACATAGTGTTCAATGGTGGCCACTTTACACAGCTTTTTTTCCCTTCCAGGGCTCAACCCCACTGGTCACGTGACTGAAAACTATGAACACTTTTAGTTGTTTTTAATTAAAGGTTAATTTTGGGGCTTTTTTTACACCTTTATTGTAGAGATAGGAAAGTGGATAGAGCCGGAAATCCGGGAGAGAGAGAGTGGGGAATGACATGCAGGAAAGGAGCCACAGGTTGGATTTGAACCCGGGCCACCCGCTTGGAGGACCATAGCCTCCGTACATGGGACACGCAAACTAACCACTAGGCTACCTGTAGCCTGAAAACTATCAACACTAGTGCTTGATAGTATACATTTCATAAATAAAAGATAATATGACCCCCATTAAGAAAAACTCACAGGACATCCAAATTAAAACATTTCCGAGCCATAAGATTGAGTCTAAAATCCCTCATGTGTAATGGACAAATACCATGATATAAAAATTTGGGGAGCAGCACAGCTAGTAATTCATGTTGGCTAGATTGTGAATTAGCAATCTGTCACCACTGTTGTAGCTGCAAAGACGACATTCAGATGACAACACTCTGGAGTAAAACAGTCCCGGTCAGCGATACTCCAACTCTCCTGCTTCAATAGCTTACATCATAACAAAGCTTATAGAATAAACTGGAAAGTAAGCTGAATGTCCATCGGCAACTACTGTATGCACTTTGTTTATCTTCTATTTACAGAGCCGATCCGTGTACAGAACAGACAACCAGTAGACCGTGAGGAGTTATTTACTTTTTGGATTATAATTCTCCACCTTAAAATATTTTTTTAATAGTGGGAGCATTACTTAACAGTAAACTCTTGCACTGTGGAATTACTATTATTACTAAAGTTGTCTGCGTATGTCTGAATTCTTTTGGAAATTACTGTAATTGGAGCTCAGCTTGAGGTGCATCTTGTGTCAACAGAAGACCGTCCAGTTTGATCACTCGTCAACTGTTAGTACATTTCTCTCGTTGTCATTGTTGCCTTCCTGCCATTGACATTCCTGTCATCTCTCATCCTACTCCACAATTGACTACAAGCTGCTCGCAACACTTCAGCTCAGCACCCCTCCTCGCTTGTTTTCCATCTCAGTATGGCGGTCTGCACACTGAGTCCATTGTGCACAGAGGAGCTTTGCCTATTTACCAGAAACTGCACAATGAGGACGCTGCAGTGACCTCAGCAGGTGTGGCCTTTCAATTCATGTTGGACATACACCTAAAATATCACATTTTAAATACACTTTGGAATTTACCAGGCAAACCAGTAGAAAATGAGAAAAAATGAACACACTGGAAGCTTAACTTTTGTCTTTTTATTTTCTCCAACTTGTGCGTCTGTGAACCATTTTCTCAGCATGCTTGAGTGCACAGTGGTTCCAGTTTTAGGTCATTGATTTGACATCTGAGCTCAATTGAAGATTTAGTTGGAGTTACTCACAACTGGTTTCTTTTATTGGTTTTTAAAGCTCTTAATGGTCTTGCTCCCACCTATTTATCACATATGCTTTTAACTTATGAGCCCACTAGAGCCCTCAGGTCTTGTGGAAGTGGTCTTTTAGTTGTTCCCAGCGTCTGAACTAAAACCTACGGTGAGGCATCTTTTTCTTTCTGCGGCCCCCGTCTGTGGAACAGTTTACGACCTGAGGGCTGAGCACAATGTCATTGTATATCTCAGTCTTTTTAATGATAATACTTCTTATTGAATTGTCTTTTAGTCATTTTTATTGATTTTTTATGGATTACCTTTTAGTTTTATTTTCTTATTATTCCCTTCATTTTGTTATTGTGTTATTTTCCACCTCGAATTTAAACATTTGTACCTCTTGTGTTTCCTCATTAAGAATTCTTAGTGTTTCCTCAGTCCCTCAGTACCAGTGTTTATCTAGTTATTTCTTACCATTAGGTGCTGTTTGTCAACAGGCCATGCAGGCAATTGCTTGGGGCCCCAGGCCAGTAGGCCCCCCCAGGGCCCCCCCCCCATCCAAGGGCTGACAAACTTAAAACCACAGCAGTGGCTCAAACTGTGCAAATTTTGCAATGACAGTAGGAAACCTCCTTATGGGGGCCCCATCTGACAGCACTCGCTCTTGTTGCCCTTCTAAGCGTGTCATGCATTATTTCTGCGGAAACCAAAGGTTGTCTGTAAAAGTCACAGAAGGAAAATGAAGAATTATCTGTCGAGTGAAAACAGAAAGAGAGAAAGGAAGACGAGTAAGCGTCAAGAAACTGGTAGACATTATGGGGATGAATGCTGGTTGGAGGGGCCCCCCGTCAATATTTTACTTAGGGCCCCAACAGACCATAGAATCGCCACTGCAGACGACAATAGGAGCAATAGAGCCAAAAGATTCAAGTTTTCTCTGAGTTTTATCCCAAAGCTGGCTTAACAGTTCAAACGCACAAAAACTTGAATCCACTGCCAACTTTTCCTTTTAAAAGCTACCAAAGCCTAAACATTTTTCCATATGAAACTTTTATTCTCTCCATCATTCACCTCTGGCCTTGAAACTCTGTAGATCCTGTAGATCTATGTACTGAATTAAATATGCACAATGGAAACCTGCGGCAAAGAGCAGAAAAACAGGAAAGGGTGACAAAAGAGGGAAAAGACGTAGGAGAGAAGTGTTGATTAGGAGCCAGACTTTCAGTGTGATCGGTGTAACAGCTGCTTCCTCCCCGTCTGAAAGGTGTGGCTGAACATTACGTAAGAAATCTCACATCACTCAACACGCACAAGAGCACATTTTTAAAAGTTACACTGGGATGAGCAGCTGACTTATATTTGCCTCAGATACAGCAGAGCGGACATCCTGCAACATGACGAATCCAAGCAAAGATGTTCCAGATAAACATTAGTTCAACTAAAACTTAAAGAAACAGACTTTGAATGTCATGACATAGGTCTCCAGATTCTGCTGAGACAAGCCCCCCAGCATTCAACAGACAACTACTTTATTGTATGTTTTTACCTGTTTTGAGCACAAGGTCATTTTGCCTGGAGAGAAGACCTGTGTCGATAATTTGTCTCATGAGGAAAACCTTAAAAACGATGGAGACTTGTTTTGTAAAGTGCTGTTGCTCCTGCTTTGCACGGTGTGATAGAAGACAAACAAACAAACATGGAGATATTTGACGAGTGAAATTACATCCAGCTTGTGTCTTTTCCACTGGTGCTTCTAATCACCAGTTTATACAGGGAAGCATTAGTATTATCTGTTTTAACTTTGTCCTGACTTTTTTTTTTAATGATTTATTTTTGGGCTTTTTGTGCCTTTATTGGAGAGACAGGACAGTGGATAGAGTTGGAAATCAGGGAGAGAGAGTGGGGATTGACATGCCGGAAAGGAGCCACAGGTTGGATTTGAACCCGGGCCGCCCGCGTTGAGGACTATAGCCTCCATATATCCTACCATAACCACTGCACCACCAGCACCCCACTTTGTCCTGACTTTCACTGACAAGATAATCAAAAAAAAGGAAAGACATCCCTGCTGTTATTCACGGATCGACAATAAAAGGAACCATTTTTGTTTACCTTCTGATCTTGTCTACGAAATGTTTTGGATAGCTAAACCAGGGTTGAGCCCCAAACAAAGATAACCCTTATTGCCACTGGCCCCTAATTACCCATGTCATTAAGTGTGATCACACCTCTGTGAGGTAACCTGAAGAGGCAGCTGGTCTCTTTGAGTTACCGATATCTGCTCGTTTTGGCTGAAGCATGATAAAAATCCCTTCATCATGGGCTGGGCAGGCCCTTAGGGACCAGTGGGAGAGATCGAGGGATACAGAGGAATCAGAGCGTAGGAGACAGGGAGAGGGAGGTCTTGGCTGGAGGCCCGGAGGGTGGCAGCCTGCCAGGGTTTCTTGTCTCTCTGATGTGAAACAGCAGCCTGCCCACCTGTGCGGAGTGATTGTTCATGTGGGGTGGAAAAGGGAGAAAGACTTGGGGCTGTCTGGGTAGCAAGGAGGTCCTGGGGTTCAAATTGTTCATCTTCCTTTCGAGAAGTGTTGCAATGTCGTCCTCATCACATTTTAAACTGAAGATCATCTGGCTGTGATCAGGCAACGACAGGGAGGATGTTATGAGTAGAAGGAGGGAGAGGCCGACTGGATGTTTTGTGATTAAACCCTCACATCTGCTGCCGTGGACCTTTTTGACTCCAAATGCTGTCACCTATAATTACCAATATTACTGTTGTAATTGCTGATATTAGTCATAATTCTGCCACTGTATTTGCATTGCTACAATACGTTTTCATTATCTGTTATTATTTGTTTATCAATCTGTTTGTCCGTCTCTGTCCATCTCTCTCTTTCTGTCTCTCCCTGTATTTCATTCCCTTGCACATCCAATCATGGCAGATGGATGTATACCAATGAGTTCGGTTCTGTTCGAGGTTTCTACCTTGTTACAGCTTTTTTTCCACTGTTCCCAAGTGAATTAGTTGGATCTTCATAAATATTATTATGAAGACTTTGGTAGATTTGTAAAGTGTGTAAAGAGATACCTTTTTGACATCTGCTTCTAACCTGTAACATCCCTGACTTCACACACATATCTGCCCCATTAGACCTGTTCAAATGAGTTTTTGAGTTGAGACAACATCTGTAGGTTCGGAAAAACCACTGGGGGAAGTTTAAGGATGAGGATACAGATGGCTTTGTCTCTGCGACAAGGAGGACAATGCTTATAAAGCCCCTGACGCCTTTTCCTAATAGGCAGGATCTGATGTAATTGTACTGTTAAACCAGACTTGTGCAAACACCAGGCTTGTGACGACACACGTGTGATTTATGTTATTAAGAGGGAACCTCCCATCAGAAGTTTCGTTGATTAGACACTTGGCTTGAGTGAAAGGTATTGGAAAAATGATAACCATAACTGCAGAGAAAAATGTCTTAAACCCTATAATCTCTGAAGATCAATGAGCGTCCCAAAACATTACAAGTTAATTACCAGGAGGCGCCTCAATAATTCATTTATCCTGGTTAACTGAATGGGAAACACAACGGGGTTTCCCTGGCAGTGCCTCGCTAACAGGGGACATCCTGGGTTCAAAGAGCTCAGCTGCTGCACAGTGTCAGAGTCAGACTGACACTGTGTGTAATTTAGTTGAAGCATGGTTACAAACTTGATTAAAAGATGTGGAAAAACCTTTTTTTTCTTAATCAGATTCTTACAATAAAGTTTGGGATACAACTTGAACAAATGTGAAAAAGTTTTATTTATGTTCAATTTAAGATTTCTTATCTTTAACTGTTTAACGTTTAAAGTCTGTTCTGGTGCTCCAATCAATTAAAGAATCTGATAACCTGTGATCTCATTTTCCAAGATACTCTCATTTAAAATGCATCAAATCACCATCTCACAGGCCAGGATTTCTGTGGAGATTATACAGCCTATATATGAGCTTCTTTTATAATAATCATAATTTTGGGAAATTCATATGATAGTGCCTAAAGACACACCAAGTGTTGACACCACATGAATCATTCAATGCTTATAAACCCAAAAGTTATAGACTAATGTGTGTTTTATTTTCATGCAGAGTGTTTTGATCCATACAGAACATTAAGTCTGTAGTTCTCCAACTTTCTTGATCAACACAAGAATCTTTGCCATTTCTATCACCTATGAAATATACCCCACACTGTAAAAACTGTCATGTGGAAGAAATGTTCCCAATGAACATATAAAAGTGCAGTGTTCTAACAATGACATTAACATACTGTACATCCATGTACAGTATGTATATGCCATAAAGGCAAACCACTCTGGGAATGAAAAGTGACTTCTTTATAGAGATAGCCTACCAGGGAAAGTGACAAAGAGATCCCCAGAGACTCGCCCTGCTTCCATTAAAGTCACCCCTGCATTCCCTCTATTAAAATATGTCTGGTTTGGTCACTTCACTGAAGCTTTCGGACATCTGGTAAATAGTTTGACTCCATGGAAACATTCACAGCCCCAGTATGAGAGTTCTATTTAGGGAATACTGTAGATGGTGGAAATATTGTTTTATGAAGTGAGACAAAGTGTCCCTCCCCTCACCGAAGAGGAAATGGTCCAAAGGAAAAGAGAGACACAGGGAGGAATTGATTTCCCCCTCATTGGAAAAGCATTTATGAAAGATGTTATGTAAAGAGAGGAGAGAGTTCTATATGTGACACCTTTAATGCAGAGTACTTCCTCATCTTCAATCTGGACCGTGTTCTTTCCAAAGGGATTCGTTTATTGGCCTCCTGAGAATCTACAGCATGTTCCTGTTGTGTGGTGTTTCTTAGCCCCCAATGTCTACTTGTAATGTCTCTTAGTGTGAACATAATTTGGGAAGTTCAACCAAACAGGTATAGGTTTTTCTCTTAATGCATTATTTAGGAATATTAGTAGAATTATTGCACAAGAAAACAAGCCCAATGTCTACAGCCACACAACCTGTAGAAGGTTGTACTGAAGCAACGTAGCATGCTAACATACTCACTACGACAATATAAATATATACACGTATATAAACAGCTTTTTTTTATACAACCAGGGTCTTAGGGAGGTAATGTTTTCCATTTCTTTCTTTTTTTTATAATCTGGGAGCATTTTCAGGGTCCACTTCTCAAGTTGAAATTGTCCAGAAAACTCACATTGAGGAACTGGTTGAGTTGCTGTAACTGCTAAATGTCTGATTACGTTTGTTGTTAGAATATGCAAATATATCACAGGCCTTTGGATATTTTTGTAATTCAAAGTGATAATTACTGTCGGATTTTTGAATTAATGAAAACAAAGAAATTGTCAAAAAACAACAACTTTGCACACACTTTGAAAGGAAGCCCGACTTATCTTCTTCTTGCTAGCTTTATGCTTTCAAAGCATATCTTCAGTCTTTTTAAAAACCCACCAGCTATGTTCAACTATGTTGTTCACGAGACAATAACAACTTATTTAACCTTACTGAACAATACAATTTACAAACACCTTGCCCCTTTTATCTTAAATGTTAGCATCAGCAGCGTGCTAGCTGTTTCATGCTAACACAATAACCGTTGTTTGGAAGTATGTAAAATTAAAAGGTCTTCCAAATTTTGAGTTCGTAGTAACTCGTAGTAAATCTAAAACTGACAGAAAACTAAACACAAGACTTATGTTTCATGTTCTTAGAGTAACAAATGAACAGAGTACGAGAGAACTGTGTTACAGAAGCTAAAGGCTAGCAGAGGAAAGTTGTAGTACTTTGGCAGCTAATTTAACAACTCTCATCCGAAATTGAAGAAGAACAAACAATAGGAACGACTTAAAACAAAGTACACATTTATTAGTTTAAACTAAGTGGGCCTGACTGTACTACTACTTATTTCTGATCTTAAAACATCCCAAAGGAGCTGACAACTGTATTCTCTGAAAGTCCTGCGTGACTAATGTAGCCTGTAACACATGGTTTCATTTGGCAGTCTCCATCACAGGAGTCCGAGGTGTTTGGTCCCGTCATAACTGATGTGAAAACAATAAAGAGTGTAGGCGGCTATGTGACGTAATATCAACTGACATCTGTTTGGTTTCCAGGCAACGCTCAACTCCCTGGGCGCCGCCCAAATACAACGGTCAGAGATGTTTCCACAGTGAAATTAAAAGTGACCAAATGTGGGAAAAATGACGGTTTATTTTTTTGATGTTGTGATTAAAATGATGAAACAGCCGTGCAACTTTGAAACCCGCGTATGAATGAGCATGCTACTGTACCTGTGATACAATGAAATGTTAAGGCATTTTTTATAAGTGATGCAAGACTGAAACTATCCTGAAGCCATTCTTTCAGCTGTCAGTCATTATGTTTGGAAAGGAGGAGAGTCAGCGTTGCCTCAGTGTACTGACGAAGCTTTTACCCTCCAGTCATTTTAGACACATAGTTATTGTTCCTTTAGCTGTTTGAATAATGTCTGAGTGTCACTCTTAAACTCAGACGACGCACGATAATCCCCATTAGAGACCTGTCACTGTTGTGTGCTACTTGTTTCACCCTGTGTACAGTGCATGAGGTACTCCAAGGACATGTACCAGCGAGAACGCCCAAAAGTATAATGTCAAATAAAAAATGAAACTACAACCGTAAAAATGTCCAGAGATCAATTGCTACCTTTGCAGCAGTCTGATAATAATGGTTTGTTGGGAATTCTTTTTTGTCATATTAAATAAAAATAAGGATATTCTGAATTAAAAGTCATTAAACACACTTTCTTGTTCTCTTATAGTTCTGTGTATGACCTACAGTACTATGTGGAGGTATGAGGTAACACATTCAAGGCCAACAATAATTCTACTTTTAATTCAAAGAAGAGCGCTATGAGAATTAGTACTATTATGAACCCATCATTTCACTGTTCATTAATTCTCAGGCTGTAAAATTCTTTGATTTAGTTGAACTTATTACAAAGCACAAAACAACTTACCTTCTAACTTCATTCAGAGGCTGTTTGAGATTAGGGAGAGCCGGTATACGAAGTTAAGAAAAAACAAGATATTTTCAAGAGAACAAAGATAAGGACAAATATAAAGCAGAGATCAGTCGAAGGGTTAACTTGTGGAACAGCTGTGACATTAAATTAAAAATGTGTAGTTCACTTTGCTCCTTAATGATGTTTAAAAATAAAGTGATGACCAAATATTAAGAACAGGTATGTTGAACAGTATGAAGAGACTGAGATCCCTGTCTGTCTTGTTTGGATTTACACTTAGTTTGGTTTCATTTCGTTGAAAGTGTTGGAAACTTGGATTGTTCTGCTTTGTTCGTTTGCGACTGAAACTTACTAAAGGTGTCCTAACAACAAACAGCATGAGATTTAAAATGGTATTAGCTGAAGCTCCCACCTACACCTTTTCAATCAGCTTACTCCCTCAATGTTTTTAATGTTTAGTTTGAATATAACATTAGTGTTTTTTGCCGGGGATGAATGGATACTGCTGATCGAGACAAACAACAACTTCTACAGTCTCAAAAGAAGAGCTGATGTATAAATAATTAAGGCGGTTTATTCCGAAGTATTCCACAGAGCAACATCAGCAGATAAACCCGACAGGTCAATTCCTTCTTTGTTTGTGGTTGTAAACTATCGGCTAGTTTGCGATGCAAATATAAGACACCTCGTTTTCCAAAAGGTGTTTATACTTTAGTTTTACATTATTCTGTGATGTGTTCAATACGTCCAGCAGTTCATCTCAGTTCTAACAAGGATATTTATTTGGAAATTAACGGGACAATCTTTGCTATCATGCACTTTTAAGCCGTGTTTAAAAACTTAAAGGAGCAGAAATGGACGCTGAAGTGGAATCATGTTTAGTTTTTCTACATAAATTACACCCAGAATTCGTATTTGTTTTTCCAGCAGAGCATTTACATGTGTCTCCCTTTGATACCTGTTAACAATAACAAGTAGATTACATTCAGCTTTGAAACAGCTGACTGTAATAATAAGGAACACCTCATATAACTTTATTTCCCCCATGCAGCACTGATGATATAACATCTTAAAACACGCTGCATTAGTTATGAGCTAGTACACTTGCAATTTCACTCTTAGAAAAAAAAAAGTAGAACTGCAAAGAGACGGATGAAGAGTTTCTGGAATATTTATTTTATTGGGATTAAAAAGACAAATGCAGCAGGGCTGAAGTGCAGCGCTTCAGTTCTACAGACATTGAGCCGCGCCGTGTGTACAACAGGTCATAAACAAACACAGTAACAGTCTTACGATAATAACAATAACAATAATAATAATACTAGGATGCACATTCTGACTGAATGACTTGTCTGCAGTGTTTCTACGAGCTAAGCTACGGTTTCTGCTAAAATATAATACTTCAAAGAGCGCGTCGTCTCTCGGAAAATAACAGCAGGGTTACTTCTTTGAAAATATCAATAAAAATCTTCATCGTAGAGATTTATACAGCTTATATTGCGATGTTTCACTTCTGTCATGATCAGTCCCTTAAAGGGGAAGTAGTACGATGCCAACTGAAATGTAAAGGCCTTCAATTAGAGTCATAAATACAAACTGCTCCCCGATTAATAGCCCTCCCTTCCCGAATCGTAACCCAAATTCTGCTTCACTTAAAAAACTCATTCATTATTGTTATTCATTAGCAAATTAAATCTTTTTCTCCAGATTTCTGACATAAAACAGGTTATTTACATTTTACTCAAAGTAAAATAAACTCATGCTGACTAAATACAGCCTCGTGGATGTGCTGAAAATAATGTAACAGTCGCCTGAGAGATCCACTTTCCCTCCTTTTTTAAACAATATGTAAGGGCACACCTTGACTACTCAAACATGTCAGGAATGTTGTCAGGTAGCCAAAGTGTAAATATGGCATTTTTGAAATAGAGATTTTAATTGGCAAAGTGCTCCTGAGCAACACCTGTGTCTGCAACAGAAAATCCTTCGTGGTTTGTCAACACGCTGCAGCTAAACACACAATGCACCTCTCCACACCTGAGAAGGACTGCCCGTCTTTTTGAAATTGAAAATGTAACACCTTTTCTTCATTTGTGGTGACATTTAATGTGTTAACATACATTAGAATGTGTAAACATAGCAAAGATTTACTTGAATGGTGTTAATTAGCATGGAGCTAACGTGGAGGGATGCTGGATGTGGTTGAGGAAATACATTTCACACATGTTTAGGGCTACTTGGAGTTACTCCTCATGGTGCTAGAAGCAGGTGGGAATGAAGGAGAGAAGGATCCGGAGCAGCAGGCTGGTTGTCTCAGGTATAATCGCACAGGTGAAGGAGAGAGAGAGAGAGAGAAAAAACAAAGGCTAAGACTAATACTGTGGTTGATGTGGTCAGTGTTGAGTTGAGCAGAGGGATGAGGCTGAAGGGAGAGGGTCTAAGGTTCAGGGCTGGGTCACTGCACTGGGCTCCTTCTCATAGATGTAGCTGCCCACACCACCAGTGTTCACGCCTGGAAGAACCACAGGGACAGCAGCAGGAGGGTCAGGGAGAGGTTAAAAACAGAGAAGGGGAAATAAAAAAAGGTTCAACGTGAGAAGGAGAGGTTGCAAAACATTTCCTGTACATGCTCAAGAAGCTGCTGTTCTGTTAAGTTCTGTTATGATGAAATGACTCTTGGGTAATAAACCGTGTGCAGCGTGTGCAGCATGGATCAAGTTCTCAGACATGTGACATTCTGTTTCAAGTGTAGCTGATAATCGGTGGGTTGACAGCACCCCCTAGCGGTTACCTTTGGGCCCGAAGAGGACGGCATAGCATGGTTTGTGGCAGTAGGGCTGGCCGTCATGCTGGAGAAATAAAAAAAGAGAAACATTAAAACCATTAAAACAACGTGACCTTTCATAAAATATGTGTGTTTGAAGACAGAGAAGTGAAAACGGCTCTTTTGGGGTGTTGACAGGTTGAAGACACTATTTTAATGACATAAATGAGGTGTTATTTGCTGTGTTCATGTTCGTCACCTGTGTGTGTTTTCTAGTTGTTTTATGCTCAGTATGTAACGGCTCTTCTTGGGTCAGAGTTTCAGTTTAGCATCCACTAACAAAAACTAGTGTTGTAGTACTCAAAACCAGCCTCGAGACCTCTTTTTGAAGGTCTCCGTTTCGTCTCGGACTCTAAAGCATTTTTACTCGGTCTTGTCTCGGTCTCAGTCTGGGTGGACTCCGGATTTTAAATCAAGACCCCCACTGAAAGGTGGTCTCTTCAAAAGAATGAAAATTTCAATTCATTTCTAGTTTAATTTTTAACTCCTTTTTACAGCCGCAACCTTCCCGGTGTTACGGTCTAAGTGAGTGACACGTCCGCTTCACACAGATGATGATTTTTCATTGATATTTATGGTCTCGGTCTCGCCCTGCCTTGGTCTTGGTCTTGACTCGGTCTCGATCCCTAAATGTCTTGGTCTTGTCTCTGTCTCGGAGCACTCTGGTCTTGGTTAGTGTGGTCTGGACTACAACACTAACAAAAAACACGATACTTGTCTTAGATCACTGTTTTTACTTTGTCTAAGTTCTGAGTTTGTCTCAGTCAAATACATTTAAATGAATGAATAGAAAACCATAGGTAAATAATAATGTTTTCCTTTTCTCTTTATCTGTTATTGTTGTTCATGGGATTGTGTTCATTGACTTATAACATCTAAAAAGGTCAAAGCTGCAGGAATATATGAATTATAAAAAAAACAACTTAACAGTCATACCAACATGTTTCACGTGTGGCATCGAGGTCATCAGAAAACACAATACAAAAGACCTTTTAACAGGTAAAGTCCATTTTCCTAAACAGCCTCTTGTTGTTCTCAGTTTTCCTCCTTTTCTCACCTCTGCGTGGCTGCCAGGAGCCAGAGTCTTGCTGCACCTCTCACAGCGCAGGCAGGGTCGATGCCAGTCTTTCCCCAGTGATGTCACCTTCTCAGCTATGATGACACACACACACGCACACGCACACACACACACACACACACACACACACACACACACACACACACACACACACACACACACACACACACACACACACACACACACACACACACACACACACACACACACACACACACACACACACACACACACACACACACACACACACACACACACACACACACACCAATGAGACACTATGGAAACCACTTTGCAGGTTCACACCTTTCCTCCCTCACCTTAATTCCAAGAAGTGTTGAACGACTCACCAAAATACACCTTCTTGCTGCATCGGGGACAAAGGTTGGCCTCTCCAGAAAAAGTGGTGATGCTGCCAGCTGTTGACACGTAACAGACACATGATGTAGTGAAAAGGCAGAACGTGCGTCAATGAATGAACACTTATCTCTTTAACCACTTAGGTATAACATCAAATATAAATGAATGAAGGTGTAGAAATGTAATCAAGCCAAGTACTGAAGTGCTTTGTGTGTTTTTAGAAAAGATGCTCATTTTGCATCTGTATTATACTACATGTAGTGCCCTGCTGGGAACTGCAGGTGGCGCCAAAAGTCAAAGACACAGGTATGATTTTGATTCTGACATAAAGAAACAGAACGCACTCTCAAAAACAAACTTTAGGCTCACAGTTTCATTCCCATCTCGAGCACAAATATGCAAAAACTCTTTACTTTCATAAAACTGAAGAACAAAAACACTAAGAGCCAAAATAACTTATTACTAGAGGAGGTCCTGTCTGCTGCAAATCTCACCAACATCCGAGACTGCTGTGCTGTATCTGTGCTTGTTGCACTTAAAGACATCGATCCATCTCTTCTGTTTTTATTTGTGTAAATGAATAAATGTTTTCCACATATTTGCACAAACAAAGTGCTCTATACATAAAGGTCATCATCATACGATCATGTGTTTCCTTTGGTCCTGTGTCATCTGGTCAGCCGATTCAGATTTGAGCCAACAGAAATGAAAAAGAATTAAGTTCCAGGAATAAAACCAACTTCTGAAATTAATGACTTTTCTGGCATAAACATCCAACTGGGTGTCAAACAGCGACAAACTGAGAACTACACAGCAAAGACAAAGTGTCAAAAATGTTTGTCCTGCTGACGTGGACTTCCCAGCACGCATCTTCTCTCTGACACGTCTGAGAAAATCCTTCCAAAGTCTCAGCAGACTTTCATATCACTGTTCTGATCTCTGAGTAAGCAGCACTTTGCCCTCAAACTGAAAGCTTCTTAGCGACCTAAGATCCTAAAGACAGAAGTATATCAAGTAGATCAAGATGCTTTTTATCCCATGTCAAAATAACCTCGATACATTCAGTAGGATTGCTCTGGCAGGTTCCTGGTGTACCTTTGGATGCTGGCTTGGGTGCAAACACTCGCTTCTCTTCAGTTTTGGGTGCTGAATCCACGCCGGTGGAAGACGGGTTGTTGTTGGCTGGAGTGTCGTACACGTAAGAGCCGGCTCCTCCGATGTTCACACCTGAGAGAGGTACACGAGAGGAGATGAGAAAACACAAAGAACTGCGAAAAGGAGGATGAAATGTCACGATGACTACAGCATTAAGATCTGCACTGAGACAGTTTGAAAGTAAGAGAACTTTATGGACAGCAAGACATGACGAAATTAATTAATGCTACACACAACTAAATATTTTAAATAATTCATCAAAGCATTAATGAAGTTTGATGAGTGAATATTCAAATATGAAGGAATTTATAATTGTTAAAGAAATGTGTGAGTTTCTATTTAACACGTCAAGATAAATATTTCATGACATTGAGTAAGAGCTCCTGTCAGTTTTCCTTTTCTTTTTTATTTAACAACAAAAAACTGAATAAATAAATTCTGTTGGGGTGCCGGTAGCCTTGTGGTTAGTGAGCGCGCCCCATGTGCAGAGGCCGTGGTCCTCCATGCGGGCGGCCCAGGGTTCAAATCCGACCCGTGGCTCCTTTCCCGCATGTCATTCCCCACTCTCTCTCTGTCCCCGATTTCTGACTCCATCCACTGTCCTGTCTCTTAAATAAAGGCATGTTCTTTTGGTCTTTGTGTTGCTGTAACGCCTCCCTGAGGATCAATAACGTGTTATCTTATCTTAGTATATTTGAATATAAGGGTGTGTACTTCACCTTTTGGCCCAAAGAGGGCAGCGTAGCACGGTTTGTGGCAGTAGGGCCTTCCATCGTGCTGTGGGAGAGACAAAAACACTGTGAGATGCAGACATAACAAACTGACTCATTGAGCATGAGAATGATTTTTTTTAAGCTGATGATGCAAGCTGTGACATGTGATCTGAAGTCATTTTTCCCACACATTTTTGTGACATCATATATTTTGGGTGTTTCAGTTTTTGTGGTTGTTAAAAGAGATTCAATCCAAAAATGGAGACATGTGATTTTCTTTTTTCCATGTCAACACATAATAATGACACCTGCTGTATCCAGGAAACGAGATTCTGTGTCACACACACATGAACTGCCACTTAAGGTTCAGAGAAGCTGCTCTCAGACATAGATGACCTGCCGCTGTTGCATGCTGGGAATGTGAAGCTGGTTTCAGAAGCACATGATCAACTTGGAGATCAGGGCTGAGGGCCAGGTTGTCCATCGGTCCAGAGCCTGATGCCCATAGAAGAGAAGAACCAAGTGAACGCCAAAGGCAAGACGCCAGGCCCTGGGAGGTAGGGACAAACTACCCACAATCCCTTCTGCTTTTGCCACATGAGGTGACGGTGTGATAGAAAAGCGGTTTCTTCTCTCACCTTTAATAATGCATTATCCAAGACGGGATCAGCTACTGTTAAAGCAGCCGCGCACCCCTTTCACACTCCCTGCTTGACATTTATGAGATCCGTGAAGGTCTGGACGCCGATGCCAAGCTGTGACTAAGCACTGATGGCTTTCTCAGGACAGCACATATACACACACACACACACACACACAGACACACACACACACACACAGAGCTTCTTTGTAAAGCGAACTGAGTGCTCTGTGAACAGGCGGCTGTACAGTATCTCTGCGGCCCAAGAGGCAACGGGACCCTAAAAATGGATTATCCATCGCTGCACAGCCCACTCTCTTCCCAGCAGTTCACTTCCCACATCCTCACACTGAATCTGTCTTCTCCATCTCTTCATCTTTTCTTGCCTTTCCTCTCCTTTAGCTCTGTTCTCCACTGCTTTCACCTCATCTCACTGCTTTTGCTGCCTCACAATAAAGGTGGATGAACTTTGAACACTTGATTTTTTTTGGTGTTGTTGTGCTTTTCACATCTTTTATTTACAGCGGAGTCGCATCATATTTGAGCTGGTAGCTGTTTTCAGAAACAGGGAGCTATGCAGACATGCTTTCTTTATGCACGTGCCCGCTGGTACTAAACATGTTCTGTGTCTGTAGTTTCAAAATGTAAAAGCTTGTGACTTCTGCAAAACATGAGGAAAATATGTAATGATTGTGTTCATTATTACAATGACAACATGGCCTGCGAGAATTAAAGAAATGTTAAAGATGCATTTTAGCTTTAACGCTAAAGTTCCTATTTCTATCATGTGTTGGGTTTTACAGAGTTACTGTGTTTAAATGTCGTCTCTGCTGAATCCAAAATAATTCCAAATACCAAAATCTCTTCTCCGGTGCTAGCTTATCTCCCAGTCACCAAATTGACGCCAATTAATCTGAGCATAGCCGACTGCTAGCTGGGCTTCTAGCTTATTGACCAAATGGTGGAAAATGCATGATCCGTATGTTATTAGGGCTCAATCTGAAAGCTTCAATGTGGATATGCAGAGTGTAAACACAGAGCCTCGGACACGTAATGGTTTTTTTCTCTTTTACTGTGTCAGAGAGTTTTTTGCAACGTCTGTCATGAGAGGTCACAATCAGTGGTGATGAAGAATTCACTATTTTATTTGAATTGAATAGAAACATGTATTTTATGAGATGAATAAAGATGTTTTACCTTTGGGTCAAAGTTGCAAAAAGTAAAAAGAGGATATGAAATCAAACTTGGCTGGATGCTGGAGTCTGTTTGCTACATACTGTACGCTCAGTGTGAAACACACACAACACATACACATTCACACACAAGCACACACGTGGAATGTATGCAGACAACTACAGTACTTCCTTCCTCATTTAAGCTGCGTTCCCTCTTGAACCATAACCTGTACATTTTTGTCATATTCCCAATCAATCTCAATCTTTGAGAGATTTACGAGTCTGTCTTTGAAAAGTGTCCAGAAAAGGTTTGAGGAAATAACAAACATTTGCAATGAAATGATCTTGTAACAGATGGTACAGTAACGGTGGTTAGTGCATGAGCCCCATGTACAGGGGCCGTGTTCCTCCGGGTGGGTGGCCTGAGTTCGAGTCTGGCCTGTGGCTCCTCTCCTGCATGTTGTTCCCCACTCTCTCTCCCTGATTTCCAACTTTATCCACTGTCCTATCCCGTTAATAAAAGGCACAAAAAGCCTACAAATAAATCTTTAAAAAAACAACAACTCCGCTTTCTGCTACATGACCCTGCATCATGAGCAAACAAAGGCTCATTTACATCTGGGGATAGAGTTAGATGTATTAGAAGTGTAAGATGTATAAGTCGGAGGTATGGAACTTTTTTTATGAGAAAAAACTGTGCTAATCCTGTGCTTTGGGTAAATCAACTTGTACTCTTTAGGGGTCAAATTTGACTCCACACTTTGTCTTTTTAAGCTCTGCATCCACGACAGACCACATCCTTCCCTCCTTTTAAAGAAGCATGAAGTCAGATTTTCTCGGAGGGTCGAAACCTTTCGCATACCAGGCCTGCAATGACATCAAACAACCTCCCCTTCAAACCACAGTCCACTTTAAAAGCTGTATAAATCTTTGTTAGATATGTCACGTCTCTCAGCCGCTCTCTCGTTTCAATGAGGATGATCAAGTTCAAGATGATCGAGTTTTTGCCGGCTAAAGTTGGCGCTGCAGACCGAGGCGGGATGTGGATGATGTGCGAGAAGAGAGCGAGAGAGAGAGAAGGAGGATGAAGAGGATGGTGGGCCTCAGAGAGACTGTGTGACTACATTACTGTAATCATACAGAGATTAAACAGCAGAGCAGCATCCTTTGAGGTCTGCAGGGAAATCGCTTTTGTGTACAAAGACGCTGAGATCACATCCTCTTTGTGTCGAGAGCCCGAGACACAGAAGGGTGATATTCGCTCTCGTACAGACAGAATCAGAGGGGTGAGAATTGCATCGTCGGCTGGGTCATGAAAGGCAAAAGAAAAAAGAGGCTTGATAAGAAATCCCCCGGGGTGGAGGTGCCAGATAGTGAGCAGCACGCACAGTCTTTTTTTTTTTTGGGGGGGGGGGGGGGTCGTGATAGACTGCAGTTTGGTTATGTAACAGAGAGGAAGAAAGACAACTCCTCTTGTTACCCTAAAGGGGGGTTAAAAATCCCACAAGGACAACTCAAACTGACAGACAACCAGAATCACAACAAGGCAGGGGGGAAAAAATAGACACGCACTCAGCAATTTCCTGTAACCAACGCACAAGATCTGAGATGGAAATGAAAGGAAAGAACATCATATCTCTGCCGACTGAAACAACATTTGGAAAAGACCTGCTTCGGGCTGCTAGCCCTGTTCATACAAGCATCAGTCAGTTAACTGAGCATCAGTTGATCGTAAGCAAACAGTCTTAATCGTGCTGAAGCAGTTAATGAGTGTTCCCTCATCATTTCATTGTATCAGTGGACAGGGCACGAGATATTTTGGTTGCAGTTTCTGTATGACTTGTACAACAAAACAATGGCAGCAGTAAACCTTTAACCAAAGAGGTTGCCTCAATCAGTTTTAGGAGGAATTTAAAATCAGGAATCATGTCCACGTTTCTCTGCAGAACATGTATTTGTCTGTAGACCATTTTCATGACATCTCAGCAATAGGTATAGCAGGGGGAGAGCGAGGGGATATAGTTTCTCAGCCGATCAGACATTGGGTTGTTCTCCAGGGCGAAAAACATTTCCCTCCAAATTCCCTCCAGGCGTTCCTGAGATATTGCATTTACAGGAATGGGACGTAAAGAACGGGCAAAAAGTTATTTCCAAGACATGAGATGTCCTGGAGAACTTTTGTAACTCTTCACTTCATCATTTAAACCTACAAGACATTAGAATTAGATTGCTTGTGGCCCTGTGATTGACTGGCAAACAACCCAGGGTGTACCCCGCCCCTCGCCCAATGGCAGCTCGGATCGGCTCCAGCCCCCCTGCGACCCTAAACGGGAAAAAGCGGTATAGATAATGGATGGATGGAATAGTGACCTATGATCACCAAATTCTGACAGATTGATCCTGGAGAAGGAGTGCATGTTTGTGCCAAATTTGCAGAAATTCCCTCCAGATGTTTCTGAGATATTTCAGTCACAAGAGTGTGTTTGTGGGATGGTTGGATGGACTAACAAACCCTGAAAAGTGCAGAGCCTCTGGTCTTCTGTTGCCAATGCAGAGGCTTAAAAAACCTGGAAGAGCACTTGCTGCTGACTAATGACATTTTCTAAGATGCCTCACATGTTAGCTGGCTACATGGGCTCCTCACTAAAAATGTCTTGTGTACTAAACACATTTTATTTCACTACGTTTCCCTGTGATAACGAAAACTGTTTTTTTGGGGGGGTTTTCCTCGAGATCTCGACTTATTTATCTCATCATGTCGGGATAACAACACTGGCAGGAAAACCAGTTTCCATCCCAACCTTAAGAGATAAACAAGTCGATATTGCGATAAGAAAACAGCCAGAATGCACTCGTTATCACATGGAAATAGAGTCATATTAAATGTATTGATGCACATCTGCTTGGGGCCTCTGTAGAAAGAAGTCAGAGTGTTTTTAACAGGTTTTTTTTTTAGTACAAACATGCCACATTCTACGCATTTTTCATGGAGGATTCACTGTGGAGACAAGTCAATAAGTCAATACATGACCAGGCAGCTCTGGCTTCCCTCGGTTGAAATTTCACAAACGCAGTCAATGAACAACTAAGAACGGCATGGAGTTTTTGACCTTTGACCCTGAGGAAAATCCAAATATCTTCTTAGAACAGAACTTATATTAAACGAGAGAAGCCCATAAAAGTCAATGCAGAAAGCGTAACGTGAGCCATTAGGTAGACACTTGTAGCCGTAGTGCTCCACAGCACCACTGAGTGCATGATAATGACAGCATGAATGGACTCAGTGGGAAGTGAACTCCTGCTACCCGAGGCTATGGTGGTGACCTGCTAAATGCACACAGCTATGCAGGCTACAAATAGTCCATATCACTGCCCTAGATTCAGACTTTAAACACATACAGTAGCTGTGGATCTTGCGTTGGATTTTCACCGTTTAAACACGTTGTTAAGATTTACAGTCGTCTAGACTAGGATATGTGTTTGAACCTCTGCAAGAAATGAAAAGCAAGTCTTCTATCGGAAACTGTGAGGGCATTTTGATCACTGTCATATTCTCATATATAAAGGATTGGAATATAATTACTGATGCAGGTTTTTCAAAGTTGGCCAAGCTAGATTTATACCATCATTTTTGTCGCTTCTTTTTTTTTTGATACTGATTGGAAAAAGAAAAGTGTTTTGTTACTTTTTAAGTGTCAAACATACTAACGACAGTGAAAGCTTTCTAAAAAAAAGCTGCTTTCTGTCTGCATGCTTCATCCATTTTAACCCTCAACGTTAAAATAACTTCAAGAAAATAGAAAACCTTTTTGCTTATGGTCTGGTTTGTTTTGTCTGTCTTGGTCACACAGAGTCATTAGTGGTACACATAGACTGTATAAAATATGGACGTAGTCATAGTGATGTCACCCGTTGGTTCCTGAAGCAGACTTTGGAAGCCCATTGATGGCGGTGGCCATATTGGAAATGCTGTCTCAAACAAACCTTCCATCAACCTAGTAACACGCAAAGAGCTGGAGCTGAAGCAGGCCTTAAGCCTCCTGACAAACAGCTACAACATGCTCGCCCTTCAGTCTGATAAGCCACGCCCCTTAATGTGCAAACTCTTAGCCTTAATATTATCAAAATGGATGAGTTAAAAAAAGAAATTCACAGTGTACAGTGTTTTACGATTAAGAAATGAGCTATTCAGATCAAAACATGTTTATTTCTACTATAAAAAAATGACATTTTAGAATGGGTGTGTATTTGACTTCTGCAGTCAGCCTCAAGTGGACACTCGTGGAACTGCAGGTTTTTGCACTTTCTTCATTTTTCAACCCTGGAGGCTGCCACTTGGCATGAAATCAAATTTGTTCCGTGACCAGTTTAAAACGCCTCATAATCAGTTGTATGTGCAAATGTGAGTACATGTTCTGTCACTGGTGGAGTCTCACTGACCTCAGCGTGGCCTCCAGCATTCAGCAGCTTGTTGCAGCGGTCGCACTTGAGACACATCTTGTGCCAGTCCTTCCCGAGTGATGACACCTTTTCAGCTGCACATTAAAGACAAATGACAGAAACAGAGAGACAAGGGTGAGCGTAAACTTTCACATAAAGCAACATTTATATAGATTACCATGAACAACAGCCTTTATATTCCCGCTCCTATTGTTTCAGGCTTAGTATCTGTCATAATGTGTCGTTCAATCAGTCATCTCAAAGGAATGACGTCCCTCATTGCTTCACTCCCCAGAATAAAGATCGGTCTGTACTGTGTCTCTGGGCTGCTGTGCCCTGAGGGAAACCCTGTCGTCGTGCCAGCCAAGTGATGGTTTTCTGAGGGGGCGGGGCGGTGGGATACTGGGAATGCATGCGTACCACACAGAATGCTGTAATGATGTCATTTCGTGGATAGAAAGTGGCGTGAGTCCGGTCCAGCTGGAGCAGCGGGGGGTGCCCACATCTAACCCAAATCCTTTGTGTTAACCCCTCCTAATAAACACAAACACACCCCTCCCCCAGTTTACAGTATAACCATCCTGCTGCAGACAACCCTTCAACCCCATTTCCGTCCCCTTTTTTTTTCCGCTCTCCCAGACCGACCGCCCCTCCAGACAAGCGAGGGACCCTAATTATACCCTTTCCAATAATAAATCCCTGCTGCTCACACACAATGGACCCTAAGGAGTCGTGCAAGCAGCTAGAGGAAACACCTTCTCTTATCAAGGCAGGGCACAAATGGCCGGATACTGGCGCCTGTTTCCTACATACCCTCAGTGAAACACACTAACATACACACACATATATACGCCATGTGTGCAGACAACTACTTCCTTCTACGTTTCCTCATTTTAGCTGCTTTCCAACTTGAAACCCTATGCTGTACATTTTTGTCATATTCCCGTGTCAGAGTCACATCAGGAAGCAAATTAAATCTTTGAGAGATTTATGAGTCCGTCTTTGAAAAGTGTGCCACAAAGATATGAGGAAATGACAAAAACAGAGCAGTAAAAGAAAGCATCACTCCATGCGGACGTCACAAAAGGAGAACAGGAATTTAAAAGCTACTCGATTTTAAAAAATGGTTTAGTTTTAGTAGGAAATAGTTTTTCTGATACATTTGTTAGCATTTTGATGTTAGAAATGACCACTTTTTAAAACCAATAAACATCTTCAGAAAAAAATGGTGTTATATATATTTATGCTCTTTTAGTTAGTTCTTTGTTTTGTGTTTTTTGGTCATGTTTACTTGTTTCATTGTTTCTGTTATGAAGTGATTTTAAATCTGATGTAGAGCTGCACAATAAATCAACATTTTATCGTTATCCCGATGTGAGCTTTAGCAATAAACACATCACAAAGGGCTGAATTCATCGCATTGTATGAGAGATAAATGCATCTTCATTCAGCTTCTCACTCAGAATGTGTACATTTTACACACTCTCACATCATTGTCATCAGAAACTCAAGCCTGCTCAGAGTTAAAAATGCTTGGTTTATTTTAGATTCACAAGAAAAGTTGCTAACAGCTAAAGCTCTTTATCTCACTTCATATAATTATCACAACATCCAAACAATAGTATTGTGCATCACATTTTTTCCTCTCATAATGCTGACCTAAGACTAATGAGACTTTCATTTCAAAATAATGTCATAATGATTGTCAGATGTTAATTGCCCATAATGAAGCCTGTAGAAAATCCTTCCATTCATTTGGAATAACTTCCTGTCGTTTTTAAATATTGCAATATGCTGTAAAAATACAACAATGTCACCTTTTTCCCCGATATCGTCCAGCCCTTATTTAAAGAAAGTAATGAAAATGATGTGTATCATAAGGTTTGTGTTTACGCTCCAGTTTAAATGTCAGTACTTACTGTCAGTGACAACATTAAGACTTAGTGCAAATAAAGGCCTCAGGGAATAGGAGAGGGGTTAAGGGTGAGGGAGGAGGGGGACCTCCCACAAACACTTGAGACAAGAGGAATGCTGACTCGGACGTAAAAGACTCCCGGAAATGTTAAATCACTCTTAAAGACACTGTTTTTTAAGAGCTGAATCCTGCGACAAATAACGCTTTAAATCAATTATCTGCAATTTAATTAGAGGATGGACCCAGACCTTCAGACACCAACACTGGAATGTAACGGAAATGAATACATTGGATTAGTGTGTTTGTTTGTCTTTGGTGCCCGAGTTTCACTTCAGCTATAAACATGAAGAACAGTAACGGGATCCTCTGACACTTTAACTCAAGGTTCTCATGAACCATTCATGCAAAGTGCTGTTTGATTTGAGTTTGTTCCTTTAAAAAGGCAGCAAACTATGGAGGGATGCTGTAAATATTCATTAGCATTGTTGGAGTTTATCGCACTGATTGAGACTGGGAGAGCATTCACACACAAACACAGGGACATTATTATCAATGTAGGGCGCTTTATTTCCACCAAGTTTACCATCAGAGCAGAAACACATCTCATTTGTTGTCTTAGGAACATTTATCTGCATTTGAGTAGTTTCATCATCTAAAGCTATTTTAACTCCCTTTGACCTCTTTCTATTTTAATCATAGTTCAAATACACTCATAACTCACACTACAAACATGGGGACAAAGTGAAAAATGCTTAAGTTACGTCTCAATTAACCCTTCAGCTCTTGTAGACGGTTCACCTCAGGCTTTAACTTTATTTATGTCAAATAGGGACAGTAAACATGTAAATATGCCAGGGTGCAGGTAGCCTAGCGGTTGGTGTGTGCGCTCCATGTACGATGGCTTAAGTCCTCCAGGCGGGCGGCCTTGGTTTTTATTTTTTTTTAAATATTTTATTGTTGGCATTCATTGTGGACAGCAAAGTAAGAATTTCATTGTACAGGGAAACATGTTTCCTACTGTGCACATGACAATAAACACTTTGAATCTTGAGTCTTGAATCCGACTTGGTTTCTAACTCTAGCCACTGTCCTGTCTCTAAATATGGTCATTTGAACTACATGCTCGCTTATCATCTTGCGTGTTGTACTGTACACAAAGTCAATGAAAAAGACGTCACCAGTTGCTCTTAATCACTATACACTGGCTACCCTGGAAGCCCTTAAAAGTTGCCTGTAGCAGGGCGCCAATGGCCGAGTGGTTACGGCGCGCGCCCCATATACGGTACAGAGGCTATAGTCCTCAAAGCGGGTGGCCCATGTTCAGATCCTCCCTTCCAGCACGTTCCAGTCTGTCCCTGATTTCCGACTATCCACTGTCCTATCTCTACAAAAAAATAAATCTTCCAAAAAACAATCAAAGTTGCCTGTTGCTCCCAGAGGCGTCGGACGATAGCAGACTGCAGATCAACAAGTGCTGTATCTTTAAAATGTCTTACCTGGAAGACAGCTTTACCAATGTTGTCATTAAGCCTTTTGTACTTTCCTGGGAAGCCCTTTAAACACCTTCAGACACTGTTTAAAGAGATTATAAATGGAACCAGCGGGGGTTAAACTGTCTCCTCTTGAGTTTAAGTGTGTGTGATTTATTTCCCCCCTAAATCTGAGCATAACCATAAACTTCCTCTGACACCTCTGCAGTGTGAAAAATACAACCAGTGTGTCCTCAATATGGCATATTAAGTGTGTTTATGTCATTGACAGACTCGTGCATGCACACACCTTCAGACAGGTTTGAATGGAAACAGACATCAGAGACTTGCTGGTACGACCTCATTCCAGTGTGTGTTGTCATCTCTCTGTGTGTAGTAACAAAGTCCACTGTTTAACAGCTCGCTGTTTTTAAAGGACTGCTGTTATTGTAAGAGGGGTGAGCTTGTCTGTCTGCATTATGTGTTGTTAGAGTTATAGAGTGGGGGGGAAGGTGGAGGGGGATCTGCCTCTGGCCCAGATGTTTATATCCCCGGATTCAAGCGTCTGTCCCTATTATCCCTTATATAGTCCCAGGCTGTAAAAACAGAGTCAGAAAATACATATTTGGTTTGACATTTTACATACAAATAAATAGAGAAACAAACTGAAAAATAAAAATGAGGTAAAGACTGCACAAATGTACCGATCAACAGCTCCCCGTCTCCAAAAATAGCGAACGTGTGGGCACAAATAATGCTGCTGAAGTGCCACCAATCCTTCCTGTACCTCATTATGGCAACAACCCGAGGGTAAACGCACCCACTCGTGTAAACAAACAAAGCTCCCATTCGCAGGAGGGTCTCTCCGGAAATGTACTTCTACATTGTCAACATCGATGAGGATGTGCCAAATCCTTTTTAGTTAATCTGTTGTCTCTCGCGACACTCTGCAATTTCCTCTCACTCAAAAAGCAGACAACAAAGGACTCCCCTGTGTTCACTTGTAAACAGTGGTGCAGATTTGGGAAATCCCTGCTGAAGATCTTAAGTACATTTCACCTGACATTTGTGTTTGTTTTACGCTTTCTGAGATATAATTGTTGAAAGTGTTGCAGTGTCAGAGCTGATGGGTGTTGGAGTCAGTTTAATTAAAGGCATTGTAGCAATTAATCTGTCTTATTTATTGTTGTTGCTCTGTTTGTTTGTCTCCATCTGTCTCTCCCTCTCTCTCTTTACCCTTTAAAGGCCCTGACACACCAAGGCCGCCTGTGGCCAGAAATTCAACATGTTGAATCGGCCAAAAAAAGGCCAACGGGTAGCGACAGAGCCGGACATACCGCAGAATCTATTTACTCCAGTGTGTCAGGGCCTTAAATTTTAACTCAGTTGCTGGCTTGAGGCAGCAGGCTCTTCAACATGAGTCTGGTGATGCTCGAGGTTTCTGCCTGTTAAAAGGCAGATTCTCATCGCCACTGTTACTTTGCTAAATGTTACCAGTGCCGTGGTCATGGTGGATCAACGTCGGGTCTTTGCAAATAATATAATAAAGAGTGCGGTCTAGACCTGCCCTTTGTTTTTTTTAAAGTGTCTTGAGGTAAAATTTCTAGGATTTTTTATTTTGCGGCTTTTATGCCTTTATTGGAGAGATAGGACAGTGGATAGAGTTGGACATTGGGATGAGAGAGAGAAGGCGGGGAATGACATGTGGCAAAGGAGCCGCAAGTTGGATTCGAAACATGGGCCGCCCGCTACGAGGACTACAGCCTCTGTACATGGGGCCAACACACTAACTACTAGTCCACCGTACCCCATAACGTTTCTAATGAACTGGCGCTTCACATATTAAAATTTATTAATTGATTTTAATAGTACTTGAAAAAATCAGCTTCAACTGCATTCAAAATGTTTGTACTTAAGCACCAAAATAAGCTGCAATTATAAAGCAAGTGCACTGTCACTTTAAGAATCTGATTCAACCAATGTGGATTCATGTTATCAGCCTGCCATTGGACGCCGTTTGCACACCTAGTTCTTAAATCATCAAACAACTTCAAACTAGCAACCTACAGGCTGAAAGTAGTTTTAAAGAAGATTTAATTCCTTCAATGATGCTGACCTTAATTTTTTTTGTCTTTAAGACCTATAACCTAAATCTTTTCATTTTTTATGTGGTGTTTTTTTCCCAGGGGATTTAGCCATTTTAATGCCAGGGCTGAGGGCTTACCACTCTATTTGCAAATGTGTCACCAAAACTATTTCCCCCCTAGACACAAATTTACGAAAGTCCCTCAGCTGCATCATGAGTTTAGCACTGCCCAAGATTATTGTAACTGGTTCAAAGTAATACAAAAAACCCTGAGCTTTCTCCCCCTTAATGCTGGGTTATGATGGATAAGCTAGACCTTTCCCCGGCTCTGGGACAGCACGGTACTTAAATTGGTCCTGCTTGTCCAGATTACAAGATGCGTTAATCGTAAAAGCAGTTGAACCATCATTTCAAGAGTAAAAGACGAGATATTGAATAGGGGTCAACCGATTATCGGCCTGGCTGATTATCAGGGGCCGTTATTCGATATTTGGCTTATTATCTGTACCGGCGGTTTATTTAACGAAAGCTTATATGATGAATTAAAGGCAGGGTTGGTAATTTTACCAGTAGCATGTGTAGCAAAGTAGCATTCTCTCAGTCCTCCAGCTGCACCCACCCCTCCCCTCTGTGCTCTCTCAAAAGCCACGCCCCTCCCTTACAGTCACAAGCACCATCGGTCCAGAAGCAGACCTCAGCTCATGATTGGTTCATCAGATTGGTACCTCGTGGCAGACATTGGTTAAAGTTTTTACAGGCTTACAACTGCTATAGATGACGGATTTTCTTCGTTCCTTTTTCAGAGCACATGAGTTATTAATGTCTGTCAGGACCTAAAGACAATTTCAACCAAAATCTTAAAAAAGTGTATCTGTAGAAAATTACCAACCCTGCATTTAATTAAAAAGTAGGTTACTTTGGCTCCACTGCAGGTATGTCTGTCCCTCTTGGGTCTGTTTTCACTCACCACTCTGTCTCACCTGTTGTCCCGCACACAATTCTATCTGATTGGCTTGACATCAAACAAGTCAACACTGAAGCCTGGTGCCACTGACATTCACAAAGACAATAGCAGCCTAAAGCAGGAGGAGAGTCTATGGTTGAACATTCAAAAAAAAGTCTTGCGTTGGAGTTTCAAATCATACATTTTGACAGAAAGATTTTTATTTTTTTGCACATCGGTTCCAAATATCGGTAATCGGTCTCGTACACTTCAGATAATCGGTATAGTATCGGCCCTGAAAAACCAATATCGGTCAACCCCCAACATTGAACCACCATTGAAATAGTAAGAGGAAAGAAATTGAAATGTCAGCTAAAATTTAAATCATCAAACAATTCAGGTTTGACTTTAAGAAAAGGCTCCAGGTGCTGCACACGTGTAAACAATGTAATTAGCGAGGTTAAAGTTTAGGCACTGAAAGGGTTTGAAGTGTCTTTTAAGTGTTCTACATGAAAGCAGCTGAAATTTGTTTAAACTTGTTTAAAAATGTTGCTCCAACTTGAAGTGTTTGAAGTTTGTGTTTCAACATTCAAAGAAGCTCAAGTGACGATTAAAGATGAAAAGATCAAAGCAAGTTGTTAACCGTTAGCTCGAGAAAGATATACATGTCGTTCGAATCTCAGCACGCGTGGTAACCATAAAAGAAGTCGAACTGTTGAAGTGTAACAAGTGACATTTGTAGTCATTAGACTTTTACGTTTTAAAAGCTTTTAAAATGTTTGATTCAACAACAAGAACTGTAGGCAGTTTGTATGTAGAAAACAAAAGTAGCTGAACTGTGAGTGAATACGTAACAGATAAAAGCAGGGGGAAATGTTGAACCAATGGCAGCGCATCTTGGTTGCCAATGGAGCCAAAAAATTCAAAGTTTTGTTAAATGTGTAATAATAAAAAAAAGGGTTTAAAGAGATTTATTTCTTGTTAAAACATCACGGCCTGTGTTGGATCATATACAGATGCTGCAGAGGTTTTGGAAACTTTGAATTGAAAATGTGTGGAACTCTTCACGTTTGTGTCAGAACAGACTTTTGGTTGTGTCTCTAAAGGAAGTGAAATAAGTCTAACTTTCCTTATTTATTTTACTTCCAGTTTGACAGACAGTCCAACTGCATGAACACTGAGCTCCAGCCTGGTCAGAGGTCATCATCATAACCATATGATACCTGCACCACTGTAAGCTGCTTAACTTCATTTGTAAATTCCTGCTCTAAGCTCTTCCGTCTGCTCGTGGGCTCTCTGATTGCATTGTCAATATGGTTTAAATCACTGAGACAGCCTGCTGCTGACTCCTCTTCTCGCTGATTCGGCCACAGTGTTTACAAGTGCTCGATTTCACTTCAATCAAAGGAAAGGAAGGAAGACTCGATGTGCTTAATAGTGTCGTTGTGATTATGAAGAGGTCTGTTTCTGCACGTCAGTCAACTTGTGCCACAAAAACTGCTGTTAGAGCTCGCACGATTTTGAAGAAACATACGCACAATTTGATGTAATTCTGGATGGAAAAAATGTTAATTGCAACAACCGAACATGCATAAACATAACCTCAGCTGTTGCCCTCCACCCACCTCAGCACAGTGGAATTGATGTGGAGCCAACAAATTACCTAACCAGCTCTAATGTAACAAAACTGACTTGACGCCCAACAAAAATGGCTTTACAACATTAGTGCTACCACTAGCATGAAATTAAGAGGCAACATCCTATACAAACACAGTGGACTTTTACCATTCAGAGTTAATTGCATGAGTAAGTGATTTGTGCCTCTACTTTTAACTCTATTAATGGATACTGTGCATGGCTTTCTGATTTTGTAAGGTTATGCATATTGACGTTTACCCAGCTGCGGGTTCAAAGTTAATGCATTTCATAGCTTTAAACATATAGGCGTACTTTGAACATCCATTTAAGAGCATAACTAAAGCAATAAGGAATGTTTCACACAAATTGTCTCATTTCATTTTGAAATAAAAAACAAGTTTTCTCCTGTTTCTAAAGACAGAAGACGATTTCAGCATAAGGGACGAACATGTGGATCAGTAATCAACACAAGACACTTTAAATAAGGTTGTATTTTGTGTTTTTCTGTAATTAAGCATATTTTCATTCCTGAACAATTAGAGTCATAAGACATCGAATGCGAAGGGTAAAAAAAACAAAACAGACGACTCGTGATTTTCCAGTCGGTGATAGTATCAGTTCTGCTTTCAAAAGGATAGAGATACAACAAGGAACTTCAAGCAGGCTATAACTGAATTGATTTAGTTTATTCTGTAGCTTGATTGAATTACTTCAGATCATATTAAGAGTGAAACAGATCATGCACTGTGTACAGACAGGCTGTAAGAGGAGCAGCATGGGAGCGGGCTGAAACAAACGGTCTACAAACACGCTGTAATTGGACGGAAGATTAAGCAACAGAAGTTTAACAAGGGCTCTTCAGAGGGAAAACACTAACGGCCCATTTCTCCGAATCCCTTAATTACAGTTGCTTCATTATCAACAGTGACAGGGCAGATGCGTCCAAACACAAGAGCTGACGATGGACCAGGATTCACCCCGAGCGCAGGAGGAAATGTGTCTTCTCTGTTTAATTTATCTGCAGAGGATAAACAAGCACCGAATAGCATTTTTTAAAGCTGAATTCCCAGGATGCAAAGCGGCAGGAATGTCCCGCTGTGAAATCTCATATGGGTGCTCTCTTATCGCTCAATAATTTGATCAGGGTGCAACGGGCAGGCTGGAGGGAATCGAATGCGTTGGACGACGCCACGGGTGCTGCTCGGTGTGCTGCAGGAGGAGATAAAGTTAGCAACAAGTGTGAAGGCTGTTATTTTTAAATATTACATGCTTTATCATCATCATAGACCTTATGTATGGTGATATATTCTCAATCAGTTTGTCCCAAATGATGCTTATGTCGACTGTGTCAAATCTGAAGCTCGTAAACAAGTCATGATGTTCATGATGTAACCAATGTTATTGTAAATATCTCTAAATCACAGTTGGCTGCATTCTGCTCTGTTACACCCTTTGGTAATTTGTTGTCCCATCTGTTCAGCTCTTCCCATTATAAACCCGTCCAAAAGACACATTAAAACACACACTGCCCTCTCTCTCTCTTCTTGTTCTAATTCTCTTCATCCAACACTGACAGCTGAGTCCATGCGGGTGTTCTCTGTTACAGCAGAGATAACTGCATGTCCTAATAATTCCATACACCTGACTGACTGTGGGCCCAGAAGACAAGGCAGGACCCAAACACAGAGGAGGTACATTTGGGGGAGGGAGGGGGGCAGCTAATATCTCAAGAGAAATGTAAGAGAGGAAAAAACAAGCAGCCTGTGTTTCCTTCTCTGCATCCTCTCACGATTTCTGATCTCTGGAGTACAAACACCCTCAAGGATTTGTGACCTTTTACTTCACTTACAGACAATGGCCATTCAACTGGATACACAGGAGCTTTCCACCTCACCCAGGGAAGTGACTTTCAGCTCAGGAAGAAGAAGTTGAGCTTTAAGCACACTCACTGACCACCAATGGAACTACAATAGTATCCGTTACTAAGGGAAGGGGACAGAGACTTCATTGATAATCCCAATCATTGCTGATTGAAAGTAACGAGTCCTAATCTTTTCCTCGTCGCTAGAATTGTTCAGTTTTAAACATGATATATCGCAAAGTATTGAAAAAATATCTTAAAGCTGTTCGTCGGCACTTACAGACACCGTTTCCTCCTCTTTAGATCCTTGCTTGTGTTGGACTTACTCTCCGATGTACGTTGCTTTGGACAAAAGCGTCTGCTTAATGAATAGTAGAATTTTGACAACCTTAAACCAAGCATAAAAAAACATGACCTTCTTCCTTTAAACAACTTAAGATCTAAAATGTATACTGACTAACATTATCTTTAAATCTTCAGCTTAGTAAAAGTGAGTTGACCCTGGCAGTGGTGCATTAAACATCAGATTTAATTTGTTCACTGTCATGTCTCCGTGCTGCTCACAGTGACTGTGCAGGGTGGAGTCTGAAGCCTGAAGATGTGTCTGTCGCTGTGGCTGATGCAACCCAGAGGCAAAACTTTGCTCTGGAGGTCGTCTGTCGCCTCAGCCAAGACGAGGTTTCCTCCCCAGGCTGTCTCCCCCCTTTTTCTCCCTCTGTGAATAAAAGAGTGCGGCCTCGTGAATCTGCCCAGCTGACGTAAATGGGCTGCAGTTAACTTGCATCCTGTCAGCGCTGGTCAGAGGAGCCTCCGGTGGAGCGCTGCTGCTCCACAGTCGCTGCCTCAGTGACACGCTCGCCCTACGTTAACCCCCTGGGACCGCTTGCCCCACAATGCACCTCATCCCTAAGTGGTCAGGACACCATGTCCCGGCTACAGGAACTTCAAAAAGATGTATTCTGCATGACTGGTTACAGAGAAATGGACCATGTCTTCAAAAGAGGAAGAAAGACTGTAACACTAGCATAGCACCTTCAGAAGTAGCCAGTGGTAATTGGATAATCAGCCCTGGAGGAGTAGACCATGTGCCAGCGCCATAAAATGTACAAGCCCATAGACAACTTTGAGTGAAATCATCTGAGTCTCGTCAAGTGGCGTTACAAAACTGAGCGTGGCTACATGAGATCACGGTTAAGTGACGCAGATCTCTTTAAGAGACAAAGTGTAAGCTCCAAATCAAGCCAAGATTCAGTAAGTCCCTTTCACACTTTGACTGGACTTCTGAAACATTCCTGATATTGTTCGGGTCAATGTGAGAACACATGTCCAAATCTGTCCACCACAACTTTATGAGGACTTTTTTTGCCAGTAAAAACTTGGTGTGAAGTCGGGGTTACGTTTTGTGAACGTGGCGGATACACACGTTCCACTGCTTCACTGCTTTTTACTTTCTGCTGCTCACTTTAGCTGTGAGTAGTATGTTATCAACCCTTTGGTTTGTAATTCGTAAATGTCCGAATGATGGATTGATATTAATTCAGAAACAGTCACCCAGAGGTGGAGCAGCGATTTTATACGCAGGTGTGGTTGTTCTAAGGCTAGTATATGAGCGGGTTGTCCTGGGATGACGACAACCTTTAAACTAATTTCATTTGAATGCTAATCTGTGCACCGACATCCTGTCTGATTAACCCTTTTAATAACCTACATGACTTTATAAATATGCTTTTATTTTGAAAGACTGCAAAGGGGACTTCCGCTACATCGTAAAGTTACTAACGTTGTTTTAGGAGGTGGATTTAATGTGAAAATATCAGTTTCAGTGACTGAATATCTTTCAGAAGGATGCTACATCTGTTTGTATTTTAGATTGTCATTCCATAAATCTTAGGTTTTCATGATTGACTCCCTCGGTAAAAAGTGTGGGGGATGAAATTACGTTTCAATGAAAGAGTGGGTGTCGCAACACCCACAACCCCACGGGTGCGTTGCGCCTACAGTCACCGTAACTGAAGACTCCTCCTCCTCTTTCACGCTCCACCCACACCATGTTCAAACTGTTTGAATGATGCTTTTGTAAGTTGACTTATCTTCTTTCCAAAAATCCAAAGTGTTTGAGAGAAAACGGGAGTTTGTTTTCTTTGGTTACTCTGCTGGCCTCATCTACCTGGCTCTAACAGGTGTGAATGTTAGCGACAGTGTACCTTAAAGATGCAGATCTTTTGGGCTTTTGGGGCCTTTATTTGAGAGACAGGACGGTGGATAAAGTTGGAAATTGTGGTGTGTGAGAGAGAGAGAGAGAGAGAGAGAGAGAGAGAGAGAGAGAGAGAGAGAGAGGGGAATGACGTGGGAAAGGAGACACAGGTCGGACTCAAACCCTGGCCGCCCGCTTTGAGTACTACAGCCTCTGTACATGGGGCGTGCAAACTAACCACTCGTCCACCAAGCGCTCTATTACCTGCATTAACATCACATCCTGTCCATGCAAACGTTGTTCCCTGTGCATCCCTGTTGCGTGGGATTCCAGATTCATTCATTTAAAAAACCCTCTGAAACTATTTCATGTTTTCTGATTTGTCATTGAGTTTTCTGTGCAAGATAATTGCAGGAATTGTTTTATGGGAAACGTGACTTTCAGACCAATGTTTAATGCAGACAAAGTATACAAATGATGAGAGCTGACATGTTGAAATGATTACAGATTAAAGCTTTAAAGTGTTAAATATTTTGGATGATCAACTAGCTTCATTCCTTTATTCCTCTTGCTGTTATGTAACAGGTCATTCTGTGCAAGGTACACTGGTTTCACCTGTGTTTTGGGAAAAGGGGGGACGGCCTTCCTTTCAGCACCGAGCTTAATGCCATCTCCATTAAGGGATCATATTTGTGCCTTGAAAAGGCAGAGAAGAAGGACCCTCATTGACTGGCACACAGTAGCTGGCAGGTTATGCAATGGCAGCGAGCAGAGGCATGGACTCAAGAAATGATGTTACGTAAGTGAGGAGGCACATTCACACAGCCCAGTGGGCAGCCGAGTGGAAAACAGGGTACTCTAGCGCTGACAGAAGAGAGGGGTAAAGAAAATACGGTTTTGTGTGGAGGATGTTTCGGGGTTAGAACGAGGTGTGTGGGAAACGCATCGTGGGGCTAAGAGGACGGAGTTATTCTGTCTCTCTGGAAGGACAAACGTACAGAGAGACAGAAAGAGCTTTTGTGTGAATAGAGACGTCGATTCTCATTATAATGCATGAGGCACTTTGGGAGTCTCTGCAGAAATAAAAGGCGAGCCATCTCACCCCATTTCCCCCCCGGTCCTTGTGGCTAAAAAACACAGAAATCAGAAGAAGAGAAGCCTGAGGCAAGTGAGTAAGTGTTTGGAGAGGAGGAAAGAGAGGAAGAGAGAGAGAGAGAGGAACTGCTGAACGAAAGAAAGAGAAAACTCACAGCAGAGCACCATTAGTTCCCATTAAGTTGTCGCTTATTCACTTTGCTGCACAAAGATGCATCGCTGCAATTTGGCGTGCTGCGCAGGAGCTGTGGCTGGTTCGCTCGGCTGAATTCGGGTCTGGAGCTGGGAGGGTTGCTGAGCCGTGCTGTGTTGTGTTCTGCATGCACACGCTAACGTTACATTTCCACTGAGGCCTGGTCACATGCCAGCCAATCGTCCCTGGTGTATTCCAAGCATCTCTGTACCACAAGAACTAAGGCCACAATGTGCACCCTGGACATTTTATTGCAGCTCACCATACAATTAAAAAAAGTAGCATGTTCACATTCCTTTCACACCAGTTACAAGTTCCAGTTTCCTGAAGGCGGTAAAAACGTCACAAGCAAAGAGAACAGCAGGCTTACAGTCAACATTGGTGGTGAAAATGAACCATCACCACCACAAAACAGCTGTCTATTAAAGAAACTTACGGAAAATAATAAAGAAAAACTTTTTTCACAAAACCCCAAAGAATTTCGATCCCAGACTGTGGCGCACTGTTGATGTTTTTTTCTTTTTTTTGCGCAGAAGTAAAGCGGCCAGAGTCAAGTGTTTAAAAGCCTTTCCATGCTAAATCCAATATCGGGCACCACCAGCTGGAGGAGCAGATGCAGGGTGGGCCAATCACTGCTCTAAATAGCACACCACCAACCATCGCCACAAGAAGCAAAAGAGGGAAAGGACAATTTTCTCTATCAATAACACACGTCCTGGCGCAGATCAGATTTTTTTTTCACATTACACTCTTAATCCTGCGACTCAATGTGTTCTGCAGACCTGGAAAATCACCTTAACAGAGGGTTTCTGTAAGCTGAGAGGAGGATGTATGTAGGTGGTGCTGCTGAGCTCATTCTGCAATGAAATCATGCCAGTGTTTCAGGCTGTGGGCAGCGGCACACAGCACTAACTTCACCCCCACTTTGACCTCTCTAGAGCTGGAACAGACAACTATTTTCATCGCATGCCCCAATGTACGGAGGCTATGGTCGTCATCGCAGTGGCCGTGGGTTCGAATCCAACCTCTGCCCTTTGATGCATGTCACTCCCTACTCTCTCCTCCCAACATTTCCTGTCCTTCTTTAGCTGTCCTTTTTTGGGGGGGAAGAAATAGCCCCAAAAAATAACTTCAAAAATGTCAAAAAGGTGATAGAAATACTCGGTAAGACTTCCTCTGAGGTTGTGAAAATGATTTCTTACCAACCAAAAAAGGAAATACCAATAGTCTTAAATACTGTTACAATAACAAATCTTTAAAACTGTTATTTTAATACACACACACACTAGTAGCCATTAACCTTCTTGTTCTGCCCTAAAAAAAATGGCACTGGTGTCAGCCAATTATCATGTGATGATAATAAATTACAACCGTCCAGTTCTAGAGGAAAGTGTAATGTAAGTCAAAGCTAACTTCAATTCAGAAATAAGCGTTTTCCTACCAATAATATGGATATTTTTTTAATCACACTTGGATTGGAGGGGCATTCGGTGTGGGCTTATACTCAAGTCTTCTGTCTTGAAGGAGAAAATGGTGTCATCAATCTCTAATCCTTATATTTAAAGGCTACAACCAGAGTGTGTCTGAAAATGAATACAATTACAGAACAGAATAAAATTAAACATAGATGATCAAAATGTATTTTAAGCGTACTACATGATGAATCAATTCATCATTGAAGCTCTACATACACACTACATACACACCCAGCCTCCCATGCAATGACTTAAACCTCAACTTCGTCATCCACCTCTCCTCATTTTCTCCGTCCTCCCGGCTTTGAGCTGAATCCTCCCATTTTGGCTCCTGTTTTTAACCATACATCATCCTTACAGTGGCCTCAGCCCTGGGCGCTCACCACCCAACAAAGACACACCCCAACCAAAAATAACCCCGCCAGGATGATGCTCAGCACGTTACATAAAAAAAAAAATAACATTAATCACACAGGAGCTGTGACTCACTCTCTGCAGCAAATTAAGGCTACGGCGCAAATGAATACTCAGAGATGCATACAAATCTGAGTTGGAGGGAAATAAATCTTATTTGTGTACATATTATTCCAGGCCAGTGACTCTCGGGAAACATAGGATGAGCAGCAGCTGTGAGGTTTGCTGCCACTCCTGTTACGTAAGAGGACTTCCATCCACTCACATAATTGATTTTGACCCCCGTGACAGCTCTGATGTGTGCTGTGAAGTGTAGGAAAGATAAGCATTGTAGAACAGATTTTTTGTTCCCAGGATGCAGCCAAACATAAACGTATGATACTCAGGATCCTACAAGGCATGTCCCTAAAAATAAACTGATCTGGATTCATATCAAGTGTAATATTGAGATTCAAAGCAGCAATGTAAATGTTTATCTTCAGCACTTGAGCTCCTTTAATCCTCCGCTCTGGTCTTTTCGGTGTGCATTTCTTTACACTGTAAACATCCGCTATAGTAAATATAAGATGCATTTGTCCTGCATTGTTGCTAAGTATGACTGAAGTGCGTGTTCTGTTCTTCCATCTTTGTTTACAAGGATTCAAGAGATGCATGTTTACAGGTTATCATCCCACTGACGCAGCATGATGTCGCCGTGTGGGCAGTCGCAGCATATGGCATTTCTGCACTCTTGGCGAGGGCTTGAATCAGCTACACTCAAAAGCCAACTGCTGAGCTTGGATTTTAACCAAACACAACAAATTAAAAATCAGCACAGATCAGTGTCAAACGCAGATAAATCATTCATCCAGTTTTGTGTGTGTATCAGACAGAGTGGGCATGTTTGATCTCACATGCATTAAAAGCATTTGAGTATATATTTGTTGAAATATTGCTTTAAGGGGCTTTTGTTTACATTCACCCCTTTGCCACTACAGCTTTTTGTTTTCCCAAAGTTTGTCTCTGTGAATCATTGACATTGCCAGCAACTCCGGCCCTTCAAAAAAAAAAAAAGAACAGACTAATCTAAGGAACACTGTGAACTGTGCTTATGTGAGAAATTCCCGACGGGAATGTATGACAGGTTTACATTTTTTCCCAGTACTTGACAAAAAGCTTAAGGCAATATTGACATTTAAGGAACCAACATTAAGCTTCTGTCAAACAGGCCACTATTCTTCTAAAATGTCATACAGTGTTGCAGATAGTCCTCAAAATACAGCAAAAAGTCAAATAAAAAGTGCAAAGCCGACAGAAGATTATTCAAAAAAGTAGCCAGAACATGTACACAATGTTCATAAACATAGTTTAATTGCAACTGTGTGAAACGTGGGCTATATCTTTTTCAATGAATGAGCATGAACTACTATGCATGCAAAAGGACAAACCATGCATTGCATTTGTATTTTAATGAGCTAGAGCCTCTTCAAAACAGTGGAACAAGCTGTCCCAAAATGATCGATACCCTGTAATCAGTATCCTTTGGCTCACGAGCGGGATAACCATCAGGTTCCAAAAAGTAATTTGAAAACGTGGGAGCAGATGAAGAGGTGCGCTACTTACCGAAATACACCGTCTTGTCACACTTGGGGCACTTTGAAGACATCGTTGCGACGTTGTGGGTTCGAGTGAAAGCTATCTTTTTTTTTTTTTTGTTCGTGCACTTTCTCTGCGTCCTTGTTGTTGCTCCTCTCTCTTCTTTCCACAGCAAGTGTCCCGCTCCGCTCAGCTCACAGAAGCTGGTAGCATCTATTCAAGTCAACGACTCCTCATTTGCATAGCCCCGCCCCCCGCCACGATGTCCGTCCGCGTTGCCTCGTTCAGGTGTCGTGGGAAATCCCGACTTTTTCAAGGACCGATGTAGAGATGCAAAAAGACACAAGAAAAAAGGACACTTTCTGTAAATCTTCGAGATGTATCGTCTCAGGGCTACAGACACGGACTCCATGCCAAAGATTTAGGATGTAAGTTTTCACCGTTTTACAACCTAGGCTGTCTACAGGCTTCTATATTGTTTAATGATTAACTTTTGACCTTTAAATTATTTACGTCCTGTCATTTTTTTTTATCAAAACGCTTCAAATGGCAGGTAAATGTATTTTAATGTATTAACTCTTAATCCATAGGCTTTAATTCAATGTGGTTCATATATGTGTATCTCAAAAATAGCATACTAGGCCTTCACAACAACTAGCTACTATAGCCCTCTATGTCAGACTGTTTACCTGTAGCTAGTTGCTAGCTAGCTTGTGGTTTTTGTGATAAAAAATATTTTCTTCTATTTCTAAATCTTTTCAGGGGCAGCTGTTTTTGCCATGATAATAAAACAGGGACTATTAAGTTTATAATTTTACCAAGCAGCCACCCTTTGGGCCTGAAATGTATCAGGCTACTGCTTTAAGACAGAAATGAACATGTTCATAGCCTTATTCAAGAAACTATTATGGTGGTCTTTATCTAATTTACGCATTCATGCCAGCTGTACAGATGGTGAATTTCAATTAAATTCACCTGTTCATAGAGCTATGCATAATTAAGGAATTGGCTCTGGTCTTGTAAGCTGTCTGATAGGCGTCTCCTAACTTTATCCGCTTGGGTATCTAAACTCCTGTCTGAATACCGCATGGTCACTTCTGGACCCTCAAAAAAGGTAGAAATGGCCAAAATGCTAAACTTAAGGCTTCAAAATGGTTGTCCACCAACCCATGGGCGACTTTACCGTTATACAGTCTCTGGTTTTAGCAAGTCCATGCCTATAGGACTTTCATATAAGCTACATATTTAGATGCAAGTTGAACTAACATTAAAGAGGAAATATCAAAAAAACCAGCTCCCCCCGAGTTTTCCCGGTAGACATCACTCCTTAAATAAAATAAAAATGGTGGACCTGCGACCTTTGCTCTAGGCTGGAGGTGGAGTCCATGGGTGGAGATACCAGCGGAGGAGAGCATATTTTTTCACCAGAATCCCACTGTGACGTCACAAGGAGAGCAAATTTGAAACGGAGCATTTTTCTCTTTGTTGTAAGACTTATGCAGACCACAAACAAAGGACTGGATGGGTTTATTTCACTTTTTTCCCACTAATTTTCTGAAACAATCTAACTCTCTGTCGTGATTGGCCTGCTCATTTAAATTTTAAAAGTTTGCAGGATCTAAATGTCTCCCTTAATCTTTCTTTGACTTTTAATTTAGTCTTCAAGTACTTACTGTTTTTTAATAATCATTGCGTCTGCCCCCCTAAATGGAGTTGGATTATAAATCCTACAATCTATTTTTTTCTAAGCATATACTCTGGCCTTAACAATCCTCATAGTTGAATTTTAAGTTTTAAGTTTTACAAGCAGTACTCGAAGGCAGCATATCTATCCTTATGGGCCAGTCTTTGGTCTGTCACAGCCAGCCCAGACCCGGCGGGAAAGCTTTTGGTGCAAGTTATGGGGCTGCTCACTGTGGCACATGCACTTATACTTCCTCTCCCCACCCCCCCCCCCCCCCCCCCCCCCCCCCCCCACACACACACACTTTTTCCACAAGAGGAGTAGGAGCAGTGTTTGGTTGAATCACAATGCTCTCATTCAGAGTGAGTGACTCGTAGGAATTTGTTGGGCAAAGGAGGAAGGAGAAGAGACGTGGCTTGGGTGGATCAGCTTTACATTAAGGAGGCTGCTGGTTTGTGACATATTAGGCGAACTGAAGAAGACAGGCGCAGAAGAGAAACAGCTTCTGAATTTCTCACAGGTTGTTGCTACATTCACTTGTGATGACTAATTAAAACACTCACTGACTTCACATTATAGGTTCCTCCAGCAGCAGTGTGTCTGTCTCTTTCCACTTAGGCCTCATCAGTGTGACTGAGGTCATCTCTTTCACACATTGGTGCTGTCTGATCTGTCTGCCTTGTGACACTGTGCAGAGCCCGGTCCAGGAACAGACACTTTGGTATTTCCCACATCTGTGTCGCGGCTGATTAGCACCGGTTCCTCCTTATCTCTGTGTCATTAAAAAAACAAAAACACAATCTAACGGTCAGCTGGAGACTCAACGGTCTCCTAAACTGTACGCATGGTGTCTTTGTTTTTGCAAATCCGGATCAGGGAGGTGCCCAGGGAGATGTTTCCTACCAAGAGTACAGATGAAGTTGAAAGTCTTCCTGTGTGTGTTTCACAGAGAACATGAGTTCATTATCCGTTCACCTCCAGTTGTTTGCTGTGGTTGCAGGTTTGTTGCCGGTTCAGCTGCAGAGCACAATCAGACTCAAACCTGCAGAGAGGAGAGGAGAGGAGAGAAGGTCAAAATATACTACAGAGAGGACTCGGAGACAAAGAGGAGGTAGGGAAATTGAAAGTGAAGGGCCAATGTTCTCCAAAAGCCTCGACTCGCTGAACACATGCGATGAAGATGAAATGGAGGAGTATATTAAACCCACTCTCTGTACTATAAAACATTTACCCAAGGCTGAAAAAGAGACTGAAGAATGAGCTAAACCCTCCTGTCAAAAATAGCAGCTTACTTTGTATAATTTACCGTTAACAAGCAAAAGTTAACATCAGGGGATAAATGCTTTTACAGGCTTGCTTTCTGAGTTTTCAACACTTCAGTGGAGGAATCGTTAATCGTCAGTACACTAATGAGGACATCCAGGCCAATAGTTTGACTTCTAACTTGTCCACACTGTTTCTCCAGAGCAGATCAAGAATCCAGCCCCATGGGGAAAGACAGGAATAGACAGAGAAGGCATGCAAGTATACTTCATGTTATACACTTAGAGTTAGTCAAAACAAGGGGGGGAAAGCATGAACGTGCGGCACATCCTAATCTTTCTTATCGAAGAAGTGTAGTTATCATAAGCACACAGTTTTGTCTTCGGTGGTTTGGAGGAGCTTTTCTGAGAAAATAATCCTAATCATGTCAAAGGGATGTCTCAGTTTGACTTGAGGTTTAAAATTCGTATTTAAAAGTCTGGGTTGAAAACTGGTAGGGTCTAAAGGAAGATACAATATGAATGGTAATAGTTTGATGTTGTGTTTTTAAAGCTTGACAAGGACAGGATATCTCAACCTGTGCTGCATACATTCAAACCATTCTTGTTTGTATCTTTCAAGATCGAAACTCACAGGGTTACTCCTAAAAAAAATCAAAGTTAAAGGTTGAGAGTTTTTGCTTCTGTTTCCTCAGGCAGTGTTTGCATAACAGGCCAACCCATCTACAGCTGTCATCACATTCACATGTTGCAAAATAATGATTGGCATACTGAAATACAGTACATGAAATGTTTTTTTTTAACTGTGTTGTGCCTTGCTCATTTCATCCAGTGATGAAACTTAAATAGTAAGTGTGTTAAGATCTCTTATTGGAAACATTTTTTTGGAAGACCTGCAGAGAGTCAATTCATCGCTAGCATGCATGCAACTTCTAACCCTTGTTGTGTTAGAGCTAAACCGTTCTATACAAAACGACGTGATCCGGCCCAGTCAGCAGCAGAGAGTGTTTATGAATTTCAGCTGCACACCTGCCCATAACACCCCTCACTCCAACGGCATTATGTAAGCGTTGTGCCCCGAGGTCAGACAGGTGCCAGAGCTGCCCAAGGCCCCAGACAGTGAAAATCCAGTGTCTCTGCCTTCAATTCCTCCCCTTTTCCTTCCTGTTTACCCCACTCCCCCCTTTTAACACGCACACAAACTCACACATTCAGGCTCCACAGATGCTAATGCATGCATAATCCACATGAGCCACGTGACAAATCTTTTCTCTGAGGAGCCCACCACAGTGAGACAGAGCCTGAGCCCAGCCCGAAGACCACAGGAGGCTGCCTCTTCTTCTAGCAAGCAGGCACAAATGTATATGAGAGGCCTTCCGGATGATTTGGGTGAGATTGACTGTTTCTGAGGCCTCTATTTAAAGTGGACAGGCACGTCATTTAAAAAACCTCAGACAGCTGTGCGGTAGCTCTGAAAATGTAAGAACACACTGTTTTCATGGAAGACACGTGATGTGTCTGGCGAGCATGTGCGCGTCTTTGAGTAAAGAGGGAGAACAAAAAAAGAAAGCCTGAATTAATTATTGAAATGTTCCCACAGCACAAAGTCTAGAGTGGCGATTTTTTTTTAGAAACAGTAGCCTATGTTTAGCTCTGCTAGGAGACAGGGTAAGATTAAACATGCTCAGCACATGATAAACTATATGATGGAGGACAGACAGACTCTACAGAGATTTTAATAGTCAGAAATTCTATCTTTTAGATAAGAGGACAGCTATGCTGACTGAATCGTATTTTAAAGTCTCAAAACGAGATGGGCAATATCTCCATAAAGGATTCTGTCTTTATTTGTTAGCCTTTGTACAAAGAGTTCATTAAAAGCACAAAAATATTCAGTAAAAGTTAACCATATGGTCTCTATAATGATGACGTCATTATCAACCCTTTCGTGCATATGCATTAAACAACAGAGCTTCTTTTTTTTTTGACCTCTTAGGACATGCAGGTGATGTTAATTTTGAGGAAGTTACATAAGTGTCTACTGGAGGGGATGTCATGCAACGCTGCAATGCAAAAATGACTTTTATTTAATTTTTTTTCAATGCATAAATGAAATAATTGTGTTTTTTATTCACATTTTCAGTTTGTTACATGTCCACTGGGGCGGAGAGAATCCATTTTGAGTTCCTGAATTTGAGTTTGAATGTTTTCCTGTCTTATACAGGAAATGATATGCTTGATTAAATTAAACTTCCTCCACAGTTTTTGTCTGGAGGTTTGCCATAACAGCACAACAGTAGAAAATGAATGGTAGAGCAAATATAATGGGAGAACATGGATTTGAATCTGGACTCGAGCTCTTTCGATAGAAACACACTGAATGAAACTGATATATTTTTTAAAGATATATTTTTGGGGCCTTTATGCCTTCATTAGATAGGACAGCTGAAGAGAGACAAGAAATGTTGGGAGGTGAGAGCGGGCGGGTGACATGCAGCAAAGGGCCGAGGTCGTATTCGAACCCACGGCCACTGCGCTGAGGGCTATTGCCTCCGTACATCTGGCGTGCATCATTTTGGAGCCCCAAAATATTGTTTTTTGGTTAAAACCCCACCCCCCTGCAAATTACAATATCATAATAAAAATCAATTGTTTTACAGAAAAAAAGTGACTCCACATCAAATTTATTTCAAGAGCAGCAAAGTCTCAATATTCATAATATTCTTTAATCGAGAAATAGCCAGCCATGCATGATGTCCAATTTAGTGGTCAGGTGATCATTCATTATTTTCTCTAAACCTAAAATCAATACTTGGACATCTTAACAATAACACTGCTCCTTAGCTGGGATGTCATGTTATAAAAAAGTGATCACCTGCAGGGTTATCTAGAATTGATGGGTTCACAAGATATTCCTGAGCTGCTTTTGTGAATCGTGACCTTCCTTCAGTTGTCTTGATTTTGTAGAGGTTGTTGATACACTTACCACGGTTAGCGAGTGTGTGTCAGTGTATGGGGTGACTTGGCAATGTCCACTGAAGTGGCTGATGTGAAACCCATGCATTCAGTAGAAAACAGCTTTTGAATAGCTGTCCACTGTAGTGACCAGTATAAGTTCAAAGATACATCGGTAGACTCTCTTTATTTTGTCGACATTTAGGAAGTAAGATTCAGGTGTTATACAGCACCAGCAACATCGTGAATTCTACGGAATTCAAAAAAACTTTCAAACATTCACAACCAAAAATGATTATATTAAGCTGCTCAGAACTTCTAAAAATAAGCACTCATTGACAAAACAGTTCATTTAGGAAAAAGGCAATGTGGGAGCCAATTGGCTGTCTTCAGCTTCCACACATCTTGTAGATGTTGGTGTGAGCGTAAATGTGTCTGCCTTTCTATATGTCAGCCCTGTGATTGACTGGTGACAGTCCAGGGTTTACCCTGCCTCTCACCCAATGACAGCTGGGATCAGCTCCTGCCCCCCCTGCGACCCCAAACGGGATAAGCGTACAGTTTAGATCAGTGGTTCTCAACCGATCCATCCTCAGGACCCAACAACAACTCCTCAATGAGAAATCACGACCCAAATTTCTGAATTTTTTTTCAACCAATCAGATTTATTTATTGAAAAATAGTGCAGTCTGTATCTCAGACACTTCAAAACATGTGACAGAACAAAGAGACTGAACAAAACAAGAATGCCTGAACACCGCTGCATAGACTTTTTGACACCATTTTTTTTCCAGGCACACATTCACGACCCACTGAACACATCTCCGCGACCCACTTTTGGGTCCCGACCCACCAGTTGAGAACCACTGCTCTAGGGTACAGCCTTTGAGAACCAATGGTTTAGAAAATGGATGACTGGATGGTCCATGGCTTCCTTTCCAGTGTGCTGTTCATTGTTTACAGTCGGATAATTTAAGATGTGAGAACGTTTGGACTTGAGAGAAGATGTCTACTGGGAGGATTGTTTGCTGCACTCATATGCAGACGTCTCTTTAAAGAGCATAATAAAAAGCTTCATTGTTGTCTAGCTACAGCGGATAAATTTGAGGATTACAGCAGATGGGTGACATGTCTTTTCCTCTCCATAAAACTGTCCTGCAAGCTGCCAAAGCATACTGAAACATAAACTTACAAACCAAAACCAGAACACCTCCAATCTTTCTAACTTTCCCCCCTTGTTTCTGTCCTACAGATTATGCATATACAAATGATCTGTTCATAAAGATTAGGCAAAAGGTGATTAAAAGTCCAATAAATCAGTGTTTTTCTTTTTAAGTATCAACAGCAATAGTCCATGGCTTACTAGCTCTGGACTTATAGGGCTTTCTAAACCCTGTGGGATCGGGGACAAACCCACAGTCCTCGCTCTGTGTAAGAAAGGTGCACTTTACCGTTTTGTCAAAGACAATATGAGGCTTCAGTGGTTTGAGTTTGAAATGAAAATGATGCAGTAGTTGAAGGATAAAGTGTAAGTTATGTTTCCTCACACCACATTTCTTTCTGACTTCTGCTTTAGGGACAGAAATGAAAGGAGGGGATGTCCCACTGGAGACGTCGTCACTTTGTGATGTATCTATTTGATTTGTCGAGCTCAGACAGCTGGAGCCTCGTGTTAGCCATTGTGAATCTTCTGAAAACATCTTCGCACAGAGAGTACACTGTGGATTTCTTATCCCATCTTAGATTAAAATGGATCGTAAGAAGGATTTTTTTGACGTCAATTTCTTATGAGGAATAATTAAAGAGACAAACAATACTTTGCTTTCAGTGTCCACGGGGACGTGATGACTCTTTGAAGACATTCAAAATCATGAAAGGAATGTGCAACTATCCCTCAAGTTCAGAGATGATACAATTATTTCATTACGGAAAATTCACCATGTGAGCACAATTTGAAATGAAAAATGTACCATCTTGATATTTAATTTGGACACAGGAATTTCCTTAGTGGCCAAACCAGTTGATTCTGCTATAATGAAGGTAATTAGATTATCTCGGATAGAAACGTTAGGTGTCCTTCACTTTACGATTGTGTGGTCGATACAATGATTCTACAGTAGAGCAATGCTGAGGCTGCCTTTACTTATTTTACTGGGCCATTTTCCCTTTATTGGATAGGACAGCTGAAGAGACGTTAGGAGATGTTGGGAGGAGAGAGACAGGGATGACATGCAGCAGAGTGCAGGGGTCGTATTCGAACCCACAGCCGCTGCAAAGACGACTACAGCCTCTGTCCATCAGAATCAGAATCAGTTAGTTATTTTTTTACAGTTTTTACATTAAAGAGTGTGTGCAGATGGTAATTTAAGTAAAATAAAAATAATATATATTTACGTATATGTACATTCACAGTGACAGTTTTGTTCCAGGGTTTATTACACAGCGACAGGTCTGGCACTCTGTGACTGTTAAGCGTTCATCAGAGTGACAGCCTCGGGGAAGAAACTAAGGTTACCGGTACTTCACAGCAGCAGGTCTGACACTCTGCGGCGCGAGACGTAACTGCTATAGGCTATACGGCACCCCCATATCCTGAGGCTTTTTTGGCGATGTTTATACCACACTTCAGACAGGATTTTGTAAATGTTTATTATACAGTACCAACTTGCCCTGCAGGTTGCCAACAGGTGCTCATGTGTTTCTTGCTCTTACTGGTTGTAGGTCTCAAACGGCTCCAGAAGTATTTTGTTCTGTGTCCATAGATAATGCCCCCTTGAAGATTTAAAAAATGAACCCAGAGAGACAAAAGCAATCCATCTTCTCTTTGCTGTCCTTGCTCCTAACATGCCAATCTCATCCTTTTTAACAGTCAAACATAACACTCGCTTTAAATCTCTATTTCTGCAGTGTGCCTACCCGGTGGCAGCAGTTACAGACCTTACAAATACGTAATAAAAAACAATCAAACTTGTCACTGATGGTCATGTTTGCTTTTGTACAGGTCATATAGAGCAGTGGTTCTCAACTGGTGGGTCGCTCAATCACTCAAATTATTTAAAAAGAGTAAACACTGCATATTGGACCCTTTTGTTCTCAGGCCATCGGTGGATCACAAATCTTACAGAAGTTTATCACGTGGTGAAACTCTCTCAAAAATACTAGATTAATTGAATGAAATGTCCAGAAGTTCTTTTGGTTTTCCCGTTTGTTTGTTTGTTGTGTGAGTGAAATGACCAACCCTGATTCTCTGAATTCCTTACTAAAAATCCACACATATCCTTCAGCCAAATCTTAGCCACAGTCTCATTGATCTCTCTAACCCTAAACCACTACTTGTAAATTCACTGAGACTTTTCAACCAACCCCGGAGTGGCTTTTTACAGACAGCACTGCAGTCTGTCTGTGGCTCCATAACTGTATTTCTAAGTGCGTATGAGAGAGTACTCCTGTGTTTGTTTAAGCTGTAGACAGTCAATTTGGAAGTATTTCATTCCCATTGGGACTCTCAGGGGTTTAGATTCCACTCGATGCCATTTTTAGTGATGTGGGTGTATTGTTTTAGTTGGCAAACGTCTTTACTGGTCACTTTCAGTCAAGTTCCACTTCATGCACTCTCACTGCTCCCTTGTCTAATCTAAAACCCTATTTTTAGCTAGTGTATACTGTATATATTTAATAAACCTGCCCCCCCCCCCACCCCTTCATGTTTATGTACAACATGAAGCAAGTATTTGAGGAGGAACATTTCTTTTTGCTCTTCCAACGTCTGTAACGGAGGCGTGGTACTCGTGCTGGATACTAATGTGGGCCCCTGTGGAGGGAGGGTGTGGTAGAAGCAGCTGGCAGAAGTCTTTGGAGGTTTTGATCTCTCTACATGTCCTCTGATCCTCCCTTTCACAGAGATCCCCATCATGTCGAAGGAAATCTCTTAAGAGAGGAAGTTGTTCCAGCTTAAAATACAGAGAATCCACCTGTCCTCGTGGAAACATCATCAGTAGGATGATTATTAATAGATCAAAAATCTACTTGAAGCTGACCTAACATCTGTAACTAAGCTGTTAAAGTCAACATGTAAGATATTGGTGCACTTCTGCATTTCTACCGTGGATCGTTAGACAATCCGCTGAAATTCAGTCTGAAGGCTTTCCCGTTTGTTTTATCAGCAAGTTGTTGACGGGGAACTGATTAGTGATCAATCTGTCCACAACACAAGATCTCACTCTGCTGCTGTATCAGTGTGCTGTGTGAGCTTCATTCATCAAACATCAACAGGAAGAGGAGTCAATCACCATCAACTGATCAAAGCTATCAATACTAGGGGTGGGAGAAATTTCAATACAGCATTATATCTTCGTCCCTGACTCGAGTGATACAATTATTGAATCGCTGTTTCTCACTACTTCTAGCTAAATGTCCTGCTTCATATTAACATACAATCACAAGACGTGTATCAATCTTCTCAACAAACTCTTTGCAGAAAAATGAATAAGCCTGTATTTTAAAATTGAAAGGTGTTGAAGAGCACTATCATTTTTGTGTATTGGAACTCTCTAAGAGATATATTTGAAACCTTTTTTCATTTGCTGAATAATATTGGCGCTCAATGATGAAAATAATTTGGCCTTAACTTCAGATATATTCTCGTGGTTTAGAGCAGGAAATAGTTTAACCTTGACAATGACAACAATTTGGGGGTAATGTTTTTGAACACCACAACCACTAACATTTGAAATCAGAGGTCTTTGAAATGATGCTTTGAAACCCAGAGAGAAACTGCCCACTTTCACAAGCCCACCAACTGACAGGCACTCCCCCTGCTAGGCCTGTCCACAAACAATCAGTCACTGTGACAAGCTCTTGCCTACTTGGCTCAGCAGTCCAAATTTCATAATAAAAAAAACACTGGAAAATATTCTCTACCTCAGCATAAAACAAAGCCTGCTTTTTCTCTCACACAGGCAGGGACATTTCAGACGTAGCTTACTTACGCAGCCTTGGTCCAAGTAAAACCCACATTCAGTTCATAAAAAGTTGGGTGCAGTCCTCTGGACTTGGGTGGTGCTACTCTAAAAAGAGGAAACTCTTACATATCTCATCCTGTTAAAGGCTTTTATAGGAGCCTTTAAGAGACGTATCTCTCCCTATGTTCTGCAAAGAAGAGAAGATGAAACATCTGATAGCAGTGTGACACCTATGGCTTCACCATGAATCTCGGCCCCATCATTGTTCACATTTTCTAATGTATAAAGATGTTCATATATTCAATCAGTCTACCAGTTTTTATCGATACAGTGCCAAATTACAACCAAAATGTGTACCTACTCTGAGGAGAACGGCCTTTCCCTATGTATGAGTGTGCATTACGAAAGTGACAAAAAATGTCAAATGGAGTCTTGAAATCAGCTCATTTTACTTTAAATGCACTTTAATCTTGTTTTATGTTTGTATGATTGTTTGCTCGTTGTCCGTCAGTAGCTTTGTTAACTGACTGTGTTAATGCCTGTCTTGGTAGGCACCTCTTTAAGGCTGCTACACTCTATAATATTATCTACAGAGCCACAAAATTACCACCATAAGCCAGTCATTGCAAGTACTTCAATTACTTTGTATTTGCATAGCGCCAATTCATATCAAATGTTATCTCAGGACGCTGCACAAAAAGCAGGTAAAAGACCTTAGTCTTTGTTATTTTACAAAAATATTACTTTGCAAGAAGGACAAAAGAAAGAAATCTGATTAAAAAGGCAGAAACATCAAGCAGAGCTGGGTTTAAGGTGGACAGGTATCTGCTTCAAACACTCTGAACCAACCAAACAATCACATTTTTCAAAGCATGCTGGAAATCCTGTCTCAGCCTAACTTTCAGTCAACCTAACGAAAGGCTTAGAGCTGGAGCTGAGGCGGGTTTCAAGCCTCCTGACAAACCGTTACATCGCGCCCACCTTTCAATCAGGTCAGCCTCCTATATGGATAACAAGTATTGTTCATAAAATCAAAACTACCCCCTGTACAGTTCTTGCCCATGAGGAAAAAAAGTAATCAGACCCATTTAGTTTTTTTGTTCCCCGCTGTAAACATGATCATTTCTGCTGTAAAAACGGGCTTTTTTGAATGTGGTGTGTTTGTGACTTCCAGGGCTCTTGGAGCCAGCCTCAAGCGGACCCTCGACGAACTGCAGGATTTTGCACTTCGGCATTGGCTTCATTTTCAACACCAGAGTTTGCCGCTCGGTTTCAACTTGGTTCCTCCAATATACATGAATGTGCGAATAATAGGCTCTGATCTCGTTCTGTGGAAACTCAAAAGAGATCCTGTTTCCATGTAAACCAAGAACCTGACATGGTCAAATATTCAGTTAGCACACTGGAATGAAATCACAACTTTTCTTTTTAGTTGGAAAAGAAAAAAAACGTTCTTTTGCAGAAACTTACACAAACAGATTGATTGAAAATCAATGGAAATCACTGTGTGAATATCTGTGTGAATACATGCATGTGCAAATCAGTTTTGGTGGAAAAATATGCATAACAAGATGCTGAATCTTTGTTCTTACAGCCTCTTGACATCAGCTGGTGCAGCTCGCATGGTCTCAAACCATAAAATGATAAGTATTCCTGCTGGAAAGAAATTCAATGCATGACTTTCTGGTGCCATTTGCCATTCCTGTGATTCCCTTCATGGTGAGTGTGGTGGGTATTTCCCCACACGGCACAGCCCTCTCACCAACTGCCAGTGCCTCTCGCTCTGTGAAGATGGAGATATGCTTGGCGGACCCCCAGCTGTTTCACGAAAAAATGTGTTGCATGTTTCTGGCCTGGCGGCTGCTGGCATCTTGGCAAATGATCTTATGGTAGAGCATGGACCCTTAGCGGCAGGATTCCCATGCAAGGTGGGGCCAGGAATTTACGAACGGAGTCTTTTCTGCTGCCACATATTCAAGTCTCTGCATTCACGTCTGAACAGAGCCTTTCTTCTCAATGTCATAGCTATTCCGCTTTCATTAAGTGAAGGTCAGAGTATCAATAACCCGCATGTGCAATATTGTTAATCCCTTTGGATTAGAGCCAAGGATTCTTATGAGGCCATCAAAGTATAGCTGAGTGTTTCCAGCCAAGCCATGTCAGCAGTAACAGAGGACAGACTGACAGAACCACACACAACCCACACGTTAAACCTGCTTTCCAGCACACTACCAGGATAATAAATAATGAGTACATAATGTCAAATCTTGATTTATGTTTTGTTTGAGATCTACGGGCAACATTTGAGTGTGTCACCCTGATGTTGCTCTGGCGTCTTCCCAAAATGCACGACATCTCACTGAAGCATCATTTGCACTAATGCCTGCATCTGGGGCCTTTTGTCCCTCCTACTACATCACTTTCCTAGTAAAGGAGCAGCTAAGGACAAAGAAAGGCTGTGCGAGTGATGACCCCTGGTGTTGGGATGAGGTAAGTGCAATTAAGAGCATCTTTCTTTTGCAGCAAAGCATCCATGCAAAGCGATTATGATGGCTTCTTAACAATCCTGGACCTTAAATGCATGGTTTTCAAGAGCAAGAGATGATAACAACATTATATCCAGCGATACCTGGCTTTAGCTGCAGTTTTCCCTTCATTATCAACTGCTCAATATGTCAAAAGCAAGACAATAGCTCCCCCTGTAGTGCAACATTAACAAATACAAGCAGGTTGTCCTGTGCAAGATCCTTTTGAGAGCTATTGTTTCTACTGTGATGGTTAACTGTGAAATCTGTCCAACACTCACTTCAGCACAGATTCCACATTAAAAGAGTCAGCGCTGCCTCTTGGCGAAGCTTTCAGAGCCAAGAGGTAATCACTGAGGAAGTCTGCAACAGACCTGTCACTTTCAAGACCAGCATGCAATCAGTAAAACCATCGAATATTATATTTGTGACACTTGATAGACGTCTGCTATTGTGAGTGTTTTCTATAAACTGAAGTATATCATGCCTCTTTAGCAAGCGTGAGTTGAGTTCATTGTACAGATGTGAGAATGTGCAGTCTCTTGTCAGTTTACTGTAATAAAACTCTATTGTAAAGTCGCCATGCCTTACGCCTACAGCAAGACTTTGGTGCAACCTGAAAGAAACTGTCATTGACCAGGCTGACAGGGATATGTTGGGTGCAGGTAGGTAACACCCTTTTCACCCAACATCCAAGCATTAGCCAGAGGACACTGACACGTTCCTCATCAACAATGTTTGGGTAATGTGTGTTTTTCGAATGTTAATACAAACGTACATCTCTGCTAAGTTGTAGAGGAGAGATTGCTTTAACAATGCACGCTTTGTTGCTGCACCTCCCATAGCATCTCTGGCTCCAAGAAAGAACCCCAGTGAGGGAACAAATGAGGAAGCACAATCAGAGATATGGAATGGTTTCTGATAAGAAACAGGTCCAATTGATTTCCACTTTGTCTTTGTCCCTCCTGTGCATTTTTGTGCTACATGGAGGGAAGAAAGAAGGCGAGAGAGGAAGAGAAAGTATTGGAGAAAAAAAGAGAGACCATCAGAGGTCATCCTCTGGGACTTCAAGCAAACCAAAGGGGATTCTCTTGCATATGCTCTGTGTCTTCACATCCATCTCCACAGACTGAGATTCATCAGGGGGGAACACCTGCTCTTCTCTCTACTGTAACGTGTTCTGCCTGCATGCTTTGCCTCTCTGTCATCATGACTGCAGCAACATCTGGAAGAGAGCAGCCAACTAAAAAAAAACAAATTCCAATGAATGTAGTCGCATGCAGTCCCAAAATACATGGCTACATTGTGGGCCACCGATTTTCCTCTAATTAAGACAATATTAAGTATTGGCAACATTTTCACCACAGTTTATTGGGGGAGCATAAAAGCATCTTAAATTAAGATGTGCTGAAATACTTTACTCAAACGAAAGTCAATTAGGAAATATGGGCTAAAAAAATAAAGTGCAATACAGTGAGCAGCAAATATAGTCAGATAATGATCATGTTTGATGCCGCAATGCTACACACAGCAGTGAGCAACATATTGCTCATTGGTCAATAAAATGCAAAATGTCCTCAGGGTTTTTTTAAGCAGCATCATAGTTCACAACTAAACAGTTTTTTCCCAGTATGAAGGCTGTGATTGAATAAACTCCCTATAATGAAACAACCGTTTTACAAACCTATACATAAACACACACACAGACATACTCCGTCTCTGTTCTTTTTTTCACAAAGAGCCCGGGGACACAATACAGGATCCCTCCATTGCAGCAGAGCTCCAAGATTGAGGCTGCACACTTGAGCAGGAGTGCGTACTGTAAACACAGGCGATTGGCTATGAGCCGTCATGTGACTGCAGACTGTAGTCCCCTGTGTTAGAAAACAGTAATTGAGGCTTCCATATGGTATAGATCAGATGTAGCCTTCGCCACAGCATTCCTCCAGCACAGAGGCTACCCTGCTATCCACAATGAAAGCTGAGCTAATCAAACAACTATCGCCACAAGACTCTACTATTAGTGCTCTCTGTTTCCTGTATGTCACTTATAAGAAACATGCTGCATCACAATATCTTCTATTTAAAACAAAGCTGCTGGATTATGATGAACAGCTACATAACGTTATGACATTCAGGGGATTAGCAGTGTTTGTTGTAGGTTTGAAGCTAGTTTTTCCAGAGCAAAGCAACAGCTTTTACATTTTCACACATCCAGTTAGGTCTGTGCATGCACAAGAACATAGTTGTAATAATCATACGGACAAAAACCTTCTGTAATGCTACCTGTGTATCCCATAATATCGTATCATCGGTCACTGTGCTTCTCTAAATGCACACTAAGGACATAAAGTTGTGCAACTTCAAACTCTGACAAAGTATGGGCTGATATATTTGTGAATGTGAGCTATGACTCTCAATGAATTAATACATAAAACGTGCAAAGCAGTAAGAAAATAATTAATTCATAATGGTCTGATTGAAAATCTAGCTAGCTAAAACAGCATCCATTGCATCTGAAGAACACTAAACTAAACTTCATCGTCATGACACCATCAATTCCTACAGCATTTACTGAAGACAGGAACATTACTCATTCAGTCTTTATAGTCTAAGAGAACATAATGCATATACAATAATGACATAAAGCAGCTTACAAACCTTTAATACCAACTACGTCAACATGTTAAACAAAGAGTGCCGTCCTGACAATCAGGCCAGGTACCCTACATTATCTGTAGTGTAATTAGATACCTGAAGGATGCACCTGGCTTTAGTAATTGTTCTTAAATGCATTCATTAGATATAACTAAGCCTATTACTCTTCATTGCTAGGCGATAGGGGCCCTCTTTTAGTGGTTTGTGGTCCTCACTTGACACCACTGAGCTGAGGGATTTGGGATCATTGCATTGTTTAAAGGGATGAGACAATAATACACACAAAACACTGATTTGAACTCCTTAATTCCCAGTATATCTATCTGTACATGTTTATACTATATATTTTTTTTTAAAGGTAAAGGTATTGTCCAGTCTTATCAAATGCGTGAGACACAGTAATTCAAACAATCCTCAATTTGACTCAAACCTAATGCTTTTGTCAAAAAAGTATTTTGCAAAGGTGCAACAAATGGGATTTCACCTGAAATATCGCGATAGTTGCCTTCTTCTGACCGGGATTAATAACATTTGTAGATGATACTTGCACTACATAGATTAATTTAGCAAAGCAAGACCAATTTTCCCTGAAAACTGGTATTTTTCCTTTATTGTGATTCATACCAGCGATTTCAAGAGAAACATAATTGATAAAATACGAAGGAAACTTTAATTAAATCAGGTTAATGGGACAACGTTCAGTTTAGATGAAAGAGTGACGTCACCGATGAGGCCAAAGGTAGGCCTGTTATGGTTGTAGCTTTAAATTTGAACCTTATGGTGGGGGGAATTTATTTAACACACAGAAATTACCTAAGGAAGCTTTGTCAAGAAACCACAGTTTCCTCAGGCCAAACCCTAGTGGGATGCTAAGTTTGGTAATATAGAGTGGATTTTTAATCAAAAATATTGTATCACCAATAAAATTAAAGAAGTTGCTTTTAAAATGATAGATTTAATTTAGCAGTAAACCATATTATCGCAAGATTCAGAGAGGTGGAGAAACTGTGTTTTTTGTACCGACAAAATTGAAAGCATTGTTCACTTATTTTATGAATGCTTGCGTATTCGCATATTTTGGTTCGAGTTAGAGCTCTTCTTTAAAACAAAGACTGGTTTAAATTTTCAATTAAAGGGAAAGGATATCTTTTTTTTTTTTACAAGAGTGGGACTGACAGTGAACAATTATTTATGTTAAACTTGTTTATTTTGTATGGGAAATATTTTATTCACAAATGTAAATAGAATCAGAAAACCCCCAAAATACAACATTTCAAAATAGAAATGGAGCACTACCTACAAACACTACATGGACTGAAAGACACAAAAGCAAAGAAAACCAAGGATATTTGTGAAAAACTGCTACTGTAACTCTGTTTTTCTGTTTTAGTTTTAGCTTTTTTGTTTGATACCCCTATGTATATATATGTATAGTTGTGTGTCTTGTGTTGTAGCCTACTTGTATTTGTCTTGAAACAATCAAAAAAAAATGTTATGGTTGTAGCTATATTTTAAATTGCCAGCACTTACCGTTAATTAAATTAAACTGTCGATAAAATCCGTCATCTTTACCACTTCTTGTCCCCGAATACTGCCGCCAAACTTCGGGTCTTTGTATAAAGTGTACTGTCTCTTTAAGGTCTCTCAGCTAGTCTGTTTCGTATTGATCAATCCACCATTTTCCAACACACAGCGGCGGCAGTGCTAACACAGCTCCGGCAGCGCGAGAGAGAGAAGAGAGCCACCCCTCTACCTGGAGAGGAAGCCAGGGACCGGGGCAGTCATGGCAGCGAACATGTACCGGGTTGGAGGTAAGACTTCGGGGCGAACATTTCCGAACCTTCCCGTGATGTTTCGTATGGCGGACTCGCTGTGATTCGCCATGGGTCTTTTATGTGTTTACAGAGCGTGGTCCGTCTGTCCTTCCCTTCTATTATTTCCCTAAAGCTAAAGAGCCTTGTGCTTCACAGATGATGATGGTGACTGTGTGAAGAGGAGGATGGTGATGAAGAGTAGTGGTTCGCTTACTGAGCCGCTGCTTGATTCTCCTCGTTTCTTTTGTGTTTGTTGCAACTTACATTGACCCCAGAACTCACTTCAAATCGCCGATGCACCTCAAGTAACATAAATGTTGTTTCCACAGATTTAAGGTAGCATGGCGAACTTGTGCTAAGAAGTTGTGCGTGCAAAATTCAACTATTGCACTGCTACTCAATTGAAATGTTAGCACTGAGTTATTCCCTCACCTGTATGCAACCCCGAAGACTTGCAGGGATGCAGCAAGGAGATGCTTTTACAGAGAAATTGCAGAGAAAGGAACTTATATTTAAAAAACTTTCCTCTTAGTTGCTAAAGCTGAGATAAAAAAAAAAAAAAAAAGAATAAAATCCTATCACAAGGTTGAAAATGTTTGCACTTTTATCCAGGCTAATTTTATTCTTAATTTGTACAGGCAACTTCAGTGATACCTAATTAAGATTCCTGTTCCCTCCCCTCACACTCATTGTTTTGCCTTTCTTTGCCCCTGATTCTAGTCCTGTAGGTTCAGAGTCAATATAGACACATGCAAGTTCTTAAAGCTGCTATTTCATGAAAAAGGATGTGGTTGTTTTTAAGCATTTTTTGGGACTTATTCTCAACATCTCTTGATATGAAAGGACATGTGGAAAGACAGCGATGGGATGCTTAGTATAAAGACATTTGTTCAGGGTTCAGGTAAACAAATATTTTGAAGTGTCACAGTCAAAGTGTCAGAGCTACAACAAAAAGATGAGCCATGACAGGTGCATTGTGTTTGGGAGACGTGACTACTCAGAGGACAGTTCCCTTCATCGTTGGGAACTGGTCAGCAAGTACTTCTATCATGAAGATAGTTTCATTAAAATGTCTGATATTTGTCGAAAAGATCTCCCCGTTGTGTCTGGGTAGCCAAATTGAGTCTAGTTTATAAGTGTATGCAAACGTGTGTGTGTGTGTGTGTGTGAGAGAGAGCAAAACTTACAATGGGGGAAAGTGCTAGTGTCTGATAACATTTTGAAAATAAATCAACATGCCATCATTGATATTTATCCAGTGAAAGCGTAATGCTTTGACTCTCCCTGGAATTAAAAATAGCCTGTTGTGAACTCATGGCTCTCTTATTGAGTCAAATGAAACGAGGCCTACCTGAGTGTGAACAGGATTATGTCCAGAGCAGGGCAGAGAGTTAACACTTCATCACCCAAATGTTGAGGAATTGATCAAGTGTCTTGACTTTCTGAGATGCAAGCCAGTTAAATTAGTATGTTCTGTCTCCCTGAGTAGCTTTGAAATTTGCATCTTTGCCCCGGTACTGTTTACAGCAAAACTTAAATGACACAAGTCTTTGTTTCTAATATTAATGTTCAGGCTTTGTGCTTATATTTGTACAGGACAGTGGATAGAGTTAGAAATCTAGAGAGCGAGTTGGGAAAAAAGGAGCTCAATGTTGGATTGAACACAGGCCGCCGCTGTACATGGGGCACAACCTATCAACTAGGCCATGAGCTCCCCATATGACATAAGTCTTAATTAATAAACCGTTCCCATTAAACCTAAAAAAAACCATGATCTCTATGCAAGCTGTTGTGTTCGCCAGAAATCCTATGACGACCAGCAACTCACAACTGATCCTGGACATAGCACAATAAGTACTGCTACTTCTCTGATAGAAAGCCACACTTTGCTGGACTTAAGATCTGTCCAAAACTTTTGGTGCTTTCAATCATGCAATCTCTTAAACAAGTGTTTCTGTGGGCTCTGATTTTTTGCCTGAGATTAATGTTTTTAAGAAAGTGTTCACACATCCAGCTATCTCATGAAGCAGGTGCGTAGGCGGTCAAACTGTCGAATTGAAAAGACAAAACTCCTGCAAGCTACTCTCGCTGAGCATCACCAATTTATTAGAAATAATCACAACGTTTCGGTCTCCCTGAACCTCTGTCAAGTGTGTTGCCTGAGTTTAAACCATGATTGCCAATGGCTTCCCCAAATTCTTAATAAAGGTGTCCAGCAAGTAACAATATTAAGCCCACTGCTTTTTACTTGGTCAATGGATAATGTGCATCGTGATGTGAAAATGGGTTGCGTATGTTACCCTTCCCTATCCATGCGTTAAATGGAGATCAGATTGATACAGCATTTAATATACTTAGCAGATTGTTCTACAAAATGTTGAGCATCTTGAGTGAACATATAAGGAACTTATTTGTACCTTGAAATTGTTCCTTTTCCTCAAACCAACAGTACAAGTCATTGTTCAATCTTGATAGGCAAAATTTCAACATGTCTAAGCCTAATTGTGTAATAATCTAAACTAATCTGAAGTTTCCAAGCTTGAATATAAAACCTCTGATTAAAGACGAGATTGCTTTTCCACAGTCAAAATGTTTAAGATAAAAAAAAGACAATTAAAGCAAAAGTGATGCATCATATTTGACTAAAGCTTCTCTTAAGAACTATTCAACTCATCATCAGAACAAAGCAGGACCCTTCGAAAAAGATGGCCGCTTCTTTGCAAGACAATGCTGGATCGTCCTGGGAAAGCGATGACTTCCCTTGTGAATGAACCGTGGACAAAAGCTGGCTCCTCCGACTCTGATGTCTTTGTTTTTACCATGCAGGCCACACGCCACTCTTCCTGTTCCAGCAATGCTCCTTCCTAGTGCTTTCCCCACACACACAGGAAAAGTGTTGGTGACTAAGTATAGGCTGTATCATACGTCTTTCTCATCTTAACAGTGGGAAGGGAGGAGGAGTTTTTGTGCACGGACCATGAGATGTTTGAATGTCTTGACATCTAAACAAGGGTCATCAGGACTTCCTGCAGAGCTACTGTTCTGTTAAAGAAAAGACAGTCGCGAATAAGAAATATTAGTTTGAAGGCTTTATTTTAAATGCTTTAAGGGCTTAATGTGCAACTTTTTAATCCAGTAGATGTCGCCCTTTAGCACCAGCCTGAAACCAAAACCTCTCGAGCTGCATTGTTGTGCTAGCAGGCTAATGGTAGCGCTCTTTAGTTTGCTCGTAGCTTCACATTGCATGTAAATTTACACAAAATGACCGTGATCTAAAAACGCTTACATGACATTCAAATAAGCAGTGACTACAGGATGTTATTCTTCTTTTCTCTAGTCTCTCACTTAAACAGTTTTTATACTCAAGGGTATGGGTCCCATCCATGTAAACACGGCTCAGACAACATCACAGACAGCGGGACTCGGGTGTCACACTCATTGTAGACAACCATGACTCAGAGATATTTTCAGAGAATATATTGGATGTGTGCTGTATTTATGTGTAAAAGTCGCACATTCAGCCTTTAAAGGGTCGCTTCACAGTTTTCAAGTATGTCAAAAGACAAAAGTACGGTACTCAAACTAATATTGAAGCCAGTTTCATTTGTTGTATCATTCCTCCCGGCCATTTAAAGACATCTCTTGAAACAAGGGGCTGTATGTACAGGCCATCAATTAACATTTAAAAAAAATGATGGTGATAGATTGTAGGGCTGTCGGAATACCAGAAATGTAAACTTTCATTTGATTCTAGTAAAAATGAAACGATATCAATACCTGTTTAGGACTTCAGATCTTGTGGAAAGCCCTGGTAAGATGCGAGGCGCAGATCTTTGGGATTTTACTGATTTGGGTGGTTGTTGGTTGACTGGTCTGTCAAATAAATGTTAATAATTCTCTTAAAGAAAAGATTTTTTTTTAATTGCATGCAACTAAAACATTGTTCCAATTCACTTCCACTGCTACAACTCCATCCAAGGGGAAACACTGCAACAACAACAGCAAAAAGCGAAGGTGCTAGATGACCAATACTGTATAATTTCTTGTTTCTAATTACCCAAAAAACATACAAGGAAAACTCCTCAAACTGTTTAAATTGCACGGATATGTTGCCCATGTATTTGTGCAATTTATACTTTTTTTGCTTGCGGCAGCTTTTGGTCAAAAATATCTGAGATCTGCTGTTAAAGCTGAGGTACTTTCAATATCATCAATTAAAAAAATACTGGAGACCATGTATCTTGTTAAGTATTAGTATTGCACACTTGTATTATTTAACTAATTGTTGATTGGTTTAGATTTTGTATTGCACAGTTGAAAATAAATAATCAATAATGGGGAAGTTTTCAGTATTTAGGGGTGAAATAAGTCCAGAGCCAGACTGAGTGATTGACCCTCAGAGGAAGGAGTTGTATAGTTTGATGTGCAAAAGGCAGGAATGACTTCCTGTGGAATTCTGTGGTGCATCTTGATATGTGTATTTTTTCCAAGTGTCGTAAGTTTAACAAAAAAAGAAGAAGATTATTTTCAAAAACTAGACATTTCTGCGTTCAACATGTCCTGTTTCCTCGAGGTGTTTCTGTGCAAAGCTACAGTGGAGAGAGGCAGAGACACAAAGAGGGAGAGTTTTGTATTAAAACAAGTATTTGTAAGGTATTGACTTGACATGAGCTGTTTCCGTGTTCTTACTCGTAAGAAGCCGGACTTGTAAGTTGGTGAAGCTCTCCTTTAAATAAAACTTAACACTCGGTTTGTTGGAGTGTGACAACTCTTGTACAGAATGTGCTAAATGTGTTGCAGTGTTTGCAAACTTAAAAGGTGACAAACTTTGTAGTCGATGCCCACGTTTCTTTTGGCTGCTTCCTGGTAAGGCTTTTCTCTACGCTGCCAGTTCTGATTCGGAGCCTGCTCAAAGGTGTTGTAGTGTTTACTAATTTACAAACTTTGACAGTGCACACATTTTGTTTGGCTGGTGGCTGGTGTTAATTTCCCACGCTGGAAGTGGGTCTCGCTCGCAGGTCTGGAGGGTGTGTGCTTGCAGAGTGAAGTTCTGCAGCTAGCTCGATACATCCTGCCAAATTCAGGATGGCCAGTTAAACAGATGCATGACAGCTCCTACATCCATTACACAAAGTGTCCCCATCACATTTCTCAGAGGCCTGACGAACTGCACATGAATCCATCACATTAAACAGAATTTGCTGCAAGATGCCTACTTTGTTGTACCTCAGCTTTTTGGTATTCAGGATCTGGCTGTTTTAAACTGCCCTGAATAGCTGCCTCACTTTGTGACGGGCAATTGCATGGGTAAAAGTGAACTCATTCAAAAACTTAGACTGCAAGTGTCCTTCAAAAAACAATCCAAGGCACACTGTAGGATTAAAGAGGCTTTATTTTACATGACAAACAGCCTAGTAGCATGATAGTTGTTTCAGATGGAAGTGTTGTGTAAAGTCAACACATGTTGGCTGATAAATCACATTGGAATAAAAACAAGCTGCTGTGGTGGCTGTGACACAAGTGCTAAACAGATGTATGATGGTACCCGTAGTTAAGATGCTGAAAATGTTAATGAGATCAAAATTCCTCTTAGCTCAGTCCAGTAATTCCTGAGTGGGCCCTAAGCTTCAGGTGCGTCCAGAGAGTTCATCAACAATTCAGAGAAAACTAATACATTTATATTTTCTATTAGAATTTTACAATGAACTAAACCAAATGTATTGTGTTTGTAGATGGATTATTTATTCGCAGTGCAATGCCGTAAGCTCACAGGAAATGATATCCATCAATCCCTTAAGTTTTTCCGCTTTTCCAGTTTGGGGTCGTGGGGGGCTGGAGCCGATCCCAGCTGTCATCGGGCAAGAGGCGGGGTTACACCCTGGACTGGTCGCCAGTCAATCACAGGGCTGACATATAGAGACAGACAACCAGCCACACTCTCACATACTGGCAATTTTAGAGTCACCAATTAACCGAACGAGCATGTCTTTTTGGACTGTGGGAGGAAGCCGGAGTACCCGGAGAGAACCCACGCATGCATGGGGAGAACATGCAAACGCCACACAGAAAGGCTCCCGTCAGATGGGGATTAGAACCAGGAACCTTCACGCTGTGTGTCAACAGTGCTAACCACTGCACCACACTATCTGTTAAGGGAAGTACTTAATCTTGCGCTCCAGTTGAACAAAGTTTGTACAAAGATTTGAGTGAGCCCTGAAATATTTCTAGATTTCTAAATTAGGCTGCATCATTTAAATCAAATCTGACATTTGTGAAAAGGCTGGTTTATGTTGACGGATGCAGAGCACATGCGAATACAGTTATTTATTGTCTGTAAGTAAATGTTCTCCTTCTTCAGCCCATAATGAAAGTATGGATGGACGTATACATGGATGGATAGGCAGCTTCTCAGGTGTGGCAGCTGGTTGATCTTGCTGCTTAGAGTGGAAGTGAGTGATTTCAAAGTGTGAAAACGAGGTGTGAGATTGATGAAACTACCTGCCATTACCATAGAAACCTCCATCCATACTTTGACAGCCTGAACTATAATCTCTTCCATGGTTGTTGCTCACGATGACAGACACACCTTTCAGTGTGAGTGTGTGAGTAAGCAGTGGATGGGGTGTGGGGGTATCTGCGCATGGACGAGCGTGGGCAGATGTTCATGTCTCCTGCTTCTCCATCTCCCTTCATAGTTCTTGCCCAGCCCTTTTTCATTACAGTCATCTCTATATATGTATATAGTAGTCAGTAGGCTGTATAGACAACACAGTTGTATTTTCCATTCCTGCTAATGAGGACTCTATTTCTCTATTTCAAAGGCAGCTGATTGTATTTAGACGACTTTTAATGATGCATTTGAATTAAATCGTTGAGGTTATTGCAACGACAAATTCTTAAAAAGAAAAAGGAGTTTTCCTAAAAAAAAGTTTTTTTTGGATTAGTAACACAACTGAAACAGCTTTTTCATTGGCACCTTTGTGTAAAAAAAAAAAAAAAATCAGACCATAGAGATGTTCAGTGCTGTGTGAGTTGGTGATGCTCCCAGTTTATGTGTATGCCAGCTAGAACTGGGTGCACTCCCATAAGGCTTAGCTGCTGGCACAATGTGTATGGCGTGGCAGCAAGTGCGGGAGATTCTGCTTAAATGGAGACAGTGCCAGGGCAGGTGATCACCAAATGCTGGCAGATAGTGTGGCTGATGTTGTAACAGGGCTACTTCTGTAAGATAAGATATAAGACACTCAAGCACTACTCAACCTCTTTAGCTTCCTTTTAAAGCCAAACAATGCCTACTCACAACCTGTCTTCACAGATTGCAAAATTGAACATTTAAAACAAAAAGCGAAGTTCCGTTCCCACGTAGTTTCAGTTAAATAATTTTTAGATATCTGAAGAGAGAAACTTTTTGGTTTATCTCAAATAATATTTGATCAATGGCATTGAATGTTTTAAAAATTATCTCTTAAGTTGAACCCCATTTTTTGCTAATGCTGGGTTCAGACTAGGGATGTTCCGTGCAGCTAATTTCAAATTCAAAAAACACATTTAAATTCACACTACAAAGTAAGTCTAAAGTTAGGAAAGGGTCAAAATGTATCACAATTTACTCAACATGTCTAAACACAGGATCACTGTATGTGTAATTGGATTGCCGAGTGCGGCTGACGTTAGCGGTACTAACACTGCCAGCCTTCCGCCCTCCTTGCAGGTTAAATGTGCTCATGCATTGCTTCGGGTTGAGCGGTTGTAACCCAGTTTAACCTGAGACAGGGCATATAACTTCATCTCCATTTTCATCATCATCAAAATACTTTCAAACTGCGCTGCTTCTACGAGATGCTATCTGTTCACTGCGCTGCTTTACATCCAGGTAGTAGAGCAGTAGGGCAGTTGTCATTTATTGGAGCTACAGCTCCAGCTAGTGGCCGGTGGTTGCGTTACAGTTTCGACATTTGACCGACAGAGCGGGCCTGAATTAATAAAAATATCAATAATTAGTTTAACTGACTGGCGAGGCTTCCGAATGTAATAGTTTTACCGGCTAATCGGGCACGGCCGAAGTTCCGACATACAATGGAAGTAACTGTGATGGATAGATTAGATGGTAATAGGGTGCCGGTTTATCTCAGTTTGTAGGGCACGCTCTCCATGTGAAAAGGCCCAAATCCTCTTCACCAGCCGTCGGCCCTTTGCTGCATGTCATCCCAACTCTCTCCTTCCAATATTTCCTGTCTTTCTTTTCAGCTGCTCTTTCCAATAAAGGCAATTTGGTAAAAAAAATAATCTTAGATTAGGTCATTATAGACTCGTACATTTCCAATGTGACTTAGCCTGGAGACTTGACAGGTTACACGTTGTTCCTCGCCCAATTATAGCTTGCTATCTGTCATGACATGTGTAATGTCAGGAGGATGAAACTGGGTGTTGTGAAAGTTCGAAACTAAAATCAGCTGTGACCTTTTTCTTTCTAACCTTGCGGCAGCATCACCATGATCATCACTCTATAAATCCTAATAGTCAATGTCTTGTGTTAAAACTAAACACAAAATAAAAAAAACAGCTGAGCACACACTTTGTATTTCCACAAGTAACATGTACACACAATGAATTCAAAAAATGAACAATAATACAAGCTGTATAATGAGCCAGAACTCCCTTTTTGTACAGTACTATACTGTTACTGTAATATAAAAAGCTGCAACATTTCAATAATTTGTAATCAAGCCAATAGCGAGGCCCGTTAGAAGGCTACACACGTACTCATAGAACTGGAGTTACATCCAGTAACCAAACAAAGCACTGTGTGTAGTTTGCAGCTACACACTAGTGCTTCAGCAGGCTGTTATATTACTGACGGTACAGTGAGATGAAACTGAGAAAAGTCGCTTTTCCACGGGTCAGGTGCAGCACGAATGTTGGGATCCGGAGCTGCTGCTGGATCTCGCATAAAGAGTCGTTTTTTTCTACTACGGTAGTGAAGGCGGAGGGCGCATGTTGAGCGCAACTATAGAGCGCTGCAGGACAAACTGGATACTATGCGGGTCAGTTTTTTTAAAAACAACAATAATAACAAAAACATGGAAATGTCAAGAACCCTGAAAATTAAAGTCAAGTCACGCAACAGTCTGTCAAACCCGCTTCGTGTAAAGTTTTGATGGTAATCTTTGTGTAGGGTTAATATAGAAGTCCTACCATGGTATTTTGTTCGACCTATAATTCACCTCTGCATCAACTAATTGACCTTATCTTTGTCTTCCAGTTTAGACTTTCACCCCTATTTCAGTCTTACTAACTTATCTTCCAAATAACATTTCTGCTAAGCTCTATACACCTTTGCTTGTCTGACGGTCTCTCTTTCTGTCCATGTGTCTCTCTCTCCATCAGTTCTCTCATGTTTTCCCTCCCTCATCATTGCATCTCTCTGACTGACTGACTGTCTCTCTCTCTGGCCTGGTTTGAATCAGCACAGCAGACTGTCTCTCTTTTGGGGCTCGGTAACATGCCTCGATTGGCTCGCACAAAATTCGACTGCACTGTGACATCACTGGCGCCGGAGCCTTTTCATTGGCGGATGTTGGGAGTGGGGGATGGAGAGTGGGGGGAGGTTATACGCGGATCGAGGTTGGCGGGAGGGCTGATGGGAAATGGAGAGACTGAGTGACGCTGCTTAGTGCCTACAGGCCCCTTCTCCCTCTCTCTCTCTCTCTCTCTCTTTCTCTCTCTCTCTCTCTCTCTCTCTCTCTATTGCTCTCATTTTGAGTTTCTCTCCAGCTAGCTCTCTACCAGGCTTCAGCTCCTCACATGGTGGAAACTCCAACATTCAAACAACTCATTCCAGACTGTCACTGAACTCGTTTTCTTGCTGTCTTATTTGCCCTTTCTTGCACAGGGCGGACACTTTGAGTGATGCCATTTTTGGTAACTTAAGTTCCCTGAGCCAGGAAAAAAAGAAGACGTCGATATGTGCCAAATGTCCCACCTTCAACATGCCTCCAAATGTACTGGGAGAAATGTGCTGTCTCCAACCCCCCAAAAAGTGTTCAGCAGCCTTCATACTCAGCTCCACACCAAACTGAATGTTCATCGTGTGTCTGAGCTGCAGTTTGAAGTGGTCATGACGCATTTTGGCTCTCTATTAAAGGTTCCCTTTTGAGCTGCCGAAGGCCGCGATTTAACGTCAACATCTCTCTCTTGGTTTGTCATGAGACCAACTTTTTGATCAGGAGTTTTTTGAAAATGTTTTTCTCTTTGATCAGTCTTATATTAATTCTCTTATAAGGTTTATGTTTTCTTTTCTACAGGGCATACTTACATTTACACTCTGTTTTGATGGTTCAGAACAATGACCGTATGTGTGTTTGTTTATGTGTTTACAAGGTTTATATAGAGTTTAATACCACATACATCGTATTATCTCGCGCTGTTGCGAGTGAATCTGTAAAATTACCGCGGCAATTCCTTTGTCTCGGCACTCCAGCTGTCCGGCTGTGCTCTCTGTGCTGCGCACTGGGTGTTGACGGACGAGGGTGCACGGAGCCGTAACGGACCGGAGCAGACACGCAATGCACATGTATCTGGTGGAAGTTCGGGGTGATATGTTTGTCAGGAGGCATTAGGCTCGCCTCAGCTCCAGCTCTTTGCCTGTTACTAGTTTGAACAAAAGTTAGTAGTTGGAGACAGTATTTCCATAGCGACTGCCATGTTGGACTTCAAAAGTCAGCTTCAAAAACGTCACAGGGTGATGTCACTGAGACCATGTCCATGTTTACATAAAGTCTGTGGTGCTAAACAATAAAGCAGGAAGTAAATCGCTCAATAAGTGATTGAAAGACAATATGTAATCATCAAGTTCTTTAGGTTGTTTATCAGTTAAAGAGGCCCAGAGTGCAGACCGTAGCTGCTAAAATGTGACGTTTATTGGTCCCCTTTGTTTCATTTGCCTATTTTTTGAAAGGTTTTGAGTTGTGGTAGACTGCTTGATGGACAGAAGAGCAGCTGAAAGACGTTATCTCTTTCGGATTTTTTATAAATAAAACAGTAACACTGAAAGAATAAATGGATTATTTGTTGGATAAATTATGATAATCAATGGATGTAGTACTGATTTACATAAAGGAGAGCAGAACTGTATCCTATTGACTGCCAGATGGACTTCATTTCACGCCTTTTGTGTTTTTTATCCACCAATTCTCTTGACTTTTCAATTTAAAAAATGAAAAACAGACAAATTCAAATGGAAAGAGATGTTTCCAAAATGTATTTGTGCAAGATTAAGCATCCAAATGTCAAACAGTCAGTTTATGAAGATTTCAGGAGAGAGAAAGCAGCAAATGCTCACATTTGAAAAGCTGGAAGCTTCATGGGCTTGGGATTTTGCCTGAAAAAAATAAATGATTGATTATCAAAGTAGTCTACTTTAATTTTGTATGATAAATGTTTCTATTATTCAACTATTTGCTTTAGCTCAAATCAACTTTACGAGCTGTGGTTCTTCAACATCAGGGTAACTTCTCCCTCGCTTTTCAAATCAAAAGCATCACAGTCCAGTCTGGTGATCAGAACGAGTCACACGCTGGTTTTTCCTCTAACTTTCAAACCTCTGACTCCCAGCCTTCACCCTCCTCTGTATTTTAGAAAACGAACAAGTCAGACATCGTGTCTTCATTTTCTGTCTCAGCGCCGCTCGATTTCAAGTTGGCCTGTTTGATATTCAGCAGCAGGACGAGGATGTCACAGTGGCAGCGGAGTCTAGTAACAAGCTGTTACAGGGGGAAGAGTAGACGGGCATGATGTGTCGATCTCTCCCCGTCTCACTGCGATGTTGAGTAATGAGGAGAAGCTGTTCTAGAGATTACACTGTACATGCTTTCTGAACCGCTGCTTCTTCGGTTTAACCCACGAGAGGACGTGTTGCTTTGCTACATCTTTATGATGTATACAAAATATTTGGATGATTTAAATCGATTTTCCTTACGCTTCTTACTGATAACTTTCCTCAGAGATAACTTCTGTTCTGAAGTGAGGTTTCAAAGAAGGGGGTACCCATGGATACTACTAATGCCCCCTCTGTGTTGGCTAGAGCTCTCACTGAGTGGCTGTTTAACTTGAATGCTTTAGTCCACGATTTCTATATTAGCTTAGATCATTATTTAAGTACCACATTTTAATGTAGGTGTGCTACAGTTCAAGTTTCTTCTGCCCATCAGTTTACCAGAATATAGATGATGTAGGGGGACTATTGAGTCAAGTCCAAGTCTGTACCTGATTGATACCATGTTAGGACGAGGACCAAGATAAGTAGAACAGTGCCCATTAAAGGGGACATATTATGAGAAATCTATTTCTACAGTGTTTTTGAATGTTAATTTTGGTAACCTGAGTGTCTATCAACCCACAAAATGTGAAATAAATCCATCCAGTCCTTTGTTTGTGGTCTGAATAAGTCTTAAAAAACAGAGAAAATTGCTCAGTTTCAAATTTTCTCAACTTGTGACATCACAGTGGGAATCTGGTAAAAAAAAAGAAAGTCCCCTCCCCTCCCCTGGTATCTCCACCCATTGACTCCACCCCCAGCCTAGAGCAAAACTTTTGCGCAGGTCCACCATTTTTTATTCTCGCTACACAGGAGATGCGTCTACTGGGAAAACTCAGGGGGAGGGGCTCATTGCATTTAAAGAGACACACACACCAAAACGGAGCGTTCTGAGAGAGCTGGTTTATACAGGTTCACAAACCTCCGCTGGTGCTTGATTCATGTTATATTTTGACCACAGCACAGATGTTTCATTTAGACCACAGGGGACTGTTTGAAAAGGTGGAACAGGGGTATAATATGTCCTCTTTAAGTCTATTTCATACAGCAGTAGATGTCCGCTGTATATTAAACAAGTAGTCTTAATTTCCATTCCTCTCAAATAAGAAAAGTTTGACATGAGAAAGGAAGAGAGAACAGTATAAACGGACCTTTTGTTTCATTTATACATCCGTAAAATTCTGCTTACACATACAGTATGCACAAGGTTTTGACTTGAGTTCAGAGCTTTTTTTGCCTGTTTAATACAGGACAGTGGTTAGAGGGTTCAGATTATTAAATTATACAAAGATATTGTAACCACACAGGAGTAATACAGAAATGTTGTAGAATAATTAATATCAGAGAACAAAAAAAAATCTAGAATCTAGAAAATGTATCAGAATTTAAGGTCCTGTAATCATTTTGAGATGTCCATTTTCTTGAGCTGCTGGTGCCAAAAGTGTCTTGTTTTAACAGTGTTTGCAGGTGGATTTAGCCGTACAGTCTGGCAGATGTAGCGATACAAGACAGATTTGGATGGGTGTGAGAAGGATGAGTGCATGCCTAAACCAGTTAGTGTTGGATACAGAAGGAGCAGGAAATAAGTGTGTATCACGGGTATGCTGATGGTATTTCAGGTGATCTCTGGCCTTTTCGGTCCCGGCCCTGTGGCAGGGAAGTGGGTGGTGGTGGTGGGGGGGTGTGATGGGAGGTGGGAGGTTCAGGGTGATGGGAGGATAGCTCCAGCTCCAGGCAGCCTTCCAAGTGTGGGGTATAATCTGACAGCACTCAGCCAAGACACATGCAGGGCTAAGACCAGGCACCCTACCAAGACTGGGGCCTGCGGGGACATCCTGGTGAGAGCTAAACCTCCAATAGGCCTGGAGCCGAGCCAGGAGCCACACACACACACACGCACACACACACACACACACATGAATGCATAGTAAGGTCACACATGCGTGTTGAAGCTTCTCTTACACACCCACACAGATACATGATGCATGCAAACCAAAACAATAACACACATGGAGGGGGATGAACGGAGCAGGAAGACAAAGAAAGCATGAGGAAATACAAGGCTGCAGTCTCAATGGGAGGTTTGGGAGCCTGTGTGTGTGTACGTGTGCTTTGGTGCATCAACGTCTCATTCAGTCAGACCTCCCAACTACAACTCAATCTCCTGTGAATGTAACATTATAAATACTCGACTGACGTCTATTTTTCACGTTCTCATTGACTAATTAAGCTGTCGTCATGCCGTACAACTCGACGTCACTCGGAACAATTTGAAGACCTCAAAAACTCTCACTGACTGATGCTTGTTCCGTTTTCTCTTCCTCTCTCTTTTCCTCTCACAGATTATGTTTATTTCGAGAACTCGTCCAGTAACCCACTGCTGATCAGGAGGATAGAGGAGTTGAACAAGGTGAGTGTGTCTGAGCTTGAACGCGTGTCCATGAATGCATCACAGATCTGAAAGTTTTGCATCCGAATTCAAGCCCCTCTGGGGTTCTTGGCTGCATCCCTAACGCGTAAACAAATGCATGTGGCCTGATCATTAAAAAAACAAACTACTTTTATCCAAATTTTCATTTAAGTGTTGACTCCCAGTCGACATTTTCTTGGGAATTACTCGATTTGTAGTAAAGGGTCATTTTGAGAAGCAACTCTACCTCATCGCCTGTCCTTACAAACCTTTGCACGTTTGCATGTTTCCACGTCACTGCTCTGTAGAAGGAAGAGTATGTGCACATGTGCTTGTTGCGTCATTACTAGCCTGGCATGTTTACTACAATGTTTTGGTTTGTTTATGCAGATCTGTGTGCATGATACTAAACTACAATTACATGCATTTGACACACTGGCTTTTTCACATTTTAAAGATTTTTAAAAAAAATTAAAGAGAGTTGTTTACTTCTTTAGAATAATACTGAAAATAATACGAGTTTGCATTTTTGAATGTAGGAAATGGGTCTTTCAAAGAGTTCCTCTTCATCAGACTAAATGCAGTAAAAACATGATTGTAATGTCACAGGCATGACTGCTGTGTTGCTCTGGATGATGTCGGGTAAATCTCAGCCTGCCGTCTCTCACATTGTTCAATGAAAGAAGCAGAAAAAGAGGCCCCGTCTCTGTGGACTGGTTACAGGTGCCCGCTGTCTGTCCCCTGTCCCGGGCCTGTGCTGGATAATATGGAGGCTGTTTCATGTGATTGACAGAGAGTGCAGAGTGAGCCCTCTATTCTGCCTGTCACTGTCAGTCCTCCTGCGCCTCGGGGATCTGAGGGTTTCTCCTCCATAAGGTTGGAGATAAACAATGTGGGGACAATCCACAGCTGCTCAAAACTACAGGAAACACCTAAGACCTTAGCTGAGTCGACTACACAAATTGAAGTCTTTCACTTGCTGTAAATTATTTACAATGCTAAATGTGAAATTATACTATTTAACATTTAAGAATGTGCCGCCGTCTAGTCTTTCAAGGTTGATTACGCTGCTGATTAATGTTTTGTTTGGTCACAAAAGTTAGAGACAATAATGGATAATGAACACAATTTCCTAAAGTACAAATCAATGCTACCAGTGTTAGCATTTGGTTTTGATGCTCCAAACTGACCTAACTTGATCCGTTTCCAGATGGCTCAATACAAGCCGAGGGTGAACTTGGAGAACATTTATCATCTTTGTTGCTCGACTGTCACATTATTGGAGATCCCCTTGATGCTCCCGTGTCATATAACAAACTTACCGCTTATTTGTTTAGCACACATATACTCGTGGAATCTTCCTGCCTTCTCAAACTCCTCTCTTATCCTTGACTGATATGCTCTGCTTTGATTCGGCTTTGAATAATGTCAGGTTTGGAGTTTTGATTCACATGCAGTTATGAATATTCTTTACATCATTAATTGAAACTTTTAAAGGGAAACAATACTCTCATAAAGGCATATCCGTATAGATCGATATATTCACAGTATCAACAAAAGAGCGGAGGATAACAGAAAAGATCATCAAGAAGTTAGATCATGTGAGTGGAGATTGCTCTGGTCTCACACAGGTCACAGGATATAAACGTCATCACCCTCTCCCGCTCCCTCACAGTGAATTTTCCTGAATATTTCCTGCTGTGTTCTCCCATTAGCTCACCCTGACTTCATGCAGAAAATTCACTAGGGGCCATGCAGGAAAAAATCCTCGGTAAAGATAATGAAGCTATCAGTTCACACATGCAGCTCACCCTGAGTTTGGTGCATGTGTAAAATCACCAAAGGAAGTGTGAATTCTTAGATTTTCCTGCAAACATTTCTTTAATCTGTTTTCAATTTGCGATAAAAAATGAAGATTTGTGTTGCTGCTGCGTTTGTCAAACATGGTAATTAAATTTTAAAGAATTCTTGAGTGTCAAACGTCTGCAGTGCTAAATTGTCTGTAGAAAGTGAAGATTTACCTCATGCTGAATGTGTTTCTACTTTCTCTGCATCTCTCCATCCATCTCGCTCTCACATTACATCTCACCAGTCGGATTCACGAGAGAGTTCCTAATCCAATATGCTCGGCCTATGAAGAGATAGAAATGAGATTGTCAATGATGTGTGACACTTTAGAGAACCACAGTTTATCAATATTGCAGTTTAAACTCTATTATTCCATTTTCTTTGATGTGTGGGGAGAGAGAAGAAAAAAAAAGCTGCTCATCAATTTCTAAATGAGCCTCCCTGCTTTTAAGACCTCAGGTGTTTTTTTCATTTTGGCTGGTAGGATTCGATGAAACATTGTCACGCAGCTCTTAATTTAAAAGCAACATAATTATCAACTAACCAGTGTGTTCCTTAAAAGAAAGAAACGCTGCATAGGAACCTTGGCTCTGTGAAAGCTGCAGCACTTCTTGTGATTTTCGGAGCATTGCCGTAGTCTCACACTGTGTTTTCAGCCCTAGTTAAGAACTATCATCTATGGGTTTTTTTCATCTGTGTGTGTGTGTGTGTAGGTGCTCTGTGTGTGGCAACACTTGTTGCCGTGGTAACGCCGATTGTCTCTGGTTTGCAGACAGCCAATGGGAACGTGGAGGCCAAAGTGGTGTGTTTTTACCGGCGCAGGGACATCTCCAGCACACTCATCGCCCTGGCAGACAAACATGCAAGTGAGTGACCGATCGAAACCAAGCAAACGCAAAAAAACAAAAACAAGAACACGAAAAAAAACCACGACTTACTACGGTTCCTTGGGCGACACTCGACAGTTATTTTCCACTGCGAAGTTTTTGTTCCTTCACATCCAATCAAAGTAGATTTCCCAGAACTTGAAAACACAACGCCGTGTGTTATTTCCTTGATTGTAAGGCTTGTGTGCGCACCAGTGATGATAAAAAATTGAATTCAGTTTTTTCTGTTGCCGAGCCGAGAGAAACAGTCCAGACTGCAGTGCAGCCCCTCCTCTGATAGGCCTGGTTGCAGACAGGATTCGATCTGTTGAGCATATCAATATGACGACACCTGTGTCTGTGTATGTCTTAGCACATTATCCTGTTAAAAGTGTGGGCGTGCGGCATGTACGTGCATGTGGTGCCAGAGCTGTTTCTGCTGTTTGTGGAACAGCTGGTAGACTTTCGAAGGGGCTCTGCCTGAAGATTTACGGTGTGACCTGTTAATGTGTTGTACGAGGCGAAGAAAGGCGTTCAAACAATGAGTTACATCATGATGATGGGAAATAAAAAAAATAAAAAAGGAAGGAAGGAAGTAGAAGGGGGATACAGAAAGAAGTCGATGGTCAGTTGAGGGTAGTTAGTGTTAAAAGGGAGAGCGAGAAAGGAGTCGCAGGTAAAATGAAGTGCAATGCTTAAAAGGCCAGGGGTCTCATTTTGAAAACAGTGCGTAGAATCCAGACTAAAAGCTTACGTGCGCCCAAAACACGAAAATAATTCAGATGTTTAAAACCGTTCGTACGCACACCTGTACACAATGTTCCCTTTATAAATCATGATCCACCTGGAGATGTGCACACGTAGTTCAGCCCCAGCCGACCCGCAGGTCTCGGCCACCTCCACAGTGGTTGGCTGTAAACGATGCCTTCAGGGCACCGCTACAGTGCCTGAATTCAAAGAGTTTAAGAAGCATAGAAGGGAAAGGAGAAGGACATTTTCAGACTTCAGGATGTTTCTCTACATTCCTCTCTATCACCTCCATATTCCTCCAAATGTTTTACAATCTACATGCATCGTAAATAAGTCATGTATCGGTTGAATAGGATGTCTGGTTGATTCTACACACAGGGCATTGATTGCTTGGCTCTGCTTCTTTTTGAAGAATTTCTCCTCTTTCCTCTTCCTCAGTTTTCTTATCTTTTATTCACATTAACTTTTTGTGGGTTGTTTTATTTGATCCCACTTGAGGGGGTATTGTTTCCTGCACAGACAGTAAAGTCTTCTCAAAGAAAATGTCTATTCTGGGTTAAAGAATAAATGACACGACTTGTCTCTTATAGATAAAAAAAAGTTTAGTACATTTTCTGAATTTGAGATGCCATTGACTTGTCTCATATTGTTATTTGATGGCTAGAATGATATTGGTTTCATTGGTAGCGAGATTCTAAACCAATTTACAAGCCAGCCTGCCTCAGAGGAGGATATAGATTGTATTTGTATTTGATTTGTAATAAGTGCATCTGTCATCTATAGGAAAACCTGACTGTAGGCAGCATCTGTTCTCTCGTTTCCCATCTTCAGATTCATCTTTGTTGGAAAATACCACCACCCACCACCCACATGCTAGCTGTTAAATTAGTCATCCTTTCTGGCCACATTTTCCGCTTACAAAAAAAAAAAAAAAACATTTTAAAATGCAAAAAAAAAAAAAATGGAAGAAGAGAGCAAAGATAACAATCCTTCAGTGAATATTTCAAAAAAAGCGCCACCATTTTCACTCTCGGCTGACCCTCGTGTGCACATATAGGGATACAAATCTTGACTGATGGCTGTTATCAAAGCTTGCCATGTTTAAAGATCACATGCAGAATGTGACCAACTCAGTTCCACTCGGTGCAGGCTCTGCTCTCTGCTCCCTGGTGTCGTGTACCGAAAAGGAGAGTGACATTTTTTTGGATAAAGAAAGATTGAAAAGGAACTTTAAAGATAACATATATTATGTAAAATACACTTTAACATGTTACCACTGATATGTGTCCCTAGCCTAGTCTGTCTACAAACCCCCCGATCGTGAGAAATGTCCATCCTCTCCGTCTTTTGCCTGCTCCACTTTCCAGGAAATGTGTGCTCAAATGGGCTGATTTTCCCTTCATGACATCACAAAGGGCAGTAACCCCTCCCCCAGGTGGGTGACACTCCCACAGCTAGGTGTTTATCTGCCTTGAAGAAGGCTATTTCTTTCATGTCATTCCCCATTCTCTCTCCCTGATTTCTGAGTCTATCCACTGTACTGTCTCTCAAATCTAGGCATAAAAAGCCCCCAAAAAACAAAAAAAACAGTCAATCAGTTACACTTTTTAATTTAGGTCGTTAAGTAATTTTCTTGATTTAAAATCTAAACTCCCTCCTACTTTCATCGCACACTGGGTGAAGCCCTCTGACAGTGACTCTGCTGTAACCATGTAGAAGAGGGACAAAAGGTGGAGAGAGAACAGGTGAGGCGACATGTTCATAACATTTAAACTTCTTACTTATACTTCAGCAAACATTTGAAATGATGTTCAGTTATATTTATCCTACATGATTTAGCACTGTGATTGTAACGTCTAATTAAACCACAACTCCCCGTGTAGAGCTGCCTGTGACTCACGTAACACTTCGCCGTGTGCGCTGCAGGTGTAGCTGCTAAAAGTAAACAATCAGCGGCACATCTGCTCCGTTAATTTTGCCACGGCATTGACGAGCACTCGATTGAGGTGCTGCTGATAGCGGGAATACACTCATTTCAAATCTGTGATTAAGCGTCTCCCTCAAGCGTCCTGCTGATGCATCTGTGGCAGCGGCGGCGGTGTCGCCTGTAGCCAATCCATTTTTACATGCAGGGGACCCACAGACTCTGTGCGCACAGAGGTCATTTCTCTGATTACTGACGGTGATATCAGACAGACTTTTATTGGAGATTAGTCATGGAAATTTTTGATTTGCATCACACAACACTGGCAGCGGCTTCAGGTAACCTGACTAACATGGCACGTTGTGCGATGCGACTATCGCACATGAACACATTGCAATTGTGTTTGTGATGTTGAACAACATATTTTTAGCGGAGAGAATCACACCCATGATACCCCGCTACCCTCTACGTCATCTTTTGTTATTGTTTTGATTGAGAGTCCCCTAGCGGCGGATTTTACATACTGTACATTTAACCAAAACGGACAAGTCTTTAACAAAGCTAGCTAGGAGAGTTGGTAACTTTGATCACAGTTTAATTCTACTCAGTCAAACATTCATAGTGTCTTAGCAACAGTAGAAACACTGCCATCCTTTCGTCTATGCCAGCAGAACCAACCACTAGACTTTGACTGGGTGTGGCACGCCTAATGTTGGCTCTGGGGTGTGAAGCGTATATATGTGTGTCTTTGAATGTGCCTGTGTGTGAGAGTGTCCCTTTTTTGAGTGAGAGCAGATGTGTATGCATTAGCCTATGTGTCAGTGCATGTGTGTGAGAGGCCTTCGGGAGGGGGGGGGGGGGGGGGGGGGGGGGGTTGTATCCATCCCAGGAGGGGATTGTTTGTTCTGTTGGACCACACAGAATCAGTTTGTCACTTTGTGCGTCCCTTTCTGTAAAGGTCTGATTATTTTTGAGCCTGCATATGCTGCTATTATGTTTTTTTTTATGTTACAGATCAAGAAGTTTAGAAACCAGACCTCTGATTTGTTGTTCTTTTGTTTCAACACATGCAGATAAAACCAAAAATACAATCCTATGATAGCTGTAGCTGTCCATGGACACAATACAGTGAAGTAATGTTTGCACGATGGGCTGTACCTATACAGGCCTGTTGGGATTTGAATGAGCTCTGCCAGCTGCAGCCTGGGTACGGGGGCTTCCAGACATTTCCAATATGCAAAAAATGCATGCCAGGGACTGGCTGTGCACCGCATGGGTGTGGGCTGTATCCCGTGTGTAGCTGCAGCCGCACTGCATGCTTCTTCTTCTCAGTGTTTGTGTGTTCTGGTTTCATTTTCTATATCTTATATTCTCAATGTGAACTTGAATTTTTAGCTCCGGGTCCTGTCACAGGAGTTGCTGAAGGGGTGTGTGTGTGTTTGATTCAGCTTCATTTCGGATTAGCTGAGAATGGAAGGCAAGTGTGTGTGCGTGTGTGTCTTAATGTGCGTCTGCTGTGAGTCATTGATCAAATATTTTGCTTGCAGAGAGTCTAAGCACTCCCTCAATGGGGCCCTCAAACTCCAGCATTAGCCCCTCCCCTGTGAGTCGAGCAGCCCCCTGAGTGGTCAGCTTCTGTGGCGGACTTGGCATACTACCTCCCCGGCCCCTCCCTTCAGACGTTTGAATTTGCCATGACTCAAACCTTTTTCTATTTTTGAGCTCCAAGCTCTAATAAACAATAGACATCAATGTTGCCAGTTCAGTGGTGCACTTAAGTATAACCAGTATAATAATGAGAGTTAAACTGGTCGTGGTTAGGAAGTGAAGTGTAATCTAGCCTCATGTTTCTCACTTCCCTGTCTGGATGCTTTATTACACCTCTCTGCAGGATTTTGATCCATGTGTTGAGGATGAATTTTTGCATTGCGGCCTGCAGAGCTTCATAAACCATGGCGTGTTATCAGCAGTACGCGAAGGCCACTTCCTCGCTTAGTGTTGACACAGTTGTGCTCGTGCACATCAAGACTTCATGTTGTTGTTCACAACAGAAGGCAGCTAATTAATAGTTTTAATTTCCGTATTCATATTGCCAGTTCAAGGCTCAATATTTACCCCCCTTTAACGTCTGGCCTTCAATATGAATGTCACAGAGACGTAAGTGTGAAGCCAGGTTGTCCCACCTCTGTGGGCGCCATTGAAGGCATCACAGGGGCGTGACGGGATCACTGAAAGACAGCGGAGCCAGCAGAGGAGAACTGTGCTGTGTGAGTGTGTGTATGTGGAGCCCCCCCGATGTTTCTTTACACATCATGTTACACCTATAATGATGCAGTGTGATATCACCGACTGGGACATCAATATTCCGCTGTTAGGGAATCAATATGAAAGTGCAAAGGCTGAGCTTGGTTATGGCGCTCTTGCAGACAGCGCTAATGTTGTGTTATGGCGCTGTGATTCCGCAACAGTTACAGCGCTGTTGTGGAATCGCTAATTTTTTTGTGATGTTTGTCGGGTAAGAAGAGGGGGCATAACATATTCTCTTTAGCTGCATACACTATTTTTCATCATGGCTTCTGCGAAGGGGAAGCTAATGGCAGCTCAGCCTGCAGTCCCCGGATGTTCTCTGTTCCCTGAAATCAACAGACGGATACGGTAACTTACCAAAAAAATCCCTTTTATTGACACCGATTTCAAATCCTGGGTCTGTTTGTTTTGAAGTAGAGGAGACCTCTGCAGGTCATTTAGCTCATGGCAGAAAGCCTGTGACCCCTTCACCCTGAAGGAATCCTAATCCAAAAACAAACTGAGCTCCTAGAAACAAGCTGAGCTAATGTTGGAGGCAGCTCAGCACGCAGCTCCTGACACGCTGCGTCTGCTGAAGAGGGTCAAAGAGACACTGATGCTTCTTCTTTTTTTAACCTGATATTATTGCTCTTTGTTGACCTTACTGTAACAAAAAGAATCCTGCCTTTACGTGAATGTAAAACGTGTGTGACACTACTTTAGTGTATGTTTTCAAACTACATTTTCAAGTTAAGAAATTATAATCAAATAATAAATCTTAAAGAATATTAAATCACTTCATATCTACAAAAAAAAACATCAGGAGAAGATTTAATATTCATGTGGTCTAGCTCTACTTCATCCCAGCTTAGAGGACTTCAGGAGTCCAGATCCTTCCTTGTCACATTGTCAACATAGAAAACATGATCAGCGTTACAGGGCTACATTGTTGTTGTTGTTGTTGTTGTTGTTGTAGTGTTTTGTTTTCTCATGACTGTGCTGCTCGTGTTCTTGGGTTTGTTTGGAATTTGCTGCAGATGTAAAAAAATCTCCACAATGCGCTCAGTGAATGACATTAAAGTAGGAGTGACATTTCTTTAAACACAGTATCTTGACTTTGCAGACATGTCATGTGACCAGCACAGACCAAACGTAAATCTTAATCATGTGATGATGTTTTTGATACGACTATTATGACTTCTATACATTTTAGTATTTACAAGCGTGGGGGCAAAGTGTTCGTAAGTGACAGGACGTTAATAAAGCCACGTTTCCACCAAGCGGTCTGGTTCAGTTCAGTTCGGTACCCATTTATTGACGTTTCCACCATCAAAAGTTGGGATCCGTACCGTCCTAATTTTTTGGTACCCTTCTGTTGGGGTGCCAAGGGTACCGATCCAACCCTAAAGGGTCCTTTGTTTAGTGTGTCCCTGTTCTTCTTGAGCGTTTAACTTCATTAATAGCGGGCTACACTGTGTTGAGCTGCTATGATGTCACACTATTACATAGCTGACGCGGCTATCTCCATCTGGCTTACACGGCGCTTACCATATAAGGGTACGGTTGGCTGTGGAAAGGCAAGCAAGTTCAGGGTTTACCGTACCGGACTGAACCAAACCGGCGTGCTTGGTGGAAACGAGGCTGTAGGTAGTGTTGGTTAATGTAATGCAACCTCAAAGGCCAGATTAAGAACTATTCAGTGTATGTAACATCGCCTAAAGCAGCCTTTCAGATGATGTCCTCTGACATCACAGTATTGATTTTATATTGATAGATCTCCACAGTTTAGCAGCTAAAACAAGTTGACAGATATTTCCCTTTGTAGCGTTTTTGAATACACTGTAAGGCTGTCTCCCTCCACCAGCACTTAAACACACTCCTTGTCATAGAGGTGTAGTCAGTTTGTTAAGGTAATAACCCTCTGCTGTGCTCTCCTCACCCCCTCCTCTCGCCCTCAGGCCGATCTCTCCTCTCCTCTCCCTCCCCTCGCGGTCTCTCAGTCCGGTAAGGCGACCCATTCATCAATAATTGATAATTGGCTGCGACAGGTGAGATGGAGAGGCAATTTGTAGAGAGTATGGTGCGGGTGCACTGCCAGAAGATTGGCTCGAAGGAGGAGAGGAGGAGGAGGAGGACCGAGGTTGGGGAGTTGAGTTGCTACTCGAGGTCGCACAGCCAGGGGGGCAGCTTGAAGGGGCCGGCCCCCTCTGATGGACTGCCCACAGAACCAGGCTGCTGTGTGTGCAGATCCATGGACATGTGCACACAGGTGCAGAGTAACACGTGCGCAAGCACACATCCCCACATAGACTAAGTTGGACCTGAGTCAAGTTTATTTATAAATAACCTAAAGTCAGACACTACACCTTTAAGCATCTAGCCTCAATCTTTGCAAAGAAAACCTCAACAACAAAAAAAACCTTTACAAGAAAACTAAAAGGAGAAAACTGAAAGATCAGAAGTTCCTTTCACAAGATGGAAAACACACGCCAAGATTTTGTACATGCAGGGCGGAGAGAACAAACTATTCAATGATTTGCCTGCATGTAACAGAAGATTGTTACATGCCTTCTTCTGTACATCCAGAGGTTCATATACATGTTCTGAGTATTGCACATGTTTCCTGCAGTGTTTTACATCAGGGAACACCCTGCGTGCACTGCTTGTTTATAGGCCACTTTTCATATGTTTATGAAATCTAATATTTGACTTACTTAGCTATAAATGTTGGGAGGGTAAAGAGGTATACACGAGGGCTGGGAATCTTTGGGTGTCCCACGAGTCGATTCAATTTCGATTGTTGTGGTCACGATTCGATTGAGAATCTATTTTCGATTCAAAAAGATTCGTGATTCCAAGTTATTTATGAAGGAGTCCATACTTCAGGATCTACTCCAGTCATCCGTGAGACTGGCTGCATTTCTTGCTGCTCCATTTGGCGTTCTACTGACTTAAAGAGCTAGCCTTAGCACTTAGCAGGGAGTGACTGATTTTTGTGAAGTTATGAATCTATTTTAAAATCTCAGAAGATAAGAATCTCGATTTTTACATGAATCGATTTTTTCCCCCTGCTCTTGGGCCAGGTCACCCTTGTGAAAGAGATCTTCATCTCAATGGGTCAATTACCTGGTTAATAAAGGTTAAAAAAAAAGAGAGAGAGAGAGAGAGAGACGGGAATAGTGGAGAATAGGCGAAGACATGCACCAAACAGCGTCAGGGTTTGAAAGTCAAACCTACGACCAGTGCAGCGATGTCTGTAGCCTCTGTACACGGGAGGCCTGCTCTACCAGCTGAGCTACAGCGGCGCCTGGTTTTTACTGGCTTAAAGTCGAGGGGTTGTTTGTTTTGGAGAGAAGGAGACCTCTGCATGGTTTGATCACTTCAGGGCATTTTTAAACTTTGTCCGTATTTGCAGAGTGAAATTAATTGACAAAGTCGACCCCGGCTCTTCTCTACTATTGATTGAATCTGTCGACTTTTGGGGGGTCAGCTCTAGATTTGACCAACTCTTATCTCGCAGTGAGCCTTGCCTGGGGCACATGCAGACGTCCACTTTACCAGTAATAAATAAACACCTTTTGCATTTTAAATTTGATTCAGTTTTGCAGCAGTATACATTTTTATGCGAATGCAGACCCTTGCAGAGAAAACACGACCGGCGGTTTCAACTTCATTGTGAGCCGTCCGGCTGGACGACCAAAATGTAAAACACGTGTGCATGCACCGAATGTGTTAACACACGTTTTCAGTCATGTAACACATTAGACATCTTTCAAACACACAGTTAATATCTGCGTCTCACCTTCCCTCAACTCTCCACCTTATTTCCTGTCCCATTTCATCTTGTTATTATTCCTTTTATTAATAATCTCGGCCCATATTGGGCTGCTTTTACATGGCAGAAGATGGAGTGAGGCTCATGCCGTGTGTGTGTGTGTGTGTGTGTCTGCTGGGTGCTGAGTGCTGGGCAGAGTGAGCGAGTGAAGGAGTACTTATTGATTTTGGCCACACATCTCTTCTCCTGAAAATCCCTTGATTGCTTTTGTTCTGCTCCCCGTCTCCCTCTTTCTGTCTCGCTTCCTCTAATGAAACTCCAAATGAATTGGAGCACGTAGTGACTGCTCTCTTTCTCTCCCTCCCTCTCTCCCTCTCCCTTCCCTTCTTCTCCTCTTCCTCTCTCTGTCTCTCGCTCTCTCGGTTGATTTCTCTATTACTCCCCCTTCCTCCTCTCTCCCTCTCTTTATCTCCGCGTCCTCATGTCTCTCTCTCTTCATCTTTTGCTCCCTTCGCTCTTTATCACTCTCGTCACACTTTGTCCCTCTGTGATCGTCTCGCTTATTTTATCTGTCCCTCTGTTTTATCTCTTTTCCTGTCCATCTCACCTCCTCCCTCCCTACATTCTCTCTCCTTCATTTCCTCCACCCTCCTCATCATCATATGAGGAAGGGCTTGTTCAGTGGAGATGTTTCTACCAGCAGCAGCTCAATCTATTCTTGCAGAATGACGCAGACACATGATGGGCTCAAATGGGGCTGATAGGCCTTCAACATTCACTCTGTCCGTTTATTTCTGCTCTGCTTCTGGAGGACTGTTTATCTCTCTGTGACTTTGGATTCTTGTTTTCTTCCTTGACGTGGTCTGTTTTAGTGTGTGCCATATAGAGCTCGTAAAATACAAATAATCCAGTCTTCTGTAAAATGCAAATCTGCAAGTGAAACCCTGATATGCGTCCGGACATTTTCAAAACTAGAAGAGAAATGTCAAAATCCACTTGTGCCACATCTCAGCTGTTTATTCAGTATGTGCATCTTAATTTGTTGTATTTTATTTTCCTAACATACGTACATCTGTGAAAGTAAAACACTGTTAATTATGATGAATATTTGTAGAAAAATATTGAATGCTTGGACTGAACCAACTTCATCAAAGAGGAAGTAACAAAAAAAAAATCCAAAACGGTCATGACAAAAACACGTTAATTCGTAGAAAAGTCATTCTTCACGAGTCTGATTTGAAAACGTTTTTCTTGTTCGTGAAACATATTCTGAGCTGATCAAAGATTCCTCTGTTGGAGTGCAATCTAGATCCAGTCCTTGGTCCATTCCAAACCCTTTCACCAGTTATTGGGCCAGTAATATTTGTGCTTATCCCCGCTGACGGATGAAATACAAGAGGCCAAAAATAACCTCCTGGCAGAAAACATCAAATCATTCACGTGTTGAGACTGAAATGAAATGATAAACACTGCAGCCTCTCATCAAAAATAACTGTTAAAAGGATTTATTTTCCGTGTGTGTGTGAAGTATTTGCTATTATTAAGACACTCGTACTACCGTTTAGTCAATATTACTTCCTGTTTGTGAGTTGTATCAGGTCCAACATTTAATTGGTTCTTACTCTGCGCATTCCTTCCAATGGCTTTTGCAAAAAAACAAAACTGCCTGCAGTTTTCTGAAATCCTTTCTGACAGCACCTCGTTGGTAATGCTAATAAAATAAATCACGCCATAGCTCCCTGACACACGCCGCTGAAGCTGCCGAGTCTGCTATGAAACCAAATGAGCTCAATCAACGACTAACGCCTGAATGCATCACCGCCGGGTTTCTCACACAAAGGTCAGTTTACTAATCAAGTGCATCTGTCAATGCACCGGCGATACCGTAATTCATTAGCCTCTCCATTGTAGCCTGATCCTAACCCTTAGCTAATGCTCACATACTCATCTGAGCAGAACGCAAATCATGTATTTTATTGGACCAATTTAAATTTAATTTTTATACTTGTGAGTCAAATTGATTTCATTGGGCTTACGGTACACAAAAAAAGAAGTTTAATCTTAATTAAAAAATATTTTTCAGGTCCTGTGAAAGAAACGAATTCAACTTTCTTTGTATCGTGAATGAGACATTTCACAGATTAATATATCCAAGCCTTAGCAAACACGAGCAGCAACTATCTGCATTCATTCAACTACTTGTGTTATTTCTAATTCCTCAGATATTCTTGTTTAGGGGCGGCTGTGGCTCACTTGGCAGAGTCGGTCGTCTCTCAACCGGAAGGTTGAGGGTTCGATCCCCAGCTCCTGAAGCAGCATGTCCGATGTGTCCTTGGGCAAGACACCTAACCCCGAATTTTCTCCCTCTGCTTCGTCTGCAGCGTATGAATGTGTATGAATGGGATTAGTTACTTCTGATGGTCACTTTACAGCAACCTCTGCCATCAGTGTGTGAATGCTCTTCAGCCCCCCCCCCCCCCCATGTTCTTAAAAAGTTTTCACGCTAGAAATATAAGAGATTACCCAAGTTCTGATATATGGTGAAGACATTTATTTGTCGTTGAAATGATGGAGAGTGGGAGAAACTGATATCCAGAACAACCCAAGTGGAACAGAAAACTTCACTGTGATGATATTTGATTAATATTTCAGTTCTCATGTCGACATCTTCTGGAGATTGTATGTAAAAAAAAAAAACAACAACTGCATTTGTATGAACACATGTCCTGTGGGACTCCATTGTTCCGACTCATCAAGTGTTCATTCTTGTGCTTCGTATTCGCTCGCTGTGCACCTGAGACTGTTTTTGGATGCAGCCGATGTATTTGCGATTCCCCCCACACATCGCCGTGTTCCCTCAGGACGTCATTGTTCCACCTCGTCGGATGTGTGTATATTTGACCTTTGCCCTTTCCCCCACAGGGGAGCTGGAGGAGGAGATGGAGAATCCAGAGATGGCGGACCTCCCCGAGAAACAGAAACACCAGCTCAGGCACAGAGAGCTCTTCCTGTCCCGACAACTGGAGTCTTTACCTGCAACACACATCAGGTACACTACTGTTCATCATCCAACCAGATGTTTTATAATATATCTAATACATTCAAAATACAATGGAATCAAAATCCAAGCAAAGAGGGGACAGAATATTTAACAGCATGCTGAAATTTAAAAGTGTTGTCGCCAAGATTTTTCTGTGCGTTCACCGATTTAGCAGCAATTTTGTTTTTGATACTGCAGCAATGTTCTAAATCAGCAGAAGAGCAGCTGGTGAATGTGTTCACAGTGCAGCCAAACGAACACATTGTTTTAATAAAGAAGTAAGTCAATAACAAATCTACTGCAATGTCATTTCATGCTGCGCGCCGTGTAAGGAGCTTTCCTCACACACAGTCAAGTTAGTAATCTTGTCAAGGAGTTTGAGGCGTTGCAGTCTGTCGCTCTGTAGCTCCTCTTATAACACTTCACTGACGCTGGGATTTTAGAATTTGGAAATCAGGGACAATTCACGAACAATCATTTGTAAAAATCTTCTCTTAGAAAGTGTATTAACTGTATTAATGTTGCTGTCATGGCTCACTTTGGTGACGACAGCATTTTCACTTTTATTTGACCTTTCACAAACACCACTTGTTTTGCCGGTTGGATTCTCTTTTACAAAACGATGAGATACGATGTAACGATACAATGAGCACTATCTTCTAGTTAAAGGAAGAATGTGCGACTTTTTGATCCATTAGATGTCGCCCTTGAGCACCATCATGAAACCAAAACAAACTCTCCTCCAGTGACACACCACCAAACCCCTCCCCTTCCCCTGACGAATTTTTCACTCAGACTTTACCCGGAATTTTTCCCGCCAGACCCCTAGTGTTTTTTCCGCAGCAAGTCCGAGTGAGCTGATGTGATAACACAGCAGGATATTCTCCGGAGAATTCACCTCGAGCCAATGGGAGAGGGGAGTCACGTTTATATCCTGTGGCTGGAGGCAGTGCATTGACTGCCTGCCCACGACCGCTACGATCATATAATTAAACGGCCGTTGAACATGTTTTCTGTTTGTCAGTATGTTGTTCTCAGCGTAGCATTGATATAAAGGCAAATACTCTCATCATAGCGTCGTATAGCGGACTCTGCTGCTCCATCTGCCACTTCCGCATCTTTTTTTTTAACGTCACGTCTTACCTCAGGAGAACCCCCCGCCCCCCCTAGTCTCCGGCTGTGAGGAGCATGTATGTGAACAGCCAGGTCGGGAGAATATCCGAAGCAGTCCTCCCGTAATTATCTCGACATTTTCAGGAGTGCATATGTGAAAACGGCTTTAGATAATGTTCTACTTGATTACATGCTGCATCGTCTCAACTATTGTTCTTAATATGACAATTATCCAAATCTGATAAAGGCTACATGAACTGCATTTCCCAGTTTATTTACACATTTGGTGGGAATTTAGAGGGAATATAAGAACAATCATTATTATCTTTAGCCATTAAAATGCCCTGAATGACGTCTGCCGACCTCACAGTGAAGGCAAAGGACTATTGGTGAATGTTTTCCGCAACACACAATTCAACAGTTTGTCTACTTCAACACATTATTTCTGTTTTATATCATAACTTACTTATTTGAATGGCTGTTTTGTAAAAAAAGAAAAAAAAGAAAGGCAAATCCGTGGCTGTAAAAGCTGCAATCTTCCTCAGACTTGTTTTGGAGGATGATTGAGATGTGATCATGAATTGATTTCTTCCCTCACATTATCTGCTGCTTGTAAACCGTCTGCTGTCTGTCGAGCCAAACAAACTGAAAGAATCCTGTCAGACGCCGTGTGCACGTTGAGCACTAAATGTCAACACGATGCTTGATTCTACATTTAGGGTCCACCTTTGCTAAATCCGTCATCTCCAGACAGCCTGTCTAATCATTACCACATTATTACTTTGACATTTCTACAGAGAGGCAGGAAGTGAGAACTGGCATCTACTCGAATAAAAAACACTCAGATTTTTTTAGAGCGAGACGTTATTATGATTTCTGACTGAGCAAGGTCACACCACTGTTTGAGTTTATAAGACGGCCAAATTGTGTCTGCTTCAGGCTGAGAAAGGTTTAACTAATTATCTGGTAAATAATTTGAATTCAGACGGTAGCATGGGAAGAGGATGAGTGTCAACACGCTGAACCATGATTCAACAAATAACAGGCTATGCCAGCTGGAGCCAAATCAATATTGTAGTTGCAGATTCTGAGATGCATCCTACATCAAAGTATCTTCTGAGACAGCTCGGAGAATTGTAGCGGCCTTCATCTGGTACTTATGTAACGTGCTTTCCCCTGGACTTCAAGTCTTGTTGGTTCTTCTGTGTTTCTCTTGTTAACTATTTTCTCTTTTCCCTCCTCCTCATCGTCTCTGTCCTGTCTTTCAATCTTCAACTTTTGGTTATAACTCCTTTACCCTTTTCCTTTCCTTTTCCTCGCTCCTTCCTCCTTCCTCCCTTTTTCGTCCAAATCCTCGCTGGACTCCAGGGGGAAGTGCTGTGTGACGCTGCTGAACGAGACAGAAGCCCTGAAGTCGTACCTGGACAGAGAGGTACGTACGCCATCCAAATAACACGACGGGGTCTTCTTAACTGTGATTAGGTGTGTTAGATTTCAGGATTATCTCAGAGCGAGTGTGTGTGGAAGACTTCCGAGTTAAGAGATTCTTGTTTCCAGATGAATAATTCAGCGTGTTGACCCAGAATGTTCTTTTCACATACAGTAATGAGGAGACGAGAGACTAGCAGAGGGGAAAGTACACGCTCACACACACATACACGCAGACGCAGATACACTCCCTCTCTATCCCCTCTCCGCTTGCCCGCCTCGCTTCCTGTTTCTTTCATTCCCATCCTCACGCCTTCCTGTCTTTTCTTTATTTCCCAGGATGCCTTCTTCTACTCGCTGGTGTACGACCCTCAGCAGAAGACTCTGCTGGCTGATAAGGGGGAGATCCGAGTCGGGAACAAGTTTCAGGCCGACATCACTGACCTCCTGAATGAAGGTACATCATACTGAAGTCTCGGGCGTTTTAATTGACATGTTTGTTTTTTTCCAGAGAAGCATATTTACAAGGCAGACCGAACCATAATGAAGTACTCCGTGTTTAATGTTCGAATAATTATTCTATTCTCAGGAACATTGCATGAACTTTGAGTGCCCTTTCATGCCCAGAACCACAGCTTATTTTCTGGTGATGTGTTTGTTTTTAACAACAAAATTCATTATAAGTACATCACGATGTGTGCTTAGTCAGGTGTCAGGGTTTGCAAATTGAGTGAAAACCATTTGGATGAGAAGTAGTGCTGGTACTGAATAATGACATAAACATGAAGTAGAGAATAAATGTACCAAATATGAAACACTGGTATTGGTTTAACTTTAAGGATACTGGAGTATTTAGCGGTACGATCATTTCAAAAAGATTCAAGTCCTGATAAAGAACGAGGTGCAGGATGTTCTTTGAAATAGGACAACTTTTAATGACGCCTAATCTTTATTTACAAACTCAACATCAAATCTAGCATTTAGAGGTGGATGTTTGTATTATAGGCGAGCTCGTGCTCTGGTTTCTGTTTGAAGTTTGTTTGTAGTCTGAGTAGTTGTGACCACCACGTGTCAGGCAATTTTTAACACTTGTTATGTCGCAAAAGCCAATCAGCATTAAGAGTCTCTGTCTCCCTGGAATCCACAGAAATGATTGATCCGACCTCCACTCGACAAACTAACATTTTCAAAGTAGTGTTCTTCTCATGAGGACAGAGGAGGAGCTCGCATTTTTACTTTTTTCCAAATCTGATGTTTTTATTCCAGCAAACTTAAGACCCTGTTAACTGCGCGTAAGTCACAATAAAAGTCTGTTTCTTTTTCGGGTTCGTACAGCTGAAGTCAGCCAGAGTGAAGCCTCTGTGGAATTTACTATTTACAGTTAAACCGAGACTCTCCAGAAACTGATGAACAGGCGGTCCTTTGTGGGGGTGTAATGAATCAACGTTTACGTTGCAGGCAGTTCTTGAGGATTTTGTTTTGCTTTCGAACTGAACACTCGTTTCTGAAGTGGCTAATTGGACTGTAAACAATGCAGCGCACAGTAAAGGAAGTCATGGCTGGAAGTCCTGACGCTAAAGGCCCTGACACGCCAGGGAGATTGTCGGCCGTCGGTCCTAGTTGGACTGTCAGTGAGTGGTCGTCGCCCTAGTTTTTGCGGTGTGTCCGGCTCCGTCACTACCCGTCGGCCCCAATCTGCCTTTTTTCAGCCGATTCGACATGTTGACCGTCGCGGGAGAAATTTCTCTTATTGGCTGTTCAGCTAAGCGAAACAGGAGAGCCATTGCACGAGAAGAAAAACGGAAGCGCCTCTTCTGTTCTTGTTCCGCTAATAAAAGACCAAGGGCCATTTTCAACTTTTTATCAGACATTATTCTCGATTTAGAAGTACCTATATTACGAGTGGTGAGCGACAGCGGTGAGAAAATTGTCTTCTCAAATCACAACACATTCTTCCTCGTCCTCTTCCGGTTTCACCTTTTTGCAACGACGATTAGAGACTACCGCCGCCTGCTGGCCCGGAGAGTTATTGTTCCTCTAAAAGACCAAGGGCTGACAATGCCAGAGCCATTCTCAACTTTATATCAGACGTTATTCTCCATTAGTAGGCTACCTATAATTCTCGTATCACAACAAAGGACTACCGCCGCCTCACGCGTGCGCAGGACGTACGTGGTGGTTGGCCGTCGACTCTAGTCTTTCCCGTGTGTTCTAGTGCAACTTTTTGGCCAAGACAAAAGGCGACATGAGGGGACGCCACACGCGGCATTCTTCGCCACTACTTCTTTGCCGTTTGCTTGGTGCGTCAGGGCCTTAACTGGTGGCTGCACCAGAATGCACGAGAAGTTTGCAGTTTTTCCCCAGAGGCATATATCATCTTCAGACGATCGCTGATCTGAAACTTGCTTTATTGGCAACTGACAAGTTCACATCTTGATTCCATTTCCTTTAACAGAAATATAATGACTGATTCCCTCCTTATACTGGGTAACATGTACGACTGCATACAGGCAGTCATTTAAACACCTCAATATAATGCATGAGTGTGTATGAATTATGAAATATGAATCCATAGTTTGCCTCGCTGTGTTTCTGTGTTGACTGTGGTCACCTTTGCTGAAAACATCAATGGTTGCGTCATTTCCAAGCTGCTTCTACTAATTCTGTATGTTTAGCACACTTACCTCACTGTGTTAATATTTAACCCTGTCAATGTAGTTTGGACCTTGCACTACCGTAGTAGTAAGCAGACCTCTGAATATTTTCAATAACATAGAACCAATAACTATTTTGCATCATCAGCAGTGTGAGCGATCGTTTTTCTGCCAGGAGTTTGTGCAGTTCCTCACTATTTTTAAACGTTGACTGTTCGTCTGCCAGTCTAAGGGGTTTCATTATGTTGCCAGCGTTTTATTCTTAGCAGGTGGGAAAACCTCTGAATTTGCAATTAGGGCACCATGGGACTCTAAACTCTCTAATTAAACTCATGTTAATGGAGTTCTGTTACATGTGTTAGAAGCTCAGGCCGGTTGGCTGGTTTGTTGCAGGCTGGCAGTTTGACAGACACCCAGCTATTCATCTCTGGGATTCATTAGAGCTTCCCATGAGGTAGTTGTTTTCAGGAAGGGAGAAACCGGGAAGAAAAATCAAGTTTGATTTTGGATTTTTCAGTGTAGTTTAGAAAGCACGCACTCAATAAGGAGCAAAGGAGGACTTGAACATTCACTGTGTCTGTGGGCTTTGTTTGACGACGTAGGTGAGGATGATGAGAGAGACCTGGAGAAACTGGAGGAGAAGATCTGGGACCCGAACAGCTTACTGACAGAGAAGCAGATTGACCAATTCTTAGTGGTCGCGCGGTAAGTCACAACACAAGTGCAAATGTACACAAACCATGAGAAAGAGAAAATATTCATTGAAGTTTGTTGAGTTGGCGTCTTGCTTCGAGTTGGTTAAGATCATTAGTAACTACGAATAAATACAAGAAATGGTCAGAACATCAGTTTTTCGGCTTGTATGGACAAAGCAGAGAGATGTTTGCCCCAGTTTTTAATCTTCATTCTAAGCTAAGCTAACTAGCTCCTACCTCCATAGTTAATTCATTTGTATCTGGAGTATCTATCTTTCCATTTTTAGGAGACGTCTTGATGGAAGTTTGAGCTTTTTCCCCTTCTGGGGTCCAGATGACTCACAGGTTTCATAAAGATTCAGATTTGATCACCTCAAGCAAAACAGGATGCAATGACAGCTATCAACCATTTGGGGGCAAATGCTCTCATCATAGTACATCCACTAAAACTCTTTGTTTTTCTCGTCTCCTTAAGTAGTCGTGCCCTTTTCTGGTTAACCAAGAACGATCTCAGTCTTTAACGAAACGGTCTCTTTCTATACGAAGGCTTTCACATTTAGAAGTTAGATTTGAGCTGGTTAGAGTTTAAGAACAGGCTCTTAAAAAGGTGTACTTTGATGGGACACGCTGTCATCTGAGGAGATGTGCAGAAGCAATTTTGAAACCCTTTTGTCCATGTTTAAAGACACCTGAGCTCCCCTTTAACTCTCTACATTACGGCCAACAAACATTTAGCTAAACTCAGTTCTCAGCAGTATTACGTCCATTCTGTGCTAATTGGCTGGAGGTGTATCATTTTTGCAAAACCTCATTCCTGAATATTTTAGCATGACGCAGTGGATTTATGACTTTTCTAATTAGTCCTTCAACTTTTTGTGAGTAATTTGTTCAGACAAGACTTTATATAGAACTTCATCAGTCACCATATCTAGATGTTTAGAGTGAACCGAACGGTTATTTCTTGCTTTCTATATCATTTTTGTGTTCTCGTAGATCGGTAGGTACATTCGCCAGAGCCTTGGACTGCAGCAGTTCTGTCCGGCAGCCCAGCCTTCACATGAGCGCTGCTGCAGCCTCCAGAGACATCACCTTGGTGAGATACACATCCAAACCGGCCTTGGGTCAAATCTGCATCACACCATTGATGTAAAGTGTAGTGTGAGTGCAGCGATGTTAATCAAAGAAAATGCTTGAAGTGTGTGCGTGTGTGTGTGTGTGATTGTTGAGGCCTGTGTGTGGTTATTCCTAACAAGCACTTGGCCCCAGAAGCCTGGTGTGGGTCTATTCTGCCCTAGATCTTATCCTCATATATAAAACATAGATGAGAGGCCTTCTAGAAACCCACATGCGCACACACACGCACGCACACACACACACACACAAATGCACACAGCCCAGAGCCTTGGACATGGAGCTGCATATAAACTCCATGGACTTACCAAATAAAAATCTTTTGTACTCCTCCCAACAAGCCAGAGAAATGTTGCAGAAATTCTTGGCGTTATTGTTTCTAACCGCACCAAAACCACAATAAAAAGTCCTCAAGTCTATGACATACGTTTTTTTTTTTATCCGTGTGTTTTAGTTTCACGCCATGGACACCCTCCATGCCACAGGTTACGACATGACTCGAGCCATCGCAGCGCTGGTGCCTCAGGGTGGGCCCGTCCTCTGCAGGGACGAGATGGAGGAGTGGAGCGCCTCCGAGGCCAACCTGTTCGAGGAGGCGCTCGAGAAATACGGCAAAGACTTCACCGATATCCAACAGGATTTTGTGAGTAGCAACCCAACGACATATGTATTATTGTATTTTTATAATTATGCTTAGTCCCTTTCTTGCAACAAGTCAGTTGAAGAGATAAATTCCTATCAGCTTTTTGAGGTTGAAAAACCCACCTTTAACTCCTCTGGTTTCCTGGTCGCCTCACGTTGATGACTAGTGTCTAGAAAGGAACTGTTTTTTTATGCACCCCGCAGCTGGAGCTAACTTGAGGAATCCCCTTCTTAAAATCACTACATGTGGTCATGATGCATGAAGAGAGACAGGAAATGTCAGGAGGAGAAAGTAGGAGATGACATGCAGCAAAGTGCCGAGGTCGGATTCAAACACACAGCCGCTGTGACGAGGACTATAGCCTCTGTACATGGGGCGTGCGACCTCACCGCTACGCTATTGATGCTCCAGGATCATTTTTGATGTCTTCAATAAACGATGTTCTTCATCTATGTTGAGGTGTAACATCTGTATCTTCTACGTTTCTTTTTGGTGTTGTGTGATTTCTTACTGTGTTTAAAACGTACTTCAGCTTGATTGTTGCAGTATAGTGGAGATATGTCGGTGGACTTATCGATGACTTGGTATGCTGCTCATCAGCCTGTATGAGAGACGCTCATGGTCTTATTGAGAGACGTGCTCAGTAGGTCTTCAGTCGCTGTCTCTGAGTGCAGACGTTTGGACTTCTTTAAGGCGTTATGCTGATGTTTCGCAGAACAGTTGTCAAGCACCGTAGTAGTCTGGTAAGCCAAGATTGCGAGATGGAAAATCTTCCAACAAGAGCACAAAGACCAACAATTCAAAGACACATTTAACAGAAATATCCTTCAGGAAATGGAGTGAGTGCAAAAGCCAGGAGAAAGCTTCTTATCTGCTGAAGCTCCTCACAGTCGCCTGTGCTCTCAGCCTGAGAAGAACGATGCTGCTCAGCTCTCTCTCTCTCTCTCTCTCTCTCTCTCTCTCTCTCTCTCTCTCTCTCTCTCTCTCTCTCTCTCTCTCTCTCTCTCTCTCTCTCTCTCTCTCTGTGCATCACTCCACCACCTGGTGGCTGGCTGCTGTCAGTGCCTCTCGCTCAGGTTTCCACCCAGACCTCCTCCTCAAACAACAGGACGTCACCACCATGATGGGTGGGGCCTCTTTACTTTACGGCTCATTCTGCTTTCAAACTTCTCAGCTGGAACTTTACACTGTCGCTTCTCTGGGTTTGACTTATTTGTGGCTCGTTGTGTTGGTCAGTTATCTGAAGAATACCATGTGTTTTTCTTATGGTGACATGTGAAGGAAAGACGCTTGTGCCAAATCCATTGTGGGGTTGTTTTAAGCAGCTTAAATGAACAATAGAGCAGTGCTTGCATTGCTTTAAAGCAACTTGACGGTATAGTGTGTACAGAAAGTATTTCACTCAGCTCTGATGTCACCACTCCCCAAATCACAACACTGAAAACGTACTGAAACAATAAATCCATTAGTGGTCAACAATAAAAGTCATTAGCCGATTTGATTTGTTGGAACATTATTTGTAAGAAACATGATCAGATTTGAGCTCCTTCAATGTGATATCTTCTGGTTTCATTCCTCCATGCCAGTAGGACGAGCACTTCTGGGCCGTGGACAGAAATCAGAGGAATTAGAGTGTTGGAAAAAACCTGATGGACATTTTTCTTCAATTTTCTGGCATTTCTTAGAACAAAATACTGACTTTAAATGGGAAGGTCTGTGTGGACTATAGTGCTTCATTTTGTTTTCAATGCACATTTTGTATTCCTGTTCATGTGGACCCCTGAGATCTAGGGTAGTGGTTCTCAACTGGTCCATCCTCGGGACCCGCCATCGACTCCTTCATGAAAATTCGTGACCCAAATTTCTGATATTTTTCGATAAATCAGATTTTATTTCATGACAAATTGTGCAGTTTGGACCTCAGATGGTACAAAGTGTGACAGAATGAAAACATCTTGTCAAAGAAGGGCTTCATAGACCTTATGACACCATTTTTCTTCCAGACACACCTACGTGACCCACTTTTGGGTCCCGACCCACCAGTTGAGAACCACTGCTCTAGGGTACAGCTAAGACAAATCCCAACAAATAAACACGACTGGTGAATTGAGAATACAAGCGGCAGATAAATGAATAATCAAACTAATATTCTGTTGTATGCCTTCTCTGGAATAATGAGTCATTTCTGTGCTCTCTCTCTCTCCTCCTCCAGCTGCCCTGGAAGTCCCTGACAAGTATTATTGAGTATTACTACATGTGGAAGACCACAGACAGATATGTGCAACAGGTAATGACATGCAATACACAATACAGAGATTTTAGGTACCGTTTTTGCAGCTATCTTAGTGTGCATTATTTAGTCCTTTGCCATTTGTGTGATTCATAGTTTGCTTTCCTGACAGCTCAGTAACTGTCAAACGTTTACCTTTTTGTCTGCGTGCATCTGTTCTGTCATTAGCTTCAAATTCAAAATTACAAGAAAAAGAAAATCACCATTTAATGTTTGTCTTCTTATAAATGGGGTTATGTATGTCAGTGACACTCAAACGAGGCTTTGAACTCTGTCCTTTAATACTTCTTATTTCTAAATGTTGTTGTTGGAGCGAGCCTCTCTTATCACACCCCTCTTCCTCTCCTCTGTCTCTGCTCCAGAAACGATTAAAAGCAGCCGAGGCAGAGAGCAAGTTGAAGCAGGTCTACATCCCTAACTAGTGAGTACCTCTTTGCTACTTTCTGTGTGAAACATTGGACCCGAATATACTCACCAGAGATCGCTTTTCATCAGAATAGACTGAGATATCTCTGGAGTTTTAGAGTTGGACATCTGCTGCTTTCATTAAAACACAAACCCCCTCATTCTTTGTCATGACAGCTCTAGGTTCAGTATCTGTGTTACTGCTGTCTCGTGCAGCACACTGATGAATGTTGTCTTTTCTCTTTGGCCTGTTCTTTTATTTGATTTGCTGCTCTGACCCCCTCCTCCTCTGTTTCTGTGTCCCTCCACAGTAACAAGCCAAACCCCAACCAGCTGAGTAACAATGTAAAGCCAGCTCTGGTGAATGGAGCGGCGGGTGCAGTGGTCCCAGGAGTCCCAGGAGTCCAAGGAGTCCCTGGAGTTCCTGGAGTCCAAGGAGTCCAGGGAGTCCAGGGAGTCCAAGGAGTCCAAGGGGTACCAGGAGTACCAGGAGTTCCAGGAGTACCAGGCGTTCCAGGAGTACCAGGCGTTCCAGGAGTTCCAGGAGTTCCAGGCCCAGGTCAGATCCCCGGCCTGGGCAGAGCCTGCGAGAGCTGCTACAGTAAGTCTTCCTCATTTGTAACTCTGCTGTAATGTAACTGCAAACCCAGCTGTGTCGTTGATTCTTTACATGAAGAATCTGTACGGATTAGTCTGCTTAATATGATAACCAAGGATTATTGCTTCAGTGTTCACAGTTGCTATCCCATAATAAAATGAGCTGCTGCTTGTTGAATAAACACAGATCAACCATAACTTTCTGACCCCCTGCCTCATATTGTGTGGGTCTCAACATTTGCTGCCCAAAACAGCCCTGGCCCATCGAGCAGTGTTCACTCTGACTCCTTTCTATCAGGATCAACAAATGATGAGATAACATGACACACACGTAATATACAGACCAGAGACACTTTACAAGAGCTGCAGTTTTTGAGACGCTCTGACCCCGTCGTCGGGCCATCACACTTATCAAAGTTGCTCACATCTTTACTCTTGCCCATATTTTCCTGTTCCAACACATCAACTTTAAGGACAAAGTGATCACTTGCTGCCCTGACAAACCCCCACCCACCGACTGCTGCCATTGTAAAGACATAATCAATGTTGTTCACGTCACCTGTCAGTGGTCATCATGTTAAGGCTGATCGGGGGACTTTCAAGTTTAAGAGACAAAAGGACTGGGGGAAAACATGTAAAGAAGTGTACCGACCCACAAGCTTTCCCTTTCTCTTTGTTTTAGAACAAAATCTCAAATAAACACCAAACCAAACGTTCTCCTGTTGAATTAAAAAAAAACACTGAAATACTAAATCCTCACGTCCAATGTGAAAAAATACTTGCGAAAGTTCTGTTTGATTCTTGATGTGTTGGTTTAGTGTGCACCATAGACGTACTCTCCGCTCTTTAAGTTATTAATGTGATCATGTGGCGCTCTTACGGCTCGTTTACATCTGAAGTAAACACAAGAAGTGTGTTTTTCTACTGAAGCCATCCTTTCATTCATCTCAGTTAAGTGTTCTGCATTAACACCCCATATTAAACGACCACTAACTTCAACCAAAGCATTCTGTAACACATCCTCCTTTAAACAGGTGTTACTTAAAGACAGCCAGTGTACACTGTGTGTGTGACACACATTAGAGAGAGTGGGATCTGGAGCCCTTATTTTAGTGGTTGTAGTTAATTGAGTGATGAATGATTAAAGGTTGTACTCTTGCTCACATGCACTTGAGCTAATGTTCATGAATTTAAACGTTTTTTCAGCAAACTCAGGCCTGTTTTATATACGTCAGTGTGTTGCATTATCATACTGAACTCACTTTCATTTGTCTGCTTGTCTGCTTGTCTGCGTGTGCGTGTGCGTGTGCGTGTGCGTGTGCGTGTGCGTGTGCGTGTGCGTGTGCGTGTGTGTGTGTGTGTGTGTAGCCAGCAGCTCCTACCAGTGGTACTCGTGGGGACCCCCCAACATGCAGTGTCGGCTGTGTGCGTCATGCTGGACCTACTGGAAAAAGTACGGAGGGCTGAAGATGCCGACAAGACTGGACGGAGAAAGGCCTGGACCCAACCGCAACAACATGGTACAAGCTAACACACGCACACACATGCACACACACACACACACGCACACAAAATCACACGCATGCTTCACTGTACATTACTGTTTTTGCAGACAAAAGCCTCCCTGTTTGACCAAAGCGTTACTTAACCCTTAAAGGAACAGAGAAAATATTCATCTATTTTGGTCTCCATGTGACTTTAACCTCCAGTTCTGCTGAGTAATCGACTTTCTAGTTTAAAAAAAGTCAATACAGTCAAAAATAAGTTATCATTTCCCACAGCCACTGTCACACTGATACCCCCAGCAGAGCGATGACCATAGCCACCCAACAACCTCCATCTCCACCTAACTGTTCTTCTGTCCAGCTGCAGATACAGGCAACCTGCCAAAAAAAAACACCTTCATGAGTGTTGTGCCATCAGCTAGAAGTGCCTAGAACTTTCTGTGTCACAAACACACAGCTTATTTTGTTGTCTCTCCAGAGCCCCCACGGCCTGCCCCTGCGGCACAGCGGCAGCCCCAAGTTTGCAGTGAAGACGCGACAGGCTTTCTACCTGCAGACCACCACCCTGACGCGGGTGGCACGTCGCATCTGCCAGGACATCATCAGGCCGCGATACCTGGCCAGGCACCCCTACCTCCCTGTGAACACAGCAGCCATAAAGGCAGAATGTAGGAACCTCCATATCTCACAGAATGCACTTTATGCCAATACTTCAAAAAACAACATGAAATTGATTGGGTTATCTTTGTGTTTTTTGGGAGTCAACTTTTTTATTCTCTACTTATTTCTACAGGTGCCCTCCGGTTGCCAGATGGGCCAAAAAAAAGCTGTGCCACTGAAACCTGTGGAACGTAAACCTCTGGAGTCCGTGGTTCGGTATTTAGGTGAGAAGAAGCCGGTCACAACCCACATCCCTGATACTTAGGTTTTTATTTTCACCCAGTTTGAACTGAATGTGATGTTGCAAATAGATAGATGGCTGCTTTTAAGATGATTCTAAAGTCAGAGTCATTTGGTAAAGCACTTTGGTACAGACCTAAATATCTGACAAAGTTTTGGACATCCATTGATCCTAACGACTTATCCACAAACTTATCCTACAGCACAAGTTCACATTTGATTTTGAAAAGCAGCATTTCACAATTGAAGTGCCCGGGGCAGACACGGGCATCTCGACTTGTTATTTAATAAGTCCTCTAAAGCAAACGAGGCGCTATGCTCTTGCTCAGGTTCTCCGCAAGACCGATGTTAGGATGTTAACGGAAACAAAAATAACAGGAAGTTTCAATAATCCATTTTTTAAATTAACTTCCAAGTTAAAAGTGAACAAGAAACTTAACGCCTATAACTGTTGATTAACAGATGGATGAATGTGTGACCAGCTCTGGATTTAGTCTTATTACGATTGGCACCCCAACAGATTTTGGTTAAAGTTTAAAATCCAGTTTGAGAAATACTGTCTCCTGTTTCAAAGCTGGTTTTTTTTGGTTAAAAAGTTGCATCATGTTGCTTTAAATATCTCGACCTTTAGGTTTGATACCTAAATCTTGTCTTGCTGATGATTTTCCTGACAGCATCAGCCTTCGTGAATATCACTTCTTGTTAGCTCATCAGCAGAAACCAGCATCCTTCCACTCTTACACTAGCTTAAAGAACACTTCATTATTTGAACATGTCTTTGAAACCTCTCTAACTGCATGACAGCGTCGTCGTCATGTTATCACGCCGATGTTACGTCAGACTTCAAAACACAGCTGCTTTCAAGCACAGCTGTACAGATGTGTTACCATAGCTACCCACTCTTAGTTTCTTTTCTTTGGTTTTATTGAAGTCCTCGACACTTTGATCCTGCTCTTATTACCGTACACAGAATGACGTTTAGCTTCTCTATAAGGATTTAAAGCTTCCGTTAATGTGTCTCAGAGTGAATGTATCTTGTGTCACACATTTTGAGTCTTTGAGAGTAACTCTTGGCACCTTGAAATGAGTGAATCATCAACATGTGTTTTAAATATTGTCTGAATTTAAGTGTCTGAGAATAGTCTGTCCCTTCTGATAGCTTAATTCCTTCTCGTCCTTTCTGCTTATCTAAAATGAAGTGCTTTAAATCCCCTTTTTTTTTTCTTCTTCTCTGTTTCCAACCCTCCCTCCGCCTGTTTTTTTCTCACCTCGTTTCCGTCCCTCTCTTTCACCCACAGAAGCACATCCCCGTCCAGCCAAACCCGACCCTCCTCCTCGTGGAGCGTCCATCTCTACAGGCAGCCTGACGCCCATAAAGTCCTCCCCCATCCTCAACAACGGCTCCCCCACCATCCTGGGCAAGAGATCCTATGAGCAGCACAATGGACTGGATGGTGAGTGAGAGACGGGGAATGTGTGTGTTAGTGTAATACTTTCGAGCTGGAAAATCAAAACACAAACTCTGAACTCAGTCGTTGAATCTTGATGACTTTTTTCCTCGTGTATATTGCGCTTCTCTCGCTTTAATCTTCGTTTCCACAGCGAGCTGTTTGAGAGTATTAGCGCACAGTTAATATCCCTGCTGTCTTTGTTGAAAATTAATGTAATTCAACATAATGTAAATGTGATCATAATGATCTCCTCACCTTATTAATCAATTACTTTGTGGTAGTGTTGTAGACCACACTAACTGAGACCAAGACATACCCGAGACCAGAGTGCTCCGAGACCGAGACAAGACCAAGACATTTAGGGATCGAGACCGAGACCATACATATCAATGAAAAATCATCATCTTCTGTGCAGCAGGCGTGATTCTCACTTAGACTGTCACACAGGAAAGGTTGAGGCCGTAACCGAGGGATCTTCTTGATTTAAAATCCGGAGTCCGCCCAGTCTGAGACCGAGTAAAATTTCTCTCGATTCCGAGACGAGACTGAGACCTTCAAAAAGTGGTCTGGAGACCCAGACTGATTTGGAGTACTACGCCACTACTTTGTAGATTTCATATGAACCTTTAATGAGGATTTGATTGTAATGAAGGAAAATACTTGGAAATGTCCGCAGCTGCAGGTTTACTTCTTTTCGGTTTTTGTGCACTTTTGTCTCTAAAGGCAGATTCTCATGTACATGGAGGAATAGGAGCAGAAAAATGTTTAATTTCAATGAGTATTTGCAGAATTTCTTTTCATCTTGGAACCCTCATTTTGACAACTTTCATTGTATTAACACAAACCAAAACGTATTGCAGTAAATGTTCACGTTCTTGGACTCACTCGACGGCTTCACAACACAGTTAAGATCAGGCTGCCGCAGGGTTAAGAGTTCTTGTGGGGGGCTCTTTATTTTTTTGGGTTACGTCCCACTTTCCCCGCTCCCCTGTGAAATGAGAGAGGGGAAGAGACAGACTGAGAGATCAAGAAGAGTGTGAGTACACCAGAGAAAGAGGGAGAGAGAGAGAGAGAGGGAGAGAGGGAGGGAGGGATGGAGAGAGAGAGAGACTGCAAGAGGAATCGGATCAGCCTCGCTGCTTTAGCTGGAGGCTACAGTCTATGTTGTCATGGTAACAGCGGATAGGAAGAGGAGGAGGAGGAGGAGGGCTTGGTAAGTGTATCCTGAGGGAGAGCATCTTCAGCGGTCTGTGAGCCCACCGCAGGCCCGGGCCGGGATAACACACAGGGAGGAACTGCCGGAGAGCAGCCAGAATCTAGTTTATGGGATAACTTTATTTACAACGAATTACTCACCCGTTAAAAAAGATGGAAATTTTATATCAGAAAGGGGCAAAGGTCAACTTCATTGTGGCATGACAGTGCTGTGCAGAAACACTTTATTTAACAACATATTTTAGCGGGATTGTGAACATATTTTATAGTCTGATACTGAATTGTTGTGTTTTGATTTATTGTCTGTGCTGCCTGTGTAACCGGGGTACTCCTGCGTTGTGTTGGAGAAGGAGGAATGATGCTGGGACACCAAGGATTCTCTTTATTGTTGACCACCATTCATTCAGATAAACACGCAGTCAAACAGAAACTCTTTGTTAATTCTACTGCCTGCTCCATCTCCTACAAATTTAAAATCAACTTTACACAGCGTCAGTGAACTCGACATCCTGTACCTTAAAGCCCACAGCAGCCACTCACATCACATCATTTTATTTACACGGCAGTTCAAAAATCAAAGTACTAACAGGTTGTGACATGAAAACATCGTGAGTATATAGAAATAACCACAGAAGAAGAAAAACAGGAGGCAGGGTCATTCTGGATTTCCTCATGGTCACATTTAAACAGTAAAAGGTTGATTTTGTGTGATTGGCACGTCCATTATCCTTCTTTTTTTTTTACTGCATAAGAATAAAGCATCAACCATGACTGATTGTAAACTAAGTCTCTCAAAGAGGAGCTGCATGTTAAAGGCATAGTTCAACATTTAGTGTCAATCAGATGCTATTAGCCTAGCATAAAGACTCAAAACAGGGAGAAAGCTTTGCTAATTAGCATTTTGTGTTGTGCTTATTTTATCTGTACACACAGAAAGTGTCTAAATGGTTAACTTTTCCCCTCAGTAGATACATACAGTGGTAGATAAACATGCCTCCCTATAGTCGTAGTGTTTCATGAAGCTGTCTTTGGTATTTTAGCGACAGGCCCAATATATGTAGCACATGCTGCTATCAATGCAGACACTCTCGGACTGAATATGTAAAATGTTGAGGAAATATTGTGAACGTTCACTTGTGGCTGAATGCCCAACATCAAAATGATCGATCGACAAGAAAATGATCAATCTGAATAAAAATGTTTTAGATCTAACTTTGTTTTTGGAAAAAAAATCCTGACTGTGATCACTAAATGTAGGATTAAAAAAAATGAGGAGAGGCTGTAGACCTTGGGGTGCTTCTTTTTAACATGTAAAGAGAAGTGAAATATGAAAACCTGTCATCAGCTGTGCTGTTGAAATATTGTCTGGGTGATTGATGGGTGGAGTCGGAGTAATTAAAGAAGAAGGGTTCATCATGGCTTTATTTCTGTAGCTTTACTTTAGAATTCAGTACTTTATGGTGCCACCAGGGGGCAGAAGACATTATCCTTTCAGTGGACTGATGAGAGTGTGACCATCATCTTTTGTCCTCTTCCTTCTCCGCAGGCTCTAAATCCAAAGGCCTGACTCCACAGTGGGACATCATGGCCAAACGGATGAGCGATTCTGCGCGGCCGTCAGTCTCTCTGCAGGACGAGGTTCATGAACTGGACTGATCGCTCTGTGGGAACGACCTTTACTTCACACCCAAGTGAGGTGAGGCACACTGATCTTTGTTGTGTTTCTTTTTTTTACCTCTGTAGTGATTGTTTTTTTTAATTAAATAATGAGGGGCTCTTTCACTCTTGGACTGAGACTGGCTGTAAGCAAGTTTCTAACATGTTTGATTAAATCAGAGCACACTGAGAGTTGAGGTTAATCTTGCTGGTCTAAGGGACAGTTCTGGTGCAGGTCATGTTAAAACAGACTTTTTCCAATGAAACCAGGAACTGTGAGAATGATGTCATGTTGACTGCTTCACTATTTGTATTTGTACATTAAAGGCAGGGTTGGTCATTTTCTCCAGATACACTTTTTAAGACTTTTGGTTGAAACTGTCTTTAGGTCCTGACAGACATTAATAACTCATGTGCTCTGAAAAAGAAACAAAGAAAATCTGTAGCAGTTGTAAGCATTTAAAAACTTCGACCAGACTTCGTCTGCCACGCGGTTGATGAACCAATCACGTCTCCCTGCTCGTTCTCTACCCCTTGCGTGCACTAGCCCACACTCAAAGCGCTTCACCGATAAGGCAGTTTATAATGTGAGTTTACTTACCGCTGAATGAGACATGAGACGACGTAGTTTCTACACAATGCAAACGATGAGCTTAAGTCCGCTTCTGGAATAACGGCGCTCGTGCATGTGAGTGAGGGGCGTGGCTTTTGAGGGAGCACAGAGGGGAGGGGGTGGGTGCAGAAGGAGCACTGAGGGAATGCTACTTTCAAAATCATGCTAGTTTTCCAAAATGACCAACCCTGCCTTTAACGAAGATATCTGTTGCATATTTGCTGTGAATTGTACGCGTGGTTGTGTATACTGAGGGGAATAGAAAGAGTTGCTGTTTCAAATGTAGATTTGGATAAACAGGTGAGTGAAAGATAGAAAATAAAGTCGTTCTTTGACAGGAACAAACTGCTCATGATCTCTGTCCTGTGTGTGTTTGTTGACAGCAGATGGGAACATGAAATGGAAGGGCGTTTTTCCAGTGAACTATAGCCGAGTGCAGCTGAGGGAAGTTGAATCTGAAAGGAGACGACAGCGTGGCCACCTTTCTTCAGTCAGTACGGGTCTGTCACACTGCTAAAGACCAATCGATAATGGATCAGTTTGGCTGCGGTCAATCAGAAGAGGAGCCTGACTGTACAGGACTGTGTTTATTACTTACATTTTCTCGTTATAACTGTCATTGTAATTATTGTTATTGTTATTCTGATTTTTTTTTTTTTTTTTTTACCAACTATAACTCAGCTTATTGTTTGTCAATCAAACGATGGAACTTGTGAAGTTTCATGAATAATGCTTGCAGAGCCCCTGTGGAAAAGGGTAAGAAGGACTGTAACATAAGCCACTCGCATCTTCTATGTTTGTTTAATGTTTGTTAAAAAAAGTTCAATTCAACGAGGAGACGCACTTTGATTTCAGCGACCTGAGTTCCCCCCTCGTCTTTTGTTTCAATGAATTTGAATGCTTTACGGGAAATCTTCTGTTTTGTGAGCCGGCCTTCTCTTGGGCCAGAGAGGTTTAACTTATTGAGAAAGACTTGCTGTTTTTTCTACCTTTTTCACAAGTAATGCATCTATGCTTAGATAATGTAATTAAAAAAGAGAATTGATTTTCCCTCTTCTTTTGGTGTCTGTGCACAGACGTGTCCAAACTCACACAGGTATGCAAACTGAATTTATGCAACAACAACAAAAACAGATGATTCCAACATGCTTTCTGTTTTGTTCCCTAAAAGTGACCATTATTAGAACGTTGAAATGCTCAAACATCGCCATGTTTTGTAAGCAAAGGTTAGAAATAACAACCTAAAAGCAGGACTGTGTTCTGCTTTCATAAACATTTTGTCAATGTGTTTATTTTGTGTGTCATGGTGCATACAACTCCTCAGTCAAATAACGCCTGTGAACATCAGTCTTGATGGTTTCATTTGGTCGACATAAGCGGTGTCTAACACATTGACTGACAATCCTTTTGTATCTTTCGCAATTTAAGGAGTGAGCTCGACAGTTCAAACTTTTAATTTGAGCCTGGAACGTCATTGCAGTTTCCCAAATGTTCAATGATGTCAAGAAACAAAAGAGCACAAATGAAACAAGAAAAGGATGATTCTCAGTAAAACAATCACACACTGTGGGGAAGTGGTTTGAGATCATTGTCTTCATTTGTCCAAGAGAAACAAGAGTGTCAATCTGAGCGTGTGTTGTCAATTATTCCACACTTTTTGGAACGAAGTTCTCAGGAAACCTGCAGGACGTGAAGCAGTAGACAGTCAGTAGAGCGAGTAAAGGTACGGTGGTCCAGTTCAGCAGACATGTCTAATATCCAATAAGGGATTTATAGATGAAAAGATACATGTTTATCACGCCTCTGTGCCAGAAAACACCAACCAACGTATACAGAAAGAGTATTAAAGGTGAGCAGTTATGAATCTAAGCTCAGAGTAATAAACTGAGTCTAGGGCTTTAAGAGTGGAAGCATATCTAGAGATAATATCGCCACATTCTAGGACTGATATATAAACTGCTCCTACAATAAACCATAAAGTTAGATCTGTTTCTGCACAGTCTTGACTTTGGAAAAAGCTCTTATATTTGTAGCAAAATAACCAATAAAAAACACACATTTTAAAAACAGGCCTCTGCTTGAGAAAACCAACATAAAATGGTTAACAGAAATAAATGTACACCTAGCTACAACCAGGTTTAAATCCCTTTTCGCCCTCATAACTACCTTATTCTTTCTTAGCATCCATTCAAAGTGGCGCCGGAATCGTCCTTCGTGAATTTCTCTTCATGTTGACACAATGGCATCCTGCTGCAGATTTTATCCCCTGCTGATCTCTGATGTGAATTTTCAATTCCACCCCATCTGAAAGTTGTCACTATTTCTGTCCCTCTTCAGTGGACAAAAAATGATGCAGTTCCCTCTGGGGTGCCCTTCCAGTTAAGAAAACATGATGCAGTGCCCGCTCGTGTGACTTCTCGGTGGACAAACCATGGCAGGAGTGCCCTCTAGAGTTCCTTCTAGTGGAGTGCCCTGCATGCTTCACGATGCATTGCCCAGTCCTGAGGAATACTTGCTGCAGTGTTAGTTGCCCTTTCAGTGGAGATAATGTCACACAGTGCCCTCTATGGTGCCCTTCATCCACGATGCGGTCCCATTTCAGTGGGGGTTGGAGGGAGGGGAGAACTTGATGCAGTGCCCACTTGGTTGCCCTTCCAGTGGAGAGAATGAGTTTGGAGTGCCCGTACAGTGAAAATTATGATAGTGTGCCCTTGCAGTGCTGAGGATGTGATGCAGCCCATTGCATGTGCCCTTAGAATATAAAAAACATGATCCTGTGTCCTTTAGGATGCCCTCTCAGTAAAAAAGAAAAAAAGAAGCAATGCAAAGATGTGATGTCATGCCTTCTAAGGTGGAAAGAGACAGAAAAGTCAGCACACAAATGTCCTTTAAGTTTCCTTTATCCGGGTAAGAACAGCAAAACAACAACGGACGCGTTGCAGCACTCGGCTGAACGCTGATGAAGGCCTAGTGATGCTGACTTTTCTGTCTCTTTCTACTCTTGTTGCAGACGTGCACCTGAAACTGTGTTTACTGTCGAGTGTGCTCCTTTTTTGCTGTTTATGCCTTCTACAGTGCCCTTTATGCATGATGCAGTGCCCATCCGATGGGGGGGGGGGGGGGGGACTGCATTGCCCACTTCAGTGCCCTGCGTTTGAGAGAGCATGACACACTGCTCTTTAAGTTGCTTGTCAAGACGAGACGATTTCAAATTTGTTTTTTTCTAGGGTTGCTTTCAGGTGGAAAAAAATGCATTAATCTTTGTTTACCAGGATTTTGAAAGTCTCACCTTAAGTGCATGAGAACTTTTTGCTCGCTGTGAGTCCCCGACTGTGTGATATCCATATCCAGTCAAGGACATTTTGAAATGGAATTGAATCAAAAGAGAAATGTAGAAAGCAAGTCAAGCCTTCATATAAACTCTAGGACAATAATAGGCGATGATTGCCAATGGGTTCTGAGATTGGTCTGTATAAACTGAGAGAAGTACAGCAAATGCAATTACTTAAAGAAACTAAAGAAGAACATGATTGCACATCACTAAAATTAGCATTACAATTAAAAAAAACACTGACTGCTTTTACAGCTGTGAAACTTGTTTTTTCTTAGTTTTCTTTTTAAATCCCTCTATAGTCTACCATATTGTGTGCAAAAGAATCTGTGGACTACAATATGAATGCCTTAAATGTTTTTCCAAGATTATAGCCGAGGCTTTGTCTACAGCTAGAGCTTAGTTGTGAAGTACTCCAGTGTTTTCTTACTGAGGGTCATTGTGTTCTTCCACTCCTCTTCTCTTCCTGGGATTGTTTATGCTCTGGAGAAACTAAATATAAATATCTGTTCGTACAGCGCCTACTAGATCTATAGTCTAGGGCTGTTCTTTTCTGTTTCAGTCCACTCATCTGTAGGACGAGGTCGATGCTGATTGCTGGCGTAATGGTTCTGAGCGAGCATCCCTCCTGTCTTAAGGATGCTCTGTGGAAAACGGTATCTGTAAGGTATTTTAGTATCTCCCATTAATGTCCAATTGAAAAAATATCTGGTTGGTGAGTGCTCAGATAACATTATTACAATGCTCTTTAAATCACTGAGCGACCATCCTGTCTTGTTGATGGGGGCAGTTTCCTTTGAAGACCACTTAGAAAGACTGGACACAGTATGCAGAGGCGATGCTTCAGTTTCAGCGCTTCACCCTGAAGAACATTATCATATATCATCAGGTTTGAACGGGCCTTTCAGTAGTCTTATCAGAATTTACCCTCCATTGTTATTGGAAACCCACCATGGAGCAAGTTCATATGCTAATCCTTTAGCAGTAAAGACTCTTATCTGACAAAAACTAAAGGGTGAAGATAAACTGTTAAAACGGAAAAGACTGTCTCCAACCTAACTAATGGGAAGTCATTAGTTTTTAAGCCAAAGTGGACTGAGTTGATGAAATAACCGATACCTTGACACTTGTTTTTAACTGGTTATACCAGCCATGCCATATGATCAAACCAGCCATCCTTAATGTATACCAAGTCATTTAAGAGTACACCAACATTATATCGTTATTTAAGACACTTTGGCATTCAGGCTGTGACACGCCTTACAACTCCTGGTTCTTTCAAACGCAGATACACAAAGACGGCTAATTTTCTTGTGCAGGTGTCACTCCCTCTTTTGGCACTGGTTATATGTGAGGATGCACACCTCTTCAAACTCCTAAAGTATTCATTGTCCTGGAAGAGCAGCGGGACCCATCAGGTTTACTATAAAGGTTTAACAGTGTGAGAATGAGGTCACAATTCACCTCCCATTACCTGCTCCAAGCTTTAAAGGCAAATATCTTACAACCAGGCAACCTGAAACTCCTGTTGGGAAAGTTGGGTTATTTCCACCACTTTAACATTTAATACCAATTTAATGGTACTAAAGGGGTTTAGATGCATTTATTCTTCAAGGGGGACATGTTGCAATAAAATATGAAGAACAGCAGATAGTCATACAAACTGAGTAGGCCTAATATACAAGAAAAACAAACTGCATCCATCTGGTTTGATATTCTGTATTTTTCATGTGGAAATATCGCAGAAAGAAAAAAACAAGCCTATTGCAATGTAATCCCCCCCCCAATATCGTGCAGCACTAGGACATACGCTAGCTGGGTTAGCAGCTGCTACTCACCTATAGGCTAGCATTTAGTAGGTTTATTTCGGTTGTTTTTTTTACTGTGAATTAATTTTAGTAACTATCTTCAGTGGAAACAACTCTTAAATATCAATAACTTTAAAAAAAATCGTATTTAAATTACAAAATCTAAGGTTAAGTGGCAAAGTAAGTAAGCTTAGCTTTAGCCAAGAGGCTCGCCATGGCTATGTCACCAGCTAGGCTACAGGATTGGGTAAGTCTTGCTCAAACACCTTTTTTTGTTTCATGCTGAATTTTTTAGTGTTTGTCTTTGGATCATTTTATTTCTATCATGAACAATTATGTGTACGTGTTGTTTGAAATAACTTTCTCTTTAAATTGAACTCAAAAAATGGCTAGCTTAGCATAGTAAACTGCCCTGCAACAAAACGTCATTTTAAAGGTGCACTATGTAGGTCTGGTAGTGAAATTTGAAAGTTGGAGAAGTGAAACAATTCTGTGCTATATTTTCTGAACTAAATACACTAACTTTATTCAAAGGAAAAAATGGGTCCCTGAACACTGTTTGGAGCTAAAAAGCTACCGTTAACGGTTTCACTGTTGCGGCCCACCACCATAACTTCTTCCGTAGCATTTTATCTTCAAACAGTGTTACAGGGATCACATTTACCTCTGAGGACAGTTTGTGTAAAGAGTTATGAACATATTCCAACACAATCTGTACATTTCTCAAGTTTCACATTTTTCTACCAAAACTCCAATAGTGCACCTTTAAACTTTGTTTTATAGAACAAAAACATATTTTTAAACTTTGTTTCAATCCCTTTCAAAGAAATGGAGATAAAAAAATAAGAAGCGAGCCTTTCATATTCTGGTAAGTGAAACTTTTGGACCGAACTAGTACGTTTTTCTGACTTTATGCCAAATTAAACCAACTCGTTGTCATATCAATGCAGGTAGTTTGTTACGATGTCATTAAGATTAACAACGCTTCATTTACGTTTTCCTTTTCAGTAATAAATCATCCATTGTTAAAGCTGTTTTCAGTCTTGCGGATCCACTGACTCTGACCGACAGGACTTTGGTTATTTCTGTCTAAAGATCTGCAGACTAAGGCACGGCACACAAATGGTTAACAAAAGATGCAAAGAGGTGCGTGAGTCTGACTGAGCATGTGCTGCTGCTGCAGTGAAGTAAAATGTGTCAATTTCCAACCGGACAGCAGAGACACCGTGGAGGAGAAGCCGGGGACAGCCGACGAGCCGCAGACTATCAGCGCTACATCTTGGACGACCTGACCGGGTGATGTGCTTGATCCGCCGGCCTGTGTGCTGAGGGAGACACCGCAGAGCTCAATCTGAAGGTACATTTAAAAAAAAAAAAGCTGCACTGAGGAGGATGATTCATGTCCGACTGCTGGAGCCGGCTGCTCAGCGACATGTAGCCAACATGTTGGGATGCAGGAAGCATAGCTGTTCAAGATAATATCGTGGTGTGTTTAGATCTCCTGTGAGTGATGGTATTTTTTTAGCTTCTGCATTTTACCCACGCTTTGATTTTGAATTTGGGTAGCCGATCTTTGACGATTCTCTGCTCGTATAAGTTGGTGGTTTTGCAGGGGTGTTTGTTTCACCTGTTTCCCGCATTAAATGCACTGTGATGTATGCACATTGTATCGCTAGAGATTTTGTTCAAACACACACTGCTCTCTCCTCCTTATTCGGCATTTGTTGTGTGCTTAGTTGGACTGTTACACCTGTTCAAATAGAGACAGGACATGCATTGAAAGCTAGAAAACAGGTCTGTAGCTTTAGTCTAAGTGTCTAGTTTTATCTTCTGGTGTCCAATAGACCTTGAAGGGAATGAAGGTGTTTCGAAAATCCCCTTAGATAAATCTTTGGAGTCTTTTATTATATGTGGATCGTAACTGTACCGCACTGCTCTGTAGGAAGGAGGCGTGATGCTGCAGCGGAGTCCCAGCAGCTGGGCCTGCGCACTGGGCCTGCGCACTGGCCCTGCGCACTGGCCCGTAGTTTTCAGGGACGACACAAGATGACTTTGCCCCTGTAGCGTGATTACAACAACCCATGGAGTTTATCTGCACACAACCGATTGTCATTGACTTGCGTCGTGATTAAATATCTTCACCGTGGTCACATTATTGTGAATGCTTTTGAAGAAGAAGCTTTCTTATTCGTGACTATGGGTTGGATTTTCAAAATCCCTCATTGATTAATTCCATACAAGGTCTGCAGTTCACTATCATTTGGGGTGAGATTAATCCCTGTTGCTGCCCGGGTATAGCCTATATTCCCCCCCTCAACTTTACAGTGCCTGTATTGACATTTTGGACCTATTTTTAACCCACACCCTCCCTCACAGCAAGGAATCCCCATGACAGAAGCACTGGTTTAAAAAAAATCACATTCAGCCCTGCTCAGCTGTGTGGACACGGAGGCGTATATTATTGTTGTATTAAGTAAACGCCTTCTGCATGTTAAAATTGCACTTTGTAATTCGGACTCCCACCATATATGGTACATTTGTAGGTTGAAGGTGCATAAAAGGTCATCTTTGAAGTACAGGAGAGTGTACTCTAACCAAAACGTCCCATGCGCAGTGGAGAGAATTCACAAACCACACTCTTTACTTGGGTCATGTTTTCAGTTCAAATGTTTACTCACTCACAATGCCTTTCATTCACTTTTTATCCTCAAGAGGTTGCATCACAGATCTGATGAATCTCAAGGACTGTAGCCTCTGTACATGGGGCACGCGACATAACCGCTAGGCTATCCATCACCCTCTTCATCCCAAAAGGCATTAACAGCCAGAACAAAATGACAAGGCAGCTCTGTGTGTCACATCAGTAACACTCAGATTAAAGTCTAAATATAATGTGGAGATTTTTGCCATAGGTTAATAGATTTATGTATTAGTTTTATTGAATGATAGTACACATAATGTGTATGTATAGTGCAAACGATGTGATTTTGGATGCAGCCGTTTTCCTAACTGAGGCAAACACTCCCTTAATTTCCCAAGATGTAAACGTCTGTCCAGATTGCAGTCATGGCAACCTTCACATCACCACAGTTGCACTTTGAATATGGTTGTTCACAGGTGTGGAGCTGCGCCTTAAACAGTTTGTGTCTTTCTTTGCAAGGAAGGACTCGCACTCAAAGAACAAGAAGAGGACAGACGGGAGTCTTGATTGAACATTTCCTTTTAGAATCCTAGCAGGGCTGAACCGATTTTAGACCATTTTAGACTTTCTCTGTGCAAAACCATAAAACAGAAAATACACCAAATGTTAAGAGCAGGCAGCAGATGTGCACACATAGACATGTAGGTCATACTTTTAGTTCTAAAAGCAGACAGAGCAAGGTTTTGTAGAAATATTATATCTACATGCAACTAAACTGTATTCGCTGATAAGTGCCATGAAAGTGTGATCATTCTAACAGGTATTGCTATTATTATTTTTACTAAAATATTGCTTTAGTACATTAGCCCGTTCACAGTTCTTTAATTACTTTTTCTGTTTTTTTAATTAAAACTTTACTTTTTGAAATTCAGAAATAACAACTATTGAATTCATGAATTTTTAAACCTTGAATTATCAGCTAATATCAGGATTCATGTAACAAGTCATGTACGTGATGGAGTTGATAAGAGTCTTTTTTTCTGGTCTACCAGAGATCTTTCCCTTTAGACTGAAAACCCCCCACACTCCTGTTTCCATGTGACTTGGTGTTAACACATACATACACTATTTAAGATGCTAAATATTTAACTCTGGTCACAGCAGGTGACTGTTAAGCTCAAACCCTCTTTTGTTTTCCAAAGATCTCTGTCCCTGAAACCTTCGCAGAGCAGCCAGCATCAATTATGCATCGTCAACCATTGATTATAAAGCTTCTTTGTCTGATAACAGATTAACATGCGCATGCATCCCTCCATTAGAGGCATTACTCTCCTCTGCACCATGATGACCATGTCAGTAAATCTCCTGCTTTCTCTCTGTAGCTGCTCCAAGATTTTGTAATCTATGGGGCATGACCCACATGCTATTGAGGACAGGGGGCTTATCTCCCATGTCTTAGGGTCCTTCATTAAACTGCAAAGAGCTGAAGCGCTGTAATGAGTGTGCGGGGGAGTGAATACACGAGTGTAAAAGAAGACACACACAGAGAGGGTTTGAGCTGGTGAACTTGTGGATATTTATTGATAAGGAGAAACAGTAACCGGAAAAAAAAGAGGAACAGGTACAACAGAAGACCCCACCCCCCCAAACCCCAGCCCAGCAGTTTATACATGTATAATTCAACAGAACAGACAAAGGTCAGAGTAGGTTGTTACACAGTTCCAATGACAAGGCGCCATAAGGGATGCACCAATCCTACTTGTCTAGTCCGGCTATCAGTACCCAAGCTTTAGGAACAAGACGAGACCGTATACCCATTTCAAACGAGTGTTTAATGGTTAAGCAGGCTAGTTGGTTTTCCTCTAAACAAAAAAATAAATTCTTTAGAGGTCTACAAAGAAAACAATGCATATCAATCAGCTGATATATCGAATATCTTAAAGACGACTCTTTGGATCAATGTTTTCACTGTTTATGGATTGACTTGTGGATCATTGGTTATATAAAAGATCAATATAGATGTATAAGTTTTCTCCCAGCTACAGCAACCCTTTGAAACACTTCTTTGCATATATTGCATACTGACACGTTACCTTCCATCTTTTTCCCTCAATGCACGTGGCCGCCCAGGACGCTGATGACTCCTGATGTCGTGCCAGTATATCAACTAGGGTGAATTGTTGCCAGTATATCCAATTTTCCTACAGATGGACCAGTATGTACATCTAAGTGTGTTAGCTCGATGCTAAAACCCAATGGCCATTAGCGCGCTAACAGATTTAGCATTGAGCGGAACTGATCGCAGGAGCTTCACACACATGATTTTTCACACACATGATTTTTCTCACATGCACTTCATTGCAGCTTGTAGATTTTGTTATTTTTTATTTATTCTTTATTTTTTGACATTTTTTAAATTCTATTGTTTATATTGGTACATTTCTTATATTTTATATTATTTAAGTTCTTGCTTTTTTTGGCTGTTTTTCCCTGTTAACTGTTTTTTGCACCAATACACCAAGACAGATTCCTTGTATGTGTAAATGTACTTGGCAATAAACACAATTCTGATTCTGATTCTGATGAAGCTGTGTCGAGGTATGAGTAGATCTGTGATTTGAACTTCACCATCCAGCCCTTTTTAAAAGTTCTTTACTTCATGAACTGTTTTCACTTTGCATATAAAAAAGAGTGCCACCCTATGAAGGACTTCAAGGAGAGGTTTTCAGTAAGAGAGTGACTCCTCCCAACCTCATCCTCCTCTCTTTGATGACCGTTTTTCCCCCTCTGCCTCCCAGTGCGGCCATTCAGAACGACCATAAACACTTCTGACCCACTTCTTATCTAGTCCACTGTTCTAGTAGATATCACACTTTTTCATCTGCATCAGAATACATTTTGTAGTCGTGACAATATTGGGTCACTTTTGATGAAGTTGTTCTGCCTCACTGTTTTGCCTTATCTTTCATTCACATCAACAACACCAAAACGCTTTTTAATGAGAGAAGTTATATTTAAATTTAGCGGCTGTATCGATAAACTAAGCGGGAAAACAATTCATTATATTGTTTCGAAAGTTCAAACAACTGCATTGGAGAGTTGGGTGAAAATGCAGCAGATACACAAGGCTTCTATTTTGGCCTGATGCCGGATCAGGTCACATACAGAGCAGACCAAGCGGGACAGGAAGTCACAAACTGAAACAACATTAAAACGAGTTAATTTTCAGAATAAAACGCTCCGTTTTGATGCTAGATCGTATTTGACGGTACTACATGAACAGAACGTTGTAATACTTACTTACCTGTGGTAGAAGCACAAAAAAAGAGAACAATCAAAGCAAGTCCACTCTTCTTTAACTCCTTCGGTTTGGAACCTTGACCTTATGTTTTAGTTGTTGTGTTTATACCGGTGTTATACCACATACATCGTAATATCTCTCGCTTTTGCACGTGATTCTGTAACTACCACGGGAACTCCTTGGTCTCCTGGCTCCAGCTGTCCGGCGTTGCTGCTCCGTGCTGCGCTCTAAAACGCAGCCTGTGGGAGTTGACGGACGAGGGAGCCGTACTGAAGCAGAGCTGACACACAACGCACACACATCTGGTGGAAGTTCAGGGTTAGCGTCCCCTTTCAAGTTTATTTTTTAAAGTAAATATACTTAAGTTAAAAACATCACGGTCAGCCTTTATCAAACTAGGACACTAAAACAAGTTAAAAAAAATGTATGAAATTTGTATGTAAGATAGCCCAACCTGAAAAAGCAGTTTTTATCATTTCATTCGAAGTTACAATAAATCAAACAAACCACAGGAGATTGAGAATATTTAATAACTATCATTAGTTAGGGATGTAAAGATTAATCGTGAAATCGTGAAAAATCGATTTAAAGGTGCCAAGGTTCACATCGGTACTCTGAAAAATGAATCGCAATAACATGGTGAGCGTCTGAAGCTGTAGAGCAGAGGAGGTTGGCAGCTGCAGAGCAAGATTTTGAAATTGAGGACACACCACCGTCTTTTAAATCGGAGGTGTGGAAGCATTTTGGCTTCCCCAAGACAGAAAATGAAAGAGGTGAGAAGATAACAGACGAGACAAAAACTGTGTGCAAATATTGCAAGAAGACAGAGAACTACACAAATAACACGACCAACATGATGCAGCATTTAATGGACACCACGATGAGAAGCTCCAATCACCTCCCCTTGTTGAGAGAGAAAAACAACATTTAAAGGCCAAACCACACTGACAAGCGGGTTTGCAGCCCCTAAAGGAATCTACTTCAGTCTTAATTTGTCTACAGTCTCATTTTGTCAAATAAATCGTGAGAGAATCGTATCGTGAATTGAGTGAATCGTTACATCCCTATCATTAGTTTATTAATAAGTTATTATTTACTGTCTGGCTGATGCTGATTTGGTTAATATTCCTATAGCTTCATGTTAGAACACAGTCTTTTTGAGACTTATATATACTCTGATATCCTCTGTACAATGTCAGGGACAAAAAGTGAAGTTGAAGTCCGTTTTTATTTCTTCCACATCAAGCAGCCTTTTGTATGAGAACCCCTTCAGAGTGCAGCTTCCACCTCTGTTTACATAGAGCCCCCCCCTCCCCTCTGCTCCTGTTGTTCAGACTTTCACCTTGCGGATATAGAAAGGATGCCTACTGTAAAGTTATATGAGCCTCTGTTGACTGTGCTGCATCCAGGCTTTTAGTGTGAGCCCTCGCGGCGTTTCTCCTCCTCTATCAAAAGCCGTATTGTTTGGGATTCTCAGATGGTTTATGTGTCTCTGAGGGAAGCTCTGGATTTCGAGTTGTGCTAGTTTTAAAAAGCCATGCAAAGTGCTGAGAGGAGTTGTCTCTTTAGTATCAGCATGTGAAAAAAGATTGGAATAGTATTTTATAGTTGTTTTTTTTAGTATTTGAATAGGTTTGTGCTGAAAGGCATATCACCTTGATCTCACTTTAGCAGTTGTCTCTGCATATGAATCTTTAATGACTGAAATCTATCTGTGCATTTTGTCTTTTCTGATATAGAGCCTTTGGGTTTGCATTGGATCATGTTCTATACTGACTGAACCATTCATCCTGTGAATCCATCCCCAGCATCCAAAGTATAAAGATAAAAATATGTTCTTATTGAAGCAGAACTGACACTTAAGGTGCTTTCACACATGCACTAAACTCCTGAAAACTTCCTGAAGCTTTCTGGATGACCGGCATGTGTGAACACAAGCAGCCGAATCTTTCACTCCTGACTTTGCCCAACATTTTTTCTCTGCCAGCCTTCTGCGTGAAATCTTTGTGAGCTGATGTGAGAACGCAGCATGAAATATTCAGGAAAATTCCCCAGAAGGCATTTATGTCCTTTGAACGTCGCACGACTATAGACTGTTTGCACGCATCTGGTGCTGTAATGAAACTGCTTCATTATGTTTTCTGTTTGCCAGTATGTTCTTCTTCACTCCTTTGTTGATACCATATGTGGAATTACACATAGCAATGATATACTTGGATATGAAGGCAAAAATTTGCTTGGCGGAAACGTGGCTTTAGGTAACCCTTAAAAGGAGCTGGTTTATCACGTGCAGTGTTTTGTCCTTAAAGGGTTTTACAATTCTGTTTTGTTTTTACTCTCTGCTTGAATAAGGAGACGTGTGATGCAGGTCAGGGTCAGAGCCAGCTTGCTGTTTGGGGGTAATTGACCTGTCTTTTTGATTGATTGGGATCCATTTAGTTTGTGCTGCGTCAGAAAGTTCTCCTGCTTCCCCAGCCCTCGTCCTGTCCGTCTTTCTTGTCTCCCTTCACTTGACACACACACACACACACACACACACACACACACACACACACACACCTCTCATCACTTATTCAATCACTTCCTCATCACAGACAGAGGAGCACTTTTGATCGAATCAGTTATTGCACGCTAAGGATGCCATAAATCTGTCTTAGTACACATAAGCAATTAGAGCTGCTAAGATGCATTTCTTTTGGTATTATTAATGCATTTGAAGTATTATTTTTTTTCAATTTGATTGGAGTTGGACACATCGATATGGCAATATATAGACCTCCTGACTTGTGTGATACAGTTATTGATCCCTAATGCCAAATGTTGATGTTTTAATAAAAACAATTCATTGTAATGTGAACAGCCTTCACACCAATGGTCCAGAAAAAGCTATGAGACAACAGAGCTCTCCTCTCCTCTCCTCTCCTCTCCTCTCCTCTCCTCTCCTCTCCTCTCCTCTCCTCTCCTCTCCTCTCCTCTCCTCTCCTCTCCTCTCCTCTCCTCTCCCCCTTTAAAACCAAAACGATTCACGTTCAAGAGCTTTTTAATGCTCTATTATCTAGACTGGACAGTGGATAGTGTCAGAAATCAGGGAGAGAGAGCGCCGGGAACGACATGCAGCAAAGGAGTCGCAGTTCGGATTCGAACCCAGGCTACCTGCTTTGAGGACTGTAGCCTCTGTACATGAGGCGCATGAACTAACCACTATGTCACCTTTGCTGTGCTTTTTGATGTCTTGTGTGAAGCACTTTGAATTGCCTTGTTGTTGAAATGTGCTATATAAATAAACTTGCCTTGCCTACCAGCGCCCCAAACATTCCACTTTGATTTCTAAAAAACAAAGAGAAGGTGAAATTCCTCATATTGAAGAAGTTGTTAGATAGAAATAATTACAAGTGTTAGTTGATCAACATGAGTTGTTGTTATTTATTCATCACCCAATCATATGATGAAATAAATATTCAGGGGTGTCGTCGTGTCATCTCTGTGGTTTCTCACCTCAGTAAGATAACGTACTAAATTGTTATATAGTAAGAGTTATTACTCTCTGGACAGCTGCAGCTATAAGAGCATGTTTTCCTGTCAGCTGGTGATGATGAAGCAGTGGTCGGGTCACCTTGGTGACTTGCACTGCACTGCATTAGATACTGCTGGTTTCTATACGCCAGACTGCAGCCTACCAAAGTGACCTTCTGAAAGTCTGCATAGGCCCGGGATCTGTGCCACAGGCCGAGCCAGAGAGACACAGTTTGTGAGCGGGGATTATGTCATGATGAGAGGTCAGCACGGGTTAGCTTTCTGATTTAATCACAGTGTCAGAGTTCACAGCTGTCAGCATGTTGTCAGCACAGGAAAAGCACGTCTTTGTTTTTGGCATTTGTTATTTTAATTTAACCTTGGCTGACTTCAGTATTGATGCGTTTTTGTCACGTTCATCTTTGTTTACCTGCTGTCAGACCTGCCTGCCTAGTTGTCAAGCAGAAACCTTGGTTCAAAGCTTGTTCAAACACTCCCTCTCTTTACCTCTCTCTCTCCCTATGAGTCTTGTTTAAAAGCACATGCTCAGTCGGAGTCTTACCTCTGCGTCCTCAGACAAACCTCCAGCGCTCCGTGGTTAGGCTTCCCCCCCCTTTCAGTTCAGACAGCACCCTGCCTGTGCTGTGTGTACCTGTGGTCACTGGGACGTTTACAAAGCAGGCAGCTCTATCACATTTACCGCTGTGATCGCCCTCACACTGTGCTGTCCTGTAGCGGGATTCAATAGAGTGCAGTGGCGAAGCTGGTCGCCACAGCACGGGCTGGCAGGAACCTTGTTGATCGATACTTGGGGCCGATGAGAGCGCGGGTGGTGGGCACTATTCTCCGACATTTGCAACAACAACAGCAGAATCAAACAACACCCAGTGTGTGAGCTGTGTCCTGCTGAGGCTACAAGTCAATAAAAAAATACACACAGAAAGGGTAAGCTGCAGCTTCCTGGGGAATTGTGAGTGTTAAGATGCTGACTCTGTAATCACAGCAACCCCTGTTTGACTCCGGCAAGAATTAGTATTTCATTTCCTCTTTTTCCTAATTTGCTATTAGCTTCATACCTCACAGGTAAAAGTTGGCAGGATGGGAATTTAAGCAGCAAAAAGGATGAGGAGTAGCAAATAATCTGGGATGTCCCAGTTTAACACTTAAATTACTGACTTGTTCATTGAAGTTAGTGCTGAAGATGTGATGTGTTTACATTGTAGTGTACAAGAATTCAACTTCAGCTTCCTGCGGTTTCTGTAACTCCAAGTGTGAAGAAAAATAATCGCTATTCCTCGTGCTGAAAATGAACTAAAGGTGACAACAAACCTTTCATCAAAGCCATCACTGTCTGCTGATGTAAAAGAGGAAAACAAAACTGAAAAGTTGTGCGGATGATTCAGCAATGAAAAAGAGCGTACATTTGATTAAATGTGTTTCTATTTATCGATGAAATTCTAAAAAAGTAGAAGGTTATAAAACAACAAGTCTAGACTTAACCAGCAGTTTTTTTCTACAACAACACTGAGCAAGCACAGTATGCTTAGAATTCAACAATTGTGCCTGTTAGAGCTGAAAAGAATGAGTTTTTTTGCATAATTTGCAGATAACTAGATAATGATGCATTTGGTTAGTTGCAGCCCCAATGAACATTATGCACCGATACATCAATCACTTTATTGCAAGTAGCCCTAGAAGTTATCGGCGCAACAAGCTTAGAATACATCCAAACTGGTTAGCCTTTGTTGTTAGCAACCTCCATGTTATGTTGGCTCCGCCTACCAAAATGCAAAAGCCCACTTGCACAATGATGATACGTGACGTAGTACGCTCCTGTGCTTGCTCGTAAACACAGACGATTGGCCCATTGTCACCAATACCTGATCCAGGTACATCCCTAATTATTAAGTTAGCAGCTAAGCTGCTCCAGTAGCAATGATTGTGACCTTTAAAAACAGTTAGAAACTCACACAAGGAGCTTAGCAGCTATGCTTCGGAAATTAGCTTTTAAGCTAGTCACTTAACAATCAATGTGACAGTCCAGGCAATTAGCAGCTAAGCTAATCATAGAAAATCAACTGAATATCACATATCTGACATATCGCTAGTATTAGCAGAACTGTGATGTAAAAACCATTTCTTTGTCAATACTTCCTTTATTGTAAACTTTAACACATGGTCTAGTGTTTCTGCTTGGATTAGCATTGGATATGTTGATACTTTATAAGCAGCTATAAAAGTCTAATGATATTGTATACTGGGCTTATCGGAGACAGTAAACCACATATCAAACCAAACATTCATTGTTTGTTCTGTGATGTAACGCCACATTTTAAACTTCATTCATTTCTCTAGTAAAGAGGGTGCAGCTCTTTGGTTTCCTTTCCCCTGTGTTCACTTCGTCAAAGACTAAATGTGTTCAGAGTGCCAGTGAATCACTCTTTTCATCTCCCTGTGCAAGAATCACAGAAACCTGATTCCTCTGTTACAACTTGCCTGCTTTTCTGTCCCGTGACATAAACAAATCTGCCTTTGCAAGCCAACAATCTGAAGAATTTCTAGTAGTGTAATCTGAACTGTTAGCTTACATCTCTGGACACTGTTGACCTTCTTATGCAGCCATGATAATCCTGATGTCTCTGTTAAACAGTCACAAGGCACTAAGCGCATGAAATATTCATTTATGAAGGGAACATTAGGAGGTGTGCGGGGGGGAAAAGACATGTTTGCCAATACCTGCAGTGAGAAATCTTTTTTTATAAGGCTGCTACAGTTTCAAGCATAACCTCTCCTGAAACAGACACACGTCTCGCTTAAATACCAAAGATGAAATCATCAAGAAAAACATGATAAACACAAATAGAACACGTTAAGTTTAGTTTGATGTTGATTTCAGCAGCTAATGAGTCTCTACTCATACCGTCCTACTTGAGTCCATATTTGTCATCTTCAGCAGCTCAGTGGGCATGTGAGTGCGGAACAAACGGTGTCTGTGAAGGCGACAGAGAAAGAGAGCAGGGGGAAGTGAATTGTGAAAAGAGAGAAGAGAAGTTGCGATGGCGTTTAGGAGAAGGGCTCGCCAGGTAGCTACAGAGAGAGTAATTGTCTTCTTTTTTTTTTACTTTTCTTTTTCACAAGCTATAAAAGAAAAACCTCACATCTTTTTGCTAGATATAAAGCAGCTTGTTAGCTTAGCATAGCATATAATTGGGGGAAACGTGCCTGGTTCTGTCCACAGGTGATAAAATCCAGCTATCTGCACCTGAAAAGCTGAAAAATAAACATTTTACAAAGGTAAAATATATTTCATGTGATTATTGACCTTCATAGGTGCTTCTTGTTTATTTTTTTACATCTTGACAGAGCCAGTAGGCTATAGCTGTTTCCTGTGTTAATGCAAAGCTAAGCTAACAGGTATCATGCTGCATTCAAGTGCTCCTCAGATGGTCCCAGTTTTTTCGAGTTGGGAAGCCGTTCTTCTGCCTTCAGTGTGTTCACATGTTGAAATGTTGGAGAGGATAACATGTGGGAGGATATTTGGACAACAACAAGAATCAAAATAATCGTGATTATGATTTGTTTCCATAATCGAGCTGCCCCAGTATTCAATGAGAAATCCTTTCTAAAGCTACAAAAGCTCCTGTTTCCTGTTTTTTCTACCAAGCTAGGTTAACAAGTATCAATCTTATTGTCCTCTCTGTGGCTCCTTTCAAGCATGTTATTACCCACTCTCTCTCCCTGGTTTCTTACTCACTCCACGGTCCTATCCAGTAAAGGCAATGAGCCAAAATGAATCTAAAAAGAAAACAAAAGTCAATTTCGGCTGCTTCACTAAAAAAGGCGACAAATCTTTGATGATCCGATGTTATAAAGCCATTTTACTGCATCAGGTTACAAAGATGTACGCTGAAAGTCTTTCCAAGCTACGTTTTGACTCCTGCTCGCATGAGCAGCTGAAGAAAGAGGGAGAGTTTCCCAGGAAGGAATTGAAAAGAAGGTATAAAGGGCTTTGTGAGGTCAGTTAGTCCATCGCTGTGGCCCACTTCCTCACATGAAACCCTTGTTCCTTGTTTGGAAGAAATGTGCTAATCCCCATGGGCCCTCTCTGGGGCCCAGCCAGCATTTGAAGACCAAAAGAGACACACGAAAAAAAAATCTGCTTTTGTTCTTCAAACACGCTTTTGTACTCCTAACCTCTCGCTCTCTCCGAGTCTGTGTTTTTCAGAGTGGTTATGATGCATTGTATAATGGTTGCTATTAGGACCCGGTTTCCTCTGGAGGTATTGTATAGTAGAAGACATACGCTCAGCGGCCTCCTCGACCATGTGGTCTTTGAACTCCTCGGCATGATACTGTTTGCGCCTCCAGTGTTTTTTATTAGCCACGCTGTGTGATATATCGAGTAGAGGAAGGATCCAGCCCTGCGTGGGCCTCCCGACACCTGATACTAAAGCCAGTGTGCGTCAAGCTGCGGGATTTGGAAAAAGAGCACATGATGTAGGCAGTCAGATGATAAAGCTATACCTTACATAAGAACCCCCTCAGTCAGTGGGTAAATAGCATGGAGTGAGGGAAGGCCTCCAAGTTTAAGAGCTCTGTAGTTCTGCTGTCTCTGATTTCATCCTTCTGATGTCAGCTGAGTGTTTCGTTGCCCTGTCCTTGATTAAACTTTGGCTTAGCACGCTTTGCAATTAAAGCTGTAATCCTTAAGATTGCAGAACTGGTTGATTAGGAAATACCCAGGGTTACTGTGGGGAGCACCAAGTGTGAGTTCATACAGCTAACGCTCACTGAGCAGCTTTTGGTGAGAACATTTCACTGACTCATGAAAAAAAATCCAGAAGTATAAAATATGTAAGGGCTGCAGGTTATAGAATAAAGCTGGGTTACATTATTTTGACAGATATTGCTGATATGATTAGTGAGAATGAGCCTTTCTTTACTGCACTAGTTCATTATAAGCTCTTTTCTTAAACTGCAGATTCTGCAAATTGGATAAAGCACTTACTCACACATACTGCGATTTCTTAGATAAATTGTGAAATCCGTAAAACTGTGTGAATGTGACCTCCATACCCTCGTCGACATGTTCAGGTTCAAGACTGTTGAGCTGTAAAGAATCGATTGTTGTGTCTACATTTCTTGTTATGTGCTTGTGTTGGGGACGTAAACGTTGAGAGGAGAAGACGGGACAAAGGGACTTACTTCTTTTTGACCTGATATCATGACCGATAAGGTTTACACGCATTTATTTGATATCTGTGAAAGTGCAGCCAAACAAACTTCTGTTTATCAAAGAATTCAGTCAATACTTCTTTCTGTTATGTAATGATCTACCGCAACATTTCCATGCTGTGCACGGCACAAGAAGTTCACACAACAGCAGGACTCAGCGAAAGGAGTCAGTTCCTCATTGGTTTGCAGAGGAACCCCCCCCCCCAAAAAGAAAGCTTTTCACCAAACGGTTCACACTGTGGCTTTTTTAAATCCGGTTCTCCCTTCAATTTAAAACAATAGATCCACTGTAAAAAAAAACAATATTAGATGAACAGTCAAAGAAAACACTACCAGCTAATATGAAAAAGCAGATGTGTTAGTTTGAATTGCAAATAACATCATACATCTCTGATGTCACACATGAAATGGTGAGGCTGCTGTCTATGTGTTCAAATCAGGATCAATTACCGTCTTTTTCCATGTTGTGCTGAAATGGTCTAATCTAGTGTGTACTGAAGGGATGTTCAGTGGTTATGGCTGAAAGAAGGGTTACATTAAGAGTGTCAAAAAGGGATTTTGTTTAGATCAAAATGTAAAGGTTGGTACATTTTGTTTTCCACTCCCCCTAGTGGACATGGGGACTTTTTTTTTCTCGCTCTCTTTTCGTTCACATTTATAGGTTGGTACTAAGTTTGCACGTTGTAGGGTTGTCACAGTAACAGAATTTTCACTACCGGTAGTAAAAAAAAAAAAAAAAAATGTAGATACCATGGCAAAAAGTAGAAGACCTAGGTACCCCATCTGATTCCTTTTTATAATTTCCAACAATGGCAAGAAAACTCCTGAAGCATTGCTAATGTATTTATGCAATTCAGACAGTGCTCTCTCTTTCACATGTACAATAAATATGACTGGAGATCTGCAGTTTTTTTCAACTTCAGTACTCTTAGAGTAATTGTAAACCTAATATGTGCTACTCTGCCTTTATGTCACTTTTCTTACACCTCTCCTCTCCCCTTCTGTCTCCTCACAGCTGCGTCTTGATTTACAAGGACAGAAAAATCTGCGTGAAAGCAAGATGGTGACCTCGGATACCCCAGAGGCTCCAGTACTGCTGACGGCACTGTCTCGCTGGTACCTCTACGCCATTCACGGCTACTTCTGCGAGGTCATGTTCACAGCCGCCTGGGAATTTGTGGTCAACTGCAACTGGAAATTCCCCGGGGTGACCAGCGTGTGGGCGCTCTTTATCTACGGTACCTGCATCCTTATAGTGGAGCAGATGTACCTGAAGCTGCGTGGCCACTGCCCTGTGCTGCTGCGCTGCATCATCTACACTTTATGGACATACCTATGGGAGTTTGGCACCGGGCTGCTGCTGCGCCAGTTCAACGCCTGCCCCTGGGACTACTCTGAGTTCCGCTACAACTTCATGGGACTAATCACGGCCGAGTATGCGGTGCCCTGGTTTTGCGCCTCCTTTATCGTGGAGCGCTTTGTTATTCGCAAAACACTGCGACTGCGCTTCCACGAGGGGCCCGAGGACGGCTGGTCAAAGAATCCTTCGGATGCTGGGGGTGGAGGAGGAGGAGGGGCGGTGGGACCTGTGGGGGGTGAGAGGAGGAGAGAGAGGAGCAGAGAGATGGGAAGTGATGCTAACGGCTACTTAAAAGTAGAATGAAGAAGAAGAAGAATTAAACACTCAAAACCAGCCCAATTTCTACTACACCTCCTCCACCCTCCTCAGCCACTTCTCAATAACTTCTCCCCATCATCTGCTGTGATGGGAAGAAAAACAGCCAGCCATGTAGACTCGGCTGGTGTGCAGAGGTGTAAAGAACACAGAGCATCAGAACAGCCGACAAGTAGAATTGGGTCTTTAAAACACCCAAATCACTCTCTGTGCTCTCTACGATCAACAGAGGCACGATAACTCAATGCTGTTGTGTTTGCTGCATCCCATAACACCCCCACCCATCCCCATGTGCCGTTGACCTTGAGGAGATCCGTTTCCTGAATGGCCGAGATTACTCTCTCAATTTCTCCTATCCCATAGATTGCAATAAACTCGGGATTAACAACAAATAGTTGCAGAGATTAGTGTTATCACCCTGCAGAGGAACAAACAGTAATATTCCTGTTTTTCAAGGGCGCCTCATGCTGTCTGAAAGCAGAAAGTTTGCTGCGTAGAAGTCAAAAGAAAAAGTAGCTGCAGCTGTTCTTTCTAAAAATGTACATAATGTCCTTAAGTATTATCCAAAAGTACTGTAGTAATGTAGCTACGAAGAGCTCTTAAAGAACATCAGTGCTCCATGTGTCTGCTAACACCATGAAGAATGTTTTCCCACTGTCAGTGAATACCCACAATGCCTGGTACATAATAAGCATGAAAAAGTTGTCTTCCTATGAAATATACATTTATACAGAGCTCATTCAGCCCCATCCTGTACGTCTTGTGAGTCAGTCCGCTGCTTGTGTGTGAAGGACAACGGTGAATCATGGATAGTAGTCCTCCTGACAGCATGTTGAAGTGTCTTTGAGTTAGACACTGAACCTCAAACTGCTCCTGGTGAGCAGGTCACAGCCTTGCATGGCAGCTTCTCCGCCCATCAGTGTGTGAATGGGTTTGTATGTGCGTGTGAAGGCACTATATAAATGTAGTCCATTTACAATAATAGCAGGGCCGCTTTACTGTTCATGGCAATGATTGTGAATCATGAGCAGAAACTTAAAGCATCAAACCTGTCACTTATTTGTTTTTATAGTTTTCCAGAAAAAAGCTCATGACTCACTGTGTGTGCATGTCCATTGATGTGTGCTATAAATGTTGTCTCAGATCTGACTGGGTCAAATAAGCCTAATTTCATTCACTTGATCATTTCTGACAGTATTGTACACTATACATGAGAGATTTTTTTTTTCACATGGCTGCTCCACAAGATCAAAATAATGTTTATCTGCGATGATATACTACAGAGTTTTCTGCTGTACTGTAAGTGACAACAGTAGTCACGCTTAATTGAGAGAGATTTGACATTTTGTACTTGAAAATGCAGGAAAAGTGTCACAAGTTTTGTCCTTCAGAGAATTTCTCAGAGTACTGTCACATTTTGACCGGATTTTAATGTTTGGAATTTAAAAATTTTCTAAAAAGCGGGAAATATGCAGCATACAGAGGTGATTCATGAATGAGGAAACCCTCCTTTTCTGGTATGTTAGTCATAATTGATTTGGTTTGCGACCTCTACTGTATTGCAATTAAGCCTTCTGAGACGGGCTTCAAAATGGTTTAAATCGCACTCTAGTCTCATGTTAAACTGTAATATAACTGTTATAACGTACTAATTACAAAAAAATGATGACAGTTAATGTAGTATTTGAATTACTGGTCTTAAATGGTTTTCATGTCCACACATCTGGTTCTCCATGTAGGTGAAAATACAAAGAAAAAGAATGCTAATATCCTTAAATGTTGTCCATGTGGATCATTTTACTTCCTCTACTCTTAACGAAGATCGAGAGTATATGCAAAATCAACGGACAGTAAATCTTTTCAGACTGACAGAGTTTGTCGTGGTGCTACTTGATCAAGCATGAAAACAAGACCAGTGGATTGACTGTAAACATGAAATGGAAATATGGTGGCTGAAAAGTATTGCTCTGGAGATCCATATTAATAAGGACTTCTCTATTTGAACTGCTTATTGAAAAACTGAAAAAAGGAGATGGAAGTCCATGTTCAACACTGCTAGACTGAAGCTGTTCCACATGATGCATAGATTGCTGCCACCTAGTGGATAAACTGAAAACTGCAAAAACATAAGCTTGAAATCAGATGGGTTACATTCCTTATCATGATTTAGAAAATGCAGTTTTTCTGTTAATACTACTTTTTTTAGTTACATTTTAGTATGCATATGTTTTATTCATACATGAATCTACAGGCTTAAAAGCAATAGAGGCTTCTGACCCAGCAACAATACCCAGCTCAAGGCCGTTAACTTTGTTCCTTTAAGAATAAAATCTACTGAACTACATTATGAGAACTGGTATACAGCCAATGTCTGTCTACAGTTCTTCTGCTTGGATGAGACAAAGTACAAGAAAATGCAAGAAGTGTATTTGTCTTCTGCAATACGTGGAAGGAGGAGTAATAGGTGAGTGTGTATAGTGTGTGTTTTACAGAGACACCTCTGTAAGTGTATGTGCATGTTAAGTATGTTAAAACTGAACTGATATTTTTACCTTGAGACTGCATGTCCTAACATTTTACATTTATCCTCACGACTGATTTTTCCCCCCATGTACTGTAATGGTTGCCTTTTTAATCAAAATGTACAGGTTTGTAGTGCAATGACTGTACTGTATATCATTCACTTTGATTATGTTCCATGTATGATTTATCACATTTTGGGATTAAATGTATTTATTTGAACATAACACGTGTGTCTCGCTGGTATCCATACATTTAATAGCAGCAATCATACCGGCTAACCTGCTAATCTCAGAATCATGGGGAAAATGGTTCATATTATAATATGGTTGTTTAGAGCCAGCGTATTTATCAGGAACTGTTAGCGTTTTAGCTCAAAACACCAGAGCAGCCTCAGTTCAGCCGTAGATTATTGTTCATATATAAGAAAAAAAGAAAATCCGTTAGATTTTTTTGGGGGGGATTTTGTTTTTTTAACAATTCATACATAATATGAAAAGTCAGGCTATGTTGTGATTGCGGCTATGTTGCGGCAGTAGCTCAGTCCGTAGGGACTTGGGTTGGGAACCGGAGGGTTGCCGGTGCAAGTCCCGAAGAAGAAGGTGGAAGACCTCCAAAAACAAGAGGAGGCCCAAAGGTTGAGGGCTGAGAGCCTTCAGAAAGAACTGGAGGAGAACAGGCTTCAACATGAGGAGGGTCTTGACCTGTCCTCCAGACTCAGAGCACAGGAGGAGACAAGTCAGGCGCTGCAGAAGAAGGTGGAAGACCTCCAAAAACAAGAGGAGGCCCAAAGGTTGAGGGCTGAGAGCCTCAAGAATGAACTGGAGGAGATCAGGCTTCAACGTGAGGAGAGTCTTGAGCTGTCTTCCAAACCGGCAGCAGAGGAGGAACAATTGTGTGAACAGGAGGAGATCTCTACATGGAGGAAGATCAAGAAGGCCTTCACTCCAAGTTGTCGCCGCCAATTCAAGCATCAGAAGAAACAGATGCTGCTCCATATGAGACCACCCGAGCCTCTCCATCCCTTCCCCACCCTCGACCTCCCCCAACACACCGGCTGTAACAGGCCAAGCAGTCACAGTGGGAACATGTAGAGTCCTGACAGTCAGTTCACACTGGGTCTGCGTGGGTTTTCTCCGGGGCGCTCCAGTTTATCCCACACATCAATTTGGAATTAGTTAATTATTCAATTCAAAGAAGGGGAAAAAAGATGGCGGCCCGCTGATATCTGTTCCACTTCCTGTTGACTACTAGACTGAAACAGCTGTCAAAACCATAGACTGTCAAAACAGGTAAATGTTAACATCAATTTTCATGTTCAAAAACAAACCTACGTGGTCCTCTGTGTGCTATTTCAGCTGAAACGGTGATGTTATTAATCTCTACAGCTAGCAAACATTTCTCAACAGCTTTCTTATTTACGTCTGTAAATTTGGATGAAATAAGTTTAGCTAGTAGCCTAAGTTACAAACGACGATAGAAAGTCTCAACTTCTGGAAAACGTACTCATTCCCTGATGTGTAAGACAAGAAGAACTCGCTGCCGGGGATTGAAATGATTTTTAACGCAAAATTTGGACGATAACATTTGCTAATAAGATTAAAACAAACGTCATGGCTAACAGCTATGCTAGCAGCTTTAATGACGTTCACAGCGGTGTTTTAGGCTAAATGCTAATAGCTTGCAACAATTGATCAAAATGTCAATAAAGATGAGATTTAACATACTATTTTACTTTACTAACCCGTGTTTATTAGCACTAAACACAAAGTACAGGTGGGGCATCTCTAAATGTCACTTTGACTTTAATTATTAATCCCAATGTTAAAGTTATTCCTGAGGGGGAACTGAGCTTTTCTTAACTTTAGTACAGTAAGTTTCATAATATTCCCTCTAGCAGATATGAGAGGAAACACCAACATAAAGGGGATGACCAAAGTCAGTAGGCCTCATTCGGATGGGGTTATACATTTTTATTCAAAATGTATACAACATTTAGTTATGACCTAGTAATTTCATTGGACAAGAGGCACAACATAGTCTCTGTCCACAGATATAAAGTAAACACCTTTTTGACTTTCAACTATATTTATATAAGTTCATTTCTTCTGAATAACATTGATTCATTTTAAAGCAAAAGATGTTCCAGCTACACTGATAAGGCCTTGAAATCATCCCTTTGAAAGTGCACATCCCGACAGTATTGAAGACCCTTATTGAAATGCATGATACATGGACACATTCAAATAGATGTACATACAAAGTAGCTGGTTTGCTAGAAAGTGTAGAAGCAAAGTACCAAGTGTGCAGGAAAATGTTTATTTGTTACTCGGCAACAGGCCAGTTGCAGTTGTGAAACTAGTTGTGTTGGTGGAGTCACATGATTGACTCAATTAAAATAATCTGTTATTGCTCTTTACAGTGTTAATACATTCTCCTTGTATAGCAGTTGTATAAAAGCAGTATCACACTCCATCAGCACAGCATTGATTGACTTCAGCACTCGGTCTGTGGTTTTTGCGTTTTTGCTGAATCATAGCTGTGTATAAAGGCACTTCCTGTAAAGGGGGATATTTATATTGATACATGAATTTAGTGTTGAAATAATAGACCAAAAACATAAATCTCTTACTGTTCATTGCCTGCTCCTCTGCTTCTTCCTGGGTCTCGGCTTGGAATGCCGAAATGAATGCTGGGATATCTGTGCTGAGAAGTTCACACAAGTCAGCAACCGATGCATCCCTGGTAAAATGGGCTTGTCAAGAATGGGAATTTTAACCGTTCTTGGCAAAATGCGATCTTGTTTATTGGGACAGTAACTCTATCGCTAAAGATGACGTTTCACGGGTACACAAGAAGAACACAAGAACAGACAAGAACGCATATTGAGAAACGGCCATTGCTTAAATGATATATCCACTAGTTTCCCAAAAGTATTCAATAGTTGCTGAAATAATTGAGTGGACTGTAAACGGTAAACTGACTGACTTTAAACCATCCACAGAGACAAGCATCTTACAATGCTAAAAACATTGATTCTTATCTTGTCTTTTTTGGACCCATTTGTGGAAGAGTTAAGGCTCCAAAGAGCTTGGCATCTAAAGGGTTAAACATTGAGTTCAAGTCTTGTCAGCATTCAGTGGGGTTGGCACTGTGTCAACAGGCTGTTAACATTTTTCTGAGCAACAAGAAACCAGCATGAAAACAAGATGTTTCTGTCATAGAAACATCTTGTATTGTCACGCTGGTATTCCTCAAGAATGTAACTAGATTAAGGCACGAACAAGTTCAGTGCACCGTCTCCTTTTTTTAGTTTTATTGAAATAATTCTTCGCTAATTCAGCAAATACAATTATCCCCCTTTAATATTAAACATAAATGCCAAATATTAGCCAATATTTATGTGAAACTTGTAACTTTACTGATAGGCCGTAAAAAAGTGAACTCCTGTAGGGAATAATTAGGCATTAAAGCTGCAGTACCTCATTTTGACCACATGATGGCTGCTTTTCACCAAACAAGACAACACAGCTTTGTTTGCACAGCATGAGGATGCAGGCTGATCCTGAGTCATCTAAAGCTGTGTTTATGACCGGGCTTACTTAACTATGAAGGAAAGATGTGCTTACTATGTAACTCTGTGTGCAGGACAGTTGTATAGTTTTGATAAGAACCAATTGTCCCTCTAATTTTAGTCAATATGAAAAGTTTACAGCTCTTTGCTTTTAACCTGTCATGCATTATGACAGGCTGTGAGTTTGGAATGATAGAAGCATAATAAAGAAATCAACTCATTTATTTAGATAATGCTTCAGTGACAGATTTCAATTTGTTTTAAGTGAAGGCCTTAAGCAAAAACGTCCCTCTCCTCCCTCTTCTGCTGCCACACCTTGGGTCAGGTGCTGAGAATCTGGGTCATTTTCGTGTTCGGGCAAATCCTTTAATTATCTTCGAGTCCTGTGCGGCCCTCGGGGGCCTTCCATCAAAGCACTACCTACCTACCTACCTACCTACCTACCTACCTACCTGTACGAGGGTGTGTCTGCTTCACACACTCAGCTGCACTAATGGCATGAACCTGCTATGGCTCTGCCTCATTTGGCACCGTCAGTATGTGGCTTCATCGTGCCTCCTCCAATCAGTCACTCGCACTCCAAATATGGAGATACACAACCTGTAATCAGTCCACTGGTGGAGGTGACAAGTGTCCTCCCTGAGGCAGATTTTTGTGCCTGTTTTGTGAGTGTGTTTTGCACTGACATGTGATGTGTGTGAGGTTTGGGTTACATGGCGCTTTTCTTGTGTGACTTCATTGTTCTCTGTGTCAGGTAGCAGCTTAACAGGAAAGATTGACGGATAGCAGTCCAGGGATTAATGCAGAAAGTCCTCAACAGCTTGTGTGCTGACCTCATTGAAACTGTGTGTACACATTATATAGTATAATAATATTTTCAGCAACACACTGATCTCTATTTAATATTCGACAAAGTCTGTGTCCTCACCGCGCTTCATAAAAACTGATAAACAGCTCGGGGAACACAGCTCATGATCAGGTCATATAGTATGATAATATGATGGGGCGTTCTGTATTCAGTCCTACCACTTGTGGAGATAGTGAACATCAATGCTAGTTGTGAAAAAGGGCTCCTTCATTGTCACAGACAGTAATAGAAGGATAAAGAAATGTGCACAAGTAGGGGTGTGCGGTGACATCTGGCTGAGATTGGGCAAAGTGCAAACATAGTTGTCTGAGCGGTCCTGTGTTTGCATCTATATCGGTGCTGCATAATAGGTTTCTCTGTACAAATAGAAATGTGCGCTGGGAGCTTGATGGGCTCAGTTTATTTCTGCTGGGTAGCAGGGGTGGATTCAGGGAGGGGCCAAGGTGGTCTGGGTGTTGCCAAACTTGAAATCTGATTAAAGCCCGGCATACACTGTACGATTTCAGGTCAATTTAGACCAGATTTTTGAGTCGTACAACAAGTCATTTTGAAGTCTGTGTGCGTGTGAGAGAGAGAGAGAGAGAGAGAGAGAGATTTGCAGATGTGTTGAGCCTTGAACATGAGACAACTGAAATCAACCTCCATCTGTGGGAGTTTTTCTATTGAAAAGTGTGAATGCTTCTTCCTGATTCTACTCATACAGTGTGAGCTCTCAGTCAAAGACGTGATGAGCTGTGTTACCTTTTCAGACCGAGCAGGATCACAGTGTCTGCGGGTATTCAATGTCAAATTGGTTTGCCAAGTGGGGCTTACGTTAGCAGTACTAGCACCACCAGCCTTCGGTCCTCTCTGCAGGTTAACGTCCACATTCCTATGCTGCATGTGGAAACACATTGCTTCAGCCGAGGGGCTATATGCCAGTTTACCTGCACTTCTCCTAAGAGATGCTCATTAACCAATTACTATAAATTAAAGTGGTGTTGAAGAGGAACACAATGACATTTCCAGAGGCCATAAATACAGTCTCTTCAGAACTCCAGGAGGGAATATCTTCAAATTTTGAACATATATATCAACTTTGGCTCAAGGGTAAAGTGATTACATTTTGGTGGTCAAAGGTCACTGTTTTCCCTGAAAACTTTTTTTTCTATAGACTTTTTATGATTCAATTTTCCACAACAGTCAATTGGATAAAAGGACAAAGTGACAACACCTTTTCCCAAAGGTCAAACAGTCTATCAGAACAAAAGCTAAGCTAGCGAAGTTAGCAGAACACCAAGAAATGTAAGATAAATCCTTGATATGCAAACTCTGCCCAGGGTTTCAGAACACACACTAAATTGTACAGCATATCAACAAGATGTTAACAAGAGCCGTACAAAATGCTTAATGTCACTGGGAAATGAATAGCTCCATCAAATCAGGGCAAGACCTGAACAGTTGCGTTTCCACTGAATCAGGCGGCAAAGAAAAGAGCTCTCCTTTGAGGGGAAAAAATGGTTTGACGTGTGAATGAGCGAATGCGTCAGGACTTTGCCGAAACACATTCATGCCTTCACATAGCTTTGGACGGAGTGTGCGTCTTTCTCTCAAATCCTGCTGGAAAACTTTGGCCTTTTCTGCTCACTTTTTCCCTCCATGCAGGCGACTGGCCATCAGGCTCTCGTGTAGTCAGGGTTTCACCAGCAGCTGAAGGGAGGATGGCTCAGTGATGAAGATCTCGTCTTCCTCTTGACCTAACTGTGCTGTTGTGTCTTTAGGTTGTTTTCTTAAGGCAAAATCAATCATCCAAAATAGTCTCCAAATAAGTCACTGGTGTCAATTTAAACCAGGATGTTGAGAAGTAAAATCCACTTTGAGCCATTTATTTTTCCAGATTGGATTTTGTCAACTCATTTTCCTGTCAAGCACTGACGTAAATTTAAACCAAGCCTGCAACAAACCGATATGTTACATAACTTGTGTTTGTTCCAAGGGTTACGTCCCTTTCCACTTGCTACTTCACTGTGATGTTTCAGTGTTGCTGCAAAGGATTCTTTTATATGCAGAGTTTTACACGGGCAGTCTCTTTTACATACTACTATTTTACAATGTTTGGATTTCTGTTAGCAGTCACTTTTGTCCAAAGGGACGTTCACCTAAGAAAAGGTATTGAGCATATGAACAAATAGTCACACTCTAAGACCCCCTTTCTCCCCCTCAAACAAGTCTTTATAATTGTTTTTAAGTTAGACTTTTGGGTGATATTTGCTTTTACTGGATAGAACAGGAGAAGAGAGACTGGAAATGTTGGGAGGAGAGAGTGGGGGATGACATGCAGTAAAGGGCTGAGGCTGAATCCGAACCATCAGACAACGAGATTAGGATTATAGCCTCTGATCATGGGGCGTCACGGAGTCATAACCACTAGGCTATCCAGCTCCCCAGGAACAAACCTGTTTGATGGGATATCTAACTCATGTCATGGCAGAATGTAATAACGGTGACGGTACTGATACTGCACACCCTGAGTGCCAAACACCGACTGTATAAAGAATGGACAGCGAAATACCTCGCCTCAAGTGACGCCAAAAGATTAAAAGCTCCCGCTGCTGACTGGCTGCAGTATAGGTCATCAACCTCGCCTCCTCTATGTTAACACATAGCACATGGGTCAAATTATGAAAACCAAAATGCACATCAGATATTTTTTTCTCAATACCGCAGCTCTTCCAGGTGATCCCTTCTGCGCAGACCCTGGTTGCAACTTCGCAATATGTCAGCGCAAGCCACAGGGATATTTTGGCTTCATGCTGTTCAACACAAGAAGGCTGAGGTACGCTGTCCATTTGTGTTTTTGGCAGGGTTTCCCAAACATTTCGGCCTGGGACCCCAAAAAATCCAAGTGCCAGACAGTAGAGACCCCCAGTTACCTTGTAGGTGGTTAAAGCTTTTTATGGTGTGTACAGCTGCCCAAATGCAACCCAACACTGATGTAAGAAAACAACCTCCTAAAAACCAGAATTATTTTTTATAGTATTTGATTGTAAGAAAGGCTAGAAGCAGAATACAAGTAATCTCCATGTATAGACTGTAGCAATGCATTGTGGGATACTTTATGTCACCATTTACAACCCATACACTTTGACCTGATGTGATGACACCTTATTGTCACATCAAAGGAAATAATATAATTACAAAAGTAATATTTATAATGTTTTCATTGCAGATATGACTGACTCAGGCAGAGAGAGAGAGAGAGAGAGAGAGAGAGGGAGAGAGAGAGAGAGAGAGAGAGAGAGAGGGAGGCTGTCCCATTAAAGGAACGCTCTGTAAATTGACTTTTTCTGTATGGATTTTAATCTTGCTTTAATCTCGACAGTCAAGGTCAAGTGTCTGAAGACCTTAGCAGCTATCCCTCTGAGGTATATAACATCACTTTTTCATGCAGGTGAGCCCTTCATGTATTTGTATCTCATCCTGGCTTTTGCAGTGCAAGAACACAGGCCAGTACCTGTTCACTATTCCACAGAAACAGCACTTAGTACTGCTGTCAGTACAGATGTCTTTGGGGACATTATAAATATGTATTCAAGTTAAAATCTTCTCAAGCTTTTTTATTTCACAGGCCTCCTTTATATGAGGCCCTTTGCATTGCTTATGTTAGGACTGAGTGGAACTGATTTGTGGATTTTCAACAAACTCTGAACCTTTTTCCTTCTGCCCAGGTGTACTCCCTGAGGTAACTCTCAAAACTCGGCTACTCACTATCCATTTCCTGTCTGCAGGCATGTGAAATGAGACACTCGCAGTCTCAAAGATGGTCTTTAGAGAGCCTTGAGATGACAGATCCTGAATGAAAGTTGCCATATTTGGAACAGTCCTCCCTCTGCCTCAGTTAGTAAAAACACACCTCAGACCTGGCACAACTCCTGTGTAAAGCCTCAACAACAGGCAGCAGGTTACTGATGTTGACAGTTTGAACGTGTGGCCAGCTGAAGCGCGCTAGAAAGCTGCTGTTTTGTTAACGGTCATGGCTTATCTCCTGCAAGGCTTTGCATAACCAGAACTCTATCCCACGCTGCTTTACATGGATTTTATTTCAGCAGTAATTTGAATAGAAGAGTGTAGGAGGAGGAACTTACACAGCTGCCTGCAAAGAAAACGTAAATCAGTAAAGAAGGTAAACAGTGTTTAAAGCACTAGTGATTGACAACCCCTTAGACTGAAGTATTGTTCAATATTTCTGTACAGTATAAAGGGTCCATATAATAAACAAAGTCACAGGTACAAAGTGTTTTTTTCGCCTGTGGTTTGTGTATCTACTTACTTCAGAGCTTTGGTGAAACGTGCTCTTCTAACTGTGCTGCATTCAAACACACAACGGATCACACCCTGAGGTGGAGAACCTGCCAACAGGAACAAATGTTGCCTAGCCCTCCCCACTTCTGCTCTCCATGTTTTCCATATTCAAACTCGCTTTGTTTGCACTGTAAATAATCCATTTATAACATCCTGCATTTCAGTATGTCCGATAACAGGCAAATATTTTAAAGTCAAGTTTTGAACTCCTAATTGTTGAGTGCAGTATTTACACATTCTGCTTGTTTATGCTCATACTTGACTTTTCAGATAAAGATTTTACGTTAAAAAAACACATGATGGGGGAGCTTATGGCCCCGTGTTCAGAGGCTGTGGTCCTCCAAGTGAGAGGAACGAGTTCAAGTCTGACCTACAGCTCCTTACCCACACGTCATTCCCCACTTGTTTTTCCGATTTCCCACTCTATACACGGTCCTAAAAAAATCTTTAAAAAAATAAATACGATAAATTCAACAGTACAAAATATGTTTCCAGATTTAACCAGTTCTGTGGGACTAATCAGGCCTCTTGTCTCAATTCAGTGAATATGTGCATTTTCAGCCACCAATTTGTTTTTCCTTTTTTAATTGAGAGTAAAAAAACATGAAAAAGAGGTATACAGATTAAATTGAGGCATCTCAATTTGATGCAAGAAAACATCATGTAGCAACCTTTTCTGCAGTGGTTTAATGGCCCCTGACTGAAGTATTACCTTTATCAAGTGTTTGACTTGATGCATCAGTTTCAAATATGCACTGAAAAAGACTTTGGCATATGAGCTGTCAGCAGCCAAAGAGACTATATCCCTCTAAACTCATTTTAGATTTCATTTGAATACCTCGCAAAGAGAGATTTTGAAGTTCGATGTTTCATGATAACTTTAAAAATATAGAGAAAAAGTCCAAAGAACAGTAGAAAAACGTGCACCAGGATTTCATTTTTCTAAATCTTTTTTTTCTAAATTGTCGAGCATTTCTGGATCATTAAAACGTTCAGTTTGGGTTGATTTTGTTGCCCCCCCTTTGGACAAAGCAGAAAGTCTTCTCACTTCACTGATCCTGTCCTGTGCATGTGGAAGTAGTGTTTTATGACAAATAAATCTCATGCTGCTGTCTTTTAAATCCCAAATGCATCACTCACTGTGAACATTTTTCATATAGACGCTGTTCGAGCTGCGTGCTGTTAATCAACTCGTCCGACAACTTCCTCAGAGCAGAGGGTACAGGCATTAACAATAAGAATATAGAGAAAATCTATCTTGTTGCTGATTGTCTCAATTGTCTTTTTGGGGTCATATAGAGACATCCCTTTCAGTCTTTTTCATAACTAGTAAAAATGATCCTCACAGGAGCTTTAAAATATGTCTCGTGACCCTTTACATGTCCCTAAGCGTTATGTTGGGAGCCATTATTCCAGAATAAATACTTCTGGACATAGACTTATGTTTAAATTGCATGCAGACAATATGGGAGCTGTAGTTGTAACTGAACATTTTTTTTCCTTTTTGTTTAAGTACTTTAATTTGCTTACTTCTTCCCACACTGCTGAATCTTTCTGTGTTGTTCCTCTTGTCAAAGGTGTCCAGCACTATTAACTGCAGCTTTGCTCTGCAGGTACACAGCAAAGCATGAATTAAGGTAATAGCTGCTGGCAGGAGAGAAAATAGGAACAGTTATTAACATTAATGCGCTCCTTCTGCGGTCTATGTCTACGGGCTGAACTGGGTTTTGGCAGACTGGGCCCATTGAACATCCATCCTTCCTCTTCTTTAGAAGACTTCAGTGTGTATGTGTCTTTATTTTTCTTGCGTGCACATGTGTCATCCCTGCTTTTTCTCAAGTGCAGCTTCCTTTCCACTTGGCCTTTTCAGATGCAGGCTTTTGGGCATCGATCAGAGTGTCGTATTTGTCCAACGTAGCCGATGCCAGCTTCCCCTCAGTCCAAAAAGCCCAAGGGCCCCGGTCTGCGTTGTGTCTTAACATGGTCCGCTTAGCTTCAAACAGACGCCTTACTGTACTGCCGCCCGGGCCCGTCCTGCTTCCCTACTTTGAAGTGGGAATTCTTGCACTTAGCACATTCTAACGTCATCACTGTTTGGTTTAGATGGGATCCAAATGCCGAGGCTGGCTCTGTTATACTGGCTCCTTATGAACTGCACACTTCATTCCCGCTGTTTCTCCCCAGTGAACATGACCATAGAGACTTATTGGGCCACCTAAGCTGCAGTCTCACTGGTCTGTGATGCTTCAATTGCTCCTTTATGTCTGTAAACATTAAAATCTTGCACATTCTCCATTTAACACGAGGAAGTATTAGCAGTATGACACAAAGTTAAGAGTCTCTGGCAGTGTCATTTTTGGAGATTTAAGTGATCCTGAGCTCCTGCAGCAACATGTCCGATGCTGATTTAAGTGTGACGTTATAGGATGTAAAATTATATTGTGGTATCTTTGTGATATTGCATTGGACATCCATGTACTGGGACAAAACTAAATCATTTTCTGTTGTATTTAAAGGGCTTGGAATCTTTGGGTGTCTCACAATTCGATTTCGATTCTCAGGGTAACGATTCGATTCAAAATCTATTTTCGATTCAAAGCGATTCTGGATCCATGGATTCAAAGTCTATTTATGAACTAGTACATACTTCAAGATCAAGTCATCTGGGAGACTGGCTGAATGTCTTGTTGCTTTATTTGGCATCCTAATGAGTTAAAGAGCAGAGATAGCCCCCCAAAAAATAAATAAATCGATTTTTGGAAGTTATGAATCGATTTTAAATCTTAGAAGAGAGGAATCTCGATTTTTAAATGAATCCATTTTTTTTTACCACCTCTAGTAGGAAAGCATTGGTGTTGGAATAGGCCCCTGTCTGTCTGCAGTCAGGGAGAAAACATGTTTAACACTTGAATATCTTTGCCTGTGAGATAACAAAAGTCAACATTAGAGCAAAATGAAACAGAAAGTGAAGACTCACAAATTCTCTGTGTGGACTGTTTTCGTAAGTTGACTTGGACTGAACTTTTTAGGACATTGTGAGTTTTTTGGTCAAAGACTGTGTGTACTGTAACTTGTTATGGTACTGAGTGGTTTACAGGTGTACAGGTATCTTGCATCATTTTCCCGCTCCCTGCTGCCTCTGTCTCTCTCTGTGTATCAAAGGCTCGTCAACATGTGGAACAAATTAGCTTCAGGTATGAGCAAACTGTCATCTCCACGTTGTGACTTAACTGTATTTAACGGAATCACTGTCACATTGCCTCTGTGTTTACACTAATAACAGCTGCAGGAGCACAGACACGTGTATGTCTGCACACATCATATTTCATAATTCAAACAAGCACAGATAATAATCTAACAGTATTACTCGCCCCTCTGAGCTGAACTGCAGGGGATACTTGTTGCATAACCCTCCATGGTCATCATCTGCCTGTCATGTTTTCCGAACTGAGGCAGAATGACTCGCCTGTAGAGCAAAGTGTTTTCCATGCGAAGCCTCTGGGCTGCGGGTTGTAGCGGCGGTGGCTCAGTCTGACACACAGGCTTCTTGAGAAACTCCAGGATGTCATTACTTTGAGTGACTGGGCCTGTGTGTGTTTGGGCCTCCGTTTGCTCTTTTTGGCTTGTTGCCCCTGTAGCCACCACTCTTCTATTTTTCAACCCAGGTGAAGCAACACCTGATGGGGCTTTTGATACAGAAATAGACCTGCAGCTGTGTTACTGCAGCTGTGGAGATAGCTGAGTTGTAGTTTTGGATGTTAACATAGGGTGCACTCATACTACAGCCGAGTTGTCTCGTACCGTGCTGAAGCACGATTGTCCCCCCTCCACATTCCCCCACTGGCCTGCACTCACACTGCTCCAGGACTAACCAGGCCTGAGCACGCTTACCTCTAGTAGCTTACACAATGTTGTAATAAAACATGCACATGGCTTTACGTGATCATGAAGCATGCTTAGTTTACAAGACAGGGAGACAAAAAAAAAAAAAAAAAGGAACCCGCAGTTAAGTCCTGTGTTGTTCTCTGCCCATCAGTTACTTGACTGTAACTTTATGGACTTTTTGGCTTATTTGAAATCATATTAGTCAGATACAGCCATAGCACTCAGGGATTTCCTGATGAAGGAGGTGGGGATCGATCATACTTCATGTCCACGTTTAGTGATCCTGCTTGAAGCACACTTATTCCAACCGTGCCGGGGCCAAGGAAGTGTACCGTGCTTGAGCACGTAACATACTTACACTAGTCAAAAGAACTGGACTTTGGGGGTGAAGCGTGCTTAGGTAAAGTACAGCTTGCCTAGTGTGAGTGCACTCTTAGTGAATATCCTCAGGTACTAAACTACAATACATGTTTTTTTGGGGGGACATGAACAAGGTTTTAAGCACATCAGAGAGTAGAATTGTCAAAGAATTGTCAACTTTTGGAGTCAAAGGCAAACATTTGTCTTTGGCTTGTGTGTGCAAATATGTGCAATGCAGAAAGAAAGAGAAGATATGAAGACAAGAAAATAGCACATTAAAAACCATAAAACACAGTTAAAAACACAACATATACATCATGAAAGCAGAACAAAAAACAGACACAATAGCGCTATCTTCAAACAAGGCACCAGGTTGTTCAGATAAATACTGAAGGGTTGTTTTAATAAAATCATACTTCAATGTGCAGCAGGGGGTAGCAGGCTGACTTTGAAGTGTCCTTACTGATTCAGATATTTAATGTCAACTGGGACAAACTGGGGAAACTTGAATTTTTTACAAATGTTTTTCTTTACACAGGCGACTCTGTACCTTGGTCCTGAAGCAGAAGCTGGAAGTGGTGATTTAATGGATGATTGTGGTCCTCTAAAATGTTCCCACTTAAGCATTGGACTTCTTTTCCAGGATGATGGTAAGGTTGAGTTTGTTTACAGCCTGTGAATGTACTGCCTAGTTTAACCTCTTTGGAAAGCTTGGCCTCGTTTTCCACTCTCAGGGACTTATACCCAACATCTCCAACATTGCAGTACCAGTTGTTTTTATAACTTCATACTGCCAGTACAAAAGCAAATGGGCTAGTGCGCAACGGCCTCTTTAATTTGAAGCGGCATTTATCTCTCTTTAAGCTCTGTTTTTGGTCTCCACCAACCCCTCAGCAAAGTTTTGCTCTCTTGTAATAATCCACAACTATGTCGGTTTTCTGCTTGGTGCTAAAACTGATTTACCAAGATTGTTTTCCATCCATTTTGCGTTTTATTTTGATAGGACAGCATGAAGAAAAGTAGGAAATACCAGGAGCAGAGAATAAGGATAACATGCAGCAACTGGCATCTCTTAGTAAAGCGTTTTCACATTGTTGTATTGCACGTCTTACTTCGCAAACAATCTGAATATTTCTTACTTCTCTGAGTTGAGTCACACATGTAGTCTATTTGTGAAACTTTACATCCACATCTCCACCGCTACACATTGCTATTTCAGCTCCTGCTTTTATCGAGGTGGGGGATCTCTGCAGCTCGTAGCCAGGTCAGCTGCTTCTTTACTTTCCACTCAGTGTTTAAACTTCAGTTTTATATGCAAAACGTGCGTAAGCCCAAACATGGCACGGCCTGCTCTAAGAACCACCGAGGGGCTTGTAGCTGCGCACATGGCAGCCGCTCTACAGGAGGCTACAGTGAGGCTGCTGTTTGTGCAGGTGTGCTGCAGTATGACGTTATGAAATATGCTGCACATTCATAGCCTTTGTTTTTGCAACCATTTGGTCCGTTCAAAAAAGCCCCCATTTGAGAGTCGAAGGAAAACAGCGTGATTTCCGGCCCCGGGTCAGTTCTGTGGTTGAGCCCCCCTTCAACCCAAACACTCCAACTCCTTCACCCACTGAAGCTGAAAGCAGAGGGGGTAGAGTCAGCGATTATTTATAGAAGGTTACTTTGATGTGTTCACTGACAGCTGATATTTCCAAAATGAAGCTGTTTATAATCTCTGATCTCTGCCGATAGCCACCTGTGAGCTCCTCCTCTCTCAGTGATAAAGAGGAGGGGACAGAGATTATACTAAGCTGTCACTCCAAATGTTAATCAGGGTGTATAGATGTCTTTATTTAACATGCTGCTGTTACGCTACGGGGTATACTAGTTCATATGACTACCTCCCAACAGGTACCTGACAATGGCAGCTGGTGAGACTCTTAGATCAGTTCTTGAAGTTTAAATAAGGAATTTCATGGTTTCCCACAAATAGACTATACCTGGACGACCGCCCTGATGCATTTTTGGCCCCACAAGTATATTAGCTGATAATTTTTGGCATTTTTGTCCATATAAGATTGCCGTCTAAAATCGTTAAACTAGTGGACAATTTCCCTCGCTCTGTACCCCTCGTGAACTTGTAGTGTCTGATGCTCTGCAGGTGATCAGAGAGAGAGATGTTCACTGTTGCATCCCTCCTGTTAATGCATTGATGCGGTGCAATGTCTTTTGTTAAATATGAAGTGCTGTTGTCGTTTTGTGCAACTGTTTGCTGCACGTTATTGTCTGTGAGGTTGAAAGACGAGGAAAGGGCTATAAAAGTGCATTCCATTTACCAGTTATTGTGCAAAAACAAAATAGTATGGTGGCCCCTGAAGGTCAAAGCACAACATTGTTTCAGAAAACACAATATTTTGAAACCACTGAAACGTTTCTCTAAACACAACTAAAACTGAACACGACATTCCACAGAATGTTCTCGTGTTTTCTGGGTGTTTCTTAATAAAATGTTTTGTTTTGTGAAACGTCATCGTGTGTATTTTTGGGGATTTAAAAAAAAATATTTGGACCTGAAGGGCCACCATGAGATTGTAAACAGCAAAAAAAAAGGAGCACACTCAAACCTTAAAAAGATATGAGGTGCTTGACTGCAAAAAGACTACAAAGAAAACAGACAGCACAGTAAAAGTCCTTTAAAGAATGTTTTATTTGGGTAGAGCAGCGTGCAGATCAACAACGGACGTGTTTCAGCATGAGGCCTTCATTAGCGCTGATGTTGATCTGTTGATCTGTACGCTGCAGATAAAACTTTAAAGGACATTTAGTGCTGACGTTTCTGTTTCCTTTACCACCATAAGGTTGTTACATTAAAAGCATTCATTGAATCTTTTATAATCCGTTTAAGAAGACTGTGAACATCGAGCTTAATAATTAAAAAAAGTGTCTCCAAACAGTGACAGTAAACAGTCTGGAAGAGAATCCTAAATGATCACAGCCATCAATCATTTACCGTTCAGAGATGAACGACAGATGCCTCAAATGAGACGATATAAAAGATGGACACTTCCTAAATTCTGTATTTTTTTTAAAGGATCATAAATATGAAAAAAATAAATCTTCCAACATAAAAGGTCAAGTAGCAAAAGAGCGTAATTTGGCAGCAACTAAAACAACATCTGGAGGGTTTACTCCTGTTGATTTTGGCACAGAGCTCAGCGTTGTTTGTATAGTCCAACTGTGGTCCTCATGGGAGCTTCTCCTCCCTCCCCCCCCACTCCTCACCTCCCTCCCCCTTCCCCTTATTGCACATCATAAGGCAGTTAAGTTATTTTACATCATGTCTACTCCTCACAACAACCCTTCCCCCTTTCCACAAATCTCTCTTGTCATTAAGAAAATAGTGCTCTGCCGCAGCTTTGCACGCCAGCGTCTGGCGATAGAATGGCCCCTCTGTAGACCCGCAGTCAGCTCCGGTTTGTATTAAAGTGTGCGTTTCGCGGAATAGGAGAACGGAGATGAGTGATTGCTCGCAGGTGACTGCGGCACAAGTTCCTCAGTGCGTAGAAGCAATTTTATGTGCGACAGGAGAAGTTTCCAGTGTCAGGTGTAATTTGGACAAACGGCCGAGGTCATAGCTCAGGTGTCGCTGTTAAAAGCACGAAAAGGGAACTACAAATCAACGTGTACTGGACAAAAACTTGAAACAGAACACTTTCGATTTGACTCCCATTTTCTCACACATGGTAATGTCGGAGTTTTTTTTTCCTACGGCACTTGTGGTTAACATAACAAAGTGTCTTAGTAAGGTTTAGGCAAAAAATACTTCATGCTGTGGGTTAGACAATCACATCACGTTGACTTTAGATGAGACTACAACCTCAGTCTTGGTTACTTGAGTCATCTGCCCCCTCGTCAACCGCCACAGGTGGATTTTGTTGGTCTTTGTTAGTATGAAACTAGCCACATTTCTCTTTGCATCAAATATAAAGGCTAACATAACATTTAGTTGAAAGTCTGGTGCGTCTCTTGTGCCTAATTCTCATAAACAACATTGTATACAGCCAATGGTACAGAAAAGAACATTTAATGTACAGGCGTCAGCTGATACTCATTCCTGCAGTCAGTGAGCCACATGCACGCTCCAAACCCAAAGCTTACAACTCTTCATGTGAACAGCTAAAGGCACACCTGTGTTATTATCATGCTGTTTAATCAGCGTCTTTATGTGTCGAACTTCATGTGCTCACAGGTTGAAACACATTTTAACGAAAACTTTGAGAGAAAGGAGGAGTGTGAAAGTGTTTTATTTAAACTCATGAAAAGTGGAAGCCAATCGATAGTGCTTATATGTTTGTTCAGTTTTATTACAACTACATTAAAACTCTGCACTCTAAAGAGCACAGCTTCAACAAACAATAACATTTAAACTCTGTAAACTCACATTACAACAGCAGCTCTGTAAGATATGAGAACACTGCACCGTGAACGGTGTGCTGTGATTCTTCTGCTGCTCACATGACGACATCATTGACAAAATGTTGACATTGATTATAAAAATTGTAATAAATTAGGGTAGTGTTGTAGTCAAGACCACACTGACCGAGACCAAGCCATACACAAGACCGGAGTGCTCCTAGACCAAGACAAGACCAAGACATTTAGGGATCGAGACCGAGTCAAGACCAAGACCAAGACCAAGACCAAGGCAGGGCGAGACCGGGTCAAGACCAAGACCATAAATATCACAGAAAAATCATCTTGTGTTTCGGGAGTGAATTTAAGTTAATTGTTCTTTTAGAAAGGGGTGATTTCCTTTGAATCAGAGTAATTACGTGGAATAATAGCCTATCAGGGGGTCTTGACCGGACTTGATTTTAAAATCCGGAGTCCGTCCAGTCCGAGACCAAAATAAGACCGAGTCAAAATGCCTTCGACTCCGAGACGAGACCGAGATCAATACAGTCAGTCTTACAAACTGGATGTCGCGTATCTTTCCCAGAGACGGAGTAAGACTTCCACACTGCCGACATTTTCTTTAACGTTTGACCGTGAGAACAAACCAGAGTTTGTCATTGTGTCATTCAACAGGGCAAGAATCAGCCTGTATTGATGTTGAACCGATACATGGGTGCATCTCTAATCATAACAGTATTGCATGAATTGATTTCATAAGTGACTATAGCTTTGTGTTGCACATAGCTTCATACATTGTAGTAATATTGCAGCACAAAGTTCTTTTCATTCACTCACTTTCTGCACATCTTGACAAAACATCTTGCACTTGTGTTTCATAAAAGATGTTCAACATTTAAAGCATTTAAACTCAGAAACGTTAAAGTTTATTACACCTTATGTTGCAGACCTGGGTATACAAAGGCAACATAACATTTAAATCTCCCAGCACAGCTTCAACACTGACATAATAAACATAAAACATACTAAAAGACAAGGACACTCTTTGCTGTTTCCAGTAAATCATCAAAACCTAAGAGCAAACAATAAAGCAAAGACATTTGGAAGCAGACGATGGAAAGTTACTCAGTCATCTGGTCTTCTTTCATACTTCTGACATTTTATCTGTCGTTTCCTCTCGTGCAGCCGAGGACTATTCGGGAAATGCCACGAAACCTCTGCACTCTCATGAGACAGAAACTGCAGAGGCATGATGTGACCTGTTTGGTGAGCACCGTGTGTTTTTCTTTTCTAAATTGATGCAAGTTCCTAATAGTCTTTAATCCTCATCCATCATCTTGGCAGGCCCTTCCCTCCACCTGGCTCAGAGATTGGCTGAGAGCCAGTGGCCAGACAGTACATAGAGTTCACAGGCATTGTGATGTAACAGTGGGAACTCTACCTGAGGGCTCCCCTTTTGTCTCGCCTGAGTTGCTTTTGACCTCTGTTAGTCAGCATGCTTTACTCTACTGATTGATATCATCTGTACACACAAACACACACCCTGCAACCTTTCATTAGCGCTCACGAGGCTCCTTTAATGTTTGTTCTGTCTGTTCTGACATGTCAATCACACAAGCAAGCCAGCACGTACACACAGAAAACGCACTCACAAACACACACACTTAGACTTTGACAAGTGTCAGAGGTGGAAAATAGGTTATGCAAACTGGAATTTCAGGTTTTGGGACTTTCAGCAGCAGCAGCAGAAGCAACAGTGTGTTGTGTGAACGGCTGTCCAAAGGCTGGATGAGTAAGCAGGTCTGTCTCTTTGTCTGTGAGTTCATCACTGACCTCATTCTTTAATTTCCCTGGAAAACAACTTGGTCAGGCTCACATGGGGCCGCCATTACCAGGTCTAGACAATGACTGTGAAACCAGCAGGACCCGGTGGAAATGCTGATTGCAGAGAATCCCGCTCTCTTGTCGGCCACAAGTTTTTGATGTGAAGGATTAAAAAAAACGTCAGTGGAGCTGCAGTGGAATATAAACTTCCCCCTGAGATTCACGGCAGTAGTTAAAATCCACATGAATCCCTCTTTTTTTCAAAGTTTGAAGAGTTTAAACGTATTGTAATTTTGAAGGTTGTAAATTACAAGTTTAACTGAAAATCCATCGTTGGACCCCAAATAATTTCTTCTATATAAATAAAATGTACAAAAGTGCTCCTCTGAATTCCTTTCAGTAATTAATTCAGCTGTACGTTCTGCAAAAATGTAAAGTCCCCATCAAACAGAACTGGAGAGTATCTATCTGCTGTGTCAGGAAGTATTTCCAACTGAAACAGGAAAGAACCAATCAAGAGAGAGAAAGCAGGACATAATGCTCGATTGGATCATTAGCTTCGACGAAGCTTTTTAATTGGTTGAAAAATTAGTAAAAACCGTCGACTGCAGGATGAGCCATCAGACATATAAAACGTTTTACAGGAAGAGAAAATGTTTAACACAGGAACGCTGGATTAAAACCGGGAAAATGTATTTTTCATATCATGGGGACTTTACTGGTTTTCTTTTCTCTACTGTTTTGCTACAAGTCAATCGTATCTAAATCGTTTTTAGTTAATGGCAACACCCGGTTACCGCTGTAGGATAGCGAGCTAGCCTCACTTGCTGAAGAATGCAGTTTATAATATGTTAGCAATAATTCCCTCATAAATCTGATATGTCTAAGAAAACTGCCAAAAAAGACACCTACCATGCAAACACTGTTTAGAGGTGAACTTTTCATTTCCATTTTATTTCACAGATAATGCATTCATTTAAGCCTGAATATAGTTTAATGTAGATGACTTTTCTAAAAATGCACCCCCCCTGGTGCTGTACTGGGATTGACACACTATTGGAGCCAGCCTCTAGTGGCTACTTGAGGAACTGCAGTTTTTGACTACCTTTACTTTGGCTTCACTTTCCACAGAGGAAAAGAACATCTGAAGCTACTGAAAAAACGGTTTGCGTAATTTTGGGAGTTCAAAGAGTTTCCCCACAATCACAGGCACATGATTGATGGCGATAATTAACATTTAAAATACGTGCTCAACCGGTTGAAAAACATTACCCTAGGCCTATTTAAATCATGTTGAGTTATGTTCTGTAGCCTGTTTGTTTATATGCAAATTTTATCTGCTCAACTTGAGTCCCTTCAGTTCTCATCTCGTCTCCACACACACACACACACACACACACACACACACACACAAACACACACACACACACACACACACACTGCAACTCTGACACATGGCTCTCCTCCCCTCTGCCTGTACATGTCTGCTCTGTTGCCCAAATTCATCTGCAGTACATTTGACAAAGTCATTAAAATAATACAAATTAAACTCACGTATTAAAAGTTTCAATTGCATTATGACCCTCGTTGAACCACGTGACATCAAACATTTCACTTTTTTCATGTCTTCTTCCATGGTTAAGCTACTGTCGGTCCTCCTTTCGATCAACCAGAAGTTCATTTTTCTCTTTCAAAATAATAGCAGGTTATAAACCAAACAAGACAAGAAAAGTACCCGGCTTAACATAAGACAGTATAACATACAAAATAAAAGCAATGAAAGCAAAATAAAAGTGAACTTTAACTTGGATACTTACAGAAACTTTCATATAAAGATAAAATATTAATTACCATTAAATAAAATACATTCTTAGATGAGGATTAATACTGAAAAATAGATCTTTTTCATTGACATTCACACTCAATATTGATCAAAATAACCGTGATGATCATTTTGCCCAAAGTCCTACAACCTTAGTATCCATGTAGCTTGTTGTGCTTAAACTGTAAAAAGTGTATTTAAAGTTGTTTATGGAGACAGAAATGCATTTACACAGAAGTTTTGAGACCTTGGGGGTCTAAACTGTTGATGGACAGGGTCTGGCTGGTGCTACAGAGGTCACAAGGTCACAGTTTGAGGGGATCGCACACACTCCCACTCCCTCCCAGTCCTGTCCAACATGTGCCACATTGTGACCTTGACTGGGAATCTTTGGATGCAGGGAATGTGAATACAAGATCACTGCTCCTCTGGGACAATGTGAGGCCGATCTGTGACAGAGCGGCTGTGATCTCTGCAGGCCGGGGGTACTGAGGGTGACAGACTGAACCACACTGGACCACGGGTCACTTTCCAACGGACGGCCAACGCCTTTGATGTCTGCTCATCGCCGCTTGCATGACAGTTGGCTCCTGTCTACATCCTCGCCTGTCCCCTGTACACCGTCAGACCACCCATATCTGAAAAAATGTCCGGCCAGGTTTAAGTTTTCTAAAGAATGTGGACCATCTGAGCCCCCCCCCCCCCAGTCCATCTGGACCCCTCTTAACCTGGGAAACTTTGCAGTGATTGCAGCCTGTATGTGTTTATTGGTGTGTGGCCCGTCATTGGGGACAGATGAGTGCCGCTGTAAGCCAATTCCAAAGTCTCAATATCATCTAAAGAAATTCACATGTGCTCACTTGTGCTGAGCGGCATGGAGTCGATACATTCCTCAGAGATTAATTTACACTCGTCTAGCGTGAAAGGAATTCATTCAACTCAAAATCCATGTGGGCTTGAATGATAAGATCAAGGATTTCTTTTCCTTGTTTCCTATTTGGCAAACACACACAACAAAGATTGAGGGAATAAAGGTTGATGATAGATTAGTTTAAGGGGGTTAAAGGTGCTTGTCTCTCTTTTTCTGTACTTAGTCTGGAGTACTTCAACCCCACTTCACCGTTACTCATTCAGGACAAAGTCTTCATGCGTTTTTGTTTACTCAGACCAACGGCAGGTGATCCGCTTTGATATGGAAAGCATTCGATAGTGTTTATGGGAGTTTGTCGGAGCAGATGTGAAATGTTAAGGGCTGTTAAAGACGAAGATAAAAGGTGAAGTGGCTGTTTGAGCAGATAAGGTAGAGAGGAAGAAGGAAGGAGCGAGCGAAGACGGTTTTCTTACGCAACCAAACCTGACTGTTTGGATCTTGAGACAGAAGCTGCACCTGTCTTCTGTGACTGTGTGTGTGTGTGTGTGTGTGTGTGTGTGTGTATGTGTGTGTGTGTGTGTGTGTGTGTGTGTGTGTGTGTGAGATAATGAGTGGGCCTTGACATGACACTTAGTGTTAAATTGACTGACGGGCAGTTGTCAGATAAAATAAGGCTCTGCATGATCTAAAATATGAATGAATTAAGGTTTCAAAACAAAAGACAAATGTTAAATGTAACACTTCCAGTTTCCCTGTTTATAGAGTCTCTTGCTTCGTCGATTATTTTTCCTTTTATCTTCTGCCAAAATGAGGTGACCTCTTGTGGTTTTATGCAAAAGGTCTCTACAACAATGAGACTGATTACATCATCTAGAAATATTCATGTTCCCCTCAGGATGAATCATAACAACTTTGGTTGTGCCTTAACTTCCTTGTCTTGTGAAGTCATGTGAAAAGAAATACCTGCACGTCTATTGTTTTTTTGTTTTTTATCAGATGCAAGTGTACGCTTAACAAAAAATAGTAAACAGGGAAAACGTTTATCTTCCAGACGTGTTTGCATTTTGCATGAATCACAGAGTTCCTAGAAGAAAAAACCCGTCTTCACCGTCTCTTAGAGCTTTAGTAAATGATTGGTAAACCTCTGATAAAAGAGCCGGTTACTTAATATTCACCACTCGTAATGGGTTACCTATCTGAAAGGGGAATTTTATTCATGGGAAACTATTACGCGTTCATTTTTGTTAGTTGATGCCTGCAAGGCGGTGATAAATAAGCATTTTCTTATGCAATCAGAAAGCAAACATAACGCCACATGCTAATACAATATCAGATTTAGCTCCCTTTGATTTGTCTCTTTATCTATTTTCTTATTATTCAGACAGACACTGTTATTCTGAATCTCTAAACATTTATAGAAAAACATACTCAGTACGTGGAACTTGAATGACTTTTGGTTTTGGGTATCTTTTCACTGATCTTCATCAGCTTTTATTTGTCATCCAAACACAGACTTGCTATTGTGGAAAGAACAATAAATGAGTGTATTATATCACCAACGTTATCTACTAGACATTTTATGAGTGTGTGACAGTGTGAGTCAGAGGTCATTTACCCAGATGAAAAGGCCGTAAGACTGGGTGTTGTTGTTTTGTTGTGGCTGTGCTTCTGAGTCATCTGGCGAAGAGTATCACGTCGCCTTGTCTGTCTTTTTCAGTATGTTTTAACACACCAGCTAATGTAATGTATGCTAATCCTTTTTAGTGAATGAAGCACTTATTTTCCCAAAGTATACAGACCCCCGAAGAACAAAGTCCAGTCAGTCTGTAGGGACTGAAACAACAACTGTCCCAGATCAGTGCTTGTAGATAGTTTGGTAACATTACTGATCATTAAGTAGGATTTTAGTCTGCTGCATCAGTATGGCCCATGATGAAAGACTTTTCAGACACCAAAAGCCTGCAGTAGTTTAGAATGTTTTCAGAGCAGGATTTTACAACTCCTAAAACTGCCTCATATAAAAGAAAGTCAAGATTTTTGTTTCCTTTTCAGCATAAAGCAGGTCATTGTGCTATGTGCATATACTGTGACAGTATCAAAGCACTGAAGTACACACAACCTGATTTTAAATAAGCTGAATGAACGTTTTTAAAGTTGTGATCTAAAATAGTCAATATGGTGTTTTTTTTTTTTTTACTTTAAATAACAAAACAACAGCAAACTTCGTGGCTAAGCTAGCATGCTACATAACAGAAAATGTCAAGGAAATACCTCTTAAATCTGGTTAAAAGGCAATGCCGTTCTTCCACGTCGTAAGTCATACCTAACAGAACTCATACGTCTCTCGACTGGGCGTTACCAGACACCTTCCTCAAAGTGGTTGCTGTTGAATGTTCCTTGAGTCCGATCGGAAATGGGAAAATCTGCTTTTTCTTATCCTGCACCTGACTCTTGGAACAACATGCAGCATCTTCTTGAGGGAAATGAACTTTTACCTTTTGGGCATTTTAGAAACCTAATCTTAAACCTCTGTTTGTAACTGTTTTACATAAGTATTTATATTTATTGCATTTTTGTGCTCGCTTAATTTATTTAATACATTTCAGACGTTTTCTTACACTCTAGTACTTACTTACTGTCTTAGCTTCTAAGAAAACCCAAGTTTGTTGAATTTACCAGTCTTCTGTTTTGTTCATGATTTGTTGTCTGTCTTTTAATTGATTCTGTAATGACTCGATGTCATTGCTAATGAGGGTTGCCCCTCAATGATCTTTCGAGTATAAATAAAGGTTGATTGAAAGTCGTATTAGCATATGAAGTCTAATAAAATGTGTTGATTTGAATGTTTTCAAATTGACCAGCATCTGAAATGTATCTGAAATAATAGCTTTGAATGCATGATTGGGCCTTATTATCAGGGTAAAACAATAACCAGTAGCATTTGTTAGCATTTCTTGAGTTTCTAGCTAATGTTACTTTTTGGCCTGTCCTGTGAAATTGTCAAACTGTTACGTTAGCTAACAGTAATGGGATATCAAACATTTTCTGATGGGATTCTTTTATAAAATGGCTTTCTTTATGCTATTTGGATCAGAGCAGTATGACATCACTCTTTTGATAACAGCATTGCCAACCGTGCATGATTGATTTCACCCACTTCTTTCCGTATTGCCTTTGATTTCTGCCCCTCCCTGTTATTTATTGATATTCATTCAAAGTACTTAATAAAGATATTCCACCACCAGAGGCCTTAATGAAGTTCATTGTACACCTGAATCCACTGCAGAGTATCGAGCAAACAGCATGCACCAAATGTACGTTGAGTTAAAGTACAACGCTGACATGAAATGATGCAAAGCTTTTGTTCCAGCTAGCTTGTTCTTTGTTCTTCTTTTAGTGTGTCAGGTTCGTATACAGTAGGTGTGGTGTATATTGATGAGAATATAAACAGTGATACTCTACATTATATCCAGGTCAAACATACTTTATCTATTGCTCACCTATCCTCGCTGTAATTATCTTACCCACACCTAAGGCACGTCTGTTTTGCAAGTCTGTGTTTATATATCGTGCACAGAAAAAAACACACCCAACATGTGAGCATACAGAACCAGAATCTAAATATTGATCTACACAGTTGGATATTATTAACTTTGACCTCTTTATAGTTCTAAGAAACATCAGCACATAACAAGAAACCAGGCAGAGTAAAGAGACATACAAACTCAATTAAATATGTCAGCTAAATATTTATTCAGTGCCGGTTTTATTAAACAAGTGAAATATCCCGTGATGTTTTCTCAGTTTTTTAAAATCCCCCCTCACCACAAAAAGACACACACACCCACACCCACACCTACTGTGGCTTAATAGCGGTTTTAAAGGCTTTTTTTTACAATAACGCTCACTCCGCAGCTTGCTCACAAAGCTGGCAAGCTGGCAGGACCGAGCTTGTTATTGAGTCAATGAGACCATTATATTTCCTAGACTGCAGCCAAACCAATAACCTGTTAAACTGTAGGCCGTGTAAAAAAAAAAAACAACAACCTCAGGGCTCATGAGTCCGTAGGAAAAGCAGAGGGGGAACATAGAATCTCATTTAAGCACTGCAGCATTGGCACACTGGCCGAAGTACAACTGCTTAGACGGATACAGCTGTTGTTTAAAAAACGACCGTCGCAAATAAGAAGGGACATAAACATGCAGTTGCCAAGTTCTCAAGATCTGGTGGTTTAGTCAAAAAGTAGTCAAATTTGCAGTATTTGAGTGATGTGCAGATTGTTACAGATCCTAGCAGCGATATATAAAATGAAGCTAATGCAGAAAAGATAAAACTGCATAATGTTCTACTACCAGGATGTAAACGAGACTAGTGAATGGATGGCATCTCGTACTGTAGGAGCAGTGCGGTTTGGGAGTATTTTGATCTAAAAAAATTATATAGTTGGATATGTCTTGTCGAACTGGCATATGGACTGAAGCAAAGCGTAACCAGCACAGTCATCTGGACGTTTTCCTGGAAGGAGGCTGGTGGTGCTAGCACTGCTAATATTAACCACAGTCTGCAAATCAATTTGACATTTTTTACCTGCAGGCGCTGAGATCTCCTGTTTGGCATGTGCTCAGTTTTGTTTTCCAAACTCTAGACTTGTCCAAACTCTAGACTTGTCAACTGAATTGAATTTAAATTTGTGTTTAACTGACTGAAATGAGTCACTAGGAACATACCTTATTCTAATGTACAACTTTATCAAAGATTTAAACATATTTTCAGCCTGGTACGAAAACATGTACATTATTTCTCTTTTCATAACAATCCTATCGACGGTTAATTTTCTTATCACAAACCTGTTTGGATTATATGAAGGCTTGAAGTTATGCACAAGTAAGGGCAGGCTCACTTTGAGTGACAGGTTGTTGCTGCTAGCTGTCCGATGGGCGTCACCTCAACTTATTAGCCCCTGAACTTCACCTTGTGTTAGTGTTGCTGGTGCCTTTGTGGGATTTGTTGATGCAAGTATCTTAACAATAATATAGCGTGCTGTGACAAACTGGCCATTCGAGAATGATGTGCTTCTGCCACAATGTGTGACGTGATTGGGGCTACATCAACTGTTTTTTGGGGTGGGGTTTTAAGATTTATTTTGGGGCTTTTCGTGCCTCGATTGTAGAGATAGGACAGTGGATAGGGTCGGAAATCAGGGAAAGAGAGTGGGGAATGACGTGCAGGAAAGGAGCCACAGGTTGGATTCAAACCTGGCCGCCCCCTTAGAAGACTACAGCCTCCATACATGGGGCGTGCACACTAACCACTGCGCCATCAGCGCCCCTACATCAACTGTTACGCATGTATGCAGATGCAGGTAGCAGTGGATCATTAAAGTCATTCAGATTCATATGGTCAACATGAATTTTTGCACTGGATGTAACGGTAATCAATCCAATAGTTGACTCAAAATGTCAGTGTGGACTTAAGTGTAGGACATTCATTGCTATATGTGGAGCTACAGTACAGACGGAACTAGTCACGCTAAATTAAATGAGTAACAGCAACAGCTAGGAGAACAGCTGTTTATTTGTTTACTGAGCAGCTTTGGTTTACTACAGTTTTGTCAGCTGGGATTCATAGCAGGCAGAGGATTTTTATGGATTTATTTCCTTTAACAGGCCAATTATAACAAAGTGATGTTGTGTTCTTTCAGAGTTGAGTCAAAGGAAAGACAAAGACCAGATTTTTGTAGTTTGTGACAGAAAAGAAAAGATTCAAAAGCGGCAAATTGAATATAAATGTTGTCACGGTAAAAGTTTTTTCTACAGAGGAGGCTTGAAACATCCCAATAATCTTATTTGTCACATATTTACATACGAGACATACACTGAGATGACTGTACAATACACACACTCTTAGCACAAATGTGGGCCCGAGGGTTGGGGAACAATCTCAGGTAGATTGTGTGTCATTTTCGTTTGCCTCCACATCCATTACATCTATAACCAGGTCATAACCTAGTTAATGTCTGTATGAAATAAACTGCCGCACTGCAGGGCGAGGACATGTGGAGAGTATTGAGTGGCAGGGTGTGGAAACCCGTCCTCACGTGGGGACTCAAAGCTGAGCGTGGGCAGGTTGTGTGTTTCTTTTTCATACACATTAGGGTCTATGTAATTACAGAACAGTGTGGTGTATAATTTGAGTCATCACAGAAAGAGTGAATGAAGAGTGCAAGAGGGCACGGTGTTACTGTACTGTGGGAAAGAGGTGTGTCTAAGGCAGTAGTTGTGTTGTGCACCAGCAGGGGGCAGTAGAATAGTTCCCAAAGGATTTCAGGAGCCTCACTGTCAGGATGCAGGTCACACTCTAGTTATCTCCCCTGTTTCCTCTCTTTTCTTCCTTCACCTTTGCTTTTCTTTCTCTCATCTCATCTTTTCTTACCCTGGTCAGCCTTTTTCTTTTCTTAACTTCATGCTTTAGTGTTTAAAATCTTAAAGCGAGGACATTTAGCTTGCACAGTTGAGTTATTTTCAGCGCACACACCTACACTGCTAACCACATTACTGTGTGTGTTTGCAGGCCCACTCGTTGCATGTTTTGGAGGCAGGATGGAAGAAGTTAGTATAGAGTACAGTAGGCAGATAGGTGGGAGGGATAAATGATACGAGGGGGTGAGAGGTGCATTACAGAAAAAGGGAGATGTGCTGTGTGCGGTGAGACTTGAGCGTGGGCTGTAGGTGAAGCGAGGTGGTCTTAGCGATGTGTTGACTTTGAAACACAAGATCACAATCCGAGGTGAGCGTCCGCCGTCCAGAACCGAAACGTCTGGCCAAAGCTGTCGTTTTTCTCTCCATGAGAGTTGCTGCGGTTTAGAGAAGCTGAAACGTGTGATGGGGGAGGGATTTGTCTGTGTTCAGTTGTGGTCATTTATGAGGAGAAGGGTGTGAGTGTTTGTGTGTGTGTGTGTGTGTGTGTGTGTGTGTGAGCCTGTTGTTGTGTATTATGAGCTATTAAACCCTGAGATTTGCAGTCAGCAGTAAAGTGGACGAAGTACAGATCTTTTACCTTTGAACTGCGTGAAATACTTTCTGATTTACAGATCCAACATTTTGTATCCCACATAAGTAAAAGTACACAAAAAGCAAAATTATCCCTTTCAAAATAAATGGATACTTGTACTGTTATGTAATGTGTGTTATTATCAGATTGTTGATACTGATGTAATAATGTGTAAGCAACCATTTACTGTTTTAGTTAGTCAAGCTGGAGCTAGTGTAAACTGCTTTTATTCAATTGTCTTAGTCCACTGGTCCCCAACCTAAGGTTCTGGCCCCTCCAAAGGGTCACAAGAGAAATGTGAATGGTCATGAGGAAATTGATTATCCAGGAAGTTCTACCACACAAACGTGTACCCCGTTTTTGTGTTTTTTATTTCAGTCTTTGCTTTCTGGGATCTATCGGATTATTTGAGCAGGTATTTGAATAAAGGGGAGATGTTGAGAAATAGGAAAACAATAACTGTCTGGCGGACTTGTAAAGGAAGTCAATTGTATTTGTTGGCAATCCAAAAGGAATCCGAGGCTCTTTGGTTATAAACATACTGTAAAACCAGTTTCAACTTAGATAAGTCTTCATAGAGGAATGTCTGTTTGTGGAACCTGCTGAGAAAGCTAAAAAAACAAATGCTCATGAATCCCGACAAGACACGACTGTCTTGTAAGAAACCACAAGCCTGAAGTGTTAGAAACCTCTTCTTCAACATTTAACAGTGTTTTTTTTAGGATCAGCTTTTTGTTTCTCATGAAAAGCAGCTCATAATTACTATGAGCGAGTTATTTAAAAGCATATAACCACTAATTACTATCATTAATTAAGTTGAATTTCCCTCAAACAAGTTGAAGTTGTAGTGTCATCAATTTGTAATACTCAAGTGAAGTACGTCAAAACTGCAGTGAAGAACAGTGCTTGAGTAAATGTACTTGTTTGTGTAGTTTGTGCAAGAATGTACCAGGACCAGAGAGGTTTGGAGGGTAATTGCTCAAAAGCGAGTGGTCTTGTGTTTGTGTCTGAGTGAGTGGGTGGGTGTGGGTGGGTTTTTTTTTTTTTTTTGGGGGGGGGGGGATTGCATCCATTCCCTGCTGGATGGTGAAAAGTGCAGCGCAGCAGAAATGCATTCCAAGGTGGGGGGAGAGCTGCATGGGTTCCACGACTATCAGGTTCTTTGGCTGGGCTGCGGGTTTGGCTCCATCGAGGCTTAATGGCAGGAAAAGAGGGGAGAGTGTGTAGATGATTAGTAGTGAAGGGGCCAAAACCAGAGAAAAAAATGTTTTAGCCCCAACCTTTTATTGTTTATAGATAAAACGCTCTGCCAGAGCCGTTATAAGGCGAGCAAAAGGGGAGAAAAATCACAGCCTTGGACCATTAAAAACAAAAACCGATTCACTTGAGGAAGAAAAAGCTGCTTGTTATGTGATGTTTAGTATGTCTCTGCATGCTGATACATGTGTGTGTATGCGAGTGTGTGTCGTGTGTAGCTGGAAGAAGCCTGTAGCAGACCCTGTAGCCCCTCTGACTGCTAATGAACCTGGATCGGCGTCCATGAGGGTTGGGGCTGAAAGGGCTCTTTCTCCGTCCACTCAGCTGTCACTCGCTGACCTACAGCTCTCTGATTATGTCACTGTCGCTTAGAAGGCTCCGCATTCATCCATCATTAGGCTGCAAGTCTGGACGCCCCAATCAAATGCCCTATTAAAACCTTTTACTGGTCTCTTTCAGCGTGTTCGCTGATTGCAGCTGCTGCTTATGTACCCAGAAAACAAGTGAGACAAGTTTGATCTGTTTGTCTCAGACTCCTGGATCAAATAATGCTAAAATGAAGAAAAAAAGAAAAGAACTGTATTCTGTTATTTGCAATGCAACTAGAAGGGTGTCATCAAATTTGTATTCTCCCTCCAAAAATGGAAGAGTTCAGCACCAAGCAATTCACTCAATGCTGTGCATAAGGTCATTGGTGGAAAGTAACTTAGTCCACAATTCAAGCACTAAAAACCATTCCAGCTAGGAAAATGTGAAACTACTTGCATGCACACTTAAGGCAGGTTAAATGTAATAAAGAAACCGTCTCTCTGCTTGCTTTTGTTTGTGATAAAGCCAATCAAAGGTCACAGTCAGTGCTTTTTAAAAATTGGAGACCAATGTTGCACGAATGCCGATTACAGATGTTTTTCCTCCTTTTAGTGCAACAAAGCACTGAATCAACACAACTTCTTTTTCCAACCCTCCACCCAAACAAAGCTATCAGACAGAGACAGAGCAGAATTTGCACGTGTACATAAAAACCTACTAAAATAAACAAAGGACACATGTTGAAAGTAAACATGATGCAATAACACTGGATGGAAATTACGATAAAAAAGATGCTTGAGGTCGTTGCTCAAATGATGCATAAAGAAGTCAGGTTCTGTGTCCTTTAATGGTTCCTTGCTAGGTTACAGAAGTAAACTTCCCTCCGTAGTGCCTGTTTGGTCTAGATAGCTCCATAAAGAGCTCAACAGTGTGGTGGTGGTGGGAAGTCAAAATCACGTTAATTTTCTGCATAGCGGAATTGATTATTAGCGATAATGTCCTAACTGACCACGAGCTACCTGAGTGTAAAAGGATGGTATTCAGTATGCTCTTGTAGAAGACACAAGTTCGTATATCAACCTCCTTTTAAGAAAAACATAGATTATTTGTGATCTCTGGGAAAGGAACTACACTACCCACAATCCTAGGCTCTATTTTCTTTTATTTAAGGAAATACCACAAATAAAAAATGAAAACATTGAAGAGGAATCTTGTCCTGGCATTAGCAGCAACTTTAGACCTGGGAATCATTCCCTCGAAAAGACATGTCAGTGTTTTTTTCTCCGCCATTATTGTTATTGTTGTTACTGTTATTGTTATTGTTGTTCAGAAGTCCCGCCCCTTCTTGTTTCTGATTGGTCAGGGATGGAGGTGATTTATTTTGCTTTCTCAAAATTTAACAACAGACAGAAAACTGTACAACAATAACAAGGAAATATAAAACAATATACATGACAGTACAAGATTAGAGACAACAGACAATAAGAAGACATCTAGGTTACAAAGAAAAACAAAATATGAGAGACATATGTCAGTTTCTCACCTCTAAGGTGATGTGACCAGTACATTCCCAGTACAAGTAATCTATACAGTGGTACAGTCATGTGTGATGGGAGGTTCTCCCCATATCTTGTAAATGTTGTAAAATGTTTTACTATGATTCCTCAGGTGATAAGTTATTTTTCGAAAGGTTACTTTAATACTTTTAAGAACAATAACACTTCTGGAAAACTTACGAACACAGCACTTTTACTTTGTTGTACTAATGTTTTTATCCAGTTAATATTTCTTCCTCTGCTGCATGCTGTGTGTGTTCATCCTTTTGGATCTGGAGGAATCCATTCAGTACTGGTCCCCAGGATTAACGGTCCGTTGAGAAGAGGAGGAGGAGAGGGAGAAAAACGGGGAAGGAGGGGTCTGGTGTCCACCCATCCCCACCTCTCTCCCTCTCTCTCTCTCTCTGTGCCATCCTCCCCTCCCCTCCCTCGCCCTCACATAGGCTTTGCCTTTGGCTGAACGCTGGGATTCTTTCACAGAGGCTGCCGGTTGCCAGGAGAGATGGAGCCCCAGAAAAAGCTGGGCAAATGTATGTGGGTCACTGCGAGTCAGAAGGGGGCTTTTCATTCTCCTCTTCCCTCCTTTTTTCTCCTCCTTTTTTGTTCCTTTGTTCTTTTTTTTGGCTCAGTCCTTCTCCCCTCATGAGTGAAAAGATAACATTGATCTGTGTCGGACGAGCCGCTAAGACAAGGCCCAATAAGATACGGAGATGTGTCCTATTGACTTATTAACATCTCCCTCGGAGTGCACACATCTTTGCACTTTTCTTTGTTTGTGTGTGTGTGTGTGTGTGTGTGTGTGTGTGTGTGTGTGTGTGTGCGTGTGTGTGTGTGTGTTTGGCGTGTGTTCCTGACCCATGCACAAACAAAACAGTCCACAAGAAGGGGACGGACTCTGTTTTAAAAAGGATCTACAGCAGATGTTTCGTTGGCCTCAGTCTCACTTCCTTTCACCAGCTCTCGACTTCTTCTTTCCCTTCCTCTTTTTTTTTCTCTCTGATGGATGCTCAGCAGTTCTCGCTGGTTATGTGAAAGCCTGTCGGTTTTGCCGGCTGCACGGACGCGGGAAAAGTAATCCAGGCTTTTGACACTGTTCAGGAGACAGCTTATAAATTAGTTTCTTCCCACCATATGTGCAGTCTCTCTCTCTCTCTGTTTATCTCTATATTAGCTATCACCAAACAACCCAGAAGAACTATCCTAGGAAAATATGATGGCCCGTAATGTTTATCAGTGCCACCTCAATCAGACCTTTGAAGTCAATCTGTGCACACATCTACAGAAGTTTCATGTTCAGGGGGATTTTTTGTTTTTATTTGACATGTGTCATCTCCTTTTGAGGCAGTGAAAGTGAGTGTTCGCCGCAGAGTTTTACTGGTGCAACCTCTTTGTGTCTCTGTGCTTCCCAAGGTCGAGGGAGACTTTGTCAATGGGGGTATAAAGTCTAGATATCCCAGATATCCACATCAGAGCTCTCCCTATTATTTCATTAGATTGATATCAGGTTGTCTGACACCGCCCTCTTTCTCCCCCGTTCACCCTTCTGCGATGAAGTTTCTCATTTCAGCAAAGACAATGGCCTGTCTATCCTGCTGTACTAAGTAAATGTCAGGTACTGTCTACCCTCCTCCTCATCTATTCACTGAAAAGCTCCAGGGGCTGAGGGCTAGATATCCATCTACCAGGGTCTGTATACATGTGTGCTACATGGTACGACTCCAGTTGAGTCGCTGGATCAAGTTTCCCGACGTGTATTTAGTTTACAACAACTTACACAAGCTCAAGGACCGATTTCAGGCATCTTTATTTAATTTTCTCTGTGAGTTTTTCAGGATGTGTAAGATAAATAAGCCAGGTTGTAAGCTAGGAAGTATGGGGCCTCTTGCTGGGGCCAAACATAGTGCTTCATTGGTCCATAATCAGACAAACCTCTGATTGAAGTTCTAATTCTGGATCTGTCTGTAGAAAGGATAGTTTAGTTTTACAGGCACAGATTCCAGAGGATCTGAGTACGCTGCGTTCTGTCTCCGCCAAGGTTTTGCTCCATCCGACAGTGTGCCCTACCCCACTGGGTCCGTTTCTGAAGCATACAGCAGGTGAGCCATGAGCAGCTGGATTCACAGGTCCACAAGATCACAAGAGAACTACAAGATCACGCGGGAATAAAGAGAACAATTTGCAAACAGAAGGTTACTTTGCCTTTCTGAGGTTGTGTCAACATAGAAGTTAGAACTCTATGTTGCCATGAACATTAGCGCAGCTTTTTTACTTCAAAAGGTTAAAGATCCATATATCTGGTTAAGGAAATCCTTATCTGGTGTAAAGATGTACTTAAACATGAGAACTGACTGCTTGCACCTCTGCAAATCTCCAAGGACAAATGAGCCTTTAATAACTGAAGTTACAGTTTACCCAGTGGTCATTGAGCCATGTGCACAATCACAGCGTACATAAGCATCCGTATTTCTGTAATATGTTTAACTTTCTGCCTTTCCTTTACCGTTAGCTTGTTTTTTACTTTTACGTCATATGAACATTTTTAATGTTAGCAAGAACGAGGCAGAAGCCAACCTCCAGCACAAACATCTGTGCTACCAACACAAGTCTCCAAAACTCATTGGCTAGGATATTTTTTAGGATGGCCAATACAACTTTAATGCAACTATTTTGGTCTTGTAATCAGGACCTTTTTCCAGCTGCAGCAGAGAGCTGTTTTCAGATAAAGTGCATAGTGCAGCATCAAACATTAGCAAGATAGCTACTAGCTAACTGAGCATATTAAGCATTTTGCAGCTCAGGAGCAAGATATTTCCATTTGGAGTTGAAGGAAACCCAAAAAAAAGCTGAACAAAGAGTGAAGAATAGTTATAAGGTGACCAGAAAAACGTCTGTAAAAGAAATTAAACGTTTTTTCGGTAACTGTTTTCACAGCAACTATTGGCTAAAATGATGACCTGCCAACTTTAAAAAGGATTTCATTTTCAATTTTGCAGCTAATGTATCGCTGCCTTCAAGTGGCCCAAAGACATTATATTAATACTGTTTAAAGCATCTTCATAAACTTGAGGATTTGAAGGAAGTTTTCTACAATTCTGTCATACTACCTTCTGAGCACCTCACCATACAAACACACGTCTACTTTTATCTAGTAGTCCTCCTTTTGTCTGTGAACCTGTTGAACTTGTAGGAAAAAAAGACTTTGTATATGGAAAAGGAGGTTTAAGATTGGATCTTTTTGTACTCTCAGATACTGACTGAGGGGATGATAAAGGAAAAAGTCCTCCTCGTCATCCTCCTGTTTTTACAGAAAGCTCAGCCGAATGAAAGAGACGTGTTTCTCATATGGACCAGGGGTTCTTACTCCTGGAGGGACTGACGGCATGTGTTATGTTATATCATTAGGGATAATAATTCCTCCGATATAAGACACCTCTGGCAGTCTTCAGCCCTTTCATATCCCCTCTCTTTGCTCTGGACATCTGGCAGACATACGCCTCGAGCTCGTGGCGGAGGGAGGATGTGGGGGCAGGGATCGATTCCATAACTCTGTGCACTGTTGACTGATGAGGATAAATATCACTCCTTCAGGTGTGAGCTGTTTTTGCGCCATTTTGCTTTGGCGCTAATAAGCTATTTCCAAGCGAGTAAAGGCACTGCATTAGACAGTTTTATTGTTTTTTCCCTCTACTGTCACCTGATTTCCTGTCTCTTATGTGACAGTTTTTATTCTCGCTTCCCGCCTGGCTGCTTTCCACCAGATATTTCTAGATGCGCCGTCTTTGTGGTGATGACAACAACATGTGTGCTGCAAACTTGTACTTGGCCTCAGTCTGATGTGAACAATGGGTCATATGTGTTGTCACTGGCTTGTTTATAAAGCTCTCTGAAACTTAATTGCTATCAGACATTATTTGAGGCCTGCTTGCAAGGTCTGTAGAGACAAAGGGGGGTGCGTTATAAAACAGATTCCTGCACGATTTCTAAGATGATATAAATGTTTTTGAACCCACCAAAAGGAAACTTGGAGAGCCACATCACTCGCAAAATATAGAACAATGAAAAAAAGATGTAGATAACAGAGGCATGATTATATCCACAGCTATAGGAAATAACAGAAACAGCAATATATTATCACAATTTAGCATCATTTTAACCTCCCTGTCCTCGTCCCACCGTGGCTCCGCTCAGGAAGCTCGTCCACCTCCAGTCGAGCTTCATTCACCTCCTCGTTTATTTTCTTTCCACTGCGCGTGTCCAGCCAGGGCTTTGCAAATGACCTAGTTTTTGTCTCAATAGGGATCGCTGTGCCAAGCACTCCTGACGCCAGACAGGTCCGAGGATAGGCAACGCCAGATAGCGTGAGAGTGGAGAATCCCATTTAGTGGAGGCGGAGTATTGAGATTCTCTAAAACGTATATTTAAGCACAAATGTCACACTCTCAGAATCCTCCTAGACAAGTACAATCCTGCAGTGATGAAATGATCTCATTGAAACTGTTTCCGTTTGATCAGGAAAATAAAATGAAAATATAATAGCTTGTGAAGAAATTGGGCCTGCATACTTTGATGATGATGGTTGTAAAACCTCAGAACATCGCAACGGGCAGCCTTACAAGTTACTGATGCTGTAATGTTTATCTTAGTAGAGTATTAAGTACATTATTTCCTTCAAGTTAAAGTACAAGGTCGTGTGTAATGGCATAATTGATGGTGCACATGTGAACACAGCTTATGTCAGCACTCATCTGTGAAGAATATCTGAGCTCTCTGCATACAATAAGTTACAGTGTGGTGATAAGGAGTTGTTTCGAGCCTTGCTTGTAGGTCTTCTGACCTACGCAGACCCCCGATCGCTCCAGTATCATCAGATATTTTCCCCAGTAGACGGGCAACCAAATGAAACCCATTGAACATGGTTTAAAACTTTTGGGAAAATGAAGACAGCTTAAAAAATATGACACGTTTTAAACATTTTTTGACATTCAAACGTGGAAATGTTCAGGACTCAAGCTCTAAATACTCTACTTTAGTGAAAAGGCTTAGCTTTTTTACAACTCTGTTTTGAAGCTTAGGGTTGACCCACGAGTGCATCTTGGGAGTAAAGAAAACCAGTGTTTTTATTTGTGTCTGCCTGTTATAAGCAGCGGGCTGTGTTGTAAACCAGGTTTCCATGCTCTGTTTCTTGTTCTTTGTTAGTGAAATTAGAAATTTATGGTGCACAGAAATTGAGGTTGGGAAAACAAGATCTGCCGCAGATCATAGAGGGGTCTATTTTGGGTCATTTGGTATTTTCACATTGCCGTTCTCATCAGTAAAGTTCAGTCGGCTGCTCTGGGGCTTTAATACCGGTGGTTCACAGCAAGCTACCTCATGGAAAATGTGCATCATTACCACACTTGGCCTGGCGTGCAACAAACACGCCGACAGACAAGGATACACAGTCAAGAGCACACACAAACACCAACACACACACGGCAAAGCCAGACTTAACATAAGGTAACTTTGTTCAGTGCTAGCATACAATTTTTCAAATGTCTGATCCATCACTTCCTGTTCCAGTAAGGGTGGAGGCGATGGGAGGCGTGGGGTGAGGGGGGCGTTTTTCTGGGCAGCTCCGTCTAATGAGCGACTCTTTCAGCGAACCAGACAGTTTATGGGGTGGCTGCCAGCCTCATTAAGAGCAGTTCTTAATTGCCGTTTTCTAGCCAAAACCCAAAAACTGAAACATCTGCTGGCCCGTGAACCCCGTCCTCCTCCCCTGTGCCCTCTTCCTTCCTCCATTCTGCGCTCTGGCACTTGTTGATCACAACCCTCCGTCACCACTAACTCACTAACTTTCATAACAACAGCATCCAGGCTGCTCGGCCCTCTAAGGGCTGAGCAATACATTAGCAGTGGCATATTTTGCGGTGTTGAACATAAGCAGCCTTTTAGCACTTTTTAATAAGTCATTAGGAGCCTGTGGGTACTTTCTGTCAAATCAAAGTTGATAAATGAAATGAAAACAACATGGCAGAGGAGATTAAAGCCCAATAAAACACCATAGTTTATACTTTTTTTTTCCGCAATTTGATGACAATTTCAACGTCAAATGTTGAAGCCTCCTTAACTGTAAGTCTTAAAGGTATCCACATACAATAATGTCACAAAGTCATATACACACAGCTTAGAAAAAGGATGTAGTTATACGCACATGACGTGCTAAAACAGCAGACTGAGGGAAAAGAAGATAGGCCTGCACACAAAAAGTTCTAATTCATCACAATGCAAAAAATGATCACCTGAAAAGAAATGTTGCAATGAATTCAAACTTTTTGTGGCATTTGAGCAAGTGTGTGGGCGGCTGTGGCTCAGTTGAGTCGGGATCTCAACACGAAGGTCGAGGGTTCAATCACCAGCTCCTTCAGCAACATGTCCGATGTGTCCCTGGGCAACACACTGAACCCTGAATTGCTCCTGCTGCTTGGTCAGCGACGTATGGATGTGTATGAATGGGATTAGATAGTTCTGATGGTCTCACTACATAGCAACCTCTGCCATCAGTGTGTGAATGGGTAGGTGTGACCTGCGGTGTAAAAAGCTTTGAGTAGTCAGAAGACTATTTAAGCTCAAGTCCATTTACCATTTATCTTCTTCTTCTTCTTCTTCCTCATACACACACAGCTGCCACTTCATCAGGAACATCTGTACGATCTAATACAGTTCCATACAACAACCCTGTCATAACATCTATTTCTATAAATGTCCCATTTGTGATGAAAACATGTTTAAAACACTTAAATGAAATGAGTTGAACAATACCTACATAAATGAGTGTGTCAACAAAAAACTGAATTTACAGTGAAAGCAGTTTTTTTTTTTTAAGATTTATTTTTGGGCTTTTGTGCCTTTAATGGAGAGATAGGACAGTGGATAGAGCCGGAAATCAGGGAGGGAGAGAGAGAGAGAGTGGGAAATGACATGCGGGAAAGGAGCCACAGGTGGGATTCAAACCTGGGTCGCCCGCTTGGAGGACTATAGCCTCCATACATGGGGCGCGCACACTAATCACTGCACCACCAGTGCCCCGAAAGCAGTTATTTTTTTATTTCATGTTCTGTGTAATGAAATGTTTATTTAGTAGACCTATTTCCTTAACATCGTACATCCTAAAGGCCAAACGATGTCAATGAAAATCTCCCTTCAATAGAAAAATACTTTTGAAGCAGTCTTTTCGTTGCCAAATGTTTCACTGTGTTTTTCGTAACAACATTGTTACACCTTCAAAAACCAAAAACGTTACAGAGAAACCTTGGCGATGTAGTGACTCATATTTTATAGTAATAATAACTCAGATGGCTGTCATTTGAAGAGTGAGTCAGAGATTATCACTTGACTGTGCTGTTCCACTTATATAAACATCGCTTTGTTGCATTTTTTCCAGCTCTTTGTTTTGGTTAACAGCCCCGATCTATTTTTATTCACTCTCACCACATTTCATTGAAGTTTCAGTCACAGCTCAAGTCACAGCAGGAAACTATTTCCAACAAAAGTCTCAAGTTTGAAGTAGATCTTTGGCACTTAGCACTTTGAAGGGCAGCAAGCCAATTATGTTCAGTAGTACTGAAACAAACAAAGTACAATGCAAACAAAAATTCAAAATCTAGTCTACACTTACATTGTCATTGATTTTTAGGCTGGGTTTTCTCAAAATGAGCTAAATGACATAGTGCAAATGGCTCCATCTGCAGCCGTGTATAGTCTAGCTTCAGTGTTCTGTCCAGATGTGCTGCCTTGTCGAAAAATGCTACCAAAGTGCAAAACAAGCAAAAGCTATCCGTGTCCCCTATCAAATAATGCTCCCAGAACAATATAACTTAAAGGCAGGGTTGGTAATTTTCGAACACTAGCATGATTTTGAAAGTAGCATTCCCTCAGTGCTCCGTCTGCACTGACCCCCTCCCCTCTGTGCTCCTTCATAAGCCACGCCCCTCACCTACATGCACGAGCGCCGTTTCTCCAGAATCAGACCTCAGCTCATCGCTTGCATTGTGTAGAAACTACGTCGTCTCATGTCTCATTCAGCGCTAAGTAAACACTAAACTTTATCATAATACATGTAAAAAAAAAAACTGACTATTTTACTACTCATAACGGCCAACGACAAACTCACAGTATAAACTCTGTCATTGGTGACACGCTTTGAGTGTGGGCTAGTGCACGCAAGGGTTAGAGAACGAGCAGGGAGACGGGGAGGCGTGATTGGTTCATCAGATTGGTACCTCGTGGCAGACATTGGTCGAAGTTTTTAAATGCTTACAACTGCTACAGATGACGGGTTTTCTTTGTTCCTTTTTCAGAGCACATGAGTTATTAACCAACCCTGCCTGTAATCATAACTTTGCATTATCAGAGCAAGGGGATCACGTTGTGGTACTCATGTCAGGGGAAGCGTACCTCGACGGACAATTATTCCTTGTAGAATATTGTTCCCAGTACGGAATCATTTTCAATCACCACTACTTGCTGCATTTGCACTAAAAGGAAAAGAGAAGCATGTTTTGATAATCTGTGATAAAACATTTGTTTAAGATTTCAGGGGAAGCATTTCTCGATCGACAAAAAGCCCCGATCAAAACTACCACACTGTCCCTTTAAGACATATGAGCTGGTGGAGACCAGAATGAAGCTAGAAGAGAGTGAATGATGGACCAATAGTCCTATGTTAGACAATAACTTGACTGGAAATGCATGCTTACATGGCTCACTGTTCTGCTTGATGTCGAGTTAGGGAACATTTTTGGCTGGCTCTGTTTTTACACACCCAAGTCGCCAAAAACTCTAATAATTTAGACTGAAACTCTGTCATTTGGACACGTACACACATGTGCATCAACCCTTCAGTCTTAAGGAAAGAACTGTACTCAGCAAGAAAATAATACCATCAGTTTTAAGTAGAAAGAAATCTTGACAAACTGCAGCTGTAAATTAGAAAGTGCTCACAGATGTTCTGTAAGTGAATCTTGTGTGAAAAGTGTAGGAAGATGCATAAAATTACACGAGAAAAAACAGCAAGTTGATTTGATCTACTGTTGAAATCGAGATCCCAGATCAAAGCTAAGTCGTTTCACTGACACCTCATTGCAATGGAAACTTATATTTTCTGCTCTCAGGGTTGAGACGAGTAGGAGGCTGTGGGAGAGTTTCTGAGGAGACCTGTTGATAAGTGTCACTGATACAGACTGACTACCAGAGGAGGCTGATAAGACAAGCCAGTTCAGACAACTCCTCATTGTCCAGTGCCCAAGGTCACTAATTCCCTGTATGTGACAAAGGCTGTGATAGTGAGACAGCGTGCGGTCAGAGAGGCTTTCCTTCCTTCTGTGTTAGATACAGAGATCATCACTTTTAAACAAAGCAGAGAAAGTTACTCTTTTAATCATGTGGCAGAAGAACAAAGGAGAAAAAAGGGAATCAGAAAAAAAAGGAGGGTTTTAATTTCTGCAGGGCCTTTTCTGTGTCAAAAAAGGATGTTGATGAAAAACAATGCTGTACACAAAAGAGATTAACCATAAGACATTGCACAAAGAGGGTTTAGATTAATCTACCCTGGGGCCTGTACAAACTGTTGCATTGAAATTACAATAACAGTTTTTTTGAATGTATGGGGAAAGTATCTTTGAACCTAGCCCTCGGTCCATCTAGTTCAACAAGTTAAACAAACACTTAATAATAAGGTGAGTTAATACATTCAGTTTGTACTCATGGGCTGTAACAGTTAACATTGAACAAGCAAGGCTAGCGCACCCACGCCCTGACTAGTTCCATGTGTCATCACCTGAGCCTCTCCCTTTAAAAAATGATGGCCTTGTGGATCACCAGATGTGTGATGTAATGTAGTCTCTCAAGGTGTGTGACAGAAGTACCCATAACACTGTTGGAGACAAAGAAAAGTGCATGCTATCATGGGTAGGTGAACAAGTCAGCCAAAATGTGTCTTCACCAGTTCAGGTTGTGGGATCATTGTAAAACTAAAAGGCAGAGTTGTAAAAAAAAAGAGTTGTTGTTCATCGACAACACTACTACAGCATCTTATTGCATCATTTTCAGCAGAGTTGGTCCTGATTTCTTTAGCTGCTTACTTGCTTTTAGCCAGGCTAATAAAGTACATGTCTCAAACCTGAGCTCTTCTAACTAATGAATCTTACGGTGAAGCTAACACAGGCGATTACATTTACTGTCTGATATATTACACAAACTGGATTAATAAAGAGACAGATTTTTTAACTGAGGAAAAGTTGGAAATCAAAACAGAGTGAATAATAGACTTATTTTCCTTAAGTCCCTGACACACCAAGCAGACGGCAAAGAACTAGTGGCGACGAAGGCCGCCTGTGGCGTTGCCTCATGTCGCCTTTTGTCTTGGCCAAAAAGTTGCACTAGAACACACCGCAAAGACTACAGCCGACCATCCATATGTTTGAGGGTACATTACGCTGTATTGTCTCTTTTGCTCTCAACTCGGACTGTTTTGCTGTGTACATCCAAAGCTCGCTGGAACACTAGTGGGTGATATCACTCTTGCTTCTAAGAAAAATCGGAGCACTTCCAATCCAGAAATCCAGTCCTTCGCCCACAGATCCTCCATTTTTATGCAGAATCTGTACAATAAGCAAAACAACCTAAACATAAAGGTGGCTATGATGTGTTTTACTGTATGTACATAAGTGGACAAAAATGGGCTAGTTTCACTTTGACCCCAAAACAAAGATGGTGACTGTAGAAAAATTGCTACTAGCAATTAACCAGGCTTAAGCCAACGTGAGAGCCTTTGAATCTGCAGCCTCCTAATGTTGAATTGTACTTAAAAGGGAACTGGAAAGGTTACAAACTGGACTAAGTATTGAGGAAGTGGGTCAGATGATTGATCACTGAATTTTTTTTATCTTGAATGGTTTTTTTCCTCACTTTTGCGGCTTGCTAAAACAAAATGTTACCAAAAGAAACATTGGACAGAGAATCTATCCTTGAATTATGATCAAGGGCCGTGTCCAAAAGAGAAAGGAAAACAAAATGATTAACAATTATTTGAAATAAAGACATGTTATACTGGATATACTTGAAGGTACCACGGTGTTTCTTTGTATGCTTAAAGTAACTGTCCTTTATGTTGAAAATGTCTGACCTCCACCAGTGTTTTCTGGCACTGATGTGAGAACAAGCAAAGGAACATAAAACATACAACCGCTAACATGGTTATCCAGCCAGGCGACAGATTTGTTTGTAGGGCCTACATGTCACAACAGCTCGTCCTGATCCCTCTCACAGCAGTGTTGTGTTTGGGTGTGCGTTTCCCATTGATTACCTGGCTGGGAGAGACGAGACAGGAGGGAAAAGGGTGGGAGAGAGCGGGTCTGGGAGAGCGTGTGCGTTGGAGGTTTTTCCTCAAATCTGGCAGGCTGTGGACAGCTGGACCACCGGTTCGAGTTTCTCCTCACAGCGAGGCTGAAATTTCAGCCCCTGAAAATCGAGGGTAATAAACGATTGGGGCTTTCAAAACAACCTCTCAGTGTGGTTTCTTTTCCCGCCCTTTCCTTATTATTCCTGTCCCAGTTCCTTCGCCCCGGCCTCAGCTTCGGCTCCGACGGGCTCTGGTATGATAGAAAATGTGATTATGTCAAAATACTTTACTCAAAACATGGTGAAACGGTAAAAAAAAATCTCTCCAAAGAGTTTTGTTGAATCAGCAGGGCTCACAGCTGTTATGGGCACAGCGTGGTTCACGTGGTTGGGATTATTCCTTGACCGCAGCGGCTATGTTCTTCCTGATCTGAAGTCAGCCATCAGGACATGTTTTTCAGTCGCTGAAGGTTTTTGAGGAAGTGAGAAGTGCTGATGAGTCGGTTGTGTAGCAGCACTGGTGCAACTGGAGTGAGTAACAACAGGATGAAGCAAGGCTCTGGCCTTGGACATGACTGGGGAAGTTGGAACAGAGTGACAGCAAAAATACAATCAGTTGTGCTTCAACATAAACACATCAGCAGTGTTTAATCAGCTTTCTCTTTGTGCATTTCTAGTTTATTTAGTATGTTTTGGTAGCCCTATAGCAACCTGACAAACTCAGTGGATTCTACTTTCAACAGGCCATGATGTACTGTAACTACTCTGTGATATAATCCCTGTAGGACACACAGCACAGAGGACAACATGGATCTTCTAAGTACTTATGTCTTCACATTTCTTAACCAGAAGTTACTCGCCTGTCTCTGTGTCTTGTTGGTTCTGGCTCAATCATCCAGGGCAAGAAAAATACATTTTGTTGATCATGTTAGCTTGAATTAGTGCTTCTAAAAGTTTATACGGGAAGTTATAAAGCTCATGCAAAATATGCCCTGGTTCCTGTTACTAAAATGTGGAAAGTTATTTGGACAAACTATTAATGGGTGGTCATCTCCTTGACTTTTCCAGTAAAGTAATGGCCCATGTGTTATTTTGATTTGAGATGTTTTCTGAAGAACCCTGCGTTGATTTGAGTGACTCAGGATCTGTCAATTAGAGTAGCATTTCTTTCTTTGCACTGGTTTGTAAGGCAACCCCAGCAGGTCACAACTAGGGATGTTCCTAGGTGACTTACTTTAAAGTCGATTAACGCAAATTTAAATTCAGTTTAACCAACTCATGTAAGGTTAAAAAAAACCCTCAGTAAACAGTCAACATTTAGCACAGTATAAAGTTTTCTGCGTGTAAACAATGTTATTTGGTTTGTTGAGTGTGGCTAACCTTAGCAGTGCTAGCAATGCTAGCCTTCAATCCTCCTTGAAACTTAATGTTCACATTCCCGTGCTAAATGTGGTTATGCATTGCTCCAGTCTAATGCCAGGCTACAGCCAGTCAATAGCTGCAGCCCCATTTAGTGGCTGCGGTTGCGTTACAGTTTAGACATAATATTTGAACGACATTGAGGACCAACATAAAAATGTAAGTGATGCATTTGACCAACTAGTAGTTATCGTCCTGATTAGTGACGGCGACAATGTTTAATCATTTAATCGACTAGTCACAATCACAGTTTATGGTTGTGACTTTTTTGCAACTTATTTTGCTGATGAACAGTATGAGAGCCAACATGATTATGAGTTAGCGTTAAAGGTGTTGGAACGCACAAGTTTAGGACTTTGCAGTTAATCTGACAGGCTGTTTTCCACTGCTTCCAATATTTGTGCTAAGCTATTCTAATCACTTCCAGTTAAAGCTCTCTCCTTCACACATGAAGGAGAGAGCTTTAAATCATTTTGTCTAGTTCCAGGAAATAGAGAGAATAAGCAAATAACCAACATTTGTGTATTCTAAGACATGTAAAGACGCATTAAATTATTGTTGTGTTATTCAGCAGTGTCTTAAAGTGAAAACAAATCACGTCCAGAATGAGTGAACAACCTTCATGACTCTGAACCTTGCTGCTGCAGGCCTAAGGTGACTGGTACAAAGCGTTCAGATGAGCGAGGCCTTAGGAGTCAATCAGTGGAGCAGAGGTTTTACAGCCCAGCTGTCAGAAAGCTGAGCTTTACCTCTCTCCTTACTCAGCAGAGCAGAAAAAACACACACTCTTGTCTCTTCATTTCCTCGCTCTTTCTTTACCCTCTACCTCCTCCCCGTTCCCTCTCCTCTGTGATGAATGGAAGGTATGAATTCTCGGCGGCCTCCCCGGGTTTCTCTCTGAGGCCCTCAGCAGCTGAACAAACAACACGCTCTCAACTTAAAGGCACAATCAGGAATTTATTTGAACCATGTACGTTTTGGGTGTATTTGTGTATGGCCCTGAAGCGCTCTAGAAGGAACATGGAAAATAGATTTTTGTAGAGCTGTCATAACTCAAAACCTGGATTTTTTCCGACCTACAAACTCTGCAACTGTAAACAATCCTTTTTACGAGCTCAGACTAAGCAGTTGCACGCTCATTTATCGAGCTCAGGTAATGAATTTAAATGAATAGAAACTCTCCGCAGCCATATAAATCATTATGCAAACAAAGCCAGTAATGGGGAAAACTGCTCTCAATTCTGTCTTAAAAACCTGTGGGTACAGACGCAGAGAGGTGGTGGGAAGGAAAGGGATGCTTGTTGGTAAGGTCTGGAAGGGTGGTCCTGGTCAGGAGTCAGACCCAGCTGCTGTGGCCTATTTATCCACGCCACACCACCAGAGTTTGTGGTTGGGAGCTGGATGAGTTAGCAAGCAGAGCATGAAACAGAGAGAGGGGAGAAAGAGTGTGTGTGACGGGGGTGAGGGGTGCAGGAGGAGATGGATGAGAATGATGAGAAGCAGATGGAGGGCTTGTTTTCTATTTTTTTTCTTGAGAATATCTGACTGTGACGCAGGTTGAGCCCTCCAGGTGCATTGTGGGTAGCCTGTGTGAAATCATGAGCAGCTTCTTGTGGCTCTAAATTGATTGAGGAGGAGTGGCTGTGGTGATGCAGCTGTCTGAAGCGGTGGAAGAAGTATTCAGATTATTAACTTGTGTAAAAGTACAAACATTCTGCTCAGGGAGAAGAGCAGATGTACAATCAGCAAAATGTTAATGTTAAGTTTTAAAGAAAAAAGGCGTACTAGGTCATCCTGGAACATCTAACTCTTCAAATTATATCGTAGCATCACCTGTCACACAAAGGTAGGTGAGAAATAAGACTAACAAAATACAGGCATTGTAGTACAGCAAGTGGCTCTCTAAGGTTGTATAACAGGAACACGTGTTTTAAGCTAGTGCTAACATTGTCCGGCTAAAATGAACATAATGAAAATGCTAACACAATGATGTTTAGCAGGTATAATACTTCCATAGACGTTTCACGCCATATCATACCAAACCAAGAACTTCCCTGAAGATATTTTAGTAGTTTCCTGCTTAAACAAAACCAAACTGAGACTATTTCACAACTTTAACACGCCTGTTGCGTTGGAACGATCATTACAGCTAAACTAATTAGCATGTCATTCCTCTTTAAGCCTCTTATAGAGCTGTTTGGGAAGAGTTATAAATGTTGCTTTTGGAGGCATTGGAAATTGACCAGTTCAGTCTTTTATGTATGAGTCTGTGTTTGTTGTGTTTGCCATCTTCAACATGCACGTTTAGCTGGTTAGCTACCATTTGCTAACCACACAAAACAGGTCAGCTAAGGCTAATTTAAATGTCATTCCCCAATTAGCTACATATATGTCCTTTTGGGAGTCATAGGTAATCACCATTGCTTGTCTTTTTGGTCTACAGATGTGTTGTGTTTTAAGTGTTTAGAATATGCTAATAGGCACTGAACAGCACAGTTAAGGCTAATGGCTATGTAATACGTTTTGTAGTTATTTGATCATTAGACAAAAGATATTGGACATATTAAATTGTAAACCTAAATGTGACGCTAGAGACATTTCGTGGAACAAAAAGTCCTAACCTCGGGGGACCATAAATGTCTCTACGGAAGTTCTGTTCATGTTAGTCCTTTCCAGAATTGTAAAGATTTTTCTGTCTGTACTAAAGTTTTGGTTAAGTTAAGTTTTTGAAAACACTTGCGCCAAATGGGTAGCTTGGCTAAAAAGTGCAAAGTTCTCTTTTATTGGTTAAATTAAGCATAAAGTTGTATAAAGTGAAACTTGTAAGAACAAGTGTCTCCAAACTGTTCTTCCAAAGTACTAATGGAAATGTGCTTAGTTACTTTCCACTGCTTTCAGGCAGAAAGCTGACTCTGTAGCGGCTCAGAGAGATGATGTGAAATACACAGTAGAGCGCTGGAGGCCTGACAGCTCTTTAACGATCTGCAGGCTGTGTTATTCGACTGGTCCTTACTCCCCCCACCCACCCATCCATCCACCCACCTCTCTGCAGACTGCAGCAGCCAGAACATTCCTAACACATCTGGCCCCCGAGTCTTTCCCAAACGCTCCCTCTCCTACCACTGCGTGCCATAATTACCCACAAGCCCTGTGTTCTCCTTTTCTCTTTTCTTTTTATGACCGTCAGCCCCCTCCTCAACTGGAATCATAAAAGCATGGAGAACACAAACGTCATTTATAGTCATGATTTAGAAGGGAAGAGGGCTTTCTGCTGTCCATAGAAATGTGCCATCCAGAAATATGCTTTATTCTCAGCCGAGTGTGTGTTTCAAGATCTTATAAAAGCAAGACAAACATAATGAATCAGTTACCCAGTTTGAACCGTAATTTCTTCCCGAGATAGTTGTTTGCCCCTTGAGAGGTTTGTGCTGTTTTGAAGCAGCCAAGTAAAGCAGGATTCAACGAGTGGGAGTGGGAACAGGGACAATTTCCAATGATTATACAAAATGTTATAGGCCTGTGCGTGTTTTCCAGTGATGGAAAGTAACTGGGTTCATTTTATAACAGTTTATTAGGTAAGAAACTAGTAGCCCTTCAGTTCCTGAAAAACGTAGTTTGTCTTTGTACTTTCTGGTTAGTAATCATCACAACTTGACTGGTAAAACAGAAGTGATGGAAAAAGATAATTCCTGGAAGGTTATATGATATATTCACGAGTCAATAGTTTTTGTTAGCAGAACCAGTCATTTTTAATTTGACACTTAGTATATTAAGTTGACAGTACTAATGCACGTTTTCTTGGATGTTGAATGCAGAACTACTCTGCAAGACCGCAACAGCATGGTCATGTGTTGTTCACTGTGTGGGGGAGCTTGTTACTTTCATTACTGCAAATTTTGAGTGCTTACCAAATAGTATTTTAGCTTTTTAGTACACAGAGCAATGCAGCAGAAGCAGCAGGGCAGGCTGAAAACTTTACAGACATGCACAAAACTCCTAATAAAGTCCTCAAGTTTTTGGGATGAGCTTAATGCCTGATTGTACACTCCGACTTAACCTGATTTTTTTCCTGCCAGCCCCTATTAAATTTACCACGTGAAGTCATGATGAGCTGATGTAAGACAAAGCAGGAAATATTTTGGAAAATTCACCACACAAGCTGGTCCAGTGTGATCTCGGTGTACTTAACAAAACTGCTTCATTATGTTTCCTGTTCACCATTATGTTCTCCTCTCTTTTGTTGTTACTGTGAATATGTCGGACGACACGTAGCATTGATATACTAGTATTTAAAGGAAAACGTTGTCACCAAAACATCTGACTCTGTTGATCCGTTCTTCACTTCTGTGACTTTCTTTCTAGGTCATGCCCTGCCTCCCGAGGCTCCCCTCTCCTGTCCATCTGAGATAGTCTCCTGCTGTGGGGTGCGTATGAACAAGCAACTCAGGAAGATTTTCGGGGCAGCTCGCCTGAAGTTTTCTGAAAATACCCAGAAGTACACATGTAAAAACGGCTAGAGTTTCAAAATGAGCCAAAATGATAAAATTAGCTGCGATGGGTGCAAAAAGGCGGATAGAAGTGGTGGGTTTATGCAGGGCAGAACGTTTGTTGGCTATTCCGACGCTGTTTGCTCAATGGATGGCTATCAAAAAATGTTGCCTTTGAATAAGACAGTGGACTCTACTACCAGCTAGTGTTATCTACTTTGAGGCCAACAGTGCTATAAGCAGCCTGGCATTTGTCTGGCTGGCCCATTGCCGCAAAGTTTCCCAGACATATTACATGTGGCCCAATTTAGCCACATCATTTAATCCTGATACTCCTGAAAACGCACTATTAGGGATCCACAAAATCCTTATTCTTTTGTCAAAATTGCCAGGTCTTAGTTGCATTAGAAATGTCTTATTCTGTTAAATTGATGATCATAACAGAGTTTAACAAGTAGACAAGTCTGTCTAGTTCCACCGTGCTTTTGTGCTAGCATTTAGGAAAGCAGTTTGTAGTATGTGAGAGTCCAAAGAGGTTGAGTTTTACTCAATTTGTACTGTAGTGTGTCTTCTTGTCCAACCACTATGTAACTTGGCCTGAGCGTTTCGAAGCTTGTTTGCCTATGTGTTCAAAAAGAGCATTTATCATTATGTAGCAAGAGACAGAATCCTCTCTCTCGTTTTTCTTAAGATACCTGACATATCACCATCAGTGTAAAACAAACTGTAAGCTCATAAAAAAATATTGTGGTAAACCACCAAACCACTGGGTAATGTGGCTTATTCATCGCGGTAAAGACAAATTCCATACCTTCACTATCCACATTTTTTTATTTATTGCTGTGTTGTACAGTGTCTTTACTACTTGTCCTTCCACCACTGTTTTCTGTGAGAGTAAGCGGACGCAGGGATCAGAGGTTGATGGCATGTGGGGTAGCTCAGTGCTGATGTGTCTGTGGAGGGCCACATGTCTCAACGTCCTCAGGAAGCAAAGGGCGCATGCAAGGGGGCGCGCATACAGGAAGGAGCTTTGTTGTCGCTCCCTGCCAGGAAAGAACTATTGTTAAAAGTACCCGGCCGTGTTTTTTATCTGAAGGCACTGTTTACTCCTGCTTTGTCTGTACTCTCAGGCCACTGCGCTCCTGTACCTCCCACCGCTGGCTCTCAGCCACACATTTGTCTTGCAGCTCTTGTGTTTTTTCAGATAGTGGCTTACTTTCACACTGTGGGAACAATTGTTGCGACACTTGAGTGCCTGCTATCTGAATTGGATTAAAGGTTTGTTTGGAGCTGGATAACACCCACTAGAACTGATATGGTGGGAATACATAGGAGTAAACAGCTTGAGACAATACCTGTAAATATAAAGGTAAAGGAGGGGACGGAGAGTTAGATAATAAAGGAAAGACTGGGAAGTAGAAGTTAATTCAAGCATGAGATTTGCGACCCTTAAACGCCCTGTATGAAGCAATAACCTTGGCATTGAAGTCTTATATCTTGTTTTTGTTCTGATAAAGCAAATCGTCTCGTGAGAAAAGACATCAGACGCTTCTCATTGTCCTTTTTCCATGACACACAACAACCTCTAGACTTCAAAAACAAAATCGTTCTAATCGGCTAACGGGTGCTAAACAGATTTATGACCACTAACTGAAGAACTGGTTCAACACCTCCATGGTTGATTTGTTTTATTTGAGGAACATTTCATTGATCCATGTGGCTCCTGTTAGTTTGGTTCTAACTGTAGAAGACTTCTCGCAGTTTGATGGTGAAGGTATCCAAGTCTTTGTCTTTGCTTCAGCTACAATGATCTGGTCTGAGTTAGAAAACACACGTTAAGAGCGCAGTATGATCTTCTTGTATGTCTAATTCATAACATTTGATAGATGTTCTCTTAGTTTTTTTATTTGCACATATGGCACAGTTCAATTTAAAGACACTTCTGTGTGTTTTTGAGTAAAAAGGTAATATGGCATCACTTTACTGCCTTTGTCAACATAACTCCGTTCCAAAGAACATTTCTTGCTAGCAGTGTACCCCTCCTCCCAAAAAAACTCTCTTATGACATTCTTTCTCTTTCTTTTTACCATTAGACTGTACGCCCAGCGGCCCTGCAGCCCCGCTCTCCCTTTCTCAAATCCCCCTCAGTCTGCCTTCAATAGAAATGGAAATTTGAGGCCCTTCCCCTCCTGCGGCTCCTCCGTCTCCCTGCTCCACTCCCCCAGAATGAGCCAGGATGTTTTGAGAAGTGGGATATTGCTCCTAATGGATTCCAAACACCACAAAAGTTTATTAGGAAGCAGGGCATAGTAAAAGTAGGGGGTGGGAGTGGAGGGTAAGTAGAAGAGGATGGTTGAGGGGAGGTTGTGTGGGAGTTTGGATAGTTTCTGTTTTGTTTTGTTTAAAAAATATTAAGTTGTGTTCCTCTCTGCTGCAGGGACTCAACATTAACGTGCTTTGTCTAAATGACTCAAGTTCTATTATTAGTACAGCCAGGTGCTTTTTAGAGTTTTCTTGTTCCCCCAACACAGTTTCAATGGCATGACGAATGCAAATCAAATAACATCTGCTTTGTTACACAAACATGTTACCTGTTGCTGTTTACAGTCATTACAGTCAAAGAGATGTAGTAGTAGCAGTAGTTATTCTACACAGTTACGGTAACATACCGAAATCTACCATGAGCATTGGCAGTGTAGTTTATTATTCTGCCTCCCCAAATAAGACACAGTCCTGCTTTTGTAAATGCTCATCTTATCCACATTTCTGCCAAACCCCATCTAGTCCTTTACCAATTACAGCGTAATAATTTACAACAGTAGGAACAAAAGGAACTCTTTGGTCACATCTCAAAGCAGACTGTCCTAGTCCAAAGCTTTTGAGAGCCACTGCTTTCAATCACTACTATTGTCTGTCAGATGGGGTTTTAAATGTGGTCATGTGCTGAAAAAACAACAACACACAAACATTTTGGATGCTTGTTTCTGACGTTGAAAGCGGATCTCACAGAGAGCAGTTTGCCTATAGCTCTATCAAAAAGAGTTTGTAGGGACTGCTAACTGCAGCTGATTTCATTATTTTTGGCCGTTATCCAGGAGAT